>CM069863.1:182893329-183598329 GCA_036172795.1 Pelodytes ibericus | reverse complement strand
AACTGCTTTAGGCCACCGCTTAGTACAGGCTTAGTCCAAGTTTAAATAGACAGTATTCCCTCTTTTTCGGAATATGGTCAAATTTATGTTCATTTCACTAAGTTAACCTGCTGCTGGGGGAGGGGGGTTGGGGGTTGGTGGGGTTACTCAATTTATTAAAGATCCAGGTTTAATGGTCATAGATTAAAAAAAAAAGGAATTTATAATTAATTGTATTTGGTACATGGACCTGTGTCCTGACAATACATTTGTGAACTCTCATAAAGTAAATAAACCCACATCAACTAGCGCTCCAAATCATTGGTTTGATATCTGCTTTCCCTCATTCAGTGATGGCAACTTAGCTTTGGTGGACCCACCTCAGAGAAGAGGACCTTTGCAGTTAGGCCTCAATCTCAGGCGAATACCACCTTTGCAGTTAGGTCTTAACCTCAGGGGAAGACGACCTCAAGGGAAGACGACCTCAAGGGAAGACGACCTCAAGGGAAGACGACCTCAAGGGAAGACGACCCTCACTGGTTTCCACAATATAACTTTAATGCTGGCAGAGATCCCCAATCCTTACTATACATAGGTGATATTGGACCACCTCAGGGGTAAAGGACCTTCTCAGTTAGGCTTCAACCTCGGGGGAAGAGGACATTTGTAGTTAGGTGTAAGGCCTCACCCAGTTTGCAGACTCACCCTAGCTGTTCCAGTGATTTCAGTACACTTTTGCTTTGCTGGCTTGTTTATTTTCTATGCTCCCTCATTCTTATGCTTTCCTCTGTCTTGCTTATTACCTATGCTCGTTCCTACCTTTGTTTTGCATACTTGTACCTTGTTCATCCCTCTCACTTGGCCACAGAGTGGTGCTCCCACAAAGTGGTAACCCTTCCCATGCTCGGCCATATAGTGGTATCCCCCACGGAGTGGCATCCCTCACTAGCTTGGCCACATAGTGGTACCCCACACAGAGTGGCATCCCTCTCTAGCTCGGCCACATAGTGGTACCCCACACAGAGTGGCATTCCTCTCTAGCTCGGCCACATAGTGGTACCCCACACAGAGGGGCACAGAGGGGCATCCCTCTCTAGCTTGGCCACATGGTGGTTTCCCCCACAGAGTGGCAATCGTTCCCTTGCTTGGCAACTGAATGTAGTCATTTGGTCTGTAACTGCATAACTTTATGGAATAAATACACCAATTGTGTACACTTTACTGTCAAGTCTGTATCCCTGCCTTCTCCTCTGCTGAAGGTTTTATCGTATTGGGGCATGGAATGCCTGGCAGGTTTGAAGACGGAGTCTATTGTACACACTAGAAGGAACACATGGTGGGTTAAAACGTATTTTCAAAAGAGCTGAGCATACGTGGCAGTCCTGGTATTTCAAGAACTTTGCAGTTAGGCCTCAGCCTCAGGGGAAGAGGACCTTTGCAGTTAGGCCTCAACATCAAGGGAATTTAACCTTTTCAGTTAGGCCTCAACCTCAACTCAAGAGGACCTTTGTAGTTAGCTATCAACATCCAGGGAAGAGGACCTTTACAGTTGGGCCTTAACCTCAGGGGAAGAGGACCTTTACAGTTAGACCTCAGCCTCATGGGAAGAGGACCTTTACAGTTAGACCTCAGCCTCATGAGAGAGGACCTTTGCAGTTAGGCCTCAGCCTCATGGGAGAGGACCTTTGCAGTTAGGCCTCAGCCTCATGGGAGAGGACCTTTGCAGTTAGGCCTCAGCCTCATGGGAGAGGACCTTTGCAGTTAGGCCTCAGCCTCATGGGAGAGGACTTTTGCAGTTAGGCCTTAACCTCATGGGAAGAGGACCTTTGCAGTTAGGCCTCAGCCTCATGGGAAGAGGACCTTTGCAGTTGTGCCTTAACCTCAGGGGAAGAGGACCTTTACAGTCAGACCTCAGCCTCATGGGAAGAGGACCTTTACAGTTAGGCCTTAACTTCAATGGAAAAGGACCTTTGCAGTTAGGCCTCAGCCTCAGGGGAGCACAACGTTTATAATTAGGTCTCAACCACATTGATGTTTTTCCCTCGCATCACTGAATTTACAGCATCTTAATAATAATAACAAAGAGCATGTACTAAAAAACACAAACATATTTTATGTGCAAAACTATTTTTGTGCTTTGCTCCTATTGCAATGTACTAAACATTTAACGCTCACATAGTACATACGAGCAAACTGCGAATAAAAACAGGCAAGTTTGCGAATATTTTTTCTACCTCTTTTGATAGCACTCGCTAAAAGCTGGTGTCATTTTCACACGCAAATAAGAATTATTTTTCACAAAATATTCGCAAAACTCTTTAGCGTGCGCAAATCTAATCGCAATGTATTAGCGCAACCGGAAAAATGCACGCTCAATAAAAATAAACGGGAGAGGCGCAAATCAGGGAAAACAAGCGCAGAATGTTACAAATAGTCGCAAATTCCTCCTTCCTCATGTTTTACCTACTTTTTTTTTTCCGACTGCACTTGTACATGACCCCCATAGTGTTTAAAAGGTAATCTGGTTATCAAGAGCTTTTTCAAGTTACTTTCACCAAATGTAACTTTATTCATGGTAACAACCTCACAAGGATGAGTCGTCCCCACCAGGAATTTTACCTCTAGATCACTACTACAAGTGTACTTTTAGCTGAAATTACCCTCTCCTGGCATGATACTTTCCCCTGGATGACCTTATTGCTACATAATAGCATGTGTGTGAGTACTGGGAGTTAAATGGTGGGTTTTTTGATTACTGTGTACCCTTTAGGGGGGGGTGAGACACACAACATGTATGATAATGCACCAAAAGCTTGTCCGTGTCAAAGAATCACACCGTGTGCCCTAGTTAAACTACAGTCAGGATTTTGAGTAATGATATGCAAATTGGTACTTTCATTGCATCCGTTTATGAGTCTACCATTCAGCCTGCATGTGCATCAAGGTAATTGTAGCATTAAATCTCTGCCCAAAAGTGTTTTATTCATACTTCAATTACGCTTTTACTCTATATGTCATATTGTAAGTCAGTGAGCCAAACCTCAGGCTTCCAGAAAGAAAGACAGGTGATTAGTTTGATCTTTTCTTCTTTATGGCAAGCTAAGTGCAGAAAAAGTATATATATACATACACCAGCTTTACCATTACAACTACGTCTAATTCTACATATACTGTACATATATAGGATCAGTTTAAATATGTCAAATGTTTTGTTTAATGTTTGTTTTCCTTACTATTCTTTTTTCTTTGTTGCTGTATGTAAATCTGTTAAATAGGTATCATCATTGAGATGCCATGGATAATTATGTTCGGTTGACCAAGGGTGATATTCCAAAGTATTCAGTGTAAGCAGGGTTTTCAACAATTAAGACTGCTTTGTAAGAATATTTAATGGATGGGTGCATTGTCTATTGATACAGAAACATTTAATAAAACATGTTTCACATTGTATAACTTGCTGGAAATACTTACCAATAAAAAAAAACGTAACAATGCAAACAACAAACGCAATGTATAAGAGTGATGAAATGCTTCCAAATATTGTCTTAATGTCAGGATCCATCCCACTATCATGTTCCATCCTGCATTAAGATTATCATATGTAAGTTTTGTATTCAGTTTCTCTGGTTTCCTTTCTGTCTTTTGCTGTTCTTCTCTGCATATTGACTATTCTCGTTCCTGGGTTCTTTTGCTGCTCCTGGGTTCTTTTGCCTATCCACAGAGCGGCATCTTCCTAAGTCTTGCTAGTCTGACACTTACCAAAAGCAAACAATAGTCCGGTACCTGCCCAATCCTAGGCATAAGACCGGAACCTGTCTAAGTCTTGCTGGTCCAACACTTACCCAAACCTAACAATAAACATTTACCTGTCAAGCCTAACTATAGATTGACACCTCCCTAAGTCTAGCTAGTCCAGTACCTGCCCAATCTTAGCCATACAACAGGTACCTGCTTAAGTCTGGCTATTGTCTGGCACCTGCCCATGATTAGCTTCTGTTGGCACCTATTTGTACTTGAGACCCTGTCTTAGAACCCCATAAAGGGGCGCTCATGTCTTGGAGCCCCGTAATGGGGTTTGCCTTGTCTTGGAACCCCATTATTGGGTACACCCTGTCTGAGAACCCCATAAAGGGATATCATAGTTTTTCCTGCACTTGGTGTCTTCTGTCCTTTGTTAGAGTCTCTGCTATGTCCTAATGTTGTTAAAGGCTTTCTCTGTTCTGTGTTTCTTTGTTCCCCTGTTCTGCTCTGTTTGTGGTTTCTCCATTTCCCTTCTGTCTGCATTGTGTTCTGTTGTTCCATTCTGGGTTTTGCTTGTGTCCTTCTGCCTCATCACTCTGTTCCTCTATGTAAGGGTGCCCCACCCCATTGCTTTAGTTTGTTTCCAGTTTTCAGCCAATGCAGATCTGCAGTCTACATGTATTTTCTGTGTTTTGTTTGTTTTTGTTATTAGATTCAGTTTATGGACTAGGTTATTAATTTAGTGTATTAATAGTTTAGCATTATGGACTTGCTAAATTGTGGGGTATCTTGGCGTTGGTTGGCAAGCTAACATTTAATTGGCCAGTAGGCAAACCAAATCCTCATCATTCGATATTTAGTATTAGGGTAGTACCTCTATTTATGTTTCATTTCTCATTATTTTTCTACTACTGTTATTAAGTGCAGCTTCACCATAATATCCACTAATAATGACATATATTAATATCCAACACTGATGTACCAGTTCGGTGCTTGCAGAGATAAGTATTTGGTGTTGTGTGTAAACCATGTTTGCAAACAGTCCAAGGGCTAGCATTCTTTTCTCCCTGTACATTAAAGAAAAAAAGTGTGAAGAGTAAGAGTGTCATTTTAAAAATAAATGATAAGAATGTTCTAAATTCTATGGAAGCCTAGAGAGACCATGTATTTTCAATATTCCTCTGACTTGATGTTGTTTTTACAAGATAATTTGTTTTCTAGAGAAAACAAAGTTGTATTTATAAAATGACTTATTATCTTGAGAAAACAACTTACTATCTCAAGAAAACAAGACAGACAAAAATAATACGTTGTCACTCTAGACTTCAGTAAAATTGTTTGAGTAATTGAGCATTATTATGACCATATGTTATAGAATAATAGACACTTTGTGGAACACATATTGTTTTAAATTACGAATACTTTTGATTGCCTTGTTTTCAGAAACTGTTAAATGTGTGAGTGCGGCGGTAGACTCAGTAGCACAAGTCAGTTCAATGCAGCTTTAATGTAGAAAAGAGATATTTTACCCTGATTAGGGGCAATCACACTGCTTAAGTTGCAGAGGTTGTGCCCCACTCCCAACAGCATCCATGCCCCACCCTCAAGTCTTGGTGGTCTTGTTTTGTTCTCCAGCAGGTCTATCTTGTCAGTATCATTCAGAGGGATGGGAAGGTGAGTAGACAGCGCTTGGCAGTTAAACAGAGTAAGTGTCAATCAATAAAAAAACCAAAGATAGTAAATAAATATAAAATATATAAATTTAATAATATATAAAAACCAATGCAATATATAAATACATATAGAAAAAATATACACAAATGTAAAAAAAAATTGACAAATTGTTAAAAACAAGAAACAATGATATGTGCCTTTAAATACAAATCAACAGACACAGATACAAAGGTAACCACAGGCAGAGTGTCAAATTACTCACTTGCTGATTGGGTTAGCAAAATACCATGAATAGTACATGGATATAGAAACGTGCTGGTCAGTAAAGAAGGAAGAATTGAGAACCTGGCCAGGTAACTTCACTTTATCATTCAGAGGGAGATGGTAGGAAAAGTGACCTGCAGGAGCCCAGGCTCTTGCGGCCTGCCCAAGGGATCTCTTAAGGCCTAGTCCTCATAGTCTCTACCCTTTTTTTAAAAAAAATAACTCTACTGGGAAAAAAAACGCCAGTGTCTTTATATTAAGTTGTTTACGTTTATTACTTTATTTTATGTCATTTATTTTGTATTATATTTTTTTATATTTTTTAATTTTATAAATAATTACAAATTTGCTAAATAAATAATTTTACAAAACAAATTTGTCGATCACAGACCTCAACATATTTTTACCATGAGCAATCTTCGAGTCTAACCCTCCAGAAGGGGGAACTATCATTTAAAAAAAACAAAAAACAAAACATATAATTAGTAAAACAGTTTTTTTATCTCAGTTTAGGATCAGCCTATTTTTCTCACATACACTGAAGATGTACATATTGTACAATATTTATGCCTGGCACTCACATCGTTAAGACAAATGTTTACATTCAGAGCGAGTTGAATAAATGCTTGTTTTATATCAAAGCTTTGAAAATGTAAAATCACAGAAATAATCAAAGATCTGAGATCATGTTTAATAGCCTCTCCCTATAGCTCATCTTTGTAAAGACAATTAGGTTACAACAGAGCATTAACATTTCAGCTGTTCTTGATCTATCCAATTAACATACGGCACTGCAGAAAAAAAAAACTCCAAGTGTGACAGATAATATACAATAAATAGATCAGATATTAAAAACAAAGAGATGTCATACACAAGTGTGGTGTATCACCAAACCATATGAATTATATAAACATACACAGATAGATAAGACGTAACCCATGTCTGCTCGCATGCACAGCCAGGAAAGAAGAGAGAGACGTGAGAGATAGGGGGAGTGGTGGTCTCTTCCTAACTTGTAAAGGTATTGAGTTACCTAATTACCATGTCAAAGGGTAAAGCTTGTCCCCCTGTAAGAAAGGTTTATATGAGCTTGGTCACATGACCAGTGGTCACCATTAGAATTTCATCACAACATGGAGTATATTTGAAAAGGATAGAAATCTCCTTGAGGGGTGATGACCACTTCATCTCATTAACTTAAACTCAAACAGCAGTGTATATATTGTGTTTTTTCCCCCATAAACTACCTCCTTTCTTAAAGAGGTATTAAACGTTAAAAAAGCCATATCAAATATTTCACCTAATGCTTACCTGGTGTAATGTTTCACCTAATGTTTATCTGATCTATCCTGGTGTAATGTTTCCCCTTGTGCTTACCTGGTGTAATGTTTCCCCTTGTGCTTACCTGGTGTAATGTTTCACCGAGTGCTTACCTGGTGTAATGTTTCACCGAGTGCTTACCTGGTGTAATGTTTCCCCTTGTGCTTACCTGGTGTAATGTTTCACCGAGTGCTTACCTGGTGTAATGTTTCACCGAGTGCTTACCTGGTGTAATGTTTCCCCTTGTGCTTACCTGGTGTAATGTTTCACCGAGTGCTTACCTGGTGTAATGTTTCACCGAGTGCTTACCTGGTGTAATGTTTCACCGAGTGCTTACCTGGTGTAATGTTTCACCTAATGCTTACCTGGTCTAATGTTTCACCGAGTGCTTACCTGGTGTAATGTTTCACCGAGTGCTTACCTGGTGTAATGTTTCACCGAGTGCTTACCTGGTGTAATGTTTCACCGAGTGCTTACCTGGTGTAATGTTTCACCTAATGCTTACCTGGTCTAATGTTTCACCTAACGCTTATCTGATCTATCCTAGTCTAATGTTTCCCCTAGTGCTTACCTGGTCTAATGTTTCACCTAGTGCTTACCTGGTGTAATGTTTCACCTAGTGCTTACCTGGTCTAATGTTTCACCTAGTGCTTACCTGGTGTAATGTTTCACCTAGTGCTTACCTGGTCTAATGTTTCCCCTAGTGCTTACCTGGTCTAATGTTTCACCTAGTGCTTACCTGGTCTAATGTTTCACCTAGTGCTTACCTGGTGTAATGTTTCACCTAGTGCTTATCTGGTGTAATGTTTCGCCTAATGCTTACCTGGTCTAATGTTTCACCTAATGCTTACCTGATGTAATGTTTCACCTAGTGGTTACCTAGTCTAATGTTTCACCTAATGCCTACCTGATGTAATGTTTCACCTAGTGGTTACCTAGTCTAATGTTTCACCTACTGCTTACCTGATGTAATGTTTCACCTAGTGCTTACCTGGTGTAATGTTTCACCTAGTGCTTATCTGGTGTAATGTTTCGCCTAATGCTTACCTGGTCTAATGTTTCACCTACTGCTTACCTGATGTAATGTTTCACCTAGTGCTTATCTGATCTATCATGTTCTAATGTTCTTGAACAAGCAAATTGCCTATGAATTATCTTCCGTTGTTGTATCCAAGAAAGTCAATGGACTGAACGTGAAAAATACATTTCTCCAATTTTGCATATAAACGATGTTGTCGTATCCAGGACAATACTTGGCGTACATGCTTTCGATGTTCAACTAAGGAGGAAAAAAAGACAAGTATATCATTAAGATACACAACCATAAAATGATCCAAATAATCCCAAAATATGTCATTCATAAAAGCCTGAGACCGAAAGGCATTACTGTATATTCTAAATGTCCACATCTAGAATGAAAAGAGCTCTTCCTTTCATGCCCTTCCTTAATCCGAACCAGGTTACATGCACCCCTTAGATCGATCTTGGTGCAGATACGAGATGTACCCATGCATTTCAAAAACTCCAGGATTAGCAGCAAAGGATAATGGTTTTTAATGGTTACTTGATTCAATTCCCTGTCGTCAATGCAGGGACAGAGGCCCCCATCCTTCTTTTTTATGAAAAAGATGCCAGCTCCTGCTGGTGAGGTAGATCGTATTATAAAGCCTGTTTTAAGGTTGTCCTCTATTAATTCTTTTAGGATGTTCAATTCGGGCTTGGATAAAGGGTATTTACGACCAAATGGAATAGAAGTGCCTGGTAATAAGTTGACTGGTGAGTCATATGGGCGATGTGGGGGTAAAGTGTCTGCAGCTTTTTTCTCGAATACATCCATGTAGGGAGTATAAGCTGATGGTAACTTTGGAGTCTGTAGATTGGTATACTCATATGCTCTAAAATGGTAACAGGAACTGATAGAGACAAGGGGTTGTTTTTCTCTCATCTACAACTGCTGCTACAATAGAAGGAAGTGAAAGGAAGAGTCCCTAGTTCTCGGTTAATGCGTGGATTATGTACTCTAAGCCACGGGAGTCCCAATATCACAGGATATCAACTATTTAAAAATGTAGATCTTCGTGATGGTTATGTCCCAAGGAAACATGTAGAGAATAATTTTCATAGGCAATTGGACCTGAATTTAGAGGACTCTCATCCACTAGTTGTATGTGAAGAGGAACAGGCTTCTTTTTTGCACAAATTTTATGACAGGTCATGAAGGAACGATCCAAAAAACAACCACTTGTTCCAGAATCTATCATAGCAGAAACTCTAACATTACTTTAGTTCCTGCAATAAAATGGAAACAGTAAGGTGAGGGCTGCAATATTCTTTGGGAACTGCATTAGACAGCAAATGATTAAACTTCTTATCCACAGAAGTGTTCAATTTAGCTTTGTAATCTTTTATGTCCTGGTTTGCCAGAGTGCAAACATAGATTATGGAGTCTATGCATGCGTTCATCTGCAGTCAAAGGCCCACGTTCTATGCCTAACTGCATGGGTTCCTCATGGGATATTGTTGGAGCTGGTGTGCAAGGAAATGTGGAAGATGACGGAGAAGTTGAAACTGAAGGTATCGATTTGGATAACTAAGGATTCCATAGCTTCTAAAGTGGGAGGTGTTCAACACAAGCAAGTTCATCCTTCAAGGCATCTGATAAATTTATCCAGGAGAGCCGGTTCATTGTATCCCGTTTCCAAAGCCAAATGTCTGAAGTCAGAGATGTACTCCTCCACAGGCCTTCTCCCTTGCCTAAGATGGTGGAGAGTAGATGCAGAGGAAGCCTTTTGTGGATCATCACACATAGCCCCCATTGATTTCGTGAAGGAAACCCACATATCCAAAATAGGGCTACGTATATGTAACGGATGATGCGCCCAGGCTTGTGGATCTCCAGCTAACAAAAAAATAACAGTATGAACACGGACAAAGTCAGTGGCATAGGTGTGGGGTTTGAGAGAGAACAGGACTTGACAAGATATAATAAACTGTAGGTATTGGGCATGATCTCCTGCAAACTTTTAAGGCATATGGACTTGAGGTTCATACACAGGCATTGCACCTTCTTGTTGTACATAGGGAGCAATAGGAGGAACAATGTCCACAGGAACAGGAAATGCAGGTTGCAGGGATGGGACAGTATCCACACAAGCAGGAGATGCAGATTGCAGGGTTTGGACTTGGTTGTGGAGCTGCAGTTGTTCAGTCTGTAAATCCTGAATGGTGTAAGTAAGAGCTGTTATCTGTTTTGTAAGGGTGGCCAGGGTGTCTGTTAATCCTGCTCGATATAGTACATATCAGGGAGAGCAGATCGTGTAGAATCATGGGTCAGATGAAGTATTGTATTTGCTCGAATATAAGGCAGCCCTGATTATAAGACGGCACCATAAAACCTGGATCTTAATCCCTTTGTGACAAAGGATTTGTCAGGCATGTCCTGCAGTGGAATGAGTGGTTTTCATGATATCAAGGCATTAGGCAGCACCATAATTTCTTGTCTTGGGCACCCACAATCGCTCCATGGAGGGCACCATATTGGAGAGTAGCATGATCCTCCAATATGGCTGCTGATATTTTGTGGGCAGAGTGTAGAAAGTGAAAAAAATCCACTTCCATCGCTCTGATGATGTTGGTAGACTTCCCCTAGAGGTAGTCAGCAACATTGCAATGAAAAAAAAGACTTAATTAGCTAAAATCTAGGGTTAGGGTTAGAATACTGGTTAGGGTTAAAATTAAATTAGGGTTAGCATAAGGGATAGAGTTACAATTGAATTAAAATTAGAACTCTGATTGTGCCCCCTAAGAGGTAAAATTCAAAATAGCTTGCATAGGTTCTTTTTTGCAGAAAAACATGAAAACAATCATATTTCTAAACTCATGACAACATTTCAAAACTATTCAGATGGGGTCTTTTTATTGATTGTATTTGTGTAACTAATTTTTTTAGGTCAAAGTTAGAAAAAGTGTTTCTTATTTTTTCATCATATTTTATGATTTTTTTGTAGTAAATTATAAGATATGATGAATAGAATATCTATCTATCTAATGAAAGCCCTGCTTATGGCAATAAAAATAATATATAATTTGTGTAGGTACAATATGTGAGAACAAAGAAAGTTACAGCTAAACATAAACACCCAAGAAATGTCAAAAGAGGCCTTGTCACCAAAGGAAAGATTAGGTCAGAAGGTCATGTCACTAAGGGTTAATTTATGAAAAAAAAGTTGGATAGTAAATATTGCTTCATGTGTTTTGAATGTTTAAGAAAAATGTTTGTTTGTATTTCCTTCCTCTGTCTGCTAAAACTAGAGGATATAGTCTTAAATTAGAGGGGCAACAATTTAAAAGTAATATCAGGAAGTATTATTTTACTGAAAGGGTAGTGGATGTATGGAATAGCCTTCCAGCGGAAGTGGTAGAGGTAAACACAGTGAAGGAGTTTAAGCATGAATGGGATACACACAAAGCTATCCTAGCTATATTATAGGGAACTGGGGACTAATAAAAATATTTAGAAAATTGGGCAGACTAGATGGACTGAATGGTTCTTATCTGCCAACACATTCTATGTCTCATTCCAGTTCTTCTTCTCATCCTTCATTATTGCCCATAGAAAAATAGTGCACCCACAGATCTGACCCTGCACCACAGGACCACATTTGCACTAACCACAGGACTTGCCCCTGCATCAACTTACTTGCCATTGCACCCAAATAATTTGCCCCTGCATCCAAAAACATGCCCCTGCACTCATAGACAAGTTACTTACAAATTATTAGCTATTGCACCCAGAGGACTTGCTCTGAACCCACGGGTCTTGCCCCTATAACCATAGACCTTACCTTGCTCACTGATGTCAACGGTGTGTGATGGTGACGTGACACGTGTTCCGACTTAGTAGACCAGACGGAAGCATTGTGCAGCATGCACTGGAAAAAACATTATGGCAAATACGGTAAGTATCCTAACCATCTAGCCCAAGGCGTTGCTTCATTCATCGGGGCATGTGAGCCCCTCTTCAATTTTGTCACAAAGGGTCACAAAACTAGTGTAAAGGTGCCAGGGTTGCCACCTACCATATTTTAATGCCATCACATGTTGATTAAAAAGTAAAGTGCCTTTTTTTATATTAGTTATAATCTTAGAAGCCCAGACTTTACTAGGTTTAACAAACACATCTGATTCCTCCTAATTATTGTAAGTTTTTCTTTATAAAACTATAAACCCTGCAAACAAACACATGCTATTTGCTTTAATTGGTTAAATATATTTAAATTTATTTTAATTCAATTTTTTTTTTTTTGTCTGCTTATGTCAGATTTTCCAGATGTTGAAAGGAATGTAAAATATTTTTTAAAAAGTAGCTACCTCAAACATTGAGTAATTAGGAGAGCCAATTAACTAATTGCAATCTTCTGTCAGCTATTTGGAAAACACAATCTAAAAGTCATGAATAAACAGAGGAAAAAAGCCTTATGTAACACTCGGTGAAAGGAAATTAATCAAAACCTTAAGGCAAATAAAATGCAAATAAGACATCAAGAAAAAATGATTTTATCCAAAAGACTAAGTGATTTTACATATGTTTTCAGTAAACCCATAAACTCTTCAAATTGATCAAGATTTACATCAATCAGTCTATGACTGAAACATGGTTTGCCAACGCAATTCATCATACATCTTGTACCCTGGAGTCTCTTCTTGATATCACAAATACATAGGTAAGTGTTTCAATAGTATCGTGATTTTAGCAGTCACGATACTATTGAAACACTTACCTATGTATTTGTGATATCAAGTTAAAGGGACAGTCTAGTCCAAAAAAAAACTTTAGATGCAAGATGACCCTCCCCCTTCCCCCCTCCCCAATGATTACTCTGCACGTTTACTGCAGGTACGGCAGTACTGATTATATACACACTGAGAATATAAAGTGTTGTTTAATTTAGTCACTTCCTTTGGTCCTGGAATTAAATATATTGTGTGGACTCTAAGTGACCTTGCTCTTGTACGCAGTAGGATATATTAACAGGGAAACACATTGTCTGACCTTACTAGAGAGACAGGGAATTTCATTCATCTGAATGACATTATTCTCATTGGTTCCTGCAGGATACCTCCAAATAGTTGATACCGTGTAACCAGCGATCATTTCGCCCTGTGAACTTCTTTCGGGTCACCTCCAAATGAACACACAGCATAGGCACCAACTGGATATTTTGGAGTGGAGTGGTTTATTTAATAATACTAGTCTTTTTTTTTGGCTCCAACCCAAACCAATTAATCACTATATCCTGCAGGACCCTGTTTTGTCTTCTTATACTGTATTTTATTGTTATTATATTGTCTATTGTATATTGGTACTTTTCTGGATATTTTTAGTGTTTTGTGAATGGGATAGCCACACGGTCTCCACTCTTAGCATTCCCAATACATTATCAATTTATATTTTTGCATAATTATTTTCCTGTCTCATCTTTTATGTTTCATGAGTGCCCTTTTTAAATAGACCTTCTTGTGGGACTACTTTTTTGCAGTTTCCACTTACGTTACATTTCCATAAGTGGGTGGATGTGTAAACTAGAGACTTTTTCTAATTAGGGTTGATGCAGGGAGACACATGTTGATGTTGAATTACTTATACTAGTGTGGGCAGTCCTGGTTTCTTGCAAACTGCTGTAATTTCACAATTTCATCTGGCTGTAAGTATTTTAATTTTTAAGCAATGCGAAATCTAAAACATGCATTTTTAAGTACTTTGAAAGCACATTAATATACATTAACATTTGGAAGATGCCTTTTTGGCACCAGCCAATCCCTTTAATGCCTATAATACCATACATAGCTCTCTATGCTCTGCTTTAAAAAAAATAGTAATTCTCTTTTAGACCCAAACTGATCCAAATTCCTCCCAAACTCAAGATTATTTCCAAATGGGGATTTAATTTCTCCAAGATTTTATTTTATAGTGGAGCCCCTGTTTAACACACTCACATATGTAAAGGCACCCTAAGTGGAGAACCAATTAATGTTGGCATCCCCATAGTGGACATGTAGTGGCACTGTGTTACACGTGGTATAACGGCAGGAGGGTAAATATAACAGCTATCGATGATGAACCAGTGCTGCCACCGTATAGCTGATATGCTATCACTAGTAAAGTTATTTTGGTGTGTAAAATAACATATGTTACTGTATGTACATACAAATCTCTCAATTTAGATGGCTGCTCGGATCACCGGACTGATCGGATTTGCCGTGTCATTCACCACTCCGAATTTAGGACAGGAATTGTGAGCTCCCTGAATAAACTCATCCATAACACATTTTGGCAAAACTTTGTAAAAACTCCCTTTTTATTTGATTGTTAAATCAATAAATATTATACATATGTGCAGTTTGAATCAGCATATACTCCATAGATTAACAAACCATATATTCTTATGCAATCTGCACAGAATTATATATTTATTCCACAATATGTTAGAAAAGGGATTTTCCAATCTTCCAAACCACTGTTGTTGTAGTGTTCCTGATTGGTATGTAACAATCTGTGTGTGGCAAAAAATCTTTTATATACAGCTTTATTCATCAGAGAGGGAACTGAAGGGAACTGACGTGTATGACAACCTGAATGTCAAAATTCTCCAATTCAGCTATTGGAAACTCTAATTTCCTTTTTATCAAGCAAATCTATTGTTAATTCCTTGCAATTCTGTGCAGTTTATGTCTTTCATTAATCAGGTCTATAGTGCCTGGTGCCATGCATTTAAACGTAAACTCCTCCATAGAGTTATCTTATACATAATACAGTGGATTCCCAGATAGTAAAACGCTTGCTTAACATGGCGGTTTATAGAAAAGTTGCCCACATGGGCCATCCTTCCAGGGACATACTGTATTTACTGGACTGTAAGATAACCCTGATTATAACACTAACCCCCACACTTTGGCCATTAATTTAGGAATATAAGATGACCCTTTAGGAAAAAAGTTTTACTTGTAAATATTAATTCACACTTAAACACTTATTTCATATTTAATAAAAAAATTGATTGAAAAAAAAAATGTCTTGTTTTTATTTTCTCTTATTTGCCAATCTGCTAATGCATCCACACACTTGCCAATCTGCCTCCCAGACTTAGCCATCTGACACCCAGACTTAGCCATTGCTCCTCCCTGGTGTCTAGTGGGGGCAGTGGGGGATGGCTCACATCCTCTGATGCTGCCTTACACTTCCGCTGGGGCTTCAATAACTGAATGCTGGGCAGTCATGTGATCCCCGAAGTTCTGTCATAGAAGCCCGGGCATTTGTGCTGGGCAGCATCGGAGGACGTCGACATGCAGCGAGCATATTTCCCAAGTGTTGAATGCGAGGATGGTCCAAGTCCCCTGAAGTTCTCTATTTGAGGTCTGATTATAAGTCAACTTTGAATATAAGACAAGGGAACTTTTTCAGAGCATTTGTTTATGACATCGCCTTGTGGCTTGATATGCAAATTACACATTCCCCATGGAATGTCAGTTAATTTACGCCACAACTATCGCCAAAAACAAGAGTACAATACTTTATGCATAGATGGCGAATGTGCCTTGGACAGTCCCTAAATTGACAGGACAAGAGTGCACAAAACAGGAATATTTCTGCAAATCTGGAACTGTTGGTGAATGTGGACTTCTTCTTACTATATTTGCTTGATTATAAGACAACCGGCCAAACTTTGGATCTTAGTGAAAGAAAACAACAAAAGGCCTGACTATAAGATGACCCTATTTGGAAATAAAATTCAAAACCACTCATGTACACATTTCTGTAAATAAAGGATGTGCAGGAGTGGAGGGTAATACAGAATGGGGAAATTAAAAAATAGTTATTTTGCTTTGTTTATTGTTTTATTAATTACAGTATAGACACTGAATTGTCATTCACTGCATGTGATCAGATTTTTTTTTTTACAGTGATTACCTCAGTAAAAAGAAAAAATAATAGTTTATTCTGGGGTACCTAACTTTTAAGGCAACCAGGATCAAACCCTCCCATCCATCCCCATATATTTTGGGGAGAATGGCAGTGAATTGTGATAAGCCTCTATGCTTATCAAATCCTCTATGTAATATTGCATGTGATCACTGTGATTGATTTACATGATCACATCAAAATTAATAAAATAATAGTTGATCCTGATCTGTCTGATTTTTAAGACAACCAGAATTAACCCACCCCTTCCACCCCTACAACTTTAGGGGAGGATGACAGCAGATTGTGAAAGATCCTAGGCTTGTCAAAATCCTCTCTGCAATTGCTGAGACAGCTTGTCTGATCATCTGCAGCCATCAAGACTGCCCCATTTTCGACAAACATCACTGGCCTGTCATTTTTAATCAACCATTGCTGTGATTGCAGCAATTGGACGGTTCACCAGACATTTTTGTATTTTACCGCCACTTCCAGGATAGCCGTACTTCAAGGAGAGCAATCTGATTGCACGGCCATTGTGTCAAAAATGTCTGACTATAGACAACTTCGATTATCAAATGAGATTGTTTTTTAGATATATTTTTTCCTGAAAAAAAACATTGTATTATAATTGAGCAAATCTAGTAAAGGTCATTATGCAGTCTTGCAATGAGTGTCTGTTTTCCTATGCAAATATAACCGAGAGATTGTTATTCTCATCACAGTTCCCTTGTTGATCTGTTCACCTCACACTGATTATCCCACTTGACCTTCATTTGTCATTAATCCTTCAAATATCTATCACCTGTGTCTCTCCATCACTTATGCTATCTTCCCTCTTTAGTATCAACCTCTCTTGCTGCAAACAATACCCACTGTATTATCCAGAATAAGTAAGAAAAAAAGTACCATAATTGCAAAGTTCAGCACGGAGCTTTGGGAAAATAATATATATGACACATTTCACTGGCATGTACTTTGCATTAGACTGTACTGATTCTGAATCCAAAATCCTTGACAGAGCAGAACAATAGCTAGCCCACTCGTTCCCTCTCCTAACTAGGAATTATACATGCTGGCATTCCCTGGTTTCACTAGCACACTGAATAATTCGGAATTGTTATATTCAACTTCGTTTATATTACATTCTTTGACTAAGTCACTGTTGGTTTAAATACATTTTTTTTAAACACCCGATTTTAGATAATATTGTACTTCAAAGTATAATTCTTTATTAAGAAAGTAGTTACGCCTACGAAGGAAAAAGTAATGTGGGGGGGGGGGGGGGCGGGGTGACAATAGCTGCTAGTTTTTAAATTAGAACTTATTCTCTGTACATACCTCTAAAATATAGTAGAATTTAAAGAAGGGAGAGAAGGAAAGAAATAAAAGTAAAAAGAAAAGGGAAAAATAACAATAAAATAAGGCAAGAAAAGACACAATAAAGAATGGACACAAACGACAAGTATAAGGTAAAATAGGCCAAATAAATATTTTGGTAAAATGTGAACACAATGTACTTGTATACTTTTTGATGGGAAAAATAAAACTAAAAAGATTGTGGGATTAAAAATAATATAAAAACAAATATTTATTTAATAAATGTTCCTATGGGATTTTACAAAAAGGCTCATTGCATGTTTAATGGGGCTTTACATTAAAAAGTGAGTTGAGGTGAGTAGCAAGTGAGTTGAAGTGAGTAGCAGGTGAGTTGAGGTGAGTAGCAGGTGAGTTGAGGTGAATAGCAGGTGAGTTGAAGTGAATAGCAGGTGAGTTGAAGTGAGTAGCAGGTGAGCTGAGGTGAGCTGAAAATTTCATCTCACCAATTTAACTATACATTTTGTAGGAACAAACCTGGTGAGTTTGCTTAGTGGGGGACCTAACCAGGGTTGTTACTGCACCATGTATAGCTGATATGGGGAGATGAAATGTTCAGCTCACCTAAACTCACCTGCTATTCACTTCAACTCACCTGCTACTCACCTCAACTCACCTGCTATTCACTTCAACTCATAGAATGTGTCAGCATATAAGAACCATTCAGCCCATCTAGTCTGCCCAATTTTCTAAATACCTTTATTAGTCCCCATTTCCCTATCTTATATCTAGGATAGCCTTGTGCCTATCCTACGCATGCTTAAACTCCTTCACTGTATTAACCTCTACCACTTCTACTGGAAGACTATTCCATACATCCACTATCCTCTCAGTAAAGTAATACTATCATTAGTCCCTGGCCTTATCTTATATCTAGGACAGCCTTATACCTATCCCATGCATGCTTAAACTCCTTCACTGTATTAACCTCTACCACTTCTACTGAAAGACTATTCCATACATCCACTACCCTCTCAGTAAAGTAATACTTCATGATATTACTTTTAAATAGTTGCCCCTCTAACATTTGTTTGTGTTTTGTTGCCTCACAACCTAGAATTAACATTGGATTGTTTGAGGATTTACAGCATTTAATTAACAGAACATGATGTTTTTTTTCATTATGAAGCAAACAACAAATAGGACAAAATAACAGAAATGGTCAATGTGCATAACTATTCACCCCCCAAAGTCACATCTTACCACTGGGATTTTTGCCCATTCCTCCTTGCAAAACTGCTCCAACTCTTTCAAGTTGGATGGTTTGCGCTTGTGAACAGCAATCTTTAAGTCTGACCACAGATTTTCTATTGGATTGAGGTCTGGGCTTTGACTAGGCCATTCCAACACATTTACATGTTTCCCCTTAAACCACTCAAGTGTTGCTTTAGCAGTGTGTTTGGGGTCATTGCCCTGATGGAAGGTGAACCTCCATCCTAGCCTCAAATCACACACAGATAGGTACAGGTTTTGCTCAGGAATATGCCTGTATTTAGCACCATCCATCTTTCCCTCAACTCTGACCAGTCCCGGCTGCTGAAAATCATCCCCACAGCATGATGCTGCCACCACCATGTTTCACTGTGGGGATGGTGTTCTTTGGGTGATGTGATGTGCTGGGTTTGCTCCAGACATATTGTTTTCTTTGATGGCCGAAAAGTTCAATTTTAGTCTCATCAGACCAGAGCACCTTCCTCCATACATTTTCGGAGTTTCCTACATGCCTTTTTGCAAACTCAAAACGTGCCATTTTGTTATTTGCTGAAAGTAATGGCTTTCTTCTGGCCTCTCTGCCATAAGGCCCAACTCTATGGAGCGTACGGCTTATTGTTATCCTATGTACAGATACTCCAGTCTCTGCTGTGGAACTCTGCAGCTCCTCCAGGGTTACATTAGATCTCTGTGCTGCCTCTCTGATTAATGCCCTCGTTGCTCGGTCCGTGAGTTTTGGTGGGCGGCCGTCTCTTGGCAGGTTTGCTGTGCCATGTTCTTTCCATTTGGTTATGATAGATTTGATGGGGCTCCTGGGGATCATCAAAGATTTGAATAAGTTTTTAATAACCTAACCCTGACTTTTACTTCTCAACAACATTGTTCCTTACTTGTTTGGAGAGTTCCTTGGTCTTCATGGCAGTGTTTGGTTAGTGGTGCCTCCTGCTTAGGTGTTGCAGCCTCTGGGGCCTTTCAAAAAAGGTGTGTATATGTAATGACAGATCATGTGACACTTAGATTGCACACAGGTGGACATCATTTCACTAATTATGAGACTTCCGAAGGTAATCGGTTGCACCAGAGCTTTTTATGGGCTTCATAACAAAGTGGATGAATACATACCCACATGCAGACTAGATGGACCGAATGGTTCTTATCTGCCGACACATTCTATGTTTCTATGTTTCTATGCCAATTTTCTGTTTTCTATTTCTAAAAAATAGTTTTATGAATATATTTTTCTCATTTCACTTAATAAACTTAGACTATTGTGTTCTGATCCGTCACATAAAATTCAGATTAATAAAACACTGAACTTAGGCTGTAATGTAACAAAATAGGTAAAAAGTCAAGGGGGGTGAATAGAAACATAGAATGTGTCGGCAGATAAGAACCATACAGTCCATCTAGTCTGCCCAATTATTTATTTTTTTGAGTAATTTTATTAGTCCCCCGTTCCCGGTCTTATAGCTAGGATAGCCTTGTGTCTATCCCACGCATGCTTAAAATCCTTGACTGTGTTTACCTCTACCACTTCTGCTGGCAGGCTATTCCATACATCCACTACCCTCTCAGTAAAGTAATACTTCCTGATATTACTTTTAAATCGTTGCCCTTCTAATTTAAGACTATGTCCTCTAGTTGTGGTAGTTTTTCTTCTTTTAAATATACTCTCTTCCTTTACTGTGTTGATTCCCTTTATGTATTTAAATGTTTCTATCATATCCCCCCTGTTACATCTTTCCTCCAAGCTATACATGTTAAGATGCTTTAACCTTTCCTGGTAAGTTTTATCCTTTAACCCATGAACCGGTTTAGTAGCCCTTCTCTGAACTCTCTCCAAAGTATCAATATCCTTCTGGAGATACGGTCTCCAGTACTGCGTACAATACTCCAAGTGAGGTCTCACCAGTGCTCTGTACAATGGCATGAGCACTTCCCTCTTCCTACTGCTAATACCTCTCCATATGCAACCAAGCATTCTGCTAGCATTTCCTGCTGCTCTATTGCATTGCCTACCTACCTTCAAGTCCTCTGAAATTATTACTCCTAAATCCCTTTCCTCAGATGTTGAGGTTAGGACTGTACCAAATAGTCTATATTCTGCTTTTGGGTTTTTACGCCCAATACTTTTGCAAGGCACTGTATGTACTCTAGTTGTGGTAGTTTTTCTACTTTTAAATATACTCTCCTCATTTACTGTGTTGATTCCCTTTATGTATTTTACTGTTTCTATCATATCCCCCCCTGGTACGTCTTTCCTCCAAGCGATACATGTTAACTCACCTGCTACTCACCTCAATTCACCTTTTAGTGAATAGCCCCATTAGTAAATAGCCTCATCAGAGTGTTTTGGATATAAATCTAAATGCTTTTCACCCCTTGGTTTCATCAGAAGTAAAAAAAAAAATATACAAGTACATGATATTTACTATATTATATAAAATGTGCTATTATTTATTTTTATTTTTTTCATTTATATACTTTTTATTATTATACCTTTCTTGCATTTGTTATGTTTTCTTTATCCCTACTCTTCTGTCATCTCCAGTGCTGTCAAAGTACTTTGAATTGTATTATATTATACTGACCACATTACAACATCTATCCACAACCCCAATGTTCAAATTAATCAACATTAAAAAAAAAACACATATTTTGTACAAAACACAGTCGGCCATCTTCTGAAAAAGCATTGCTGACACAGGCTGTGTCAGCAATGCAATTCAGATGCCACATTTCGACACAACTGAGCCAAAGGGTCAGGAATAAAAGTAGGAGGGGCTGGGTACTTCCTGACTGAAATAAAGTACAATGTAAGCGCCCCACCCGAAAAAAGCTTCCATTAAGTTATGTATTGACACTGTGTTGTAAAAACAGTTGAAAAAAGTTTACTTGTTCTTTAAAGACCAAATTAGTGTTTGGTGACATTACAACAATATCAACTTTTCTGATAACTAGGGATGGGCAAAATATATGCACAAGCACACCAGTTTCCACGGAAAGAACTGTGAAGCTCAATGGAAGATTACAATGTTTTGTGTCTAGCCCTGCTTGATTGGTGTGAAGTTTAGTGCTATTCTTCTAAAAGTCATTAAAAAAAAAAAGGTTGTAAAAACAAATAAGGTCTATCAGCACTCACTCTTCAAACATTGCCAGGTGCAGGACTCTACCAGGTCCCCTACAATAGTTGTATCACACAGTACTCAATCAGGTGGGGTGTCAATTTTCATCCAAAGTGGCAACATTTCAACACTATCATGTCTTTCCTGGCTTGACAAAGAACCCACAGGGTTGAAACGTTGTCACCTTGGTGAAGATAATAAGCACCCCACTTGATTGAGTGCCGTGTGATACATCTTTTTATTTTGTTGACTTCTAAAAAGGTGGTTATTCAAAAATAGCTAGTGCCATGGGTCAGAACAAATAAAATTAGACGATGATAATAAGCAGCACAGGGGAAGACAATTAAGGCCTATAATCTTAGGTGAATTATCTTGGATGCAAAGAGAGAGCAAAGCCATCCAATAGCTAACACTGACTTCCAGGTATATTTGTGTTACTAATGATGGATCAGCACATAGAAGCATGCCTGTTGTTGAATTCATGTGTCAAAATAGCCGACATGTATTAATTATGTTACGTTACTTCCATGTGCTTTCATTATATCAAGACATACAGGTAGAGCAGGCTTCTGTGTGGTGTGCTATTAGAGAAGGGAGAGCACCCCTAGTGTTCAGAGGCTGTAATCCCCAGAGATGCCACTCTGCATCTCTGCAGATGCCATTGCAAGTCTATGAAGCAGCTGATACCCAAGTCAAACTCAATCTTCACAAATAAAATTTAGCATATAAAAGAGCTCAACTCCAACTCCATCATCTACCCACAGATATTCTCCCAAAGTGGTGACGATTCTTCACACCCCCTCATAATAAGCCTAGTTATGGTATTGCTTATTCCCCACAGTGGTGTTAGGAGGGATTTATATGGGGCAACAGGACTCCCCAACCCTCCAATTCTTAAACATCCTCTGTGTTGCAGGTTCATGTATACCATAGAATCCCAGGCCAATGCATCATATTCACTAATAATATTGTCTTCACTACCAAAAGCTCCTGGAGCTAAAACATACTGGTGCTATCTGTGTGTGTGCGCCTATATAGTCTTGACGCCCTCTGCCAGTCTTTAACTTCCAGGTTACTCCGTCGCTCAGTGTGTATACAGAATATACAAATACAACAGTTAACCCTAACAACACAGGATGCTGGAGGTCATGGCTTGGGGAAGGTGTCAGAGCAACTTGTGTAATACCTCTGCAAAGTATTAATTCTCTGTTGTCCCATACACAGGAGAATGAAAAGTGATCCTGTATCTCTTAACCCCTCCGTGATGCTAGGACGTTCTATGTCATCCCAATTTTCAGTGCCCAAGAGACACTAGGATGGCATAGTATGAACTTAGCAGCTCATCGCAACCACCCCGGGAGTTGCACTGGAATCCCACCTGCCAGATGAAGCCACTTTGAGTGGCCTCGCACGACAGCAAATATCTATCCGACACTCAAAGCGAGCACCGGCTATACTTTGCTAAATCACGCCGTGCCCAAACTCCCAGGTTTGACCATGGTTTTGTGATGTCACCAATGACGCTGTATTTGCGTCTTCTGGGACCATGTACCATGTGCATAGTTGCCAACATCGGCCATGTTTCCAGGGACACATATTTGTTCCACATGCTGCAGAAAGAGCATGCAAAGTGCAGCCCGGCAGTATGTAGGATGGATATACACACAGACACAATCCAATTAATTAATCAGGGTGGAGATCTCACAGGACCTACCATGATTACTTAATTGGATTCTGTCTGTGTGTATATCCATTCTACATACTGCAGGGCTGCACTTTGCATGGTCTTTCTGCAGCACGTGGAACAAATATGTGTCCCTGGAAACATGGCCGATGTTGGCAACCATGTCATGTGTTATGAAGGGGTCGAAACATGACAAACGTCTGATTGTTTGAATGTTATACTTAAAACCATATTGTAATTTTTGTGTTCATCTTATTTAGGCCAAGGGATGATAAGTATACAGGAGAAACAGTTCCAAACAATGTATTTGTCAGACTGTTATAATCAGGGGCACAATCTTTTATTTATTTTAAAAGCATAGAAATCACCCTTTTGTGTTTAGTGACATCTGCTGGCCGGAGGGAAGTAATGAATCTCACAGCGCCAATTTGATTGTGGGCACCCATGAAAAGGTGTACATAATTCTACATATTGCGCAATGATTTCTACATTTTATAATCAACTTTAAACGTCGTTCCCTTTTTTTTGAAATTCACATGTTTTTTTGTGATTTAAGAAAAAAAGGACTAATTTTATTTCCCATGCTTTGGCATCACAATTAATGATCCGTTAAATGATTGAATACAGTGTAGTATAACTTTGAGAATATATAAAAAAAAAACAATACTATCTCTTGTTTATGAAATATATGCTTAAATAGTGTTAAATGTGCAATTTCTTTCATTACTCTTGAATGAATCAGTGGAGGAGAATACATTTATTGTGTTCATATCTCAGAAGCAATGACTATTTAATCAATAAGAGCGAATGGGCCCACTTCTGAGCATGTATAATAATGATGCAAATTGTCAGTGGAAATTCATTAGCAGGACAGAAAGATTGAAGAAGGGACCTATGTAATTTCATAAAGCAGGGATATCCATTAATGCAGATTATGAAGTGAACACGAAGATGAATGGGAAGCCAATATCGTCTGTCAGGAGAGCACGGCTAGCGAGATTAATGAGTTTACACTAAATCTAAAACACATATGACAAGGTGCAATGGGACAGAGAGAGCAGAAGTCAGTACACAGGCTCACAGGGAATGTCTGGATGAGGAAATTAACTCAAGTAAAAAGATTACAACACCTTCATGGGTTTTATAACAAATGCTATAGCACAAAGAAAATGCAAGAGTCCTCGATGTGCTTGGTCAGTCCCAAATTTTGTGCACTAGGCGTTTCATCCCCAGAAGGCTTCATCAGTTGCCCAATGAATCCTTATATGGGAGAAACATGTAGTGAACGAATTACCGGATTACAGGAAGTGGACTGCATTGTCAGACTTTCGCAAGAGGTCTGGCCGGCGCCCGGAGCTCTACACATGACTTTCTCCTTTCTCGATTTGCTGGATTCCTTAGTCCCTAATCAAGGGCTTTTCTTCAATTTTAAATGTAAGATATCTATGTTTTTATGTGTTAAAATTACTTTTTTTAATCTAATGCCTGCTTCTATGTTTACCACTCCCAACAATGTTTGATCATTCTGGAGGTTCTGTCTACACATACTGCTGATCAGGGCAGGCCTTAAGTTTTCCAACGCCTTGTGCAGGCCTTACCCGTGGTGCCACTCCCCTCATGCCTGTCCCTTCCCTCTCCCTCCATGTATGTGTCTCTCCCTTCCCATGTATGTCCCTTTTCTCTTCCTTGCCATGTCTGTCTCTCTCCAACTCCCCCACAGGGCCGTCTTTAACGCGGGGCAAACGGGGCAGCTGCCCTGGGCCCATTTACTCCTGGGCGGCCCCAAGGCAGCTGTCCCGTGGGCCCCCAGCCCCTGCTGCCGCGTTCACAGCGCATTGCGCTTGTGAACGCTTTTTTCCGGCAAGCCGCATCCGATGGATGCCACGGCCGAAAAAAAAAAACTGACGCCGGATGTGACGTCGTGTCACATCCGGTGTCTGTTTCCCTCCTCCGAGCAAGAGGGAAGACTGCACGGAGGAGACATCCGGCGGGGGACACGGAGCAGCTTCATGTAAGTACGGGGGGGGGGGGGGGCTGACTGGCACAATATTCCTGGTATCTGACTGGCACCATATTACTGGGTATCTGATTGGCACAATATTACTGGGCATCTGATTGGCACTATATTACTTGGCATCTGATTGGCACTATATTACTGGGTATCTGATTGGCACATTATTACTGGGCTCTGACTGGCACTATATTACTGGGTATCTGATTGGAACTATATTACTGGGTATATGATTGGCACTATATTACTGGGTATCTGATTGGCACAATATTACTGGGTATCTGACTGGTACTATATTACTGGGTATCTGATTGGCACAATATTACTGGGCATCTGACTGGCACTATATTACTGGGTATATGATTGGCACTATATTACTGGGCATCTGATTGGCACTATATTACTGGGTATCTGATTGGCACTATATTACTGGGTATCTGATTGGCACAATATTACTGGGCATCTGATTGGCACTATATTACTGGGCATCTGATTGGCACTATATTACTGGGTATCTGATTGGCACTATATTACTGGGTATCTGACTGGCACTATATTACTTGGCATCTGATTGGCACTATATTACTGGGCATCTGATTGGCACTATATTACTGGGTATCTGATTGGCACTATATTACTTGGCATCTGATTGGCACTATATTACTGGGTATCTGATTGGCACTATATTACTTGGCATCTGACTGGCACTATATTACTGGGCATCTGATTGGCACTATATTACTGGGTATCTGATTGGCACTATATTACTGGGTATCTGATTGGCACAATATTACTGGGCATCTGATTGGCACTATATTACTGGGTATCTGATTGGCACTATATTACTGGGTATCTGACTGGCACTATATTACTTGGCATCTGATTGGCACTATATTACTGGGCATCTGATTGGCACTATATTACTGGGTATCTGATTGGCACTATATTACTTGGCATCTGATTGGCACTATATTACTGGGTATCTGATTGGCACTATATTACTGGGTATCTGATTGGCACTATATTACTTGGCATCTGACTGGCACTATATTACTGGGCATCTGATTGGCACTATATTACTGGGTATCTGATTGGCAATATATTACTTGGCATCTAATTGGCACTATATTACTGGGCATCTGACTGGCACTATATTACTGGGCATCTGGCTGGCACAATAATACTGGGCATCTGACTGGCACAATAATACTGGGCATCTGACTGGCACTATATTACTGGGCATCTGGCTGGCACAATAATACTGGGCATCTGACTGGCACAATAATACTGGGCATCTGACTGGCACTATATTACTTGGCATCTGATTGGCACAATAATACTGGGCATCTGGCTGGCATAATATTACAGGCATCTGGCTGGCACTATATTACTGGGCATCTGGCTGGCACAATATTAAAGGCATCTGGCTGGCACTATATTACTGGGCATCTGGCTGGCACAATATTACTGGGCATCTGGCTGGCATAATATTACAGGCATCTGGCTGGCAGTATATTACTGGGCTCTGACTGGCATAATATGACAGGCATCTGGCTGGCACTATATTACTGGGCATCTGGCTGGCACAATATTAAAGGCATCTGGCTGGCACTATATTACTGGGCATCTGGCTGGCACAATATTACTGGTCTCTGAGTGGCACAATAATACTGGTCTCTGACTGGCACAATAAACACGGCATCTGACTGGCATAATATTACAGGCATCTGACTGGCACAATATTACAGGCATCTGACTGGCACAATATTCCTGGCCTCTGACTGCACACTATTACAGGCATCTGACTGGCATAATATTACAGGCATCTGACTGGCATTATATTACAGGCTTCTGGCTGGCACTATATTACTGGGCATCTGGCTGGCACAATATTACTGGGCATCTGGCTGGTACAATATTACTGGGCATCTGGCTGGCACAATATTACTGGGCTCTGACTGGCACAATATTACAGGCATCTGACTGGCATAATATTACAGGAATCTGACTGGCACAATATTACAGGCATCTGACTGGCACAATATTCCTGGCCTCTGACTGGCACACTATTACAAGCATCTGACTGGCATAATATTACAGGCATCTGACTGGCACAATATTACAGGCATCTGACTGGCACAATATTCCTGGCCTCTGACTGCACACTATTACAGGCATCTGACTGGCATAATATTATAGGCATCTGACAGGCACCATATTCCTGGGCTCTGACAGGCACAATATTCCTGGGCTCTGACAGGCACAATATTCCTGGTATCTGACTGGCACAATATTATTGGTATCGGACTGGCACAATATTACTGGTATCTGACTGGCACATTATTACTGGGCTCTGACTGGCACAATATTGCAGGCATCTGACTGGCACAATATTGCAGGCATCTGACTGGCACAATATTACTAGGCTCTGACTGGCACAATATTACTGGGCTCTGACTGGCACAATATTACTGGCATCCGAAAGTTACAATATTACTGGCATCTGAATGGCACAACAATTATGGCATATGTGTGTGTGTGTGTAGGGGGGGGGGTAACATTGCGATGGATGGCGGGATTGCATGCAGGGGAGGGGGCAGGGTCCAGGGGGCCCAAGCAAATGCTTGCCCAGGGTCCAATCACTATTAAAGACGGCCCTGCTCCCCCATATCTGTTCTCTCTTTTGCCCTGCTCCCCCATATCTGTTCTCTCTTTCCCCCTGCTCCCCCATATCTGTTCTCTCTCTCCCCCTCAATCCCCATACCTGTTCTCTCTCTCCCCCATATCTGTTCTCTCTCTCCCCCTCCTCCCCCATACATGTTCTCTCTCTCCCCGTCCTCCCCCATATCTGTTCTCTCTCTCCCCCTCCTCCCCCATATCTGTTCTCTCTCTCCCCCTCCATCCCCATACCTGTTCTCTCTCTCCCCCTCTATCCCCATATCTTTTCTCTCTCCCCTCCACCTCATATATGTTATCTCTCCCCTCCTACCCATGTCTGTTCTCTCCCCTGCTCTGTTCCCTCCCCCTCCTCTGTTCTCTCCCCCCTCCTCTGTTCTCTTCCACCATCCTCTATTCTCTCGCCCTCCTCCTCTGTTCTCTCCTCCCCCTCTTCATCTGTTCTCTTCTCTCCCCCCTCCTCTGTTCTCTTCTCCATCTGTTTTCCTCTCTCTCCCTCCTCATCTGTTCTCTCCCCCCTCCTCTGTTTTCTCCTCCCCCTCTGTTTTCTTCTCTCCCCCCTCCTCTGTTCTCTCCTCTCCCTCCCATTCTTACCTATGGATTTCCGATACCCTGCATTATCACTGCGTGTGGAGAGCGCGATCAGCACTTACTTATGATGCCCGCACTTCCCAGTGAAGCAGACACTGCTCTGCTTCACAGGGTGTGGGAGGATCTCCCCAGCCATTGCCTCTATCGGCAAACTTTTTTTTTTTAAAGTTGCGAACACCCCCTGTGGTTGCACAGGTCGTTCATCCCTAAGGCTGGCCCTGCTGCTGATGCAAGTATTTGGTGGTCCCACTGGGATTGCTTGTTGACTATATACATAAAGTTCTTTGCTGCATGTATTTGATTACATTCATCAAGCCATTGGTCCCACAAAGGTCTCCCTACGACTATACTGGTGAGCAGCCAATCTGCTCAATAAAAAGAGAGTGCTCTACTAAGGTGTGGGCACTGGAGAAAAAAATACTTGTGTATTAAAATATTATGCCATATGTGTTTCTTCTTGCTTCTTTATGTACATATCCCCCTGAACTGATGCATTCTTCATTTGAATTTAGTATTTCTATGTACAATTGCACTTTTTTATTTTGGGGTATTTAGCACCTACAATGGTCATTTAGACATGGGATTTACATGTGAAAAGCACATCAATTGCCCTCCTGCCACTCCTCCCCTGATGGGCACACACTAGTCATGGTAGCTAATATATCTCTATAATATCCTGAACCTGGCTATAAACATATGGGACAACACCAGAGTAGTTGAAGGGAGGTTTGTTCATGCAGAAAAAGCATGATGCAGAGCTGACCAACTACTCAGCTTGGTAAAAGGGTGAAATTGATCCTTACATTACCTGCATCTTACATGTACCATGATAATTACACATATGGTGTTACCTAAAATTACCAGTGTGCTAGATATTTTGTACTATGGTAAATGTGTAAAAATATCATTATTTTTTTAATACTACCTTGAGCTCATGCAATACTTGGCCAGTCCTTTGCAAACTGGATTATAAAGGTGTATGCATTTTAGTTTGCATTATGACAAATGATGGGGGGTCTGGGGGGCATGCAGTTGAATAGGGCTCTACATGTTGTTAGTTCACGGTTTGCTGACCACAGACAAAAAAAAAGCCTTCCATGTAATAAACTGTTAATCTCTAAACTGTTAGTAGCTATAGATATTCAGAACACAGCGTGTGTCTGCGATGAAATAGAAACATATTGTGCCTTTTATTCATCTTTTCAAAAGCAGGCAGCTCAGATAGTGAAAAGACAGAACTCTGGCTGGAATCTAACATTAAAAGCTCATGCAGAGTTATATTCATTTAGTAAAGACATTTTAAGGTCAGGGATTCTCTTGTGTCTGTAACGGATAGCCAGCAAACTTCACCCTTCAAAACAGTCAGTGTTACGAGAGTTTATTGTCTTTTAAGTATCCATTTTAAAGGGTCAACCTAAACATTGCTTATACCATACCTCCCAACATTTCAAATGGCTGAAGGGGAGCACATTTGTTTGCTGGGGTGTGGCTGAAGGTGTGGCTATTGGCTGGGCTTTATTAGGATGCTGTAAGTTACATATTGATAGCTACTTTATTTGGCAAGTCATTTAGAATAAAAAAATACTGGGGAGGTGTGTTACACTGTGAATGTAAAGAAAAATGAACAGTTCTCTGTATATTGTGTTAGCAGAATTGCATGCAAATGCATAAATGGAGAGAAATATGTTTTAAATGTGCCTGTGGCTTGGTATGCAAATTACACATTTACCATAGAAAATGAGTTCATTTGCCTCTCAAACCACAGGTGATGTCATAAGCAGGAGACTCCAAATGCACTTTTCATAGAAAAATGTATCTTTTTTTATGCATTTTCTTGCAATTTTGCTGACACAATTTATAGAGCATTTTTCATCATTTATTATTCTCATTATAAGCTATGTTTATGTTCACACATCCCTTTAAGCAGCAGTACAAGGTGCAGCTCAATGTCAGAGTGGGGAACTACAGACATTATAAAAGTGCGCTCGCTGACTCCAGTGGGGACTTCTGAGGTCAGATCCAGGCCTGTGTGATGGTACTCAGGAGAGTAGAGAACTCACTAAATGACCTCTAGTTTCAGGTACAAGCCAGGACAAGTAGGATAAATTATGCAGTGAGGGATGAGCAAGCTCCACTGGTAAGGACCACCTGCATCTCAGGCCCTTTATTAATGAACAAACCTTTTACTTGATGTCATAAGATATCAAATGGCACCTTTACAAAGACCGTCTGACCTTCTTTGCATAATCCAGATAATTTTGTGTGAACAAAAAAGCTACTAAGGATTGCTAACAGTACAGCGAATTCCTTGCATGTTTGTACAATTCCCGATGGAATGTTTAAAAGAAATGTACGGAATTAATAGCTTGAAACTGAGTTTTACCTTCTTAAGTAGCCCACTTGGCAAGACCCTATTCTGCCAGAGAATGCACTGTCCGTATAAAGACAGCTCAGGTCTATGGAAGCTCTGCCACCGAACCACCGACATGTATGAAACTAAAGACATACTCTTATACTGAACCCTTGACAAAACTCCAATTCCCCTCAACAAAATGACAGACACCAGAGTTATGAATGAAAAAGGCCATAGCATGTATTACAGAGACTGTAAATACTGTAAACTCCATGTTCCTTTTAATAAACAGTAAATAACAACATTAATGTAAATTAACATATAATTTATTTTTTATTCGGGATGGTATTAAACTAATACAAAACATCCTGTCTTTGCCAATCAGCTGTTAATGAATTACTTAAATCGTCCCTCGTCCAACTTCTTTGTAACTACCTCGCCCAATGTAGTTACGTGCCGACCACCAGCTGAACATTAAGCTCGGTGGGCACGTTTGTATATCGTAAGGTGAGACCTTACCGCATAAGTGGTAAGAGGAGGGTTGAGGCCCATTTAATTATAAGTTACTGCTCATTTTACTATTACCTCCCTGACTGACAAGGACATAGTCCACACCTACTGCAACAAAGAATGAGAAATTAGAAGAAGAGACAAACATAAGAAAAAATTGTAACCAAATAAAAGCGGATGTCGTGAAGATGTCAGCCAGGAAATTAAAAGTGTGATGAGGGGTTAAAAATGGATGGAGAACTAACTTAGCCCTACAGACACTGCCCCCAAGGACTCAGGACCATTCACCAACCACCTACCTCCAACCCACATTCATACATGGTCCTGTCTGTTCAGTTGACCTAGCTCGTTTCATTCAGGCATAGGTACCTGCAGACTCGAACTAGGGATACCGGCAAAAAATGCCAATGATCTTGAAGGTTTTAAGTAACATTAAGAATAATATATGGAAAAATACTAGTCAGAATCTAAATTCATATTAATCGCCTCAGATCTATTTCATATCTTAATAATTTTATAACCTATCACAAATATATCTCTATCATGCAGCACCGCCAAGTTCTATCTTTCAGAAAGGTCAAGTCATTCCCCTTACATAAAATATCCCATTAATATTGGAGCTATTAAACCTTTGGACACATTAAACAACTATTTTAATCTGCGGCTCTATAAAAGCCGGCCAATAATATTGTATGCATTTACTGTATATTTTTTTCTTTCCAATCTATTCCATTTTTGCAGTTCATCTGATTATCTCAGTATGAGAATCTGATCTGTCTTCTCACTTGAGATGTAAAACATACAATTATGTTTCTTTTTTATCTAAAGTATAGTTGAAGTGTAGCATTTACAGCTAAGTCCCCTAACTTACATTACGAAAGGGAAAACATGTCATAATATACAGGAACCCAAGCTGTTTTACTGCATCTCACAAGAAAGTGCCTCAAACATGACTAATTATTATGAAGGCGGCTTAGCACAATCGCACAGTTTATTGACCTCTATAAAATACTTATTCCAGTTTATATGGCTGAATTTGACAATGGTATCAATTTCATACTTGTCTCACTTTTTTTTCCCCCCAATGTCAAAATTCCTTATGATTTTCCGTTGGCTTATACAAGTTACACTTCATTAGCTAAAAGTGACTTCTGAGAGATAGGAAGAACATTTTTGGGATATTTTGTACACAATCCTGTGCTCCACAGATGACCTTTTCAGAATAAGTGGTACATAAATGTTTATTATTACTACCACTGGTTTAATTGTTTTCTTTAAAAAAAAGTGTGCAGTTTGCCATTACTATTAGTACAGAAGAGGGTTATGGCCAAGTGTAAGCAATAGGATTGTCCATGATGTACATTTGGGGTAATGATGTTTTATGGGCCTTGCCATGGATGCTGGGTTCCTTCTACGTACACTTTGCCGATTCGTGGCAACTGTCAAAAGTACATGGTAGATGAAGGAATCAAAGCTTTTAATGAATATTTTTTCCCCAAGAAGACATCTGGTGGAGTTTGGTACGTTACCTTGCACCATACAAGCATGAGATTCCATGTAATGGGTGGGGCCTAGCTCCTTAGACGGTATATATCAATGATCTGTAATTATATATATATATATATATATATATATATATATATATATAGGAAAGAAACAAAGAAAGAAGGGGAGACTCAAATAGTGTAATATGTCATACACAATCTGGAAATAAAAATGTGAAGAAAAAAAAAAAAAAGTAGGTGTATTGAACGCATGTGGAGTGTTACTTTCCAATGTCAGATTAAATCCCTCAGCACTCTCTGATGTGGCTTAAATCGTTCAAGGTGACTGCCCTGTTAACAATGATTGGTTAAATACATTGGTTACAGTTTTGCTAGTATACCACTGAGCTCTTTTAATAACATTGGGTGTATCCCATCAGGCCCCATCAACTCATTTGTATTTACTTTAGACAGCTGAAGTAGAACCACTTCCTCTGTAAACACATATGTATTAAATTACTCATTAATATTTTTTCCTAACTGTGGTCCCTTTCCTTCATTTTCATCTGTAAAAACTGAACACAAATTTTCATTGAGGCAGTCAGCTAGACCTTTATAATTTTCTACATTCATCATTTCTTTTGTTTTTAATAAAACTAATCCTTGTTTTAATTTCCTTTTCTCAAAATGTTTAATCCCCCTTTTTACTGACTGGGCTATGTTGTCTTCTTTGTGTGCTTTAGAAGCTCTTATAGCTTGCTTTGACTCTTTCTGCCTAATCTCATAGATCTGTCTGTCTTCCTCACTCTGTAGTTTCTATAATAAAAGTAGAGTACCAGAGTGGTTTCTTCAATTCACTTGCCTCTAGGGGCAGTCAAGCATCAGTACCAGACAATCATGCTGTGGTGGAAAGTTTGTGAATGTTGAAGTTCTGTTGTCAGTTCATCACACTTTAAAGATTAGTGAATCAACCTCATAGCTTAGAAGATATAATTACCTGAAGATTTATTCTGCAATTATCACCCCACAGTATTTAGTGTGCAGATTGGACTATAAGTATTATGGGATGTCAATATCACTTTTAGCATAATGCATGTTCATCCATTGCTGTGGGCATATTTACTGTGGATTTTACTTAGACATACCGAGAAACGCATATTCTATGGTCTACTCAATAAAGAGAGAATTGCAGGGACTTAAGACTGGAATTTCAAGCTTAAGGCCAGAGTAGCTGAGTTGGAAAAATTCTCCAATTACTATGTATTTACTTACTTAGAAAGTGTTTTACCAGGGACAGTACATTGATATTTCTCTAGTATTCAAGCATTTCCTGGGGACCAAGTCCAGAACAGTATCAGAGTTTCACATTTAACAGTAGATTAAAAATTACATACAACAAATTTATACAAGTTGAGAAGAAAGCAAACAGGGTAAATGATCCAAGAAAACTAAAAAGCGAATACAACAACATGTACGGAATAGAAACATAGAATGTGTTGGCAGATAAGAACCGTTCTAGTCTGCCCAATTTTTTTGAGTACTTTTATTAGTCCCCCGTTCCCGGTCTTATAGCTAGGATAGCCTTGTGTCTATCCCACGCATGCTTAAATTCCTTGACTGTGTTTACCTCTACCACTTCTGCTGGCAGGCTATTCCATACATCCACTACCCTCTCAGTAAAGTAATACTTCCTGATATTACTTTTAAATCGTTGCCCCTCTAATTTAAGACTATGTCCTCTAGTTGTGGTAGTTTTTCTTCTTTTAAATATACTCTCTTCCTTTACTGTGTTGATTCCCTTTATGTATTTAAATGTTTCTATCATATCCCCCCTGTTATGTCTTTCCTCCAAGCTATACATGTTAAGATGCTTTAACCTTTCCTGGTGAGTTTTATCCTTCAACCCATGAACCAGTTTAGTAGCCCTTCTCTGAACTCTCTCCAAAGTATCAATATCCTTCTGGAGATACGGTCTCCAGTACTGCGTACAATACTCCAAGTGAGGTCTCACCAGTGCTCTGTACAGTGGCATGAGCATAGAACTTTGTAAGCTCATAACAGGGACATTATTTTTTTAGAAGATGGGAGAAACTAATTTTCAGTGGTCTGAGATTGCAGGATGTGCGGGGTGTGAGCATGCTGCTTAGGTAGAGGGGGACCTTTCCAGAGAATGGTTGCGCACTAAGCAAGCTAGGTGGAGAGTGCGCCTGGAGGCAAGCATCAACCAGTTTAACTCATTGAATATTTTTCAGTGATGAATGTTATATTCACACTGGAAGAGAAATCATCAAAGCGCATTATGTAGAGGGTCAAGTTTACCGAGATGAGTCTGCGGTGCAGAATCATATACTAAATCCCCATAGTCTGATACCAGCCTTAACATTTCCTACACAATTTGTTTCCTTACTGTGGAATCTAGGTTTGATTTTTTACTATATAGAGAGCCAATCCTAGGATACAGCTTTGACACAAGTTTGTCAATATGGAGACCAAAAGATATGTTGGGATCTAGCCACATACCGAGATGCTTTATATAGTATTGAATTTTTACAACTCAGATACATTGGTCTAAAGTTTTAAATTCCTGTCTCAATTCCCTGAAATTCTCTCTTTATTGAGTAGAGCTTTTTACGTACATGCACTTACAGTTGTCAAGAACAACCCATAGAGTTTTTTTTATTTATGATACATAAAGTCGTAGCAGGATATGATTGCATGAGAGGTCCACTTTAATCACAACTGCGCCTACTTGCCGTGGAGTGCAAGATTGTCAATAATAGAAAAAAAAAAGGAAAATATTACAGAATGCTATGTGGCCAGAATTTAGAAACAAACATTGATTTTCATGAGATTGAACTGCAGTTTCAATTACACAGCGCACTGAAGTAAAATCAAAGGGGAGCAAAAAAAAATGGCATAAGTTCACTGGGGAAGAGATGCTGATGGCTGCGAAGGAGTATAATTATTCCTAGGACCCTGTAACAGACAGTGATTCAGTCTTGTTACATGTTTCATGCCATACAATGACTAATTGGGATACACAGGGATGCAGTTTCCATACCACATATGATTCATTGAGGTCTTGCATCCTGATGACACTATAGCGCAGCTGTCCTAAGATGAGATAGGATGGAAGCATAATTTGTAGAATCATCTAATAAGATAGACAACTTTCTCTGTGTCACAGACACTTCCTCTAACAGAACCTTCACCCTCAGATTGTTGATAGTGTGGATGAAAAAGGGAATTACAGGAGAACTGAGAAAGGAATTTCAAACTTAAAGACAAACTAGCTGAGATGGAAACATTCTTCCATACAGCTGTATTCGAGAATTTTTCCATCCTGGCAACATTTGTCTAAAGTTTGAAATTCCCATCTCAATCCCATTCCCATTCTCTTTTTATCGGGTAGACTCATATCTGTTAGCCAAATTGCAAGTCGAATGGGTGTACGTCTGATCTACAGTGGGCACATCACCTCACGACCTTAACGAGGTCCAGTTGCCATTTTATTTTATTGGCTGAGGTGGATACAGGAATCCAACGCCGGGAATGTTTCTGCAACATGGCAAGCCGTTGTCATCTTAGCATAAACAATGAGGCTCAAGGCCAGGTACATAACTATCAGGAGATGGCCTGAATGATGCTCAGCCACTTATAGGTGGTAATGGCACTGTGTAGAAGTCAATTCATTCAAAAAATATTATTCTATAGGAAGGAAATTACTAATTTTTATTTACAGTAAGGACAATAAAGGTATGAAATTCACTGCCTGACGATGTAGGCTTAGCACATACTTTAGATGCCTTTAAAATGGGCCTGGATACTTTTTTAATGAGCCGGAGCATAGAGGGCTATGCATGTTAGTATAGGCAGTAATATGTATTTAGTGCTTGTTGATCCAAGGAGAAATCTGATTGCCATTTGGAGTCAGGAAGGATTGTTTTTCCCCACTGAAAGCAGAATTCAAAATTGCTGAAGGGTTTATATTTGGATCAACAGCGGTTAACATGTGATAGGAAAAGAGTTGAACTTGATGGACACAAGTCTTTTTTCAACTACTATGCAACTTATGAGTCAGCACTAAGTTGTAGAGCAAACCACGCCAAGTGTTTCTAGTTTGCTGTGCACTAGATCAATGGCTTTAAATACTGGCACTGTTTTTACTCTCACAATTACATTAATTTGCTTGGAGTGCCAAGTTTCCAGCCTTTATTTTTAGGGTTTACTGAAATAACAAACGGCAAACACTCTCTCTAAATAAACAGCAGGGTAGGGGCAACACATTATTTGAAAATAGTTAAAGGGACTGTATAGCAATCATTTTTTTAAATCATATTTAAGCTGATAATCAGAGCTATAATTTCATTTTTGTAGTAGCTTTTTTACAGATATTGCATTTTATAAAGTTTAAGTGCCACCTCTAACCTCTGTAGATTGGAGTACTGGGGAGAGAATAAACATCCAGCTCTAAAGTAAAACACACAAACATTGTAGAAAACATAACTCCCTCTCCCCATAGAAAACTTATAGTGCAGAACTCTTTGTGGTGGCGAACCAACATTCTGCCAGCGGAAAATCCAACTGTCACTTCCTACAAAAACTTGATTCTCTCCAGCCAATACAAGGCTTACTTTCAATCATTCCAACTGGTACTTAACCCCTTCCTAACGGCTTGTAGGATGGCATAGACCGCCGTGAGTTTAACAACTCATCGAGGGCCAGGAGCACATAGATGCCTGCTTGGTGATTCAGCGCAAATTCGTTAAGCACCAGATTAAATGTAATCCTGCGCTAAAGTTTTGTTTTCCTGCAGTCATGGGATTTTAATGTGACTAAAGTTCAGGAAGCTATTTAAATAACAATTACTGGACACCATCCATTTCATTCCCCACCTGCAATGGAGATGTTAAAGATCATTGAGCATATGGAAAATAACCCAGAACAGAAATAAACGATTGAAATCCAATAAAAAAAAAGGGAAAAAAAAATCAGAATACATGGGAAAAAGCAGGAACCCCAAGCACAGATGCTTTTTTTATCATTTCGGCTTGTTCTTTAATTTTTATTACAAGACATTACTAAAGCAGTTCTGATGGAAATGTAAAAAAGGAAAGAGATAAACTCAATGAGCCATTAAATAGGTGACAATAATCTGGCTAGAAGTTTAGAATATTTAATTAGCAGTAAAATACACAGAGAAAAGTTTGAAGTGGCTAATGCAATGATTGGGTTATATTAAGGAAAGAAAGATAAACATTATTTTATAGAATGATCCCGAGAGGTTCGGGGAAGTAGTCTTTTGTGTTAAAGTATAAAATAATTCAGGAATTCAGTTGGCGGAGAATAACGGTCAGCGGAACCTAAGGCTTACCGACCTGTGCTCCCGACCAAAGTTCTGGAACATGTGCCGCGTAAGCAGTAAGGGGTCCTTGAGGTGGCTTTGAACTGTGACATGCTGCTTACACATGCGACAGTAACAGAATCCTGACAAAAGAGAACATAATAAGGAAGGGGTCCTGTAAAGAGCTCCTCCTTTTCCAAGAGCATGGATGCTCTCCCCGTCAAGCCGTTAAACTAAACATTTGTCTAAGGAATAGGGTCTTTTTCTTTTAACTATTCCCGCACTGGATTTTGCAGAGATGACCTTGTTTCTATGCATACCTTAGATTCAGTTCTTCTTTAAATTGCAATTAAATATTTTTTTATTGGTTTTATGCACAGACGTATAATACATCTCAAAAGTGTGCACAATCTATATATAAAATAGTAAATGCTTGGTACAACATATGTTTCCTTATTTACTTAAGAAAAGAATAAAGATAAGAAAAAAAAAAGAAAAAAAAGAAAATCAAACAATCCAGTTATGGAAAGACAAGGATGGAGCGCTGTAGATATTTCCCAAAAAACACCATGTGGGAAACGAAAAAATATACTTATATTCAGATAACTTTCAAATTGCTGAGATGGTGGTCTGTGGTCCTTATAATCTTATACATCAGATATTTCCTCAGAGAAAAATGAATAAGGGGACAGACAATAGTGCTCTCTGTGTATATAGACAAAACCAGATATTGTGTATATATATATATATATATATATATATATATATATATATATATATATATATACACTCACTTGGGGTGGAGCAGAGGTGTACTGCTCAATAAAACAGAATTCACGGTAAATCCTGCTTGAATAGCGAGTTTGGATTCCCAGATGTCGATTCACTCTCTCATTAGCATAGAATATGGGAAGAGGAAAGCTTCATAGTATAACGACTTTTTAATATACATAAAAGAAACAGGTAAAAACGGTTACATTTTATTCCAGGTGACCGCTCTAACCGAGTGTCACATAGTAGCAAAGATGAAGTCTTGAAAAACAAACAATCGCTGGCAGTTGAATCTGGCGCATACGTGTAGATCAGCTAGCGTTTCGCCCCGCCCAGGGCTTCTTCAGCTCTACTTTTATTCCGAAAAGCAAGGACAGTTGGGAGGTATGCATACATATTGGAGGGGGTCATACCCACTAGTTATTGCTTATAAAAATAAACGGTACATGGAAGTGTCTTGAGAGCATCTTTTGGGCATTGTATAGGAAATGTATCATTTGCATTTCAAGCTGCCTTGTACAGAATGTGTAGGGGAGGGAGTCCCTTTAACTAAGTGTGCTAATGGGAAGTACATACTGCATATATAATATTGTTTAAAAACAAAGAGGAACTCAGATCATTATTTTGCATGTGGTGCCCTATGATGATGTCATAATAGGGAGACAGCCCATTATACACATTTAAAACATGTTTCAGTCGATCCATGCATGTGCTTGAAATTCTGCTTTATCAGGTGCTCAATCACATTTTTATGTCCTGCTCTCCACTATAAATAGGATTTAGCCCCTTTGAATGATTCCCAAGGCAGGGACTAGCCTGTATTAAAATTGTACACATCAGCAAAATAAATCCTACAAATATTTTCCCTGAAAAGCCAAACCTAAATTGAAAATCTTGGCTCCATCAGACATGGATCATATATTTGTGCTTAGAAGCAATGAGAGATTCTGCTGCTTTGAAATAAACCAAAAATGAAGATACATAAAACAGATAAACATATTATGATGTACAGTATGTGAATCAGCATGCTAGCTCAACATTTTAATGCAGTTTTTTTTTTATTTTGCAAATAAATACCAAAGAGATCCGTCTCTTAGTGGTTTTACTGTGCAATTTGGATGAATACAAGCTGCATAATACTTATGGGTATTTGTAATATTGCATTAAATGTAGGCATTTTATATATAGACATGCTTTAATGAAACAATACAAATAAATACAGAATACAAATAAAGTACCTTGTTGAGCCATCTTTGCATATGTTGTGTAGAATCATGGCTTCGACGAAGGTAGATCTGACCCAAGATGTCTACACTCTCGCAGTGTTATACAAGCATAGAGGGCTCAATAATATACTTTATTTGTGTTTTTTCATAAAATAATTTCTGCTTAACCTGCCTACACTTGATGCAATCATTCAGTTGAACAGAACTTCATTTGCATTATTTATTTAGAAATAGTTTTACCAGGATTTTCACATTTAACAGTAGATTTAAATATATATATATATATATATATATATATATATATATATATATATATATATATATATATATATATATATATATATATATACATATATTTATACAGGAAGGTTGGGGAGAGAACATACAGGGTAAATAATTAATGATACAAAAATAATAAATCATGAAAACAGCAACAACTAACATGTACAGTATATATAGGAGTTTGTAAACTAATAACAGTTAACCTTCTGTTTTTAGAATTCGGGAGACTCATTTTCAGGGATTTTAGACTAGAGGGTGATTTGGCTGAATCAGGGAGGCTAATTCCTCATAGAAGGAGCTCTGAAAGAGAACACACAATAACCTGATTCCTTTTTGAAGTGAGGGACAGCTAGCAAGGGGCTGATGCTGACAGGTGTCTCTTAACCCCTTCCCAACAACTGACATGCCTGGCACGTCATGCGGTAAAATGCTCATAGGCAGTGATCAACAGTTGCTGCTTATGCTATGACGGTGTGGCTATGATACCTCGATATATAGGCATCAGGCCTCACTAAAATTTGCCCTCCCAGTGCACCATGATCAACCATTGTGTTGGGTGATGCTCCTCCAATATGGTGGCAAAAAAAAAAATGATACGGAATTGCATCCTTCACTCTGTTACTGTTGCTTGACTGCCCCTAGAGGCAGTCAGCAACATTACATTGAAAATCAAAAAGTAGAAGCTAACCATTGGTATTTCTAAATTCAGAACAGAAATTAGAAACTATATAGATGCGGTCGTATTTTTGCCATTTGTAATTGCATAAAATATTCTTCAGGTCAAAGTTATAAAATATATTTGCATTTTTTAATTTACTTTGTTTAAAGTAAATTATATGATATCATAAAAACAATAGTATCTTAAGGAAGCCCTATTTATGGTGTTAAAAGCAATTTAAGTGTAAAATTACAGCTAAACACAAACACTGCAGAAATGTTACAACAGTCATTGTCCTGAATGACCAAAATTGTCCCAAACAACTAAGGGGTAAAAGGACCACTTTGGCTTGACAATGACTATCCTTTTTCACGTTCAATAATAATAAACATCATATTCAATAATATTTGAAAAGCAGTATTCTAAATATATATATATAATGGATTCAAAATTAGTAGATTGACCACTTCCAGTGACCTTCCCACTCAATTGATAACTACACTTTCAGTGAGTGCATACATGTATTGAACAGGAGTCTATACAGAACATACATTTGCAGTTTGTTTTTTCACCAGCTGTACAGCTCCGTTTGCCAAGACAGCTATTCTTTTACCTGCTCCCCTGAAAAATGTAGAATGCAAGTGTGTCCAGGAGGAACCAGTTAATTAATCAAGCACGAGGGATCCCATAGAAACTAACTTGATAAGTTAGATGATTTTTCTCTTAAAACATATGACTTAAACATTTGCTAGGCAGCATATAACAATTATGTTTCTGGGAAAAAAATAGCTGACCATATATACCTGTGCTTGAAATCAGATGTAGAAGGAGTTACTATTAGAGTTGAGCGGACACCTGGATGTTCGGGTTCGGCAGGTTCGAACTTTTGGATACTAAAATGCCTCTAAAAAAGTCCTGGAAAGGGCTAGAGTAAAATGTGGGTAAGAGTAGGACAAGTGCCCTGGAAGCAAATGTGGATAGGGAAATAACTTAAAATAACATAAAATACATACAAATTACAAATAAAACTGAGCCATAACATAGCACTAGATGGAATCTTTGATTTTAGCTTTGGAAGAACATCAATCTAAATCTAAAGCATGGCTGCCAGGAGGAGCAACAGAATTATCCATTTGAGGGTTGGAGTTCAGGGTATTCTCTTTCAGTTTATACTAAGTGACCCATAGGTTAAGGAGGCGGTGACCGTGGCGGTGTAGGTGGAAGCGGCGCTGGAGGAGGAGGAGGTAGCCAACACTGTTTTTTATTTGTTTTTTTGTTTATTGGACTGAAAAAAATTCACCGCAAGACGTAAATGTACTATTTAGCACAACAATTATAATTTTTCAAAGTGCGCTGTAAGCACAGTATTGGACTGTTCTATTTGACTCTCAGATATGAAGTGCACTGCAAGACGCAAATGTACTATTTAGCATCCAAAACAATTAACATTTTTCAAAGTGCGCTGTAAGCACAGTATTGGACTGTTCTATTTGACTCTCAGATATGAAGTGCACCGCAAGAAGAAAATGTACTATTTACCACCCAAAACTATTAGAATTTTTCAAAGTGCACTGTAACCACAATCTTTCACTGTTCTATTTGACTCTCAGATATGAAGTGCCCCGCAAAACGCAAATGTACTATTAAGCACCCAAAACAATTAGAATTTTTCAAAGTGCGCTGTGAGCACAGTATTGGACTGTTCTATTTGACTCTCAGATATGAAGTGCACCGCAAGACGCAAATGTACTATTTAGCATCCAAAACAATTAGAATTTTTTAAAGTGCACTGTAACCACAGTCGTTCACTGTTCTATTTGACTCTCAGATATGAAGTGCACCGCAAAACGCAAATGTACTATTAAGCACCCAAAACAATTAGAATTTTTCAAAGTGCGCTGTAAGCACAGTATTGGACTGTTCTATTTGACTCTCAGATATGAAGTGCACCGCAAAACGCAAATGTACTATTAAGCACCCAAAACAATTAGAATTTTTCAAAGTGCGCTGTAAGCACAGTATTTGACGGTTCTGTTTGACTCTCAGATATGAAGTGCAGGACGCAAATGTAATATTTAACACCAACAAATTGCAGTATTTAAAAATGACTAGATGTTGCCCACTGAGCTAACAGAACAGGATTAAAGTCATGTGCCTGGCACACATGCAGTTGCAAGTGCACAGCACTCTCTGTGGCACTGGGCTCAAGGCAGGGTACAAATATGTAGTATAGCACCCACTAAAATAATCACTGTAATTTGAATAATTGCTGTAGTTTGAATAATCGCTGTAGTTTGCAGATTCAACACCAGAATTTTTTTTAATCTGTCACATGCTGCACTGGCCCATCACAGCCATGCCATTAGTAGGCATGGCTGTGAGGGCTTCTAAGGGCAAACGAGTCAAACGCTTGTTGATTGACTGCCCTGCATCCTTTCAAAACGCGCCATTAAATCGCCGAACCCCGAACTCCAACACGAACATACAGTGGAATGTCCGTGTTCGGTTCCGGGGTCCAAAAACCGTAATGTTCGGTACGAACCCGAACAGTGCGTTTCGGGTACGCTCAACACTAGTTACTATCCATTCAGGATAATAGCAAGGAAATGGTAGCAATTAAGAAAGTGTATTTGAGAGGAATGACTGCTTAGGGTACAAGTAATAAAATAGTTTAAACATGTGTTAAGCTTGGAGTAAATCTTCAAGTGATAAATGAGTACCGGTACTTTCTGAAACCTCAGCATCCTATTACTTGACTTTTTATGAGTGAAATTCCAATGTTTATGATATAAGTAGAACATTATGATAAAATGAGGGAAGCCATGACGGTGTGCCATGTGGGTACAGGGGCATGTCCTGGTTGTGCAAGGTGGTGCTGTGGCAAGGGATGATGGGGCAATAAAAAAGGATAAATGGAGATGGGGGCACAGACTATTTGGTTTGTAAGAGGCCCCATGATTTCTGATGGTTACTCTGCCTGCGATAGTGGGATCCAGTCTCCATCCGGGAGGTAGGACACTGAAATGCACCTATGAGACTACAGGTCAGGGTGTTTTAAGCTATTAAGTAGTGTCAATCTATTCCTCACAGCACATTATATCAAATTATGCCCCCCAAAAAACACGACTGTCTTGGCAAAAATTGGTCATTTGGCGGATTTGAAATTGACAGCATTGAGTTACATCAAGACTTGCAATTTGCAAATTTGCATTAATAAAATGAGCCAAGTAATATGTAGGATCCATATACGTACAGACATGATCCAATAATGATAGGCCCTGAATTCAACATACTGCACTACAGAGGCGGCTCGCTAATTAGGCAAGTTTGGCAGTCGCCTAAGGCCTTGCGCTAATGGGGGGGCCTTGCGCTAATTGGGGCCTTGCGGCTGCCTAACTCACCTAATTTCCTTTGATCTGACATGGGAGTTTAACGCAGCCATTAAGCTCTCTGTCATACTAACGTCTGCAGGTTAAGAGTGATTTTCTTTTTCCATTCTTGTTGTGCGCTCCTCCCCCACTGTCAGCATCCGGAAAACTTAGGAAGAAGCAACGGGCAGCGGAGAAGCCATCACAACGTGGTCTGTAAGACCACTTTTAACTTTTAGACCCTCTCCTTCTGTGAGTACTAAGTTTGAGTGTGATTGTGTGCTGGCTGTGTGTGTCTGTGGTGTCTGTGCTGGCTGATTTTGTCTGTGAGTGTTCTGGCTGAGTGAGTGTTAGTGTGTGCTGGCTGAGTGTGATTGTGTGCTGGCTTGGTGTCTGTGGTGTCTGTGCTGGCTGTGTGTGTCTGTGGTGTCTGTGCTGGCTGATTTTGTCTGTGAGTGTCCTGGCTGAGTGTTAGTGTGTGCTGGCTGAGTGTATCTGTGAGTGTTAGTGTGGGCTGGCTGAGTGTATATGAACATATGAGTAGAAAATAATGGTTCCCCAGTTTTATGAATTTACCAGAATTCAAGTGAGGTCTGTAGTTTGCCAATAATCCCACTTGAACTTCAATGGTTAATAGGCTGCCTCAGAGAATAACCCACTGGATAATAAGATGTGCAGCTGTTGGTTCAGTAAGGATGGTCTTCTATTCCATGCAGATGTCTGACGTGCAAGGCTGTGGATGACAGGTTACCCAGGAAGAATAATGTGTCAGCAGGAGACCACTAATGCAATGTGCTGACTGGGGATTTTATACAGGACTGTTTATAGACAACACACATAAAATAGAAAATAAAGTAAACTGTCCTGTGATCATGGACTACCAGGGAAGGTAAGATATCTACAGCATTAAAGGAATCCTAAATATTGTGTATGGAGATGGAGTCTCCCTCATCCAAAATACTTGGGAACAGAAGCGTTTGGATATTTTTTTTTTTTTTTTTTTTTTCCGGCTCAGATATTAAACACGCTTATTGTTTTTCCTGATATTGTGTTTTCAATCATCCTTGCCTAATTTTATTCTCTTAATTCCAGTAACTTTTCTTTATTAATTTCTTCCTTGATAAAATATACGGTATCCCCATATATTCTTATATCCCAATTACAACAACCTTTTAATAAAACTATCAAATTTAAATATATTACATTTTATACCTACAAACCCCCCCCCCCCCTAAAACGCGTTCCATCCCCAAGTATCAGTTGTTTAATAAGATTTAATCCAACAAAGGTGCATGCATGGCTAATCGCTGGTGGGTTCAGAGTTCCCTTCACTTCCAGGGGCAACTAATGGTCCCTCTAAATATTGTGACCATCTATTCCATTTTATACTATATTTAAGGCTTCCCTCATCCTCTAATAGCGTCAGCCCTTCTATTCGTCGAATCATTTCTACTTCTCCCACCCATTCCTCATAAGTAGGTATCTTCTCCTGTTTCCAGTATCTCGGAACAAGCATCATTTGGATAATTTTAACCAATAAGTTGAAATACAGTAGTATCAATACAAATACTGTATAGAGCAAATAAATAACTGCTGCTGTGATGTAGCTCTGATGTGAGGCATCTTTGGGATTCTGCCGTTGGTGTGTCAGGTCATAGAAACCTAGAAACATAGAAACATAGATTGTGTCGTCAGATAAGAACCATTCGGCCCATCTTGCCCAATTTTATAAATACTTTTATTAGTCCCCAGTTCCCTATCTTTTATCTAGGATAGCATTGTGCCTATCCCACGCATGCTTAAACTAACGCTATTCCATACATCCACTACCCTCTCAGTAAACTAATACTTTCATTAGTCCCTGGCCTTATCTTATATCTAGGATAGCCTTATACCTATCCCACGCATGCTTAAACTCCTTCACTGTATTAACCTCTACCACTTCTGCTGGAAGGCTATTCCATACATCCACTACCCTCTCAGTAAAGTAATACTTCCTGATATTACTTTTAAATTATTGCCCCTCTAATTTAAGACTATGTCCTCATGTTGTGGTAGTTTTCATTCTTTTAAATATACTCTCTTCCTTTACTATGTTAATTCCCTTTTATGTATTTAAATGTTTCTATCATATCCCCCTGTTACGTCTTTCCTCCAAGCTATACATGTTAAGATGCTTTAACCTTTCCTGGTAAGTTTTATCCTTCAATCCATGAACCAGTTTAGTAGCCCTTCTCTGAACTCTCTCCAAAGTATCAATATCCTTCTGGAGATACGGTCTCCAGTACTGCGTACAATACTCCAAGTGAGGTCTCACCAGTGCTCTGTACAATAGCATGAGCACTTCCCTCTTTCTACTGCTAATATCTCTCCCTATGCAACCAAGCATTCTGCTAATACCCCTCCCTATGCAACCAAGCATTCTGCCAATACCTCTCCCTATCCAACCAAGCATTCTGCTAATATTTCTTGCTGCTCTTTTACATTGCCTACCTACCTTTAAGTCTTCTGAAATTATTACTCCCAAATCCCTTTCCTCAGAGGTTAGGACTGTACCAAATATTCTATATTCTGCTTCTGGGGTTTTACGCCCAAGGTGCATAATCTTGCACTTGTCCACATTAAATGCCAGTTGCCACAGCTCTTTTCCAATCATTTGCCATTTTGGCTTTTCATCCATGAACCCTGCTGCAAATGTTAGTATCCTCAGCAAAAATGCATACCTTACCAACAAGACCTTCTTTGTCAAGTCCAGATCCCTGAGGTACCCCACTAGTAACAAGACCTTACATCGAATTTACTCCATTGACTACAATCCTCTGTTGTCTGTCACTCAGCCATTGTCTAATCCATTCAACAATATAGAAATCCAAACTCAATGATTGCAGTTTATTGATAAGCCTTCTACGTGCAACAGTGTCAAAAGCCTTACTGATATCTAGGTAAGCAATTCATGGTCTGAGCATTCATGGAAAAGACTATATCACAGCTTTTGGGGGCTGGACACTGAAAAAACTGTTGTGCACTTGTAATCGGACTGACTCTATTGGTTCATGACTATTTTGGGGATAAAAGTGGACCTACATAATCTTAAAACAGGTGGTATTAATGTTAAGGCTGATCCGAGTATACTGTTATACAAATATTATATTTTTTAGTTTATTTTAATATTTTTTTAAATTCATTTTTAAATTTATTTCTTTATTTTTGTTTAGCTATATTATTTATAGATATTATCTGGTGAACTGGAAAGCATAACATTCGACTTTTTGAATCTAAATTCAGGCCACTTTCAGGGGTACATTCTTTTAAGAGTATACAAAATCCATTGGATTTTTTCTGGCCTAAACCTGTGAATCTTAAATTGACAATTTCTTCCTGAACCTACCAATTAAGCCATTTTGGGTAGCCTCAGTTCTGTTATCAGCCCTGTTCTGACCCGATTCATGCCTGTTTGAAGCTACCTGAGTAGTCCCTTGAGACTTGCACCATTAACTAGCTCTAGCACGGCAAGCGGGTTCCGAGCTAGAGGTCACCCTAGAACAGTGAAACTGCTCTCCTCCTATAGAGATTAATTGAACTGGCATTGGAGAATGATAGCTCCCCAGAGTGACAGTGGTAGGGGTAGATGAAGGATCTCTATTTACCAAACTCTGACCTACCTTCAAGAGACACAGAACATTATTTTTCACTTGTGTTTCTACTACAGGAAAGCAATATAAAATATTTAGTGGCCCTAGTATGGAGTCCATGTCTTTTTACTCTGTAAAGGTAATGTATTTCTAAAACACATGCAATGAATACAAAAATTAGTTTGTTCAAATTGCACCCAATGGACACTGAACAGTCAACATCAATACGTATGCATGCAATCAGAAGTAGGAGAATTTGAGGTCAGATCTATACAGGTCAATATTAGGAAAACTGTAGCAGTTCAGAAAGTGTGATTGAGAGGGGTGACTGCTTAGGGGACAAGTAATAAAACAGTGGGGATACCATGTTTTGCTTGGAGTGCTAAAGTGTGTAGCTTACTAATACACATATAGGATATTTTGGCATGCAGACGCACTGATGTCTTGCCTGATGGACCTTTTACATTGCTATATGTATTACATGTATATTTTATAATGCTTATCAAACAGGTATGAGTGCCCTTTAACATATATTATATTTTGGGAGTGAAAATATCAGGGGAGAAAAATAATCCCTTTCCCCAAATAAGTACTCCACCACATCTAAGTGACTTCCTTTGTTGGTTCAGGAGAGGGGTTCCTTAGTGTCCGCACTTGGCATCCTACAAACTTGGCAAGTGAGGTATCTGACAGTCTATAACAGAAAGAAAGCAGTCAAATGATCTCACCACGGCTGACACAAACAGCATACGTAAACATTCAGCACACAAATAAAAAAATAAACACTTTCCAGACATTTTATCTGTGCAATGCTAATTGTAATTTACAACTACGTGTCTGTCGTGAACACCTTGCCCTCAAAGATTTTACAGAGTGATCTGGAAAAACATGAAATTATGGCCCAGGTACTTCAATTAAAAATAGATGCTGCAATCTAATAAACAGATTCATTATTTAACTCATTTTTTCAGCACATAGTGGCTCAACAGTGCTTTCAAGCAATACATTTTATGCATTTATTCATGGATTTTACAATTTCTTTTTTGGTGAATTCCTATTAGGATTTATTTATATAATGCCAACAACTGAGACAGTGTTTGGTACAGAAATAAGTGCTACAAATTCAATTAGACAAACCAATTTATAACATAAACAAAAGAAATAGAAAGAGATGTCCCAGGAAAGGACGATATAGTCACTGCTGCAAAGGTCTAACACTTCTTTAAAACACTTGTCCTCCCCATTGTGTGTGCAAGAGAGAAAACGAAAGACACAGTAGTGTGATATTGCTTCTACTTGCAAGATATGTTCATGAATTTTAATACATGTCCACAAGGAAAATCCTTTTCTTTTATATAGATTATATAGAGTATAGATAAGATCATTCCCATTTGGAAAAGAGGTCATAAGACTAGACAACTCGGTCAAGTGCAAATCAAATGGATCTTGACCTTGAAGATACTAACACCGAGTGTATTTTCCCAATACATAACATACCTGAATGTTTCCCAAGGGTGGGGTGTCAGAATTTGGAGGGTGCGAAGCCAAAAGGAGTTGGGATTATGTAGCATGATGTCCAAGCTGTTGTGTGGTGACACAAGATATAGCACTACGTACTAGGTGTCTGCTATATATATATATGTAGATTAAGTCAGGTAATAAACACTTAAACATAGCTGCCAATTTGCCAAGTTTAAGAGACCTGTATTCACACCAATGAGAGAATCCTTCTTCTTACATTTTACTTTTTGTTGTACTTGCTTGGAGTACTAAAGAATTATCCAATTATCCTATAAGAATTATGTCATACATGACTTTAAATAATACCTAAATGCAGTTGCAAGCAGATAGTAATGCTATTGTGGAGATCATGGCATGTCTGCGTGTGCATGTATGTCTATTCAGATCCACATGGTGTGTTTATCCACAGAGCTAAAAAGAAAGAAAAAACAGAGCAATGAATTAGGTTCTTGTTGCAATAAGTTAGAGAGACAATATGCTTATGTTGTTCTTCAAATATGATGCCTCTCTTGTACATATTTTTTTTGTTATAAGAAACAAATATAGCATAGTATATAAAGTAAATATGCAGATGAACAAACTGATGGTGATAGGTATTACACTCACATGGAACAGAGCAAATATACTTGCTCAAGTAAGAAGGGCTCCTTCCTTGTATATGAAGCCCACAAGGAATGACAGGAAAGGGCTTATCCAGAGAAGTTTGCTGGGAACAGAATGGAGAAAGGACAAACACCATCAACAGATATCCACAATAACAAAATGAATGGATTAAGTAGTATCTTACACTGTAAAAAGATGCAGTGACCGGGGTCTGTAGTAAAGCACTGTGAGGGTTATGTTTAAAAACCCCTGTACTGCACAAGTGTTGGGGGTTTTATTTAAAAAATGTAATCACCGTTTTTAGGTAGAAGGACGATTGAGTTTTTTTTTTATAATTCATGACACTTTTTAGTGAGGGAGGGAGGGACCTCCATCCAACTGGAACTTTTCAGCGCCTGATTTTTTAAACATGGGCTGCGCTGGTGCAACCAGCACCAAAACAACCTAAATCTACTTATTCTGCATAGATAACACAGACTCCTAAGAGTCTGCTTTATACACTGGTGCACATGCAGATAGCGCCAATATTTGGTTCAATCTGCATGTGCGCGGTGTTTATACATGCTCCCTGTGTGTGTCAGGAACAATACTTTTGGTTCAATAGTAGAATTAATAAAATTCAGTAGCCAAAGAATGAGTCAAATACCATAGTCAACGAATGTAAAGTAAAACGAAAATACCCCCACTAATAAATGATTCCCAAACCCCAATAGTAAGACTAAACACTAAACCCCAATACTAACACTAAAACCCCAATACTAAAATTAACCCCTTAAACCCTAATACTAACCCCCGACCCCTAATACTAAAATTAACCCCCTAAACCCTAATACTAACCCTAATACTAACCCTAATACTAACCCCCGACCCCTAATACTAAAATTAACCCCTAACACTAAACACTAACACTAAACACTAAATCCCAATCCTAACACTTAAATTAACCCCAATACTAAAATTAACCCCAATACTAAAATTAACCCCCTAAACCCTAATTCTAACCCCCTAAACCCTAATTCTAACCAAACTAAAATCGGTAAAATACTTACCTTTAGCGATGAAATGTCCCGCGATGAAATCTCCAGCGACGATCTGTCTTGCTGTGCAGAGTCGGCGGTGAAGCGGCTGGGCGGAAAAAGCCGCAATGAAGAGTCCCATCCCCTAATATACCATAGACAATGAATGAGTCTAATACCATAGACAGCAAAAGAGTCATATACCATAAACAATGAATGAGTCAAGTACCATAGACAACAAAAGAGTAATATACCATAGACAATGAATGAGTCTAATACCATAGACAGCGAAAGCCATATACCATAGACAATGAATGAGTCTAATACCATATATAGCGAAAGTCATATCTCATAGACAGCGAAAGAGTCATATACCATCAGGGCCGGACTGGGAATAAAAACCAGCCCTGGAAATATTAGTATACCAGCCCCATAGCATTATGTCACTATACCAGTCCCATAGAATTGCGTATTTATTTTCTTGATCATAGAAGGGCAAGCCATGCATTTTAAAGCACATTTGAAGAGAGTATTATCATAGATAAGGTTATCTATAAATATCAATATATGCCCCCAGTATGTAAACAAGGTTATAGTGAACATACTGCCCTGATATGTACCCCATGCACAGGGAAACACATAGCCACATGTATGTACACAAGGTTACATGAATTGCCCTGTGCAGGGCTATATATAATCAGGGCATTGTGTGAGCTATAATCTTGTGTATATACTGGGTGGATATATTGACTTACCCCAGCACCCAGACTGCACTCACAGGACTTACCCCAGCACCCATGACTTGTCCAAGAATTTACCCCAGCACCCAGACTTCACAGCAAATTTACCCATTAATATGCCACAGGTAATATGTATATTAATATGTCAGTGTTAATTTGTCTATTAATATGCCAGTATTATTTTGCCCATTAATATGCCGGTATTATTTTGCCATTTATATGCCACAGCCAATTTGCCAGTATTATTTGCCATTAATATTCCAGTATTATTTTACCATTAATATGCCACAGTCGATTTGCCTATTTTTATGTCAGTATTATTTTGTCATTAATATGCCACAGCTAATTTGCCTATTAATATGCCAGTATCATTTTGCCATTTATATGCCAGCATTATTGTGCCATTAATATGCCACAGACAATTTGCCAGTATTATTTTGCCATTAATATGCCAGTATCGTTTTACCATTAATATGATACAGTCAATTTGCCAATTAATTTGCCACTGCACTCTGCCACTCACACATTCATAATTAGGAGGCACCACAGACAAATTTAAAGGGCAACTGTTATCACATTTTACACATTAAATAAAAAATACATATATTCAGTAATTAAGACTTCCGTTTTGTTCAATAAGGTTGAAAGTGAGATGCATGTCTGAGATGAGTGAGATGGGCTGTCACTGTGCCTCGCTAGCACACACTGGAGCAGTTAGAGCCATAGTGCAGCTTGGCAACAGCATCGCCTGCATATAAATGTGCCTTTAGAGCTAGGCACTGTGATAGCCTGCTCTATGTATTGGTGTTTTTAATTGCACGTTGCATTGGGGTGAAAAAGTGAGTAAAAAAGTGCATCATCTTTATACATAACTTTGGTTTTCCTGTGAGACCGTTATACAAGCCCCTCACCCATCCCAAGCAATTAAAGACATTATGGAGTTAGGCACAATGTAAAGAAGAAAATATTAAACTCAATTTGCAACTGACGAATAGTAGCCAAAGTGTCACTCAGACACTTGCACTCTGCCAATCAGACACTTGCACTCTGCCAATCAGACACTTGCACACTGCCACTCAGACACTTGCACACTGCCACTCAGACACTTGCAATCTGCCACTCAGACACTTGCACACTGCCACTCAGACACTTGCACTCTGCCACTCAGACACTTGCACACTGCCACTCAGACACTTGCACACTGCCACTCAGACACTTGCACACTGCCACTCAGACACTTACACTCTGCCAATCAGACACTTGCACACTTGCACTCTGCCACTTGCACACTGCCACTCAGACACTTGCACACTGCCACTCAGACACTTGCACTCTGCCACTTGCACACTGCCACTCATACACTTGCACACTGCCATTCAGACACTTGCACACTGCCACTCAGACACTTGCACACTGCCACTCAGACACTTGCACTCTGCCACTTGCACACTGCCACTCAGACACTTGCACACTGCCACTCAGACACTTGCACTCTGCCACTCAGACACTTACACTATGCTACTCCTTCACACACTTACACTCTGCCACTCAGGTACACACTTACACTTTGACACTCCTTCACACACTTACACTCTGACACTCACTCACATACCTTAACCTGCAGTCCAGCAGCTTCCTCTCAGGCTGCCCGCACCGGAAGCTCAGCTTGAAGCAGGTTTTTAAGGGGTGTGTAGCATATATAGATTAAGAAGCATTTCTGTTCTATAAAAGCATACATTATAACTTTAAACAGAATGTTTGGTCTGATCATCCTTCACCTTGTGCCAGATGAAGGAAGTTCTAACCCAAGATTCTAACAACATGTCTGCCCCTGATAGCGGCATACTGAGCAAACTTTCTAAACAACATGTCTGCCCCCTGATAGCGCCATACAAAGCAAACATTCTAAACAACATGTCTGCCCCCTGATAGCGCCATGCAGAGCAAACATTCTAAACAAAATGTCTGCCCCCTGATAGCACCATACAGAGCAAAGAGGGTTCAATAAGGTACTTTTTTTTTTTTTTTCATTAAAGTTTTTCTTTTAAAAATTTCTAACTATGCACTCTTTCAATTAAACACTGGGTGATTTTTTTTTTCTTTGCAGACAGTCATTTAAATTTTATTATCCCAAATAAAGTGAGGCGGCACAAAAGAAGTGCTAAAGGAACCCTGCGTACAAAATCCCAGCGCTGTCTGCTCATTGGTCTGTCTAATAGTGTTTGCAAGAAGAAATATATATAAAGATCTCTGCTGCCGACAAGTATCAGCTTTTCTAGGCATAAATATTCACAAGCGCTTTGCAAGTTGACATTTTTCATACATATCACTGAACCATGACAAGCCGGGAATCTGAACACGGCTCGTAATTAGCCAGTACATAACAAGAACACGTAAATACCTCATTTGTCTCACATGCGAGATAAATAATTAATAGCTTTGTTCTCTGCAGCGGCAACACAGTGACGGCATGTAAGCTATATATTAAAGGCCCAAGCTTTAATTCATGCAGCCCCTTGAGTTTAATCTCTTCGAATAGATATGAGTGCGCTTAAATCAAGCTGACAACACTGTCATGGCTATCTCTGTAAACCTGGCTTTAATCTTAAGAGCTATGTCAAAAAAATAAAAAAGAATAAAAGAATAATGTCAGCAGCAGAAAATGTAAAGTATATGTGTTCCAGCATGCAAGTGGGTAAGACTATCCATTTTAGAATAACATTGTAACAGTTACCATATGGTTAAATTTGATCTATACATTTCTGGACTGCCTACCTCCCAAATTCAACTTCTGGCAATGTGGGATGCTAGGAAGCAGGCTGGAATTCTAAGAGGCCACAGCAATTATTTAAAGGGACTTTGTCAATATTGGAACATTGCAAAAGCATTTATTTACCTGTTGTAATATATTTAAATATACATAGGTAGTAAAGTGCAAGAAGTAAAAGAAGAGACATGCATACATTATACACAAATCAGCATGTGAGCAGCCATGTTTCTGGGAGGATCCATTTGTGGCGGAGTCAGGATGTTAGTTTTCTACTCCTATGTGCAGGACAGCAATGCTACCAGGCTGAGGAAACAGGTATTTGCTCAAGTGCCCCTCCCCCCCCCCCCCCCCCCTGCAAAGAACTCACTGTGCCAAACATCATGTGTTTTTTTTTTGGGGGGGGGGGGGGTTAATGGATGGAAGTGTTAGGGACCAGGAACCAGAAAGAGACAGAAAGTAAGATGCAAAACACCTTTATTAGTAATAAATAGTACATAACCACTTAGACTAGCTGCTCATATACTCTGTGTACTATGTTCCACCATGCACAAACTATGCATACTACAGCATGCAAAAGTGTATGAACTTTAGACAGCAGTCTTCACTAGATAGAGAAATGCAAAAAACATTCTGCACGGACTGACCTTTAACATTGCTGTTTCTCCATCCTGTGTATGGACATAAAACTACAGGGGTGGCCACAGTGGTGTATCTTGGCCAAGGTCAACAAGACCTGGGCCAAGGACAGAACTGTGCAAGGGTTTGCCTTTTTACCGCCCACACCCCGTGGCACAAAAAGTAACTCACTCATTTTTTTAAGCCTGCCCATGCTGGATTTTTAAGTCATTTGGCTCCCCCTTTTTTAAGATCATGTGCAACTTTTTTCCCCAGGCAAGCTTGCGAGATCATACTCGGAAAGTGTTTAGTTGCTCTGAGAAGCTGGTTTGGGCACAATGATTGTACTAGGTTGATAGCTGGGCACAACGATGGCACTGGAAGCTATCATGGACACTAGGGTAGTACTGGAATGTGTTTGGGCAAAAATATTCCACTGTGAAGCTGTTTTGGGCTCAAAGCTGGCACTGGAAAGGTGTTTGGGCACAAAGATGGCACTGGGGAGGTACTTGGATGCAGAAATGGCACTGAGAAGCTGTTTGGGCATAGAGCTGGCACTGGGATAGTGTTATTGTACAGAGATGGCACGGGAAACATGTGGGGGACAAAGGTGGTACTGGCAAGGTGTTTGGGGGACATTAATTATGGATCCTAAACAGGAAGAGTTGTGGCCTGGACAGTAAGGGGTGGGGCAAATGAAGATTAGGGTGTGTGAGTTTAGTCAAGCCCAGGGTAGCACCACTGAGTGGCCACCAACACAATTGACGGGATTGAAGTTGTAACATTTAGTATTCTTTTAAAGCAGAATTTTCAAGAGAAATTTGGTATAAATTATGTTATGGACTTTCTAAAAAATGGAGGAGGATAGGGGTTAGCAGTTTGTTTCATGTGGAAAATAGTTTTTTTTCTGGTAAAAATAGTTTTAGGATTTACTCTATTTTTTTAAATGTGTTATACATTACTAAGAATTTCCTTTCTGTTAAGCAGCATTTGTTTTGAGGGTTTAGAAAAAAAAATAAAAGAAAGAAGGAAAATAATCCTGGTAGTTATGCAGAGCTAAAAGGGACAGGACATGTATGGGGGTGGGGGAGTGTGTCAGGGTCATGGCTTGAGTAGGGGTAGGGTCTGTATATGTGGCTTGGCCAGCCTCCCCCTACCAGCAGCCATTTTAAAATCCATAAAGCACTCTGAAAGTTCCCGCCCGCCCATCCCTTTGTTTACATTTTTGTAAGATTGTCGTACTTGTTTCTTGTTGCAGCAGGGGGGGTGCATGTCCTTGCCAGTCAGGGTTGTTAATGGGAAAGGAGGAGTCAGACCCATGGGATGAAGTTTTGGGCTCAGCCCTCCCCTATCCTCTATTAAGGTGATCGGTCACCATTTGGTACGTGCCCACTGAGCGAGGAGTTGGCTAGTGGTCAGCATGGATAAGGTAAAGGGTAAGAGACCCTCGGACGAGGGGGGAGGGGAGTACTCACTTCAGGTTTGTTGCTTATTGTTATTTGCACTATGTACAGTTAGTTAAATTAAGTTAGGCTGGCAAGGATATAGTTTTGTTTGTTAAGCTGTATCTACCTGAGATGAAGATTACGGTGATTGGCCCATACAGTTTTAACATGTTTTTATTAATGTTTCAATAAAATTACTGTGACCTGTGTTTCACCATCCGTAAGTGTTGCGTCATTATTTACTGGGTCAGGGGGGTGGGGGTATCAGGCTACAACCTGCACTATCCACACTCCATCATACATGTTAAATGATCACCTCTGTTCTCAGAATGTGCTGACAGCAACATTTATTATTTATTTACCTGCCAAATAACATGATATTTCTTCTTCTAAATGGTATACTTAATGTGTGCCAGACGTCATCCCAGAATTGATGCCTCCAAAATCCAGGCTGATGCTGGGCACATCAGGAACATATTGTGACCTATCCAGTATACCCCGATGTGGGCCTGAACAATCAACCAATTCAGACGTCATAGACGATTCCCCCCAATATCTGCCGATTCTGAAAGCACCTGAAACATGCGCGGACCGAAAAGTGCCTTTATCAACACCATGGGCTTTCATGGGGATATCAGAGACTTGTTTTCGGAGGAATTCGGTTATTATGACAATAGCCTAAGTCCTTCTAAATAAATTAACAAATTATTTAAAAAGAAAAACAAATAGCTCCATTGGGGCTTCTAGAATAATGATGGGGGGTCAGGGCAAGGAAAAAATGGTCTGGGAGTGCCCAAATGAGTCCTAGCCCGCCGTTGCATGTATGGGGGGGCATAGAAGGTAGCCCTCACCTCACCTACTATAATAAATGTAAGTGCTTCCTGCCTCATATAAAATATACTAGGGTCCGGGACTAGCTCCCTCTAACATGACCATCTGGGAGCTGGCTTAATGGCTCACAGCCCTTCTAAAATAGATTGGGGGCCAGGGATACTTACTCTTCCCCCCATATAATGAAATATACCCTCCTGAGGTTTGGGGGCTGGTAAAATGCCCCCAAACCACCCCAATAAAAGTGAAAGCTCTCATAGGATCTACCGAAAGGACCCTAGACTCCAATAAATAATTTTCCTACCTACCCCCTGCCTTTATTTTGCCAAGTTGTGTCATGGGTAGAGTTGAGCGGACATCTGGATGTTTGGGTTCGGCAGGTTCAGCCGGACTTTGTAAAAAAAGTTTGAGCTCGAACTTGACCCCGAACTTGAACCAAAACCCCATTGAAGTCAATAGGGACACGAACTTTTGGGCACTAAAATGCCTCTAAAAAAGTCATGGAAATGGCTAGAGGGCTGCAAAAGGAATTAAAATGTGGGTAAGAGTAGGAAAAGTGCCCTGAAAACAAATATGGATAGGGAAATAACTTCAAAAAACAGAAAATAGACACAAATTAAAAATACAGCTGAGCCATAAAATAGCACTAGATGGAATCTTTGATTTTAGTTTTGGAAGAACATAAATCTAAATCGAAAGCATGGCTGCCAGGAGGATCAACAGAATTATCCATTTGAGAGAGGATTGGATTGTAGGGTATTCTCTTTCAGTTTATATTAAGTGACCCATAGGTTGAGGAGGCTGTGACCGTGGCGGTGTAGGTGGAAGCGGCGCTGGAGGAGGAGGAGGAGGAGGTAGTCAGAATTTTTCAAAGTATTTGACGGTTCTATTTGACTCTCAGATATGAAGTGCACCGCAAGACACAAATGTACTATTTAGCACCCAAAACTATTAGAATTTTTCAGTATTTGACTGTTCTATTTGACTCTCAGATGTAATACATGTAATGCTATTGCCATTCTATAAACCGAAATAGAGACCCCATTCATAAGAATAGGTCAATTGACCTATTCTTATGAATGGGGACTCTATTTCGGTTTATAGAATAGTAATAGCATTACATGTATTACATAAACCGAAAGTCAATAAACCGAAAGACATTCGGTTTATAGACTTTTGTTTTATAGAATACATGTAATGCCACTGCTATTCTATAAACCGGAAGTCTATAAACCAAAAGACGTTCTGTTTATAGACTTTCTTTTTATAGAATAGCAATAGCATTACATGTATTCTATAAAACAAAAGTCTATAAACATACAGTGAAATGTTCGGGGTACGAACACTGTAATGTTCGGTACGAACCCGAACAGTGCGGTTCGGGTTCGCTCAACACTAGTCATGGGGGGCAATTAACTCAGAAAACACCCCCACTGTTTTGACGGTTCCTAGCCCTGTTTATTATTAGGGGTGGCTAGGGCTTCAAGCCCTGCCTCTGTAATTTAAATTGTGGGTAGTTGATTTTATGTGTGCAGCCAGCAGTATAGTGAGAAAAGATAAATACATTAACATTTGCATATATATTTGAACTTCCCTAGATGGGCTCCCCTGAACCGAATGATATCTTTTTTTTTTTTTTTATGGCACTTGATATTAAATCCATCCATGCAATATTTTCCATCTACACTTAAAAGAAATTATGTTTTTTGGATAGGAACAATATAACACTTTAATTAATACAGACCATCCCTGGTACAGGAAACCAGCCGCTCTTAGAAGATAAGATTACAAAAGGACTGCTCTGGATGCCTACCAAAAAGACTTTGAAATGCCTGTAATCTTAGACAAAATCCAAATGAATTTGCAAAGTGATGAAAGCTGGGCTTCTTTCATCACAAATTGAAAGAAAGTATACCTAATGCTTACACTCGGATTTAGACAAACACAAAAATATTAGGTGCAGTGATTTGAAAGCAGAAAAGTATAAGCCTTTGAGCATACAATTCACAATAGGACAGATTAATCTGTCTAACGATCAGCAGTTCTGCAGGCCCTAGTAAGACTGGTCTAAGGTAATGGTTTCAAGGGTCAGGTCCACCTTATTATTTCAGTATCTTATACATGTGTTTAATATGTACAAAGGGCATAACATTTACACTTCAACTTAAACTTCTCTTGTAGTTTTACACTGAAAATAATTTAACCGTGGCTGATAAATTCAGTAACATTTCAATAAGGAGGGACTTGGAAAGATAGGATGGTTGCTATAACAACATGAATAAAACAATTACACTTTTTTGCAGTTTTTAAAAGCATTTTTTTTTCTTAATTTTACTTAAAACTATAATTACAATGATACTTTAACGGGCTAACTGTGAATTTGATTGCAAGTTTTCAAAGATCAAGTTGCTGGGTCCCATCCTCATTAATGAGAGGCTAGAACGGGATTTTTAAATTACAATGTTTAAAGAGACTGTCTAGCGCCCAAAATGCATCTTCCAAATATTAATGCATATTAATGGGGTTTCAAAGTACTTTAAAATGCATGTTTTACATTTTGCATTGCTTAAAATATGAAATACTCACAGCTGGATGAAATTGTGAAATTACTGCAGTTTGCAAGAAAACCAAGCCTGCCCACACCAGCTGAGTAAAAGTAAAAAAAATTCTGCAGGAACCAATGAGATTAATTTCATTCAAATCAATGCAATTTCCGGTCTCTCTAGTGATGTCGTCAGACAATGTGTTTGACTCTTAAGAGATCCTGCTGTGTTCAAGAGAAGGTCACTTAGAGTCCACACAATGTAATCAATTTGAGGATCAAAGGAACTAACTAAATAAAACAAAAAGTTATATCCTCAGTGTCTATACAACCAGTGCTGCCCCGCCTGCAGTAATTATGCAGAGTAATCACTGGGGGGAGGGCTTGAGTCAAAAATTAAAAATGTGATTTATGTAGATTACCTGCATCAAATCACACTGGGGAAAAAAATCCTGTGCACTATACAAGCAGTAATCTTCATCTTGCACCAAAGTGAGTTTGGGGACCAGACTGTCCCTTTAAGAACAAATACAAAATAAACTCAAACCATATTACATTTACCACATAAGACACTAACTGCTTGATAAGCTACTTTGATTGTAAAACAAAAATGTATGTTTGCACGCAATTCAACCCGCATGGCCAAGGTACAAATGGGTAATTTATTTTTCATAAGGATTCCCTAAAGTGTGATGAATACATAGTAACAGGGCAATTTAGCATACCACGAGACAGTCCCAAATTTGAAGGTCTGTTCTGCTGAGCTCTACCTCTGTCCCTTTGTTCAAGTCAAATGAAGAGCTCGGCAGGCCAGCACTTTCTTAGAGGGGAGCAGAGTGAGCAAACCTGCATGTAGTGTGGGCATTTTAAATATAAATTATTTCATGAAAGAATAAAAATGAAGTACCTTACTGAACCCTCTGTGCCTCTCTATCTGGGGGACTGACATTTTGTACATCTGCATCTTGAGTCAGATGTGTCAGGTGAGGGAAGCTGTGACCCAAGGTGTCTGCTCGCTGATGGTGCTCAAGTGGGCTCAGTAGGGTGGTTTATTTATATTCTTTCAGTAAATAATTTTGAATTAAAATTCCTACACTTGCATGCTTTCAGTTAAACATAACTTATTATTAAATGACAGTTGTCCTTTAAATTAAAAATAAATGCTTTCCATACATGAGAAAAAAATATATGACCAACATACAGAAAATGTAACTGCCCCTTTAATCGGAACCATTATCGACTCTTTAGAATGGTTTAGCGCTTTGTATTCTGTAGACCCGTAAGAAGCCTCGATGAGCAGTTAAAAGTGATCATGAGTGAAAAGGAGTCATTGCCAAGGTCAGGAATCTGATCTCCGCTCATAACATTAGGGTAATATTTGATGTGTGGAGAGGAACAGACTCCAAAATAGCAATAGAGTGTAGTGGTTTAAATTATATCAATTAATGCGCCAATAAGCCTGATGAATATGTATAATAAAGCCAATGCTGGAACCCAGTCGGAGACTATTATTTAGACAGAACAATGCTACCCTCATTGGTAATTCTAGGCTGGCTCTGGGAAGTCATCTGAAGGATACTCGGAGAACCAAATTGCTGTTAAGAAGGAAAGGTTTGATAGCAAGATAATCACTGAGTTTACTTGCAGAGTACTATGCAGCTGTCACGTTATTTCTTCTCACAGACCCTGCTGCTTACTACCCGTCGTTGGATTACAACTCCCATTATTTTAATCTTATAAAACGAATTAAAATATAAAAAGAAAATAAATTGTACATTTCATTTTAAATCATGTTACATCAAGCGTGGAAATATTATTAATTCCAGTACTGCATAATATGTGAAAAATAAATATTTACTTTCAAACTCATTTTTTAAATGAATTCTAACTAACACTCCCCACATAAATAAACGAAATGTCAAAATAATAATAAAAAAAAATAACACAAATGGCAAAATAATAATTTTACAATAAATGCATAACAATTTGCAGGTATCTAACACAACTGTTTGATTTGTATTTATTCTCTTCTCAAAGGTGAATATTTACCTGGATGATGTATACCGATTTACACAGATCATGTTTTTTTCACTTTCGTTTATTGTAGGAGTCATTTAATGTTCATCTTATGTGTTCAGTATGTCATCAAATTAATTTACAGGTAAAATCTGATTTAATAATTTAATATTTAATGTAATCAGAATTTTAAAAAAATCTAAAAAATGGCAAAATTTCAGTGCTAAAATAAATGATTTCTTATTCAGTGTTTTCATTTTATTTCACACTTGGTTAACCAAATATAATGTTTGATAATACATTGGAATAACCTTTTATGTTTGGCTCCCCATATAACTTCCATTATTATTAGTTCTCCATTGTACAGAAGATAGCAGACTGAGGGAAATCATCTCATCAATCTGCCTTCTGGGATTCCACTTCTGAACCTCTGATCCAAGAAGGCATCGTTTGTAATAGGGTACAGCACATGGCTTTTCAGAGATAAAAAATATTTCTACGGAAAAAAGCTAAATGCAACATGACTTTGTCTTGCCCACTGCTGGCATCTCACAGAGGAAGTCAACCTGTGTAATATTAATGGATATTCAGCATGACACTTCTTATTTTGTTTTTTAACTTCTGTTCAGCGAAAATGAACAAGAAACATGAAATCTGATAAAAAGACAAACGTTTTAGTAAAAGAAGAAAATAACATGGACAACTGTGTTTATTACATCAGTATATCATTAAAACAGAACTTCAAGTGGTCTACATTGTTGGATCATTAGAAAAAAAAACATTGTCAATATTTGGAAACATCACTGATTTCTAGATTTCTGTTTCGACTTAAGTCATAAGTCATCATGAAACAGGCTTTATGGGCTTTACACATAAAAAAAGGTCTACTCCCTAACTCTCTAAAAAGTCTGTCCAGGCACACAGAAATACTCCCATGCGGCCTCACATGTGTCTGAGGTCAGTGTGCTCAGCCAGCAATTTTATGGGAGGAGATAAAAAAAATAATTTTGTAATGATTTATCCATGTGTAGGCTCACGCAAGATGTATCTATTCATGTCAGTACTGTTTTAGCTTTTCTTTTCTTTCTATTATTTATGCTTGTTCCTGTCTTGTATTTCTGCACTGTTCCTGGGATCCTTGTCTAGCCACAGAGTGGCACCCTACTCTTGTTAAGCCACAAAGTGGCACCTGCCAAGTTGGCCCTAGTATGGTACCTGCCCTGTTGGCCCCAGAGTGGAACCTGCCTAGAATGGAACCTTCCCAGTTTAGCCTCAGAGTGGCACATGCCCAGAATTGCAGCTGCTCACTTGGCCCAAGTATGGCACCTGCCAGTTGGCCAAGTATTAATATTCTAGTCCTGTCTAGTATCGCAGCCCTGTCTAGCATTCTAGTCCTGTCTTAGTATTCCAGCCCGGTCTTAGCGTTCCAGTCCTGTCTTAGTGTTCTAGCCCTGTCTTGGTGTTCTAATCCTGCCTTAGAACCCAGTCCTGTCTTAGAGTCCTGTTGATATATTTTTCTGTTCTATGCTTCTTTGTTCCTTTGTTCTTCTGTTCTAGTCCAGTTCTGGTTTTCCTGCTGTTTATTTGTCTGTTACATTTAATGTTGTCTCTGTTTCTTTCCACCGTTGTCTCTCTGCTTCTATGTAAATCAAACTCATTTCTGTTCAGAGGTTTAGTTTCCAGTGTGGGATAGCTTGGCATGGTTGGCAAGCTTCATCATCATTTGGCCAATTGGTGTAACCAAACCCCTACCATTTATAATCTCTAGTGTTAGATTAGTTCCTGTATTTATGTTTGTATGTTTATTCTTCCTTATCCCTGTCCTCTGTTTGTTTTATGTTATGTATATATCCATGAATGTCTCTTTAGTTCTGTAGTTATACTTTATGCTTTATAATACTCCTGTCTGCTTTAGTGCTTCAGTTGCTTTTTCTTTCAGTTGCTTTTTACAGTCCTAGACCTGATATTCTGACAGCAGATGCCTCCACAGGGCCTCTGTATATGGCTGCACAAACCAGGAGCCCCAAGCTACCAGATAAGTGCAGTTACCCAGCACCAGGTGCCATGTCTCTACCCCTGCATTGTAGCTCCTGAACTCAGGTGCTCAGGATCCCATGCACCTGAACCCCGTGCATTACACTTTGGTTCTTATGAACCAACGTACAAAAGAAACTTTGTACTTTTTTTTTTTTTAGAAAAACATTCTCAAAATAAGTTAGACAGAATGGTATACTCATGAAGCTCACCAAGAACAAAAAGGAATAGCATTTATTTATGGTATTATATGTATATATCAAAATGGCACTTGGCTCTGTGCAAAATGCATTACGTCTTTTTCTTGGTTCACCCAGCACAGAATCTCCTCACTCATTTCTAAATGTTGATGTACCCCATTCTCTCATTATTATTCAGCAAACTTCTGAACCCCTTCTATTATTTATCTTAATTCCAGCGCCCTCCAATCCTTAATCCTGCTCTTAAACCTTGTTAACAATATTAATAAGCCGCAGTATGGCAATAAGCCGCAGTATGGCAATAATCAGCAGTATGGCAATAATCAGCAGTATGGAAATAATGATCCCAGCCAATTAATTACCTAAGTCCACGTGAGAGAGTATGGTGATTGTGGCAGTTGTGTTCGGAATGCTTTAGGCAGCTGTCTTATTTTAGTGCATGTTCTAGTGCCATCTCTTAGTGTTTGTACATGAAACAGGAGCATCAGGAGAAGAAGTGTACAAAGTGAATCTGATATCTGAGTTTGTATTTAGACTGATCTTTGGTTTTAGTTTTTTTGGCCCTTAGCATACTTAAGGGCCACACTTTCTCTTTAATATTCATAAGCAAGATCACTGGCTGTGCTAAGTGGATCATGAACATATCATACAAGACTTTACAATTCATTTGCGTGCTTACAAAGGCATTTTTATTTCAGCTGTTGCTCGCACACAATTAAGAAAAAAAAACATAATTAAACTAAAGATGCAGAAATAAAAAACGTAATGCTATAAAAAATAGTACAACGTTTATTTACCCATATATTTTTCTGGGATAGCGTTTCAATTTATGTTGTGTTTATTTTTAAAGCATATATGCTATTTTTTGGGGGGTTTGTTTTGATGCATGGGTGAAATTGATTTGCATTTTTTTCATTGTAAATATAAGTTTTATTTGGACAGTAAAAGTATCAAATGGCATTTTTTTTTAAATTCCAGGCTGCTCTATCAATCGGAGACCAGATCACTCTACGTGGTCACAGTGTAGCATGGCTGCTGCTGGGCAGAGAAAATAAGTGCACGCATGTTAAAAATAACATGCTATTTTACCCCCATGATTGGCCCACTGACAATTGTGCTACTATTTTAGAGGCATGACTGAAAAAAACGTTTGCTATTTTCTCCTCTGTTATAATGAAGGTTATACTTTGAATCTACCTTCTCCTTTCTTGGGCCAGTCTAAAGTTTACTGGTGCCCCCATTATTGCAGTTACTGTAACTATGAACTTGGCCACATACTGTATATTATACATTTTAAGGATGTAACTTGTCTGCCACAGACTGTACAGCATCATAACTTTTAGTATGTTCTAAGTCATACATAGTATAGTTATTAGTAGTTTAAACTTGGCATAATTGCTATGATTAAAAATGTAGCCAGCCATAGACAGTCCAATATTGTAACTAAAAGAATGTAGTTAGCTAGTCACAAATAGGATTGTATAGTCAGAACATTGCATTCCAAGTGTTCCACTTCGCACAGTACATTTTGGGAGTCTGGACAGAGGTAGAGCTTGGAATGATCACGGGACATGGGACTGTCATCCTGTGGTCCTGATTTCTATAAATGGTGCTATACATGCCAGTAGCAGATGCCAGTAGTGGTAGAACAGACTTGACCTTCCAAGCTCTGCCCCCCACCAATTGTCTCTCTATAGACATATTATCCTAATATTAGGACCATTGAACATCTCAGTTGTGCGGCTGTGCTAGAACCACAGTTTAAAAAAAACAAAAAACTGTACTGTCTCTTTAAATATGATGATGTCACTTTAATTGCATTTATTTTTTTTTGTCATATTCTCTTTTTTCTTTCTGTTTTTCCAGAGCATCGTTTCTCCAGCAAGTGTCTGCTTTTCTTGTGTGCGAACATGACTTTTAAATGTGCTGATCGTAATATTTATCATATTAGTTAATTGTATTTGTCATAGATCTGCCACAACCATTACAATATAGACACAACCAGTCTGGCAAAAAAAAAAAAAAACATTATCTTCTGTTTGTTTTGTGTAGTCATGCAGACAGCAATCATTTGATTCTATATGCCTCTTTAATATCTCTCTATTTCTGTCTCTAAGCCCTTATCTCCTGTTCAAACACATATCCGTGAAATTCTCGGATTCTGCGGGAGGATACAAAGCGTTACATTTTTATTTCTCAAACAAACTGCTGAGTGGCAGAGATTGTGCTCACACGAAGCCAGGAAAGAGAGAGACATCTTGGCGCAGATACAGAATTCTTGCACGCCGCAGACGGAATCAACGGTTCTAATGAAATTTCACACTTAGGGAAAGGATCTGATTAGTAACAAGTTTTGTTTTTTTAATTATTTATTTCTTTGAACTTTTTATTTTATTTTAACAATTAATAAGTCTTTTATGTCTTCATTACAGAAAGAGAATTTGATTTCAGTTTTATAAAAGCAAATGCTTTATGATAATTCTTACTCGTTCGATCAAAAGTTGGTTTCCAATAGTTTAAAGTTCCATACGGCTTTTCTGCTATTTTTCTTAATTCCCAAACTTTTTTGATGTCAAGAAAACAGAGTTTTGTACACAGAGGACAATCGGGGGCATGTATAAACAGATTGCACCAAAAAATGGAGCAGAGGGCATGTGCGCCAATGTATAAAGCAGACTGACAGGAGTCTGCGTTATCTTAGCTGAATGTGTAGATTTAGCTTGTGTCAGCGCTCATTGTGCCAGGGCTGCCTATGTTGAAAAAAATAAGGTGCTGAAAAGTGCTTTATTTGTGTCAGGGGACCACCGCCAAAGACAGGTTTTTTTTTATAAAACTCCCAACATTGTGGACGTTTTTTTACATTTTCCCCATTGTGTCCATGCTGTTTGAAACAAATGCCAAATTACTTAAAGAACTCAAATTATTAAGACGAAATAAAGCTCCCTCTGCAGCAGTTTTAATTCTTGACTTAAGTTCTGATTTTAGCCATTACAATGGAATCAGCTCCTTATTAGGTTGATTTTTTAAAAAAAAAATTTGGATGGCTCCTGATCCCTGGACTGAAGAGCGAGAGCATCTCTGATTATCAGCGGAATGTTTCGCAGAAATTCAGCCATTTAAAGGAACAGTCCACCTTTTTTCATTCTGGGGAGTGACATTTCATCTCAGAAGGATAGTTTCCAAAACAGTTTGGAAATCCCGCGAGCAGTTTAAAGTCACTTCAGTACTGTTAATAGCACAGACCAGAACATATGAGAGTGTGTTTTTGAGTTTCAACCAGTGTTCATTTTGTTGCCTAAACATTTTTGTCATAATTAAAAACTTAACAACAACTAAATGAAAACTTGTTAATGGGACTAAAACTATGATGAAAATCCATTGCAATGTTCGTGAACTGATAAAAATATGACACACATTTTGGGGAGAGACATTTGCATTTTATTAAAAAGATTGTGAATAAAACAAAATCAAAATTTGCCGTCAAAATTAACACTGGTTTCAACCACTCCCAGGAGTCCCAGACACGACGGAATCTTTCTGCGTCAAGATGGAAGCCCCCAGCATGAAAAAAATTAGATGACTATTTTACCATTTGTAAAATGAAACACAAATAACATCCTATGATTATAAAGCATGTCGACCAAAGTGGGCTATGTGTCTAATATTACCTTAACTAAATGTGAATAATGATCTACCTTTTGCAATATAACTTTCCTGAAATAACTATGCAGAGTCAGAACCTGTTCACGCTGGCTTTGTTTTATAGGACAGGTTAGAGATAATGCACAGTATAACTTTTCTGGTTTCATCACATTTGGCATACAGTTTGCGAGTACTTTTCTGATTTTCTATGTGCAATAATAATGCACTTAAAATCAACCTTTTGATGCCCCCTCCCTTGTTTCTCTTTGATAATGGACTGCTATATTAGGTTGTAAGCTCTGGCTGTGTCACATCACTCTTTTAATTCTGGTTCAGTATGTAAGACAACTATTCATACATATGGAACTCAGTTTAGCAAATAAGAGGGGCATGTACTTAAAACGCAAATATATTTTATTTTCGTGCTTTGCTCCTATTGCAATGTACTAAACATTTAACACTCACATAGTACATACGAGCAAATTGTGAATAAAAACGGGCAATTTTGCCAATATTTTTTCTACCTCTGTTGATAGCGCTCGCTAAAGGCTGGTGTCATTTTCACACGCAAATAAGAATTATTGTTCACAAAATATTCGCACACGCTTACAAATAAACGGAAGAGGCGCAAATCAAGAAAAAAAAAAGAGCAAAATGTTACAAATAGTCGCAAATTGCTCCTTACTCATGTTTTACCTACTTTTTTCCCACTGCACATGTTCAGTACATGAACCGCTTAGTCCTTTATAAATAAATGCTCAAACAACGTAAACGTAATGACGTGTTATACGCAGATCTTCTATATATCCAAGTTAACTTTGAAGTAGAAAAATTATATCTAATATAAAAAATAAATCAACAAAATGGAAAATGTTAGCAATTTAATGTGAGAAAGGAAATGATTCAATTTTTTGATCCTCTTTGTTTTATAATTCATAATTGTATTAAAAAAATAAGTATATATATATATATATATATATATATATATATATATATTAAATAGATTACGTGTTAAATAGATTAAGTTATTTTTTAACAAGTATTTTCCTGGCCAGGTTTTAAGCTATTTTACTCGGGTATATGAATCCTAGCCATTAGGGGGTGGGAAACAATTGTTTTTGCTATATGGCACTTGAGTAAAGGATTATATAACATATGTATGCCAGTGAGGTTTTTTTTAAAATACATTTCTTTCATTTGATGCATGGTTAAATATCTGTACCAGAGTACACACGCTTGGTATTATTTCCAGAAAATATTGAGTCTTCAAGTTTGTTATTCATAAGAGACACTGCATCTGTAGAGTTTTTCTTGTATTTTACTTTGTGTATATTTTCCGTTGTGTGTATTTATATATATATATATATCTTTTTTTTTTTTTTGCTTTCTGTTGTATTTATGTATATTAAAATATACTTTTTAGACAGACATTTTCTCTTTGTGTAGTATTTATTGTTTTATAAGTGTTTTTATTGCATCATTACACACTCCTACTCTCTTGCGTATTCTTTGTATATTATACCTTTGTCTATGTCTTGTCTGTTCCTTTCTCAGCATTCTGTACACCTTATTCCATATCTTGTTTTAGAACACCTTGGTTAAGTCCCACTTCTACATGTCCAGCCCATCATAAGTGGCATCCTGCACAGATGCAGTGGCATTGCCATGCAAAGCTATAGGTAGTGTCTTACATAATATAAGGGACCAAAAAACTTCCATGTGATAATGATAACTATCACATTACCATTTATTTATATAGAGCTAACAATTCAAGCAGTACTTCGGTACAGGTCATAAAAAGGGAGTTTCACACAAATTTAGACAAACATATTCAGACAAAATAATGAGGTAGAGGGCCCTGCTTACAATCTAGAGGGAATGGGGAACATGAGAAACATAAGTTGAGTGAAAAGGCAGGAAGAAAGGTGGGGGAGGGAAGGACAAATGCAAATTGGGAAAATTGGGAAACTGCAACAGCTCATCGAGTCACCCCAGAGGTTACTACACTGGGGATTTAGGTGGGTGCATTGTAACCCTACAGACTCCAGCCACATATGAATTAACATATTTGAAAATTCAAGTGAGTGAGGCTACCATATTGCTGATAATTGTTTGTAGAGGGTGGTTGCCATCTGGTTGATTGAGAGGTCAAGGCACATCATCTGATGAACCAAACATATTGAACAGTAACCTTGGGGTGGGTGGGATATGTGGAAGGCAGGGCATTGAACACTGTGAGTCCTGTTGTTTAGAAATGGTGAGATTGTATTGGCTTTATGTGTGGTTCCTAGAGAGACCTGTATAGAGAAGTCTGAGTCCTGTTGCTGAGGGGTGGTGGGATTAAAGTGATTTTGTTTTAAAGAGACTAAGGAACCTGTATGGACTAGCTTCACTTACTGTGTGTTCCCAAGATCTGCAGTGTACCAACCACTCTTGGTGTGGCATCAAGATCCATCAAGATCCATCCACACTGAATCACAACAAACTGTACATGACATCATCATGTGCCATAAATGAGGCAGTGATGAGCAGGTAAGTCTCTGAAGTCTCCGGGTAAGCTGAGCATCAGTGTCAAGCACTGGTAACATGTTTGTGGGCAAGATGGCACTGAGAGTCTGTTTGGAGACACAAGTGGTACCAGGAATGTGTTTGTAAACAAGGATTGCACTGGGAATATGTTTGGGGACAATGTTGGTACTGAGAATCTGTTAGGGGAAAATGTTGGCAGTGGGAATATGTTTAGGGACAAGGTTAGCCATGGGAATCTGTTTTTGCACAATGGTAGCACTGTGTAACATCTGCTAGGATTGAACCATTGGCCACTGTGGTTCTGGTACAAGTGGAATTTCAGACTTGCTCTGTTGCAGTCAGCCAGCTGCTGAACAGAGTTTTCTGCTCAGGTGTTCATAATTCTCATCATTCCTTATTATTTAACCCTCCTCCTCCCAGCACACTTTACTAGAACATTTTGCCTGCTTGACATGTGTCTGCTCGGTCTATCTTTGTTTTTTTCTGTCTTACTGGTATATCCTGATTGCTCTGTCCTTCTCCAGCCCTGACAACTACTAATCCTGCATTTGCCCTTTCATTCCTGTTTACTCAAAATGGTCAAAAGGAGGGTTAAGACCTGAGTTTGTGGCCACTCAAAACCTGGGGCTCGATCCTTGCACAGGGTATTACACCTGATCCTGCCACTGCATCTGGACTCCAGCCATAACTGTCATCCATACCAGTGGCACACAGGAATGCTCCTTGGGGACAAATATGGCACTGTTAAGCTGTTTTGGGACAAATATGCCAGATATAATCTGTTTGGGGTCATAGTTGGCAGTGAGGATCTGTCTGTGGACAATGTTGACACTAGAAAGCTGTTTGTTGACAAAGATGACACTGGAAAGATGTTTGGGGACACACATGGGAGAGGCAAGCTTTTGGGGCAAAAAGATGGCAGAGGCAATCTATGTTTGCACACTTTTGACACTGGAAAGCTGAATTGTCATAGCAGGATCTGTCTCGAGGAGAAAGCCTGCAAAAGATAATTTCTTAAGGTTACGTATTGCAAACACTGCAGCAAATATATTTATAAAGTGGCAGCTTTAACATCGGTTCTATTGCAGCTCCTTTTCATTTAATTATTTTTTTTTACTGCTGGTTAAATATTTGTCTTACTAATTAGTGTGTCTGTTTATATATGGTTTCCAGTAAAATAAGCTGTTACATGTTCGAAACCCGTGCAGTCTTTATTAGCTGTGTTTTAATTAAGTTAATATTTGACAATGTATAATGAAAGACTAGACCTGAATAAAATTAGTCCTGGAGTAAAAAAGTAAAGTGCATTACTTATCATGCACAGTTCCTATTACACATTCAAAATTACTATAGGTGAACCTTACATCTACAAAGGGAGCTGACATTTTATTTCTGCCAAGTCACATATGCACACATAGTCACATACACATAAAATACATATCATTTACATTATATAAATTATTAGGAAGCCTTGGCCACCATTTTGATTTCAGATCCAATATGTAAATTGTAATATACATTATAAAATGCCAATAGTCACACATACAATATATACATGATTACTGAAGCTTATAAAAACTATATCTTAAATATATAGTAGAAAATGTCTTATTGAGATACCCAACAAATCTCCTCTGGTCCATAACACCAGCCATGATACCAGATACTTGATTGTCTTTCTTCTAAGTCTTGAATCCAATATACATTTAATTTCAGATTTGTATGTACCATCAGTAATTAAATGAGGAAGAAGAAGAGATGGACAATTTCAAGATCCTATGAGGAATGGAAATATGGAATAAATAATGAATTTTATATGATGGAGGTAATTTCTGCTCAAAAGATACAGGAGAAATGACACAAATGGACCAGTAAAATGGGGATCACATTTCTTTGAAGGACAATGAAGGTTAAGATCGATACTTTGTCACCAACAATGCATAGCTTGTTTGGAGATCTCCTTACGCCCATGGAGACTCAGGATATGCCAGGCACATCATTGGAGAAAATCCCAACATTCAAGCTGGCTGCCACGTCCTTCAATTCTGATCACAGGCACAACGCACATTCTTTTTTGTCCTACCTGTGTTAGAGGAAGGATGAACAGCACAAGTACGAGGCTAATGTACAGATTTTTCACAACATAGACTCCAAGCAGGGGCACATGCACATGTGGAAAATGCAAAAAAATTGAAAATTCAATGAGGCTCGTCTTTTATTTTTCAGATTCTAAACAAAGGCTCTAGTGGCACTTAATATTAATAAAATGAAAGGATATATTACACCTACAGAACAATCTTCCACTTGGTTATGAGTTCAGGGAATCTCTGGTAAGGGAATTAATCCACAATCCACCAGTTCAGTTTAGGGTATCTGATTCAGGCAACTCTGAGAAAGCTGAAGTGACTAAGATGTCTCAGAAGCACTTCTGCTCATCACTACAGAAGCATGCTCGCTGGTAGATGGACCGTGGCAGTGAGATTCAATCAATATTGTCTGCTGCCTATACTGGTAACTCGACCATTAATTACTGAACGTAACGTTTCCAAAAAAAACTTTAAAAAGAAAAAAAAAAAACTAGGAAAAAATGTGTATCCAGTTCATAAAAGTAAACGTTCCTTTATTCTGGTTCTATTATAAAAAAGAATCAAAGGGGAAAAATCTGCTCCTACTTGCGTTTTTTTATTTTCTTTTTTATTATTTTTTATTGCTCTGAATAACTGAGCCAAGCATTTCTTGAGAGTATCAAAAAAGAAAGAAGAAAAAAAAGATAAAGTAGCCCTTTCCTTGGATTCCATAAATCTCTTTGATTGTCACACATGTATTCCTCTGTGATAACAAGGTCAGGACTGTGCCTTAATTCGCCTTTCCATCCTTCCTGCTGTCAGCCTTGTTGTTGCACGCTCTGTGACTCAAGGGATGCAGGTGTGAGCCAAATAGATAATAGAAGGTACGGCCAGAATTGCACAGATAACCATATATTATGGGTATTTCCATTTTATTATACCGGGCCTTAAGGTAGCAATTTTCTAAAAATACAAATTAAAAGCCTAAAGTTGAAATATAATATTTTACGCTTCATGAAACAAATGTAAAACTAATTTAGTCGCCGAATATTTTTTTCCGTCTGTTTAAACAAGATAATAGTTTAAAAGGTAGCCCCTCTGTAATGAGGTTTATTTTTATTTTATTTTTAGATAGCCTATTTTAAATGTGTATTCTAAATTCCCACTATATAAAGTTTGTCGGTCTCCATTAATTAATAAGTAGAGAGAGAGGACTGTTGATTCGGAAACAGAACGGGTATGTTTAACACTTGCTTTTCCCAAGGATTGTGTAACACATTTGCTTTTAGTTGTAAAGACTTGCAGTAAAAAATGTGGGTTGTGTGCCATGCCAATGGGCAGGATAGGCAAAGTGTCCATTCAAGGACCTCGGTGTTCAGTTTGACAATTTGAATGTTGAACTGCCAGCGGTGAAAGGCAACGCGGGTGACTCACTGCGACAATGTAAGCGATGACAGTTCAGAACTCAGCGGTCAGCGCTTACAAATATACACCTCCCTAATAAATTAACCCCCCCCCCCCTAAAAGTTACCCCAAACTAACCCCCAACCCTAATACTGACCCTCCCAAACCCAAACACTAATACCAATAATATTAACATTAACCTCCCGAAACCTAATACTAACACTACCCCCCAAACCTTAATACTAACACTAATCCCCTGAACCCTAATACTACCCCCCTGAACCCTAATGCTAACACAAACCTCCAAACCCTAATACTAATACCTAACCCTTAATATTACTCACCTTCAGCGATGACTTCTCACTCGATGAACTGGCCATCCTGCAAGAGCTCACGGTGACTGACTCTGCAAGAACCATGTCAGAAGGAAATGTTGTAGAAAGGGGGAAGGAACGCTCTGGCTAACAGGGGAGAGGAGGCAGGGCGTGTGGAACTCCAAAAAGGCAGCATTGCCTTTCTAATTCAAGAGAACTCTTGTTTATAAGACCAGTCTTTAAAGGGATTAAGCTCTCTAACACTCTTCCTTTTGGTCCTTAACTCAGAATTCCGTTTCAGCCATAACTTTCTCTCATATGGAGTACTTTAGATGTAAGCAGCTAAAAATGATTACATTCTAAGGTAATATAGAGTAGAAAACCTGGGGGTCAGGGGGCATGAGCATGCAAATGTGGGGGCATTGTTACATCCCTTTGAAAAATGTGTCATGGCCTGGAATATGGGCATGTCAGCACCAGTACCTTTTAAGCACCTACATTGCACATGTACAAAGCCCTAAGAAATCTTAGGAACACGGAATACTAGGGGGGGTGGAAAACTTTGGGAGGGAGTCTGAAAGTGAGGACCGCTTTATAGTCATCCTCAATCAGTACTGATGGCTTGTAAAGTTATTGATGTAGAGTCCTCACTATCTCCCAAACCGTCTCTCATCTGTTGCATTACAGCACACGTGGGTGGCGAAAACCATTCCAAGCATTCAACAGAGAGAGGTTGATTCCACAGTAATGGCTAACAAAAAGCACTTTCTCGCAGGGGTCCATGGATACTGCCGCAGATGGAAAATAAGCCTGCCTCTTCTGCACTCAGTCTCACTAATGGCACTGAATTTAGAAACCCTTCTGAAATTATTTTTAATGTAAGAACTACAGTGAAGCTGAATTTTAAAAGACAGGTTACAGAAAAGGATGTGAAATTACTGTAAATAAAATATAAGTACAGTATATATAACCGCTAAGTGTTACAATCAAGACATCAGTATGTATTTTCCTTAACTGGAAACTTGCTGCAGGTTACACCTTTTAATCAGGCAATTATGGCCTGTGCACGGCTTGATTATCTTATACAAGTAATAGAGTTTAGGATGTGTAAATAGTGATCTGCTTATACTTTGCATTTTTATTGCTCAGTTCTGTTGAAGCCCAGGTTCCTTGCTGCTTTAATAGTAAATCCGATTTCTAAATGTCATTTAGGTCTACACTGGCATCTCATTAATACTGAGACACATCGCCAAGCTATCATCTGAACAGCTGATTAGCTGGCGTGTATTGGCCGGTACTTCATTAAAAGAAGAAGCCAATGAAATGCCTCACTTTCCAAAACGAAAACAATTTGTTTTCATTTAAAATGTTAACCTTTTATATCAGAAAGGAAATGACTGTCTGGGGAATTGTTGAAATACTGGCTGCATTTGCTTCCAATATTTAACAATATATTTGTTCACCGAGCCTTGGATTGTGGAGAGATAATGACAAAGTTGCCAAAATAACTAAGTTGGAAAATTAGATTACTTTTTCAAATTTGGCCCAGGTTTTGCAACGTAGGCGTCAACTTGCTACAATTTGCGGTTAAATGAATTATTAGTATTATTATTGTCTTTTATTGATATAGTGGCAACAACTTTGGGGTTGAACGTGATGGATGCAAGTCCTTGTTCACCTAAACTACTATTTAACTATCTAACTTGCAAAGACATACTGATACATTATGAGAACTCTGACCATAAGTTTACAGTCTGTTGTATATAACACTTGTATGTAATCACCTCACAAGAGTTGCAAGTCTAATGATGTCCTGCCACTGAAGTAATGATAAAGATCAACTCAAGGTCATAAATTAGGATAACTGTAGGTCAGGCTTCTAAGCTGGTATAGTAAGCACTGCTGCCGTGACAGTTGGGTTGGATTTTTGAGTGTATTCGGAGTCTTCTTAGCTGGAAAATGAAGCTCTAGTGCAGTGCCAGTTGGATGCTTGTGTCTGTCCTCTGAATTATAGATGGAATATGAAGCTCTGCTTCAATGACAATTGGATGCTTCTGTCAGCTCTTTGTAATGTAATCCGGAATATGACATTTTACTGTAGTGACAGTTGGATGCTTGTGTCTGTCCTGGGGCCAATAAGCTGGTATATAAAGCTCTGCTGCAGGTTTATTCTAAATTAAACACCTTTTGTAATTTTAAGATTTTAAAACAATAAATTAGTAACAGTGTCATTCTTTTTGGTTCCACTATACCACAACACACAGCCATATATGAAATATAGATTGTAGTAACATATAAAGATCAAATGGCATTTTGGCCATACATACAATTCATATTTATTTAAAAGTGGATCCAAATCTCAGCCTGGCAATTGCAGGCCAGTGAGCTTGACATTTGTAGTGAAAGTTATTTGAATGGTTGCTAAAGGTATAAATCTAGAATCAGAATAGAATTAGTAGAAGTCAAAGGGGTTTTTTAAAAGACAGATCTTGTCAAACTAACTTACTATCATTCTAGATGTGGGTGTCAGAAATAGGGTTGGGGAAAATGTATGTACTTTACTATCTAAAAATAGAATGCAAAGAGTTATGACAATTTGCAAACTGGATACAAGTATTCAGCGGAGTACCTCAGGGGTCAGTCCTGGGTCCTCTTACTTTTAATTTGTTTATTAATTATCTCCTAAGTTGCATTGAGCACCACATCTCAGTGTTTGCTGATTACACACAATTAGGTAGGGTAATACAATCTAAACTTGATTTTTCTTCTCTGCAGGAAGATTTAGACAAGTTAGGCACATGGCGTGGGGAAGGTCTCTGGTGGATATTATTTACAGTTTCAATTACAGGGAAAGAAGGAGCGGGCTTGAATATTTGAAGTAGAAAAGGGGAGGGTAAAAATCATTATAACAAAATAGTAACAATAAAAACAAAACATTTAATAGAGTTAGGAAGCGGTGAAAGGTAATAGAGAGTACTATTTAAACACACCTTGAGCATCTATTGGCTGCTGGGCCGGGGCACTCCCCCCAAAAATATAAATTTAGGGTCTGAGTGTCCTGGACCACGTGAATATAACAAGCTGCTCCCAGTGAGGGGTGAGTGTATAATATATTATGAGAATTAAACAAGAAACAAATGTCCATCACCTCCTGAATTTTATTAAACATATACTTTATTTGCTCGAATAGAAGACGAGAGCAAATGCTCTGAAAAAGAGCCCTCGTCTTATATTCAAGGTCATCTTATAATCTGACCTCAAATCGAGGTCAGACTATAAGACAGGGATCCAGGTCCCCCGCAGAGCTGCAGGGGACCTGGATCCCCGGGCTAACAGCCGGTGGATGTCTGCGCGATGATGAAGCTGGGTCCTTCCAGCTTCATCATAAAAGTCCCGGCGGAAGTGCCGGGCAGCAGTGGAGGATGTCTGCGTGTATCGTGCAAACATCCTCCGGCTACCCCCGCTAGCCACCAGGGAGATTTGGGCAGCCGGGGGATGTCTGCACAACAACTTGGATATATTAAAATGTAAATTGCTTTTTAATATTTAATAACAAATATGATATTAAGCAAAAACAATAAATGCATTTGTTTAATATCATAATTTTTATTAAAGATTAAAAAGCAATTTACATGTGAATATATACAAGTTAAACATTTTTCCTATAAGGTAGTCTTTTAGTCTTTTAGTTTTCTTTCCTAAAGGAATATCCAAAGTTTGGGGGGTCGTCTTATAATCAGGGTCGTCTTATATTCAAGCAAATACGGTAAATGTTAAAGATAAGTATAATGCAGTCACAGAGCTAATATAGGTAAACATTAATTAAATAATGCTGTCAATTGTAAGGTGCAAACTTTCTATTGTCCCAAGCACCTTTTTATCTTCAGTAGGCTTCTCTTGTGTGAATTACATTTGCCATCAGCTGTCTCATAGGGGGTTGCCTATTCTATCTGTATCATAGGTGCCTGGTGCTTCTTAAATCCCATGGTATTACACATGTATATTATAAATTCTACCTAATCACCATTATCTGCCAGGTGGTTGTCCTTGGTGGATGTTTAAATGGACATTCCAATGTGTTGGTGTTCTGTCCCAAGCTATATAAGTGCAAGGTTTTGAAAAAGCACCAAGCAGGGATTTCAGGGTGTGGCTCCAGGCCAAATGCTAGGTTGGTCTCCTGGTGGCCAGGCAGCAGTCTATATCACCATGAGTGTCCCATGGCAAAGTTTATGACCCTGTCCCCAGAATCATTGTCATCATGTTAGTCATGTATGTATATGCAGCAATAAATATTGAGGGAATATGCATATCTCTTCGGATTCTGCATTATTTGGTCAGTAGGCCCAGGGGAACAGGTACTGAGGTCAATGTCGAGAGTCTGATTTTTACCATGTAGTAAAGCTGACCCCCTAGGGGCTACTTGCAGTGGGTTCTGATGGCTATCCGTTGATTTCTCTCTCTCTCTCTCTCTCTCTCTCTCTTGGTGCATAGTTTCAGCCCAATCTGTGTTTGATATCATCAAATGTCACGTCCATTGGTGTAAGGGCCTTTCTGCGGGTCCACTAGTTTGGTGCAGCTCCGGCAGGCTCCAGTCTGCTATGTTCTAGCTCTTTTAAGAAGGCTGAAAGTTTGTTGTGATAGAGTAGCACCTCTGTGCTTTTGAGGCTTAAGAGTCAGGTCCGAGATATCTTGGTAGAAATATATATTTTTCCCCTCGGAAGACCATGTTCCCACTTCTCTGGTCCTCCATGGTATATCCTGTTTCAGATGGTTATCCACCACCCTGCATATAATGTGGTGGGGCCCTCAGTCACATGACTATGTGGGCATAAATCATCTGAACTGGGGTGATCTTTTTTTAACTGAACATCTTAGTTTTCCGGCTCTACTGTTTGTTATACGGGTAGGGCTCTTACACTTCCATTATGCCTCCAGTTATAGAGATACTCTAGGTGGCACCTTTATTCCACTAATTATAATGAGTGTTGCAAGGGTATCTTTGCTCCTGTTCTACTACTCTGTTTTTTAAAGAAAATAATTTCTCCTTCAACCTGCCACTCTCTGACTTTTAACTGTGCCCTTTTGTTTTTTGTTTTGTTTATCCATTATTTACTTTACTCTCTCTGTTTGTTTGTTTTCTTTTTTTTTTCTTTTTTAGCGTTGTGTTGTGAGGTGTCTATTACATAGGAGACTAACATTAGCTTCAGACCTGCCTTAGGCAACCTGTTTGTAGGGAGCTGCTCCTGCGTAATTGTCATGCTGAGCACAGTCTCTCCCCTGCATCTTTATCACTGTCTGTAATCATATCTGTAACATTCCGATAAGGGGATAGGAAGTGGACTGTATGGAGTACCTGTCTGAACAATTAGCATGTTGCAGGATGGGGAAAGACTGGTTGACTGACTGGCAATCCCCAGTGAGAGAGAGGTGAAGAATCCTGATTTCTATATAAGAGGATACAGTATCTCTTTACAAGAAGATACACTGCCATCACATTTTTGTGTTATTGTCTATTATATTCCAATCATGACCATTGACTTCCCTTTTACCACAACAATGTAGCATGATAAATCTATTAGTAATATAAAATATGTTATGTTCATACAGTTACCTGAATTTATTTATTTTTCTTCTAAAGCTATTTAAAACACACTGAAAAGAAAAAGAAGACAAGACAACTTGAAAAAGACCATCTATGTAAAGAGTATATCAGATAGTAATGTGTCAACTGAAGAACTGATTATGTGATAGAGTTTATACAGAACAGTCCAAATATATATGTAAACGTCTTGAGATATGGTTGCCTTTCTTACTCCCGGTAGCCCAATGCATGGAGTCATTACCGTACTATTATCTGTGCATTTCATAGTCAGTGACCATGATGATAATTCTAGCTGTGTTCTGACACTAAAAGGAACACAGCAGCTTTGATTTAAAATGTGTTAACCAGGATTTCCAATGGTATATTCCTGTTATAGTCCCACTGTGTTTTTGTACAACACTGGGTGGTAACGTAACGGAAATACCTTTTACCATTGGCATGTAAAGGGAGGTAAAGCAGAGATAGAAAAGGTGACCATAGGCAGCGATCAGTATCCATGGCAATGTTCAGCAGAACATCACGAAGCACAGTATTCACCATGAACAATGTAGATACAGAGGGATGCCACTGCCACCACTGGACTGGACATCCCACAATACTAGGAACATTCCCAATAGGCTGACGCCAGCTGTGGTTAGATGCAGGGGCGTTGCTTGGTCTTCGGATGATTTGGGGCTAGAGCCCAGATGAGCTCGGTCACACACAGGGGCGTACCTAGAGCATTTGGCACCCGGGGCGGACCCTGAGTGTTGCACCCCCCACCCCATAATAAAAATGTAAGAAAACACCCACAAATTTTTCAGTGTTTGAAAATTGTACAATTATAGATACCAGGAATATTGTGCCACTCAGAACCCAGTAATATTGTGCCAGTCAGATACCAGTAATATTGTGCCTTTCAGATACCAGTAATATTGTGCCAGTCAGATACCAGGAATAGTGTGCCATTCAGAGCCCAGTAATATTGTGCCAGTAAGATACCAGTAATATTGTGCCACTCAGAGCCCAGTAATATTGTGCCAGTCAGATACCAGGAATATTGTGTCATTCAGAGCCCAGTAATAGTGTGCCAGTCAGATGCCTGTAATATTTTGCCAGTCAGAGCCCAGTAATAGTGTGCCAGTCAGAACCCAGTAATATTGTGCCACTCAGAACCCAGTAATATTGTGCCACTCAGAGCCCAGGAATATTGTGCCACTCAGAGCCCAGGAATATTGTGCCAATCAGATGCCCAGTAATATTGTGCCAATCATAGCCCAGTAATATTGTGCCACTCAGAACCCAGTAATATTGTGCCACTCAGAGCCCAGGAATATCGTGCCATTCAGAGCCCAGGAATATTGTGCCAATCATAGCCCAGTAATATTGTGCCACTCAGAACCCAGTAATATTGTGCCACTCAGAGCCCAGGAATATTGTACCATTCAGAACCCAGTAATATTGTGCCAATCATAGCCCAGGAATATTGTGCCACTCAGAGCCCAGGAATATTGTGCCACTCAGAGCCCAGGAATATTGTGCCACTCAGAGCCCAGGAATATTGTGCCAATCAGATGCCCAGTAATATTGTGCCAATCATAGCCCAGTAATATTGTGCCACTCAGAGCCCAGGAATATTGTGCCATTCAGAGCCCAGGGATATTGTGCCAATCATAGCCCAGTAATATTGTGCCACTCAGAACCCAGTAATATTGTGCCACTCAGAGCCCAGGAATATTGTACCATTCAGAACCCAGTAATATTGTGCCAATCATAGCCCAGGAATATTGTGCCACTCAGAGCCCAGGAATATTGTGCCAATCAGATGCCCAGTAATATTGTGCCAATCATAGCCCAGTAATATTGTGCCACTCAGAACCCAGTAATATTGTGCCACTCAGAGCCCAGGAATATTGTGCCATTCAGAGCCCAGGAATATTGTGCCAATCATAGCCCAGTAATATTGTGCCACTCAGAACCCAGTAATATTGTGCCAATCATAGCCCAAGAATATTGTGCCACTCAGAACCCAGTAATATTGTGCCAATCATAGCCCAAGAATATTGTGCCACTCAGAACCCAGTAATATTGTGCCAATCATAGCCCAGTAATATTGTGCCAATCAGAACCCAGTAATATTGTGCCAATCATAGCCCAAGAATATTGTACCACTCAGAACCCAGTAATATTGTGCCAATCATAGCCCAGTAATATTGTGCCACTCAGAACCCAGTAATATTGTGCCAGTCAGAGCCCAGTAATATTGTGCCACTCAGAACCCAGTAATATTGTGCCAATCATAGCCCAGTAATATTGTGTCACTCAGAGCCCAGTAATATTGTGCCACTCAGAACCCAGTAATATTGTGCCAATCATAGCCCAGTAATATTGTGTCAATCAGAGCCCAGTAATATTGTGTCACTCAGAGCCCAGTAATATTGTGTCACTCAGAGCCCAGTAATATTGTGCCACTCAGAACCCAGTAATATTGTGCCAATCATAGCCCAGTAATATTGTGTCACTCAGAGCCCAGTAATATTGTGCCACTCAGAACCAAGTAATATTGTGCCAATCATAGCCCAGTAATATTGTGTCACTCAGAGCCCAGTAATATTGTGCCACTCAGAGCCCAGTAATATTGTGCCACTCAGAACCCAGTAATATTTTGCCAATCATAGCCCAGTAATATTGTGTCACTCAGAGCCCAGTAATATTGTGCCACTCAGAACCCAGTAATATTGTGCCAATCATAGCCCAGTAATATTGTGTCACTCAGAGCCCAGTAATATTGTGCCACTCAGAACCCAGTAATATTGTGCCAATCATAGCCCAAGAATATTGTGCCACTCAGAACCCAGTAATACCCACACACACCTAGACACCCTGACACACACACACACACACCTAGACACCCTGACACACACACACACACCTAGACACCCATACACAGTCACACTTTTTTTTTTTTACTTACCTTACACTTGGTCCGTCATCCAGGACCTTCTGCCGGATGTCCGTCCACCTGACATCCGGCAAGCAGCTGACACAGCGCGACGGGGGCGGAGCTTGCACCCGTCGTGCTGTGATCTCTATGGCCAGGAGGAGAGGCTAGGGAGGGAGCTCCCTATAGCAACCTCTCCTCCCGATCGGTCCTCACCCCCGCGTGAGGTTAATCCTCCGATTCTGGGACTATGTCCCAGACGGAGGAAAGCTCACCGGGGGATTATTTTTTTTTTTTTTTTATATTTATAGCCCTGGAGTCTCGGGGCTAAAGAATACTTTAGCCCCAGAGTCTCCATTCGGGGCTTTGAAGGGGGGACTCGGGGCTATAGCCCCAGTAAACCACCCCTAGCGACGCCTCTGGTTAGATGTCAAGGACAACGAGAGATGAAACTAGGGATTGGTTTGAACAGGGTGCCACAACAGTTCAGAACAGTATCCTGTTAATGCAGCTGACAATGCTTTGGGTGAATTTATTCACTAGATCACAAGCGCCCAACATGCGGCCCATTTGATACCAAGATGCAGCCCAAATGACTTGCCTGTCACTATTCTTATTTGCACTGTAGATGTGTAGTTCTGTTAGAATACAGTGGATTTAAACTTGTTCTGAAGTTCTTTTGTTTTAATATATAACTAAACTTGTTTTTTCCCTATAGATAAGAAGATATTCATCAACATCAATGTAAATTAAGAAAAAATATATGGCCCAATACACATATATAGTTACATTTATGGTTGAAAAAAAGGCAGAGGGGTATTTTCATTTCAGTCCCAACCTTCTTCAAGACAACCTACTTCCCAATGAGACAGACCAACAGTCAAGATGGACTTATCCTCCCCCATGAAATATCCTTCCCCCATGAAAAAAAAAGTCCTTCTCTATAGAAATCATAGTATATGATGGGGAAGGGTGGGACAAGGCCATGTGCCCTGGCTTCCCATGTGTGTTAAAGGTCAAGGGGCCATTTCAGAGATTGGGGAGAGGATTTTTCTTTATTTTTGTTCAATTCGCTAACTGGCGCATTGGGGGGGGGGGGGGGTTAGATGTCATAATGCAATTCGCCCTCCAATTTTTTTGTTAGTGAATAACATTTTTTTCCCTTTTCACTAAGGAGAGTCAGAGTTGGACTTTAGTGAGATGTGGTTGATCGAGGTTGAATTTTTTTTAGTGAATAGCATAAGGAGGTTGAATTGAGAGGTCAGACTTTTTTCTTTTTTCTACATCAAGGTCGACTTTCCAATTTGACCTCCTCCCACTATTCTAGAATTTGAGTGAATAGCCCCCCTATAGTCACTGGAAATAAGTTGTGCACTCCACTTTCCAGAAGTTATGAATGAAAAGGTGCTTTACTCAATGCATAGACAAACAGAGCAATAATCCACGGACTAAACGTTGGGGTAAGGGAAGACCACCCGCATATAGTCGTTCCACACACCTAGATCAGAAGAAGGCAAAAAAAAAAATCAAACACTGAGACAGTAAGGTCATCTCAAAGGGGAAACATTTCCTTTTGACTGCACTGAAAAAGTACATAAAAGATGACTATCCCATGAAATCGGAGACTGTTGTCAACTATGGATAGACATGCCTTTCTGTAGTTTAATGCTTATGTAATGGTGGAGTACAGCTACGTCTGTAATGCACAAGCCACAAGTTGAAAACTACCGAGTAAACATTTGTCATTCATTTTCAGTCTTACCCTTTCCCATGTAACCTCTCAGATAAGCAAGCGCAGAAAAAGTAGCTCTGAGACTGATCTGTAAAACTCCTAAAACATACAGCAGTAATAAATGAGAAGATGTTCTATAAAAATAATAAAGGGAAGAAATGTAATGAAGAACATATTTATAAGAGCCGCAGGGTTTTTAAATGCCAGTTCCTGGCACACAATGACAGATCTAAATCTCTAATACTTTACCTCGGAGGTAGCGCTTGAATATGGAGTCTGGCAGAGTATCGAGAAATGTGCCCCTAGAGGACCACCCAAGTAAAAGACAAGGAATGTTCATGCACCCCCAAGGATGTATGATCCAGCAGCAGTTTGGCAGGTTTCCCCAGCTCTCTGCCAGCTCACACACTCGGTTGTGTTTAATAATTACTTTGGTCTGTGTGTTTTTGCATTCAAGAAATCATAATCATACTTAGATATTAATCCCAGCATTGCATTGCTGCCTACCCACTTTCAATATCCATTCAGCCGCGTATGTAATCATATACCTTGGCTGATCCTATAAAACTTAGGTCATTAGAGCTTTCTAGTTATTTTTAAAATTCATTTTCAATTTATATAATTGGGGGGGGGGGGGTAAAGACACACACACACGAACATTTAAAAAATGTGATGGAGGCAGGAAAAATAAAATAAACATCAGATAAATAAACAGATAGAATACCTTTTGGAATGAAAAAAGGTCACACATCTATTAGAATCCTAGCTAGCTGGGATAGGGTCCCTGAAGAACTGACATAGGTGTAACTGATGAAGCCGCTACCGATGTAATTCCCTGTACTGTAGCAAAACCAAGCTACTTGAGATGCCCTGATTATTAAAGCCTACTCTCACATTGACATCCTACGTCAGGGACCCACTGCTAACACATATCTGAAAAACCTAAGGAAGTGGTTAGAGGGCGGGACTTAAAATTGTTACAACCTCATTGTTGAAAGTGCGTACATTGAGGTGTTTTTAGAGTGTGCTGGTATATGGAGTTACATCTTTTTTTTTTATATTGATTTATTACAAATTTACAAAATAGATTAAGAAATATTATTCCCAACAAATATATAACAGAGAGTCATACGTATGCAAAGAATAAAAAATAAGAGAAAGGAGTGCAAGCAAATACTGTGATCTCCACAAAAGTGAGTTTGCATATATCAAAAATACTTATATTAGCAGTAGTTTTGTCTGAGACAGATCTTTGGAACATCAAATGCGCAGGACTGCTTTGATTACTTTAAACATGTCAGCCATATAACAGTAAAAAGACTTAAAAAAAAATAGGCAAAGAAGATCAAGGTTTACATATATGTACATGGGTTATACTGTTAAGCACACACATACACGTTTGTAGTATATGCAGAAGTATACGTGGCAGGTACTCTCGAAGATGGTTCATGTCAGTAATGGCACACTTGCATTGCTTTACTGCCTCATGCACAGTTGAGTAGCACATAGCATTCAAAATAATCCTGCATGGTTGTGATTGCACACCTTTTGCCAATGCTCAAGATGTATCATGTTTGTGGTCCCAGAGATTAAGAGCGGCAGATTAACAAAGCCATACTAGGGGACAGCAATATTTGCTGCAGGAATCAACTGCATTGAAATTAATGAAATTTTCTGTCTCTATTGTCATCAGACAATCTGTTGCCCTGTTAAGAGATCTTTCTGTGTACAAAAGCAGGTTTACCACATTCCACACAATATATTCCATTCCAGCAGCACAGGAAGTGACTGTATGAGACAAAACTTTATATCCTCAGTGTTTATATAATCAGTGCTGCTGCAACTGCAGTAAACATGCAGAATAATCCCTGGGGGAGGGCTTGAGTCAAATATTAGAAACATGATTTATGCAGAATGCCTGCATCAAATCACACTGGGAAACAAACCTGTGCATTATACAAGCAGTGATCTACATCTTGCACCAAAGTGAGTTTGGGGACTAGACTGTCCCTTTTAACCTAACTCAAATACCTTGCATTACCCTAACACATGACCAGGGTTCATAGCCATGACCATGAGTCTAATCCTCGTTAGAACCTTAAACCAAAGTCTAACTGTAAGTTGAAGACTAATGTCGGCACATTTATACCTGCCTTTAAGACGTGCGTAATTATGTTCTAATGAGTAGTATATATTATGAACTCGTGTCAATGTTCATTGAAGTAGATACTCAAAGACAGAATTCTCCTGTTCGTAAACAGTTTTCAGAAGACTTCCGAGCAGGTGAGAGAGCCGACAAAATGTGAATAAATGAATACATTACTTTTACACAAAAGATCAGGAAAGACAAACTCTCAGTAACTCTTCAAGCAAGCATTATACTTCTTTCACAGGTTTTTTTTTTGTTTTTTTTTTAAATGATATTCAACACTTTCAGTAAGTGTAGTGACACATCGGGAACAGATGCATTGAAAACAACTTGGGTAATGGCAAAAGAAAACTGTTTACCTCGGTAATTCCAGGTGTGTTTCATTATCAAAGAGAGAATTTCCATACCTATTGTCTAACTTTTTAGACAAAGAGCATAGAACACTTAAAACGACAATTTTATTTAATTATGTATTTAAAAATAAAGTGGAGAGCCACCAAAAATATCGAAAGGCTAAAGTAAACCTAGAGCAAAAAATAAGCTAAGAAAATTATATAAAAAATATATCTGAATAAGTAGGCACACGTAAATATTAAGCCTAAGTGAATAGTTCACACATACACGTACATGGAAAGATATAAATAATAGAAAAACACTAAAGATAAGTACAATATATTGAAATCATATATCATACCATTCTCAAGGTAAACAAGTAATAATAAACGATAATAATAATAATAACGAGTAATAATAAACAGAGGTAGGTGAGAGATAACATATAAAACAAATAAATAAATAGACCAAACACTAAAGAAGTGAGAGAGAAGAAAATCAATCAAAAATAGATGAAGGAAAAAGGAGAGGTGCCCTATAGTAAGCACTTGTCTATAAATAATCGGCAGCTATTAAGATATCCATCCAACTGAATAGTTAGAGATATATATATAAGTAAGAGAAGAAAGAAGGGTGGTAGATAGCAGTAATGGAGGGTAATGGGAGTACCTAGTCTCAATGTCTGATAATTCCTGTTCTAATGATTTCCAGCGATACACAGAGAGGTAAGAGAGATAAGGGAAACACATATAATAATACAGCTGCAGAAACGACAGGTGAAGGATCTAAAGCATAATAATGGAGGGCAAAATATAAACTAATAAAGAAAAAAAGAGAGAAAGAGAGAAAGCGCCCGACGCGCGTTTCGCCGTGAAGCTGTCACGGCGAAAATTGACCTATTCGTATGAATGGGGACACTCACCCACATTTTACTTCATTTTGCAGCCCTCTAGTCCTTTCCAGGACTTTTTTAGAGGCATTTTAATGGCCAAAAGTTTGTGTCCCCATTGGGAACTTCAATGGGGATCGGCTTCGGGGTCAAGTTGGGGGTCAAGTTCGAGCCCGAACCCGGACTTTTTTCTGAAGTTCGGCCGAACCAGCCGAACCCGAACATCCAGGTGTCCGCTCAACTCTACTCTTTAGCAAATAAACCCAGCTTATTTCAGCATTTTCGAAGCAGAGTTAGAATTTTCATGCTTCATGTTAAGGAATCTGATGATTGAAAGGCTTTTATCATTTTCCCAACATTGGCTTCACGCCTGGCCCGAATGTGTAAGTGAGGTCATGCCATCACTGTGTTAAATGTAGGACATTTACATTAATCGCTTTGCATGTTAAACTGCTCGTACAGCATAGAAAGGGACTTTTTTTTTTTATAGAAAATGCCACACAGTAGCCAGTGTTTATATTTGAATTATTTATGTGACTGTGTAAATGTCAAATGGTGGTGGAGGAAGTCGTATTTTCATTAAGCAGTGTTTACATTAAATAATTTATACCCGATGATGTTTACATACGATGTCTCGCTTAACAGGCTGTTTATATGAAATAGTTTCCATTAAATTATACTTACATTTCACACATTAAAGAATAGAGAGTTTCCTTGAAAAGGTGAATTCAATTAAATTATACTGTTTTTTTTTTATCCCCCCTCCACCCCCCTTTTTATACAGATAGTGGAGATTTTTTTCCCTTGCTTTCTCAAACATCAACAAGAAAGGGATAATAAATGAATGCCACCTACTGGTCAGGTATTTTACCGGCAGGTCATCAATAAACTGGCTCAAGGCCATTGTCTATGGAGGGCAATAGCATAGCAGGTCCCTTTAAAAAAAAGAAAAGAAAAGGTGGCAACCCTACTTGTGAAGTGCCTCATCATATCCCCACAGAGATATTTGGGGACTTCTAATGCATGTGACTTCAGTGAACAACAGAATCTTGACTTATTAAGATTCATATTACACACCCCATTCATGTGGCCACTTACCAGGCATAGTATATGCTAAAAGTTTATAACATTTTAAAATGATGAGAAACAGAATGAATACGTATCGGTAAGTATTATGTCATGCAACATTTGGAATGATGAGCAATAGGTGTTGTGTGTCTTTAGTGTCTGTAATATCAGGGTTTATATTTCCCCATTACGTGGGAATGATGGGGTAACTGTTGGGTTTATTATTGTATTACCTCCACGATGAATGTTTTGTGAAATGAATGGTTGAAATCAGTTTGAATTTCGCTATAAATTGACCTGCATGTTGGGAAGTAGGTTATCTTGAAGAAGGTCCCTGGATGGGAACGAAACAATGAACTTTAATAAATCACACATTATTGAAGATTAAACATACAGTTAGGGCTAATCAATTTTTGGAACATACATTCAGGTTGAGTATCCCTTACCCAAAATTCTTGGGACCTTAAGTATTTTGGATAACGGGTAAATAATGGATGATTTTTACCAATAACATATAATAAAGTTTCTCGGCACTCATGAAAAATAGTAGAATCGATAAAAATGAGTTACTGTGATCGTTGGGAACCTGCCGTTGGCGTGTCAGGTCTGCACACGTGTCATTGTATTACCCTTTGTGGGCGTGGGGGAATCCGAGCATGCATGGAAAGGCTATATCACAGTGTAAGGGGGGAATCCGAGCATGCATGGAAAGGCTATATCACAGCGTAAGGAGGGAATCCGAGCATGCATGGAAAGGCTATATCACAGCGTAAGGGGGGAATCTGAGCATGCATGGAAAGGCTATATCACAGCGTAAGGGGGGAATCCGAGCATGCATGGAAAGGCTATATCACAGCGTAAGGAGGGAATCCGAGCATGCATGGAAAGGCTATATCACAGCGTAAGGGGGGAATCTGAGCATGCATGGAAAGGCTATATCACAGCGTAAGGGGGGAATCCGAGCATGCATGGAAAGGCTATATCACAGCGTAAGGGGGGAATCCGAGCATGCATGGAAAGGCTATATCACAGCGTAAGGGGGCTGGACACTGAATAAACTGTTGTGCGTTTGTATTCTGACAGGTGTATATGGAATTTGCAACTTCCAAAAAATCTGGAAAAAAAATTGGATAACAGCCATTGTCTTTAAATATTCTTATAAAGCCTTAATGTTATTAGTTTATATATTGGGCATTATGGTCTGCCTCCCCATTACCTCTTCTCTTTCTCGTATTATCTAGTCTCTGATTACCCTCAATCTTGGCTGTGCTGTTTCCGTGCTTGCTTTTCACCGTGGAGATGTGCCACCGTACCTTTTGGCGAGTTTCTTAAGTCTGTCCAAATAAAATCTCCTCAAGATAACTTAAGTTATGAAACGGCCATAAAGTGCACAGAAGGTTTCTCAAGTGTTAGTGCTTGTACTTTATTATCCTATCAGTAAACATTACTAACTGGGAACAAGCTAAGATCCTGCGCTGTCCGTGGAAGTGTGTATATACCTAGTATAAAGATTGTGAATTATACACAAAGTAAATGCATTGCCTGCTCCACAAATACAGGATTTTATGAGACAATTAATAGAAAGGAAAAGCGCAGTTTTTCATTGAGTATCTAAACATCTGACAGTTCAGTGACCACATTCCTATGGAGACATATCAGGATTTATTTATAAAAGAGGGAAATGCCTGCAATTGACAAGGGAATTGTAAACGTAAGGCCAAAGTAGCTGAGTTGGGAACATTGTCCCATTCAGCAACTCTTCAAACTCTGCTGTGTAGGTCTTCATAAACCATACATTGTTTTCTTTTGATGTCATAATTATATTTAAATTGCTGACATCCCTTATATACATTCATGATGTGTTTAGACGTCATGTGTCCTGAAAGGCAGGCCAGCTAGTTTTCTAGTTTCCAAAGAGAGGTCAATTTGTTTTTGTGTATCCATAATATTCTACACATGTGCACTCTGGACTGTGCTTAAATGGGCCTAGTCGCTAAAATTCTAGAATAAATTGAGGAGGTCGACTTTGGAGGTCAACTTTCGTTTTGAGAATAAGTTAAAAAAAAACAAAAAAAACAGGTTTGAATCTTCGGCACCCGAGTTTGACCCAAGTTTGACTCAAAAATAGCTTCCATCATTTCACCTCCCATTAATTTCGATGAGGAAGATTTGAACCTGTATTTTTTGCTCAAAAAACTGACTTTGTCTCAAAGGGAAAGTCGACCTCCAAAATCAACCTCCTTGAGCTATTCTCAAATTTTAGTAAATAGACCCAAAAGAGAGAGTAAACCCCATTTTTTTTAAAATTCAACAATTTATTATTATCCCAAAATACAATACATAACATACACATAGCTTTCATTGGCCAGGAAAAGAAGGCTTCAAATATAATTAGTACATATAAACCTGACAATAACCAGAACGTCTACTTATTTGCACACATATATAGCATATACCACATATATATATAGATATATAAATATATCGTATTTGCTCGATTATAAGACGAGGTTTTTTTCAGAAAAAAAAATCTGAAAACTACCCCTCGTCTTATAATCGAGGTCTCTTATAATCTGACCTCAAATTGAGGTCAGATTATAAGACATGGATCCAGGTCCCCAGCAGAGCTGCAGGGGACCTGGATCCCCCTCTCTAGCAGCAGGGGATGTCTGCGCAACGAGCGCAGACTCCCCTGCTTCCGCCCGGCACGGCCGCCGGGGCTTCTGTGAAGAAGCCGGGTACTTCCGCTTTCGTCACAGAAGTCCCGGCGAGCGTGCCGGGCGGCAGCAGGGGAGGTCTGCGCTCATCGCGCAGACTTCCTCTGCTGCCCCACTAGGCACCAGGGACAATCGGGCAGCTGGGGGATGTCTGCACTATACGTGCAGATATCCTCCATGCTGCCCGACACGGCAGACTATTATGACGGACAGCTGTCCGTCATAATAGACTGCCGTGTCGGGCAGCATGGAGGATGTCTGCAAGTATCGTGCAGACATCCCCCGGCTGCCCCCACTAGCCACCAGGGATCAAGGTAAGGGGAAGGGAGGGAGGGGGGGCAGAGAGACTGGGGGAGGGAGGGAGGGGGGCAGAGAGACAGGGGGAGGGAGGGAGGGGGACAGAGAGACGGGGGACAGAAGGACAGGGGGGAGGGAGGGGGGCAGAGACAGAGTCAAGGGGAGGGAGGGGGTTAAGAGACAGAGACAAGGGGAGGGAAGGGGTTAAGAGACAGAGACAAGGGGAGTGAGGGGGTTAAGAGACAATGACAAGGGGAGGGAAGGGGTTAAGAGACAGAGACAAGGGGAGTGAGGGGGTTAAGAGACAGAGACAAGGGGAGTGAGGGGGTTAAGAGACAGAGACAAGGGGAGGGAAGGGGTTAAGAGACAGAGACAAGGGGAGTGAGAGGGTTAAGAGACAGAGACAAGGGGAGTGAGGGGGTTAAGAGACAGACAAGGGGAGGGGGGAGAGAGAGAAAAATGGGGGCAAGGGAAAGAGAAAGGCAGCATTGGCACATAAAAATAAATAAAAACTAGAAATACATTTTTTTGATATCATAATTTTTTATTAAAAAAGCAATTTACATATGAATATATACAAGTTGAACTTTTTTCCTATAGGGTCGTCTTATATTCAGGCTTTTAGTTTTTTTCCTAATGGAATATACAAAGTTTGGGGGGTCGTCTTATAATCAGGGTCGTCTTATAATCGAGCAAATACGGTATATCTATATATATATATATATATATATATATATATATATATATATATATATGTATACAAAGATGCCAGCATATTCAATAAGTGTCCATTAAACTCAGCACCTTGCTTTGGATAAAGTTTTGATGAGAGTTTTTCCCCATGGAGACCAAAGGCTAGACTGGGGTCTTGCCATGTGCCTATATATTTGAAAGAACTGACTGCGAACAATGTGCTATTTGATTTTCCTGATGCATGGATAGGAATTTTGTAATTTTTTTTGTAACAGTGTTGTCCGTGTTTAGAAAACATTTGCTATCTGTGAAGTGGTCTTTGAGCACAGCATGAAATTGTAGTAGATTTGGTTTGGTAGTCTAGATTATGGTGGAATCTGTATACATGTGTACAATTAATGCTTTGCAGATGTTAGGCAGATCATTTATCAATAATTTGGATAGCAGGGGGATTGAGCCTTGGGGTACATCACACATGAATGGAAGAGGGAGGCAGACGCTATCAGATTTATATATATTGTGATCAATCTGATACATATGATTAGAGCCAGGTTAGAGGATAATCAACAATACCTGAATGTCATTACAATAGGATGCAATATTGTACATTGTCAAAGGCCTTGGCAAAATCAAGGAAAATTGCTCCAGTCTTGCCTTGTTCCATGTTAGTTACTACTGAATAGGTGCTACTCAGGGTTTGGGTTTCTATCCAGCTACCAAGGATCCATTGATTAGGGTTGCAGTAGGTTTAGCATTTGCTTGTGCATTGAGATTCTGCAACATTGCTGGGATTTGATCAGAGCCACACTGGTTCAGAATAACATTCTCTCTGATTGGCCTAGATGTGAACTCAAATAATAATATATTCTAAGCACTGAACTGGATGCTGGATATAAGAATGTAAATCCCTTTGAGAGTTGAAAAGCTGTTTTCATTTTATTTCCTTCCAATAAATCTGACATATTACCAGATGTATAGTTCCCCCATTTTTATTCCTTCTCACTGTCTATAATTTTAAACACCCTTGATTTTAAATTCTCTTTTTTAAATAGATTTGTGAGCAATCTATCTTCTCTATTGTCTGCATGATACCATTTTTGCTTTTTCAGGATGGTATTATTAGCTTTACTATTCAATGAGGTAACAATTTAGTTTTTTAATCTTATCCTGTTCTTTAAGAATTAGTGCATTTGGGTCCAGCACGCTGTTTACAGGTCGCTCAAGAAGATGTATTGTGCTTTTTTTTCTCCTTTTCTAACCCTATAAGGTGCCCCCCTAGCCACTCATATTTAAGCCACCCAAACATTTATTAAACTTGCATCCCTAGTTAGGTTTTCTTCAAAATATTGTCTAGAGTTTCTACTCAATATGCGCGGATTTGTCCTGAATTAGATATGGTTCGGGCACAATAGCTGAATCGAACAAACCCCCGAAACATCCCTCAATTTGGGTCAGAATAGGCAGTTCTGGCCTATCAGAATCTGAATCATTAGAGGGGTTTGGATTGGAAAGTATTTGCCATGAAAATCATCAATTTTTGGCAACTCACAATGCCCTGATCACCCCCAAACATGTTTTGAAGTCGGCAAAGATTTCAGTCATTTCAAATCTCCTTTTAAGAGAAGGCGAATTGACAAGCTAACTAAAAATGTGATAAAAATGAAAACAAAAGCCCCACCACATTGGGCGAGTGGAGAACCACTAGCCTCATAAATAAATAAAATTAAAATTAGTAGAGGCAAGGACTAGCAGCTCCAAGAACCTAGTTATACACATGTGGTGTCAGTGCAGGTAGCCCAAACCGACCCAAGCTGGACAAATGCTTCTAGTCCCCTCCAAAAACAAAATTTGATAACCAAGGCTCAGTGCAAGCCAATTGACCACCAAACCCACCCAATAAAAATCTCTCCCTCTGGGTCTGGAAGTTTCCCAAAGGCCCCTAGACCCATAAATAATTTAAAAATAAAATTGTTCCCTACCTACCCCCCCCTACCTTTACCTTTCTCAGGTAGACGAAATGAGCCAACTGTGAAAAAAAAAGCATTTTGGTGCCAGGGGCGTGGGCAGTTCCTGAATGACTGGTTTGGGTATAAGTAGGCACCATGCTAACAGGGTTTCCTTTGTAAAAAGGATATATGGCAATCCCTACACAGCACGTAGAAATACACTTATCTTCCAAGATTCCACTTCTTTCCTAAACTTGCATTCAGCTACAACTATCTAAAGGGAATTGTATGATGAAGAAATGGTATATAATGGCACCGGTTACATTGTGACTATTTACCAGCTCCCTGAGGAAATAACAATATATGAATTTCTCAATCACTTTACTGCAGAAATCTTTATATATAGATTACTCCACCAGTAAAGCAGGATGATACATTATTTGCAAGATTCTAAGGTCAACAATTACACGCTTTATCACCTCATATCAACTGAATTATGGAAGTCGGTTACGGTAGTTTGTCGGAATCTTGCTTGTATTATCGTTAAACCGCTTCCTCGTGTTTACAATTCATAGCTGTTCCCTTGTGTCATTCACGTCATACTGTGTATTTCAGACTTGATGAAGTGTTCAAGTTCAACTCATTGGTTTTTTTTTTTAAATACATTTGGCTCTGGCTATTTTACTGGAAATTTCAGTTGCATTTTAACCACGAACTAGAAAAAAACCCTGCCATTTCCTCCGGTACTTAAAGCTTGCTTTTTAAAAAATACAACTATATATTTTTTCAACTGTGCTTCTTTTTTGTATTTTTATTTGTATTTTTATTAGATCATAGAACTGTAGATTATCAAATTAACATTTCACATATCATGAAAATAAAAAGTAAGCATAACAGTTGTTACAGTCTATTAAAGTTCCGATATTTTTCATTTTGTAACTCTGTAGAAAGAAAATGCCAGGAACGTATCATATTACAATCAGACAGTATTAGATGGGGCACTTGCTCTTCTAATATAGTGATAATATGGTTGTAACTAGTCTGAAGATAAACTTTCAGGCACTTTTGATAGTTTAGTTCAGTTTATCCTCCGCAATGCTTCTGTGGGAATTCAGACTGATGGTTGGTGAATGTCCCTCTCTGCTTGCACAGAGATAGACCCTCATTTTTCAGTATGGGTCCCCTTTTGAGGTACCCTGTGCTGATCTTAGTTATCCCCAGTTATGATTGGCAGTTCATGCGCTGACACTCTCAGCATGCACCAGCCTCCACTCCGGCTGTATCTCAGCTGTGGGTATTAAAATAAATGTTGGGTGTACTTGGGAGATGCAGGAGATCAAGAGTTAAAAAAAAGTTTAATTGTCCTTTCAAAAAAGATTCGGAAAATGATAGCAGCATCATTTAGAAGACAGCTTTCTGTCTCAAAGGCAGCCCAAGGCTCATAGACATGCGCTTCTAAAAAAAAGACTCTATCACCAAAACATAGTTCATACTGTGAATGAAGAGAATAAAAAAAATGATGAAACATTATTTATATGTAACACCTCAGGGTTCACAGGTATCTCTGCTGTCACTGATTACCCTGCAGTGAGTGTAATGACCATGGCCATATATATTCAAGACTCCGTTTTTTTGTTTCACTTTTAGATCAGATCAGGATGCAAGAAGTGAAAGACCCCTGCTAAGCATTGAAGGAGATTTTGGGGTATGGGGCCTGGTTTATCCAATGCTCAATGGAGTGCTGGAGCATCATGGAAGAGCATCCCAACATGTAACTATAACCATCCCCAAGATACAGAGCTTGTACAGAGATTGCTGTGAACAGTGAAGAAATCTTAGCAGCTGCTAAAAGAGTAGGTTCTGCCATTCCAGAACTGATCTGATTGCAGACTTTGGAGTGGTAAGCTTTAACCTGAAAATGTCAGTATAACCACAACCATACATGCTATAATTATTGGCCCAACTATGTGCACCAACTAACTGTAACCAGTTGCTACCAGGGTGAAGCCCAAGGTGGGGTGGGTGGGTAAAGTTCAAATTGTCATTCTTATCTATTTCACTGCATAACATTTATGTATCTGTTATGTCTTTGTATAGTGTTTACTGTGCAATACAAAGTTACATTTAAGTTAGCTCTATGTCAGTTTATATTGCTCACAGCGAAATGCTCCCAGCAGGACCCCACATCCATACCCTGGATTCCCTGCTGAGTGGAGGCACTGCCGTAGTCATGTACACTAACTTCCAGGTACTCAGGACCACCCTGCAGAGCACAAGGAGGTAACTGGGGTAAAAGACCACAGGGGTATCCACACAAAATCCCATTACAGATTGAGACTGTGCTGTGATAAATTAAGGTACAATCAGTAATGATAGGCTAATTCCCCAGCCCATTCTCCCCTTTCCAACAGAGTGGACCCAGCAAAATAAAGTACCATTACATTGTGGAGGGATGAATACCTCCCTGTAGTGAGACGAAATATGCAACCTGCAAGTTTTCCAGGGTGTTTATGCAAAATCAGATGATCTAGTAGTTAAACAAATAATTAAATTTTATTTTAAAAATGTTTATGTTTTATTATTAGTAGAATTATGAGATTAAAAGAACAATATTATAGAAAAATAACCACAGCAGCAGAAAAAAAGAAAAAAGCAAAAAAGCTGCAAAAAAAATCTAAGCAAACAGAACAAATAATCCCAAAATATAGTAAAGCCAAACACAATAAAAAAAAATCTGAAAAAAAAATAAAGAAAAGTAAAAACTGATTATATAAACAAAAAAAAATGGGTGTAAGAGATAAAATAAGTAAAATCTAGCAATAAGCATAAGTCAAAATAAGTCAGACACACAAAAGTCAAGAAATCAAAGAAGTAAGCAATGAAAAAGAAAAAGAATCAAAGAAAAATATATAGTAAAATGAAAACAAATGAAAGCATATAGCAGCACAAAAATATGTTATATACAAATGAGCAATATGTACACACACACAATAACAGAAACCAGTGGGTTGTGTAATATGAGCAAAGAGTCCATTATAGCAAAAAAAACAAACAAACAACAGAAGTCAATATTACATAACCCAGTAATATTGTGGGCGACATAATACTGACTTCTGTATTTATTTTGTTTGCTTTAATGGACTCTTTGCTCCTATTTCCATTATCTAGCAATACATAGTCTAGAGGCCATATGGGCTGGATCACCTGCTATTTAGAATGGTTAGTTATTGAAGGCAACTCTAGATGAAATAAAAATCTCTCTGGCGTCAAGATTCCTAAGTCTATATTTTAGATCTATCATAATGTCCCTTATTCCTCTTTATATGGCTTTTAACTTCAAACAACCCCGCCACACATTTTTCAACTTTCCAACTTCCTCAATGCATCTCCAGCAGTATTTAGAGATAGAATCCTGAACTTGGATACGTCTACTTGCTGCAAGATCTGAGGAGAAGTTTCAAGATATCGCAGGATTTAAACCACACTTTTAATGGAAAAACAGAACACAGATCAAGCTCTGATGTCATCATGGTGTCTGTGTTTCTACTGTTTTTAAGGTCGCAGTTTTCCTGCCTTTTGTATTCTCATGTGAATGCTCGGCGGTGGTGTTGGAGCAGAGAATCAGGGAGACCAGGTAACCCGACAGACATAAAGTTAGTTTGTTCGAGGTCCATTTATATTCCTCTGGATTTCCTTTATCCCCAGAGCCCAAAGTGCAGAACTGGACCGATTTACTGTCCTTCGGTGGCATCCTTCACCTGACAGATGCCCCCTCCCCCCAGAAAAAGGATACAGGATTTGCTGAACATACGTTGTATTTTATATCTTTGAGATAAGACAATGTGATCGGCATTACCACTTCTTTAGAGCTGCAGTCTCTCAGTAGTCAAAGATTGTATGAGGAGTAGTACCCTCCAGTTAAACACCCTACGCTTTTGGATTGCTATCAATAGGACTCTATAGCAGCGGAAGGGTCATGGCCATAAATTATCATATAAAATAGTTTTGTGCAGAAGTTTAGAGAACTTACCTGCAAACTGGGCAAATTCTTGTGTGGGAAATCCTGGTGTGCGGCAACAAGGTCAGGGTTACCACTGGAGTCCTTGATTTATGTCTCCCATTACTGTGGTGCTTGGACTCATTACATAGCTTGCTGAATAATCCTGTGTTTATTTGGGTCTTCCCCCCCCCCCCTTTTTGTTCTATATTAGTATTGCCCAACTTTTTAATTTGGAGGTCCATACACTATGCAGATGAGTTGGGGGGGCTTATATTCTTAATTTCTTGAGATAGTACATTCTAACCTATGTTCAATTAGGACAACATAAAGGCTGGACTAAAAAAAAAAAAAAAAACGTTGGGGCCACATACAGCTTGATCACCTATCATTAAGCTCAGTCTGAGCGAAACACGTAAGGTGGAGCTCCTTTTCTAATATCCCCCCGTCCCCCGCAAGTGCCTTGTTTTTATACTGTATCAATGAAGTACATCTTTTCATCATTGGCTGGTGTGGTGAACATTTTCTATATACCGTGGAGTTCTAAGTTTCAGTGCTTCAATTTGTCTGCAGGGGGCGGGGAGCACCCTTTACGGGCTCCGGAAGAAACTCAGTTGCCGCTCAGTGCTGGTTAGCAGCTGTAGTCAGCATAGCACACATCACTACATGCAGGGAATAGTGTAGGAGACAGAAGCCTCAGACCGGGTGCTCTAGGAGGCAGTGAGGTAGCTGCTTTACAGTATACATTTAATCAGTACTCCGTACTTCTTTGTGTTTGTCATTGTCACCTCCAACTTGTTGGCCATCAATGATTTATAAGTTATTTGTTATCAGGAAAAGGCAAAGTGTCCATACAAGGTCACCGGTGACCATTGCAAGGTCTATGAAGGTCCAGAGAACATTATTCAGTAAATGTCCATCTTCAACCATGATCGGTACAAATAAAAAAAACATGATCATCATCCATGTTGGATATAATATGGCAATGAATGTTTATAAAAAGTTGTGGGCTTTTGTACTCCATATATTTTATTTTATTTGGAAACTGTTTTACCAGGAAGAAAACAGTGAGATTTCAAGTTGTTTTCAAGTTAGTCCTGGGGACCCAGTCCAGAATGGAGTTACACATTTAACAGCAGATTATAATATGTGTGTGTATATATATATATATATATATATATATATATATATATATATATATACACACACAAGTTGGAAAGAGAACATACAGGCTATATCATTATTAATACAAAATAAAACTAAAAGGGGAGAACAGCATGTACAGTATATATAGTAGTTTGTAACAATTACATTCTGCTTTGAGGATTTGGATTTCAGCATTTTTAGGGATTTTAGACTAGAGGATGATTTTGCAGAATCGGGGAGGCTAATTCCACATATGAGGAGCTGTGAAACAGAACACACCTCAAGGTGACCCTGTTTATTATCATCCTGGCAATACATAGCACCTATATCGTTGCTATGTCTGCCATGTCCATGCAATATCAATCATTTATATAAAAAATACATAAATAAACAGAGCATATACGTCTGGACTGAGCAGTATAAATGCAGAAATCTTGAAGTGGCATTTGGTCAACATTACACCCCATTTATCCCAGCCTCAGGTGTTCTGTATGAATATCCCAATAGAAAAGAGAACACAATTGGTATATTTTTTAAAAAGACAAGTGTTATCTTATTACAGTGGCTTTAGTGAAGAAAAAAAATATAAAGAAAACCAATAAAGTACTTAAAAGCACATCATACTCTGTGTGACTTTTTTTTTTTTTTGTAGGAACACCAAAATCCAAGGAAACAAAACATACACTGTACTGTGTTACTTTTCTCTTTCAGTTGGAGTCCATTGTTCTCCAGGTGATGTATTGTTGGGAATGCTTGCTGAATAAATGCATGTTCTTTTGTAGAGTCTGTGATAATGCAGTAGTAGAGAACAAATTCAACTTTTTTTTTATTTTTTTCATTTTTTGGTGTGTTTTTAAAACAATTTAAATTGATACTGTTGCGATTATGCCTCAACTGGGATCAGCAAGAAATGTGTATTAATCTCCTGCATTGTACAAATGCAAATGTCATGGACAAAAATAGAAAAAAAAAATACTTTGTTACATTAGTTTTACGTATTTTTAAATAAAATATATATATACTGATTGAAACATCTGCAGCAAACCAATTAAAAATTACTCCTGGTGAAATTTGTAATTTAAAGATTTGATGTGGACAACATTGTATTCTCTGTGGTTTTTAGCCTGTATGTTACTGATATCCTGCGCATGTACTACTGAACCATCTCTATGGAAAACAATATGATTGGCTACCAAGAGATTCTGGGGATGCCCACTAGACATGTGCATTTGTTTTCGGATGAATGCATTTTCGTCCGAAAATATAATTTTCGTCCATTCGTCCGAAAAACGAATAACGAAAATGTTAACTAATGAAAGCCGAATGAACGAATGGTTAATAAACGAAAATCATTCGTCCATTCGTCCATTCGTCCATTCGTCCATTCGTGCTATTGGCACTCTAAACCGAAATAGAGTCGGTTTATAGAATACCAATAGCATTACATTACATTCCATAAACCGACATGAACGACTTTCGGTTTATGGAATGCATGTAATGCTATTGGCTTTCTATAAACCGAAATAGAGTCCCCATTCATACGAATAGGTGAATTGAGCTATTCGTATGAATGGGGACTCTAGTTCGGTTTATAGAAAGCCAATAGTATTCTATAAGCCGAAAGTCTATTGCTGTTCTATAAGCCGAAAGTCTATAAACCGAACGTCGTTCGGTTTATAGACTTTCGGCTTATAGAACAGCAATAGCATTACATGTATTCTATAAACCGAACGTCGTTCGGTTTAAAGACTTTGGGCTTATATAATACTATTGGCTTTCTATAAACCGAACTAGATTCCCCATTCATAAGAAATTCTTATAGACTTTCGGTTTATGCTTAAGTCAATTCATTTATTAGTTCAAACGAAACGAATGTAACGAAACGAAAATGATGAACGAATTTCGTCCGAAACGAATGTAGTAATAAACGAAATTCGTTTTAGACGAAATAAATATCATTTTCGTCCGAATCAACGAAAACGAAACGAAAATTTTCATTTTGCACATGTCTAATGCCCACTGTACATGGTCAGGATGTCAGTAATGGAGAGAGGGAGAAGGGTCAATTCCCAAGAAAAGACCTTCAAGAGTTCATTTTTAAAGATAGGTAAACGCACACCTAAAAAAAACTGGAACAAATAAACGTGTTTTTATTTTAAAGTGTCAGCATTAATATGCATTTATTTGTCTAGTATTTTTTTCGAAGACTGGACTGATTCCTTAAGGGTAAATTGTATAGTGCAGTTGAGAATCACCAGGTGCATTATTATGTATCACCCCTTGAAGGGTAAATCTGATGACTGCTCTCTGGATGATGGAGTAAACATTGGCTGAACGCCTATTACCTTTTACATGCGGTGCATATAAATGTTATTAATGGGTTCTTCTAAAGTTTCTTAGTAATTACATGAAATGCCATCACTAAGAGACGGAAAAAGGATGGCACTGGGACATCTCACGCCAAAAAGGTTGACATTATTATTATTGTTATTATTTATTGTATTTAAAAAAAAAAAAAAGATTGTATTTCCCAAAAACTACATTTCAATTACTGAAAGCATTTTTTTGGCATCAAGTGGTTTTGTCTTGTTTAATTCTCTTTCCTTTTAGCAGCCCATGGAGGTGAATGTAAGTCATGTTTTGTGTTTCTCGATCCTTAGGATGTCTTTCATTTAGCTGACAGTGAGGAAATGTGTTTGGGTAATAGAAACATAGACTCTGAAATAGGAGATATTGATGAATATAGGATGTAAACCACATTTATGGGTAATGATGATGAATGTAGATGTGTTTGGTTATTACCAGCTCGTTTGGATTCTATTACAGGTCAATGACTCATTGCATTATAGATAGACATGTCCACTTAGGAATTAATTAATTACAAAGGGAGTTTAGAGAAAGCTCATCGAAAAGTGGTGAACACAGTATTTATAACAATTCATTGTTTTTTTTTAAAAACTCCCAAAAAAAACTATATTGTGAAATGTGCTGGCCTTTCCAAGTAATGTTTAATTTTTTTCAAGCACTGGGGAAGCATCAGTTTAATTTTTCTATGTGGAATATTCATATAAAATGTAATTTGTTCCCAATGACCAAAAATACAGTCTAACCCCAAACAAAAATTAAGCAATTTGTATGTTGTTTTTTTTATTATTGTATTAGTAAAAACATGTACATACTGTAATGCTAAACAAGACAGGGATGCACTAAAGTACATAAAACAGGAATAGTAGCAGGTTTATCCCCCCCCCCCCCCCCCCCAAATAAAAAAAAACCCAAACTTCTAGTGTTCCTAGAAAATATCTAGATAAGGATCCTGATGCCAGCAGAAAGGTAGGAACACCAGTGATTTGGCACTGTCCCTCCTAAATAGGGAAACTTGGGAGGTATGTATTAGTCACAGGTTACCTCAGTGATACCTTGAGTTCTGAAATAACAACAAATAGAGACCGTGTGACCAATGAACCTCCTCTCAGAGGTATATATACAACATTAAAGATTAGCTTACATTGAGCTATAGTCCAGTGAAGAGATACGATTTGGTGAATAATTATTACTTTTGGTCCCCCTCTGTGCTTAGTTTATCTTATGTACTAAAAGCGTGCACTTGATACCAGGTGATAAACATTTTAAGTAACAAATAAATAAATGTAACGACAGCTGTGAACAGGGATATGTTTTCTGTCTGCTTCTTGGAATAATCATTAACCAAGACAGTTGCATCTGTACTTAAAACTATTAATCAACATATACCTTATGTTCAGCCGAATCGCACTGCACTTAAAGCATGCGTTGTGTAAAAAATGAGAAAAGAAATGGCCATGCCAACACAACAGTCTTTATTCAATCATCTTTTACTTGAATTCTCGTCGATGGAACTCTTTTACTCGACAACAATATTCTACATTCCAGGCAGAATTTGCACAGCTCTGCGACTCCCCAGTGTATCAGTTCCAGGTTTCTTTCTTTGGAATAATCTCCCAAAAGTAAATTCCAGACAGGAACTGTTTGATCTGGGGAAGGACCCATGCCACTTAGCAATACTATATCTTCCCCCTTCTACCTCTGTTTTAATAATACCAGTACAACAGAACACAATTAATTATTATCAGGTAGGCAGACATAACAAAGGTTATTACTCATACAGTGGATATAAAAAGTCTACACACCCCTGTTAAAATGTCAGGTTTCTGTGCTGTGAAAAAAAATGAGACAAAGATAAATCATTTCAGAACTTTTTCCACCTTTAATGTGACCTATAAACTGTACAACTCAAATGAAAAACAAATTGAAATCTTTTAGATAGAGGGAAGAAAAAATATAAAAATAAAACAATGTGTAGACTTTTTATATCCACTGTACATAACAAAGGTTATTACTCATACATAACAAAGGTTATTACTCATACATAAAGGTTATTACTCATACATAACAAAGGTTATTACTTATTCATAACAAATTTTAGTACTCATGCATTACAAAGGTTAATAGTCATACATAAAAAAGGTTAGTATTCATACATAACAAAGGTTAGTACTCATACATAACAAAGGTTAATAGTCATACATAATAAAGCTTAGTACTCATACATAACAAAGGTTAATAGTCATACATAATAAAGCTTAGTACTCATACATAACAAAGGTTAAAAGTCATACATAATAAAGCTTAGTACTCATACATAACAAAGGTTAGTGCTACAGAGTAACAAAGCAGCGGGAAAGACAAGAATATAACTCACCAGATGTGTAATGAACATGGAAAGTATGTGTCATTACATGTATGAGCTTTGCATTGTTTACCATTTGAAATCCTTTATTTTTTTTACCCTTAATGATTGTTTTAATGTATTTCCTGTCATTTATTATTATGTATCATGCATCTCTACCACAGATGGTCCAGGTGATATATATTTAAATCTTGAGTCCACTGTTGAATAATCTCTCCTTCATCATCAACATTTTGTTACTATATTACTATAGAAGTATCTTACTGGGATATCATGATTTTGTATTGGAAATTCCACAATCCTTTCTGCCAGTCAGCTTAATGTTGTGCATAATAGATAAACAGGTTAAGCATCCTACCAAAAAAAATACATGTTTATACCCAGTTACAATGTACCAACCACTCTATAAACTCATTTCTGCCTCACTTAGCTTGTATCTCGTTTGTTCCCCCCCTGACTATATTTAATATAGTATATGTCCTAGAACAGAGGTAGGCAACCTTCATCATTATTACATTACATTACCATTTATTTATATAGTGCCAACAATCTATGTAGTGCTAGGTACAGAGCATAGAAGGGAACTACATACTAAGTAAGACAAACTAGAATAGACTGGTACATGAGGTAGAGAACCCTGCTCGCAGAGCTTACAATCTAGAGGAAATGGGGTACATGAAGCACATAAGGGAGAGAAGAGGTCAGAGGGAATGTAGTTGTAGTATTTGTTATGTGGAAGGTTGGCAGTAGGTGAGTTTAGCCAAAGATTAATTGTGTGCATTCTAGCTGGATCAGTTGTAAGCTACAAGATACTAACAGTGATTGAGGACAGCGAGAGCTAGGTGGGAATAGCTAGAGGTAAACCAATCGGTATGCCAGTTGGATGGGTAGTAAACTTCATTAAAGAGGAGTTTTGAGGGACTTTTTAACGTTTGAAAAGGAAGAAGAGAGCTGGATGGTCTGCGGAAGGGAGTTCCAAAGAGAGGGGGAAGCTTGGGCAACATCTTGGAGGCATGAGTGTGAAGAAGTTATGAGCTTAGAGGAGAGCTTTAGTCCCATTGAGGAGCACAGAGAACGTGAAAGGAAGTATCGGTTCATGAGGGAGGCAATATCCGGAGGGGCCAAGGAATGTAGGGCTTTGTAGGTTAAAGATAGAATTTTAAATCTGATCCTAGAGTAGACGGGGAGCCATCATTCCAGATGTTATGGACTATATCTCCCATAATGCTCTTACAGTCATAATGCTGGCAAAGCATCAAGGGAAATGAAGTCCACAACATCTGGAGTGCTGAAGGTTGGCTTCTTCTTTCCTATAACATTAATGTCCAAAGAACAGCTTTAGACCCTCAATTATTTGTATGCAGCCCTTATACTCAGAAAATTAATGCTAGCCACAGCTCCAAACCTAAGGTCTGCATGGTATGTGACCATCGATATTAAAACATTTGGCAACACTGTACCAGAACTCAATACTGTATCTTTATTTTTTTTTTTCATTTAAGCATTTATTTTTAAAACAACTACACTTAATGTAATCTTTGTAAAAAATCGACCTGTTTGGCGGGATATGGTACTTTATTTGGATGTGTTCATTAAAGCATTTCTATTTAAAATGTCTACACTTGACATCCTTTTGTTGCAACTAAATAGCGGCCATGACATTACTTCTACAGACTTAGCTTCAAGCCAATTTTTTAAGGGCCTGCTGTTAAAATACCATGTGGGTAAGAACCAGAGATGTCCTTGAATGGTTCGTTTTTGAAGTTCTATTGTTAGCTCACCACAATAAACTCTTGAATCGGTTGGCTTTTCTATGTTTTTTTGATGTACGTTTAATGCCTGATGTTGGGTTTTCCAGTGGGTTGAATATTTGCAATGGCCACATTAGAGTAGGGCAATATATGGACTATAACCTCTTATTGTATATTAATACCCACAGCGATTGCTTTTTTCATTGTTCTATGGCAGCTTCCAACCTTAGTTTAGACAGCCAACTCACGGTTGAATGAATTAGCCCTGTGTCTTCGCTTTACAGTTATTAATAATATGCATGGAAGTGACCAATGACTTTAGCATTCATTTTGCACTGATGACTATAAAGCCTTTTTTTGTCCCCGTCTCTGCTTAATACTATGTTCAGCAAGTGACAAGATGAGGTCATTTGGCTTCCAGCGAACTAATAAGCAAACAGAGAGGGCAAAAGCTTTGGTTTCATGCTTGATATTGCATATACTGTCAGAGTAAAGGGAATTAAACAGAACATTAAAAGGAGCTGGAAAATAAAATGCAAGATACAGCAGCCACAGGTCACTGAGTAAATTGTGCACAGCCAGAGGACCAATCACAAAGTGGAATGAAAGCAATTAAATTCTCACCTACAAAATGCCAGGATGCTGACAAATGAAAGAGGTGAACCTGAAATCAGACTGTTACTAAAAATATGTGAGTTTCTCTGATCGCATAAATTCAAGAAAAAAAAAACTGCCGGCCTCCCATTAAAGGGTATTATCATAAGGTAATGCTTGTGCATCACTAAGAAAGTGGAATAAAAACTAAAGACTAAACACAATTTAAAGTGGGCAAAAATGTCATTATGTTTATTGAAAAGATTGCATCAACTGTAGGCATTTTAAATAGAAATGTTTTAATCAAAGAACACAACAAGTGTTCCCTACAGCATTGAAAGGGCTCAACAAAAGGCCCCACCCCCATGATAAAAATGAACCCCCCACTCTCCTGCTGGCCACATGGAAAAAAAAACAACAAGTGACTGTGGGCGGCACCATGCCCGAAGTCAAAAATTAAATGTTGCTCCCATGAAGGTACACGGACAGCATGAATGCCATCAGGGAGTACCGTTTCCATGGAAGGTTGTACATGGTCTGTAACACTGCTTAGGTAAGTGGTACGTGTCAAAGTAACATACACATGAATTTCAAGACCCAAGGTTTCCCAGCAGAACATTGCCCAAAGCATCACACTGCCTCCGCCGGCTTGCCACCTGTCAGTCCAAAGCATCACACTGCCTCCGCCGGCTTGCCACCTGTCAGTCCAAAGCATCACACTGCCTCCGCCGGCTTGCCACCTGTCAGTCCAAAGCATCACACTGCCTCCGCCGGCTTGCCACCTGTCAGTCCAAAGCATCACACTGCCTCTGCCTGCTTACCACCTGTCAGTCCAAAGCATCACACTGCCTCCGCCGGCTTGCCACCTGTCAGTCCAAAGCATCACACTGCCTCCGCCGGCTTGCCACCTGTCAGTCCAAAGCATCACACTGCCTCCGCCGGCTTGCCACCTGTCAGTCCAAAGCATCACACTGCCTCCGCCGGCTTGCCACCTGTCAGTCCAAAGCATCACACTGCCTCTGCCTGCTTGCCACCTGTCAGTCCAAAGCATCACACTGCCTCCGCCGGCTTGCCACCTGTCAGTCCAAAGCATCACACTGCCTCCGCCGGCTTGCCACCTGTCAGTGGTCATAATGTTATGGCTGATTGTGTATGTATATACATGTAATAATGTTATGGCTGATCGTGTGTATGTATATACTTATAATAATGTTATGGCTGATTGTGTATATATATATATATATATAATAATGTTAAGGCTGATCGTGTGTATGTATATACATATAATAATGTTATGGCTGATCGTGTGTATGTATATACATATAATAATGTTATGGCTGATTGTGTGTACTTATATACATGTAATAATGTTATGGCTGATTGTGTATGTATATACATATAATAATGTTATGGCTGATCGTGTGTATGTATATTCATATAATAATGTTATGGCTGATCGTGTGTATGTATATACATATAATAATGATATGGCTGATCGTGTGTATGTATATACTTATAATAATGTTATGGCTGATTGTGTATATATATATATATATATAATAATGTTATGGCTGATCGTGTGTATGTATATACATATAATAATGTTATGGCTGATCGTGTGTATGTATATACATATAATAATGTTATGGCTGATTGTGTGTACTTATATACATGTAATAATGTTATGGCTGATTGTGTATGTATATACATATAATAATGTTATGGCTGATCGTGTGTATGTATATTCATATAATAATGTTATGGCTGATCGTGTGTATGTATATACATATAATAATGATATGGCTGATCGTGTGTATGTATATACATATAATAATGTTATGGCTGATTGTGTATGTATATACATATAATAATGTTATGGCTGATCGTGTGTATGTATATACATATAATAATGTTATGGCTGATTGTGTATGTATATACATGTAATAATGTTATGGCTGATCGTGTGTATGTATATACATATAATAATGTTATGGTTGATCGATGTACAGTATATGTATAAATGTAAACTGAAGTAAATAATATCTATTGCCAAGTTTTCTTTACAGTTGTTGTAATGATATATGATACAATAACACCAATGGACAACCAATTCTATGTTCTCTTAACATATTCATTCATTTTACAAGCTTAAATCTTAATAAAATGTAGCAAACACAATTAATTGGCGTTTTTTTTTTAAATTCCATTCTGGGACAATGTTCCAAAAATGGTCATAACACAAGGGATATTCCATCGGGTGTCATGGGAACTGTTCCACATTTAGAACTGTGACCCACAATTTATTCATATCCCCACCGGTATTGGTATAGTCACAGGGCACAGGTTCCTAATGCACCATGTAGAAACAGCAGACCAATCTCATAAAGTAATATCACAGGCTGATCGTAGGATTAAGCACTGTATGAAGCAGCCTCTCTACTTGTTGTATGTCTGAGCTGATGGAATAAAGACTGGGCTCAGTTATATGAAGATATCTACTCACTTGCTTTCCATTTCTGGAAATATCAAATCATAATAATACTATTAATAATAAAAATAATTATTCTATTAATAATAAAAGTAATACCATTCATAATAAAAATAATAATTGTATTAATAATAAAAATAATACTACTAATAATACCAATAACAGTTCTATCATTGATAAAAATAACACTATTAATAAAAATAATAATTCTATTTATGATACACATAATAATAATATTAATAATTACAATAATAATTGTATAAATGATAAAAATAATAATACTATTAATAATAAAAATAATAATACTATTAATAGTAAAATAATAATTATATTAAAAATAAAAACAATAATTATATTAATAATACAAATAATAATATTATTAATAGTAAACATAATATTTCTATTAATAATAAAAATAATAATTGTATTAATTATAAGAATAATAAGACAATTTATTAAAACAGATATTTTTACCAAAAGACACATGTTTATGATTTTTTTTTTAACCTGCCTGATAGCAATACAAATAGTAAGCAGTCTATGACTCTGTTACTTAATAACATTGATAAATATTGTAGTTTAAAAATGAGATGGGCCCCACAAGTTTTGAAGCCACCATGGCTTTCATTTTATATCCCAACAACCAAGTAAAGCCAGTTAGAATGTAAGTCGCAGAAAAACATTCTCTGAAGTCAGGTTTGTAGTTCAGTTCATTTGCTCTGTGTGGAACATTGTGTGTCCCAGATTACTTTGTACCTCTTTGTACTAGTCTGACACAGGTAACAAGTAAATGGACCACAGCAATTTGATTTGAAAAGCTCAACGAAAACCCATGCAATTATGTCAGCAATTTCAACAGCTTAGACACAGAAGACATAAAAAATACCCCACAACTGTTTATTTTAGAAAAAAAAGTAAAGCTAAAAAATATATATCAAAAGAAGTTTGTTCATCCTCTTCACTGGCTTGTTTTCTTTTTATCTTCTTCAGTTCCCTGTATTGTAAAAGATTGCAAACTGCTCAGATTTACATTTTTGTGTAAAGGGACACTGTCACCTAAATATTGTTTATACTGTGACTGCAGAAAATAAAAAATGATCTATACATGAAACTGCTCTATCCTCCTTAATGGAATGTATTAGATCAATCGTACAGTTGAGTCCCAGGTCATTTCCCCCAGCATTTAACACTAGTATAACAGAGGAGGAAACATACTTCCGGAATTCTATACACTCATTAGAAATGTGAACCCACCCTAAGCTACAGATGCCGAGCCACTACCTTGTGAACCTCCTCAAAAGGTAGTCCAAGGTTGCAGCTAAATACCCGTTCAGATGCCCAGTAAATATATGAGTGACCCAGTATCCATTCCAACTTGGGAGCTGAACCTGAAAGAGATTATAACAAGTGAGGACGAATGTACAGACAATATCTATTTGAGGACCAGCGACCCAAATTTTGGATATCCCAGGGAGAGGAACCCAACAGGCTAGCCACTGTGGACACATCAATCCAAAAGGAGTGTGAGCTGAATTGAGAACACCTAGGGCCAGGGGCCAGGGGGATAGTAACGGTCAACCAACAACCCTCTTGGTTAGTTTTGGAATGCTTCAAGCGAATGCTTACCTGTGAGGGATAGATTTGGTCCTCCGAGTCTAAATCGGCGGCACCGGGAGCTGATTGTGCGTCTCACTGATACACTTCCGGTGCACAATGACAAATTTCCTGTGCACGATGAATCATTTCCGGCGCACGACGTCTTCCCCACTTCCGGAACCGGAAATTAATGTGCCCTGGGACTTCAGGAGTGCAATGCTCCCCGAGATGGCCACCGGTGCCTTCTTCACGCCGAAAAATTCATGGAAGATGGAGGAGATGGAGAAGCATTGCCCCTTTCAACAGCAGCACAGGATCTTCTCATGGTAGGGGTACTGGGACGCTGCACCAAGCTGGGGCTAAGTCAATCTGGAGGCCTGGATATTCTTGGCCTCCTGAACCTCACAATTAGGGTAGCAGGGTTCCTGGGGCAGCCTCGTGGGGACTCAGCATTTGGGGCCTGGGGCCTTTCCGGTATACCCTGGAGGGAAGCAGTCCCATGCTCCTCCAGGAAGCATCTCAGCATGGACTAAAGTTGCTCTGAGGAGCTGGCAGTCATCACAAGGCCCCAAAGCATGGCCTAAGCAATCCGAGGTCTAATGTCCTCTTATTAGTACTAAATTGTCCCACCATCAAATGCATGGAACAATAACTCTGTTCTTCTTACCCCTTCTCCTATTTTTTTTTTTTTTTTAGGAATTTCCAGAAGCTTCCGGGGCTTCCAGAGCTGTGAGGGAGCACAGCATTTATAAGGTACAAACATTGTAACACATTTACACAACCAATCAGAACCAACCCAACCACCGATAGAAGTATAGCATGGAACAGCAGTCATGCTACCCTTTCCTAAAGGTGACACTTTACAGTACTTTTTATAACCATAGATGGGGTTTACTGGCGCTATCATCACAGCCAGGTAAGTACGAATATGGAGCACATAGAGCTAATTCCCAAATTGAATGATAAATTAGCGCAAGTACTATTAGTGATATTTCTGCTGTTCCCCACTTTTATACACAACCCATGGTATATTCTATTGAAATCCTCCTGAAAATGCAAATAGGGTGGGAAGTCTAGAATAATGTAACTGTTGTATGGAACAGTGGCTAAAAGTATTTAGTTCCTTACGATGACATCCTAGCATTTCACCAGTCCTTTAACATGATGCATGAAATGTATGATGGAATTCAATGCAATATGAAAGGTTCCTTGCTTATCTTAGTTTATCCCTTTGTCTTAAAAGCCACTGTGATAACCCTACCACTGATTTTTAAACAAATAGAGAAGGTAAATAACAAATATGAGAGAAATGGGTGCCTTAGATGCATAAGATGTGCCACATGCTCCCTGTAACCCAGTTTAGACATTCTCATAGAGGGAGAATCCTCAATATCAACCAAAATATCACTTGCCTCTCTGACCGCAGACTATATATGATATGGAGTTTCTTTCTCACCATAATTAATTTGAGGATTAGAGAATACATGACATTTTCATTATTTTCAAGATATTGGAGGTTGCGTCTTATTTAACTCACAAAGCTAGAAAATCAACATCCAATGAAATTCTGAGTAGAATTAACACTCATTCCATTTTCTGTAAGTAGTGGTAGCAATGTATGTTTTCCAGAGTATAAAACATAAACTAGTAAGTTTCTATGAAGAGTATTTTATAATTATTGCCATGAGAATATATAAGTGTTATTGTCCATTCTTTGTACCTTTAATCCTCAAGCATAACCTTTTCTTCAAAATGCAATTATTCATGTATAAATGAGTGGTGTGGTTCCTGAGGAAGTGCTTGATGTTAAGAAGGTAGATATGAATTGATAGATGATTGACAGTAAGAGAGATCGAACTAATAAAAGGCAATGAGTGTAGTTCCCCTGAATGATTGAATCGAAGGCAAATAACAAAACACATCGGAGTTAAACTGAATTAGGGTTGACTACGTTATAGAAGTCCTAAAGTTCCCTGCTGGGACCAAAGCCCTGGGCCTGTTTATGGTTCCTGAATAATTACATTGCATTTTGATTATGCATCTTCCCTTTGACAATGGGCCAATCTGATAGTGGACAATAAAGAACTCATACTTTATCTTCCATACCATAAAAAAAAAAATCAAACCAAAAATCAAAGTATAAAAAGATAGATGCACAAATATACTTAACGTATTTTCCGGCGTATAAGACGACTGGGCGTATAAGACGACCCCCCAACTAAGTCATCTTATAAGCCGGAAAAATCGCATCTATGTTTTAACCTTTTAGGTTAAAATATAGAGTTTTCCACCCTCCTCCCCCTTTCCCCAATCCCCAATCCCCAGTACTTACCTATTTTCTGCTCTGTCTCCCGCTGTTAAGCCGGTCCGTGGCTGTGAGGGAAGCGTTGTGAGCTCCCCTCCAGCCGCGCGGTCAATAAAGTTTTGTTTAAAAAAAAGTTTAAACAGACTTTATTGAAGCCGTGTGGCCTGAGGGGAGCTCACAACGATTCCCTCACAGCCACGGACCGGCTTAACAGCGCGAGCGGAGACAGAGCAGAAAATAGGTGAGTAAATCCCAGTACCCGGCGTATAAGACGACCCCCCAACTTTTGAGAAGATTTTCAGGGGTTAAAAAGTCATCTTATACGCCAGAAAATACGGTACTCTATGAGCCGTGCATGCACATGCACCGATCAGTTCCCAGAAGAAGACTCAAAACATATCTCCGAGAGCTTGCTCGGAGCACTTACAGGGCATATAATCGCTGTGATAATTGTCGAGGCACAAGACATGATCCAATATTCCCTGGCATCAAGGGGTTATTGAAAAACAGTAACTCCTGTCAGTCACGTAAGAGAAATAAAGGGGATTAATCACCAAAACTTGAGTCGAGGTGAGTTGAAAGTTTCATCTCACCTACTCAACTAGATATTGTACAAGGACAAACCTCATGAGTTTCTCCTGCTAGAAGAGCTTAGTTTGCATTAAGTAGGACCAACTATGTTCTTCTTACAGATTAAACTTGCCCGGTTTGTTGCTTGCCAATGTATATTTAGGTCAATGAGATAAAATGTTCCTTTCACCTCATGCCACCGCAACCCAACTTTTATAGACCTCATAAAGGTAGAGATGTGTCAGGTGCACTGGATTGTATTATAGATTCTATATGCTCCCAGCAATGTCTGTGTTGTAAAATATTGCTGACAGCATATGATTTATAAATGAACCATTCTCTGCGTTTACAGTAAGTTCATATTTACTCTTATGATACGTAAAGAGCACAAATGGCATGGATGACAAAACCACCATATGGAAAATTTGGCTTTTCATATGTGCAAGACTTTTCTCCTTATAAAATGAACATACTATATATACAATTATATATTACTTATACTATATTCAGAGCCATCTTTACCAAAGTACTCCCACAAAATGGACACATTTCTGAGTCCATGTACATTGCAGAGGTCCACTAAGCGTACTTCTATAATTCCTGCCTCTTACTTGCCAGAGTGAATGACATAATACTGGTTTACATTATTATTTATTTTACTATTTCCCTCACTTACAAGTGCAACCCTTCATTATGGTATTGCCAAGGTCTGTCGCCCTATTAGTCATTAATGCTGTCTCATGTTTGTTACCCTGATGGACATTAATTCTGCCTCCTGTCTGTCCCTCACCTTATTGCTAATTAACTCTGTCTGTTATCTGTCTGTCACACTACTGACCAATACCTCTTTATGAAGCAATGAGGATGATGGCATTTGATGATGGAATTTGTATAAACACATGGTTGTCCTATCAGATCTCCACCATGGTTAATTCATTGGATTCTGTTTGTGTGTACATTGTCGAGCTGCACATCGCAGGTTCTTTCTGCAGCATGGGGAACCCTGTGTGTCACTGGCCGTATAGTGCCCCTAAGTGACAGGTGTGCTGCCAGTCCAGAGCACACCTGTCACTCATTGGAACAATGTATCTCGTGTATTTCTGGGAGTTTGTGTGCTGTCTGTTTGCAGCACATATACCCACGGAAAATACATGAGATACATCTGAGGGGTCGATGGCAGCTGTAAATTTGCATACTTTTCGTGCTGGATGAATTGGCAACAGAGTGGGTGACTCTTTGAGAATTCACAGCTGCCGTCTGTCTATCAGATGTATTTCCCGGGGTTTGTGTGCTCTCTGTTTGGTGCACACAAACCCCAGAAATAGACAGCGTAGCTCCGCACATATGGAGCATATGCCACTTCTGGAAACATGTCCAATGTTGGCTTCTACATGCTTGTTGTTGCCTCTGGCAAATAAAGTATTTTTGTCCTTTGCATGTTACCAATCTTTTGGCAATGTACCCCTTGTGATAAGAATTAAACAAATTGTGGGAATCAAAAGGTGCTGGGTATTCAGCAATACAATCCTGCTAATACCTTTATAAAGCCATCACATAATGTGAATAGATCACAATTAGCAGCAAAGCAGCTACAATGAATAGAGATAATTATTAATCAGTCTGCCTGTCTGGATGTACTCAAAGAAATGAGAAAAAACATCCATCTTTATCTTTCAGTGAACCTGAAAAATGTAAATTTCAATTAAATATACAGTACATTGGGGAATATTGACAATTAGAAGACTGGATACATATGAATGAAAGTCAGGTGATGATCTATTAACCTTTCAGCACAATCTGCTACTTTATGAACACAATTATATACATTTCTATCTAGTTTGAGAATTAAAATATGATCCATTTTCTTAATTTCCATTTTTATTTTTTAAATAATCTTTACCTTTTGGTTTGATGAGTAAGATAAAGTTTAGTATCCAGTGAGTAAGTGCTTCATTTATGGTACCTATTCAAGAACCCAGGCTGCAAGTTTCATTCCTAGCATCGTCTTTCTCCTGCAAAAGGAAAAGTGCATTAGGCATTTTTAACAAAGTGTGATTTTTGAAAAATGTAACTATGTATTGGCCAGCCATCCATCCATCCAGGTGAAACTCACTGGGGTTGTCACAACACGATATACAGCTAAGTCATCGAGCCATTATTTTCTTGTTCCTAAAAGGGAAAACCATGCATTTTACCCCGGTATACAAATTACACTCACATGACTTGCTCCAGCACCAAGGACTTATGCCAGTGTGCAGATTGCACTGACAGGACATGCCCAAGCAATCAGATTGCACTGACAGAACTTGACCTAGCACCCAGGACTTACCCCAGCATACAGATGGCACTCACAGGACTTGCTCTAGCACCCAGGACTTACCTCAGCATGATTATTGCACTCACAGGACTTGCACCAACACTCAGGACTACCCCAGCATGCAGATTACAGTGACAGGTCTTGCCCCAGCACCCAGGACTATAGGCCTTAGATTGCACTCACAGGACTTGCATAGGCACCCAATACTTACCCCAGCATCACGACTTTCCCCAAAACCCATGACCTACCCAAGCATGCAGATTGCACTCTGGACTTGCCCCAACACCAAGGATTTACAACTGCATGCAGATTGCACTCACAGGACTTGACCCACCACCCAGTACTTACCCTAACAGGCAGAGTGCACTTGCCCCAATAGAAACAGCAGGAATATTCCAGTGGTGACAGCTCCATTTTTAGAACTATGCCTCAGAGTTTTAAAAATAACCTCCATAATGATGACATGATGTCTTACAGTACATGGGAGTCATGTTTGTCCAGAACTAAATCAGGTAATCAATCAAGGAAGGAGTAATATAGAACCACCTCGATTGGTTAAAGTTTTCCTTTTGGTCACATATGATTACATACTGAAGGGCAGTGTCTAGTAATAAAATGGCACCTCTACCTACATTATATACTGTGGGAATCATGAGTTCAAAAATATATTGTGTTAGTGAAATGAAATGTGTCTCCTATTACTGCCATTAAAATCCATATATATCATTATCAGGGCATGCAAATGATCTTCCTCTACAGTAGCTTGTTTGCATATGGCAGCAAAATAAGGATGGTTCAAAAAGAACCCACCCAAAAGAGGATCTATTATTATGGCCCACGTAAAACAGAAAAACAAGAGTAAGCAAAATACTGCAAAAATAGAAAATGTAATATTCGAAATTCCTCGATAGGGGAGCGTGTAGTCAGGGACAAATGAAGAGTAGAGCAATGGCACTCCAGGAGTCGGTATAGGTGAAGTAAGTGATGTTTATTCAATCCAAAAACAGGTAAATAGTTGCACAGCAAATAAAGATGGATGAAAGTGAAAAACCGCAGTCACTAAGCTTGACGCGTTTCGCGCATATAGCGCTTACTCATAAGCTAATCTGTGTTAGTGAGTGAACTCTTTTAAATATAGTGCCAAAAAGGGCATGTGTGCAAGGGCAGCCTATCAAATTATGGTTCCACCCCCCTTTTTTTATTTGTTTGTGTGTGTGGGAGAAACCTCCCATCAGCTGATATATAAATATCTGTTGTTAAGAAAGTGTGATTGCATGATGCCTCATGGCATTGTAATATGTGATTAATAAAAACAATGACAATTTGCGGCTAACTTGTACTTATTGCATTCTGCTAACTAGTTTTTATCGGAATGGCAACTTGTTACTCAATTTCTTTTATGTTGTTTAAGTAGTATGCATTTGATAGAACAATCAGTTCTTGCCATTCCATTATTGTTGCAAGAGCCCCCTCTTTTAATGAATTAATACGTTTGTGTTGATAGCGTTTATTTTTAATTTTTATGATATATGTCATCTTTATAATTTTATATTTTAGTTATTTGTTAATTATTCTTGATAAAGATACAGTTCATTCGTATATAAGTTGTTGTAATAGTATATAGGGGGTTATTGCAACAATCTAGTTCTCTCTTATTTGTAAGCGGATATTCGGGATCTAATTGTTCATATTAGTTTCTGTACTGAGGTTTAAAGGACTACGACTTAAATGACTCACAAAAAAAAAAAAAAAAAAACGTGTAGTCACCAACATATATTTACACAATTTTAAACATCAAAAAAGAAAACTCAATCATCACCTTGAGATCATGATGCCCATGAAATAGACTAACTATACACAATAAACAAATCCTGCAGGATGAGCTGAAATAACATATATAATGCAGATAAGTTAGATCAGGAAATGCCCCCCCAAAACAATGCATTTCCTGAAATACTTCTACTAAACTGTGTGTCCACAGTATAGTATATGACAGGTGGTAGATACCCTATGAAGCAAGAAAAAGCAAAAAAAAATATAAAACAAAAAACAGGAACAATCCGGAGGGCCCTGTAGCAAGCTAAAGATAGAGATGTTATAGCAAATGCAATGTAGCACAGTAACTTCTATAGATCTTTAGACACTACATGTGTAGCCTTCCAGGTCCCAAAATGGACTCATAAGGGAACCACAAAGTCACTTATCAAGAAATATATATACACATAAAAATCTTCTGTAAAATGCAGATAACACAGGTTGGCTGGACAGAGTACTCGACTCAAACGAACAGGCAATTAAAACATTACTTTGTCAGGTTAGATACTTACTGGGACAACCATTTAATAAGTCCCCCAGCGGGCACTTTGAACATCAGATCTCATCCGTCCGTCATCCCCAGTCCTCCGACCATGTGACCACGGATCCGGTAAGTAGAAGAGATGTATACTCGTGCCCTTTAGATAAAGCTTGTTTGCATATGGTGCCAAGAATTGATGTGAATAGGCAACACAGTCACATGAAAAAAAAACACTTGTCTCTGTGGCTTTTGTTCTTATACATAGAATAGGACTTATGACAGGGTTTACCGTGTTTCCCCGAAAATAAGACAATGTCTTATATTAATTTTAGGTAAAAAAAAAAAATGCACTAGGGCTTGTTTTCGATAAGGTCTTATTTTTATTGACGTCCCCCAAAAAATTGTACAATTATTCCAGTTCAACAAGTATACAGTACAAATTTCTGGTACGTTAACACCTGTTTGAACTCATGTTGTCTGAGGGTAAAAATATTAATCTGATGTTATGCTGGACAAAAGACAGCATTTACTCGTGTGACTACTTGTAAAAGGGCCTTACCTTGTAACCAGGGATGTTTTTAGGATAAATACGGCAGCTCTCAGGACACGCCAGCCCGGAGCACGCCTGTCACTCGGAGGCACGACGTCTCTGTGCTGAGAACAGCAAGCACACAAACCCCCAGAAATACCCGAGAGACGTCATTACATCCGAAAGACGACGCTGTGATGAATTCGGCAACAGAGTCACTCACTCTGTTGCCAATTCAACAAACACGAAAAGTTTGGTAAAAATACAATAAAGACAGCGCTATACCAAGTAATATACAATGAATGCAATGTAATAAAAACTACTGACCTCAATAAATAGTAGTATAAAAATATATTTAATAACTCAAAATAAATAGTAATACACAAAACATATGGATATACAGAAATAAAATAAAATTAATAAATATATATATACATATATATATATATATATATATATATATATATATATATATATACATACAGCACATACAGTATATAGAGCCACTGGGTTAAGTGGTCCTAACACACAATAAAAACAAATTCAAATACAGGTATGTATAAATGCAGGTTAATAACCATGCAGACAAGCAGATATGCACCTTTAATGCTTGCCCAAAGTATTGTTGGACTCAAAATGCAGTGAAGTTGAATCCAAAAAAAACCGGAGAAAGCCTGGCCAGGTCTTTCAAAGAAACTGGACGCCAAGGAAAAAGGGACACGTTTTGACTCACTTCCTCAGCCTCAAAACGATGGTGTCCAACACGAAAATTCATATACTTTTCGTGCTTGATGAATTGGCAACAGAGTGAGTGACTCTGTTGGCGAATTTTTTACGCAGCGTCGTCTTTCAGATGTATTTCTGGGGTTTGTGTGCTCTCTGCTTGGAGCACACAAACCCCCAAAAATAAACAGCGCAGGTGCTCCGTGTTAGATGTGCGGCGCACTCCTAGCACATATGGAGCATCCGCCACTGCAGGACGCATGCAAAAATTAGAGGTAGGTCTTATTTTCGGGGGAGGGCTTATATTAGCGGTATGTCAAAAATTAGAGGTAGGTCTTATTTTCGGGGGAGGGCTTATATTAGCGGTATGTCAAAAATTAGAGGTAGGTCTTATTTTCGGGGGAGGGCTTATATTAGCGGTATGTCAAAAATTAGAGGTAGGTCTTATTTTCGGGGGAGGGCTTATATTAGCGTTATGTCAAAAATTAGAGGTAGGTCTTACTTTTGGGGTAGGTCTTACAGGGAAAAAGGGTACATTGCACTCACATGCACCCAGGACTTACCCAAGCAAAATGATCAGACTCTCAGGACTTGCTCCAACACGCAGGACAGATGCCAGCACATACATGGCACCATGCATGCTGGAGGAAAAAGTCCTGGATATGACTTTTTAATATCTGGCGGGGTCTAAGGCGCCATCACAGTACTTTCTCTCACTATCGTGCATCATAACAAGTTTGGCACTTGTCACCGCTGCACTTGTTAAAGCGGCCCTAGGGCGGACGGCCTACTGGGAATTTTCCAGGTATCCCGTTAGGCCAGTCTGGCCCTGAATAGAGCCCATTGTCTAAGGGCAGTGGAATATGATGTCATAGCTTCCTCTGCTTGTTCATCATCCATTCGTAATGGTTAATGTCCATAGATAAAAAAAAAAAAACAATCGAAGGAGATAAAAAAAATAACCTAAATAAAACATGTGCAAATTAAGACAACCTATTAATAATATCACTTATCATTATATTTGTTGGTTAGAAGAGATATGGCAGTTCCTTTCCTCCACGAGACATATATAATCCAAAATTTTAACTTCTCCGCTTCTAACTTTAAAAGTCCTTTCTTAAAACGGTTCTTTGTTCGGCATGCAAAATTGATATTTTTTGTCTAAACTGCTGCCAGAAAAACTTCAAAGACGGACTATTGTTTAGCGGAACAGCTTTAACTATATCACACACAGACACGGAACAAAAGGCCATGGGACATTAAACCCAACTAACACAATGCACTCCGGAGAGGAAGGGGACAAGTGCATCTGCGAGAAAAATCTTACCCGTGACCACTTGCCAGGCTGATTGGTGCGTGGAAAGTACAGGCAGTGAAATCCGGGGAGTGAAATTGTGGAAACCATTATTGAGAGTATTTCAACATGCAACAATAGCAAAATATGTCACTACCCAAGCCTGTGTGTGTTTTTTTTTTTTTTAAAAGCTTGTCTTTTTTATTGAGATAGTCTTACACAGCAGAAAATTAGCTTCTACACAAATTATGGTTTATTTTATGTCCATTAAACAAAATTACCCTTCATTCCATAATCTTAATCCTTTTGGGACTAGCTCGTTTTGCGACTTAGTTTTTTTTTTTTTTTTTTTTTAAAGCACACCGCCAACACGGCTAGCAGCTATTTTCGGTGTTTGCTCTGATTGCTGCTATGATAAGAGGAAATGTATGCATTTTAAATAATGCAACTTAGTTTCGTCTGTTCATTACGTGTAACCATAGAAACCCCTTGCCTCTTAATGTGTATGGAACACAGCAGCCATTTTCTCTCCTTTTGAGTGGTAAATGCTTCCAAAACCCCTGGAAAATGGGCAAGATTTCTGTAGCAATTTGTGTTACGACTATGTTTTTATTTCATCATTGTTCATCCGGAACTCACATGTTCTGTAGTTTTACTTGGACCTTTTCTTCTTAAAAAAAAAATACCTACCAAGCTATTGTCTCTACAGACTTAAAGGGCCAGTCTACTCCCCAAACTCACTTTGGTGCAAGATGAAGATCACTGCTTGTATAGTGCACAGGCTTTTATTCCAGTGTGATTTGATGCAGGCATTCTGCATAAATCCCATTTTTTATATTTGACTCAAGCACTCCCCATTGATTACTCTGCATGTTTACTGCAGGTGCGGCAGCACTGATTCAATAGACACTGAGGATATAACGTTTTTTTTTCATATTGTCACTTCCTGTACTCCTCAAATTGAGTCTATTGAGTGGCCTATAAGTGACCTTGCTCTTGTACACAGTAGGATCTCTTAACAGTGCAACACATTGTCTGATGACTTCACTAGAGGGACAGGATATTCCATTCATTTGAATGGGATTATTCTCATTGGTTCCTGCAGCAAAAAAAAAAGGAAATTACTTTTACTCATCTAGTGTGGGCAGTCCTTGTTACTTGCAAACTGCTGTAATTTCACAATTTCTTCTAGCTGTAAGTATTTTATATTTTAAGCAAAGCAACATGTAAACATGCATTTTAAAGTACTTTGAAAGCACATTAATATGCATTAATATTTGGAAGATGCATTTTGTGCACTAGACAGTCCCTTTAACATTAGCTTACATGGCATCAGCTGACAAGGCGGGGTCAACGACGAATAGCAATGAAAAAGCCGGTACATCAGACGTCAATGGATACAAAGTGATTTATTTAAAGGAAGCAGAAATAATAAATGCAATAAAGCAGTGGGGGAGTGTGCACTCATCGCGTTTCGCTTCTGATGATCCTTAATCACAAGTGCCCACTCCCCACAAAGGCTCCCCAGGGCAAAAGCTGGGACTGAACAGGACTTTAACAGGGCAGAGAATGGAAGCTCTCTAGCAGGGCATGAGACTGGAAGCCGTCTGGAAAAGGTCCACAACTGGAAACCCTCTGGCAGGGCACTTAACTGGAAGGCCTCTGGCAGGGGACAGGACTCAAAGCATTCTGACAGGGTGCAGGACTGGAATCCCTGTGAGCACGGCATATGACTTGGAGCCCTCAGAGGGGTGCACAACTGGGATCCCTCTGGGCAGGGCACATGACTTGGAGCCCTCAGACGGGGTGCACAACTGGGATCCCTCTGGGCAGGGCACATGACTTGGAGCACTCAGAGGGGGTGCACAACTGGGATCCCTCTGGGCAGGGCGCATGACTTGCATTCCTCAGACGGGGGTGCACAACTGGGATCCCTCTGTTAGGATGCATGACTGGAAAAGTAGTGTCTATGGAGGCTGGAACCAGGATGGTAGCACAGGGAAACCGATCCATGGAATCAGGGTAAATGAGCTATTTACCTGAAAAGAATCTAACCTAGGGTTGAGCCTTATGTTTTATCCTCCCAGGCAATTTGGACGGCAAAATTTGATTTCATTTTAATCATGGTCTTTTGACTAAAATGCCATTTTAGTTTAGTCATATTTTAGTCATCTGAACTGTTTTAGTTTTAATAGAAGGGCAAGGCAAAAGACAGAGTCAGATGGAAAAAAAGGTCAGCAAAATGGAAGAATCAAAGTCAGGCAAATGGTCAAGGCGGGCAGCAAACAGGAAGCAGGAATCAGCAAGAGGAATCAGGCAAAAACTACTAGAAGAGGCACTAACATGGGCTGACAACCAATAATGCAAAGTTTCAGTAAACTGCTGGTATTGAAAGGGCTGAATGCCCAAGTATACCGAGCGGCCACTAGAACCTGTAGTGGGAACAGCCATGAAACATTACTAAAACATATAGGAGCCAGGAAAAAGGGTAGAATGGTGACACAGCCTGAAGGATGGTATAAAACAACCTGACTTTAACATCTCATCACGGTCCCCCATGGATCGCGCTGCAGAAATAGATCTGAATTAATGATTGATGCAGGGGTAGGCAACCTGTGGCACTCCAGCTACTGATGAACTACAAAGCTCGCTTAGCTAATAGGTTGGCAGAGGAGTATGGGAAATGTAGTCCTGCAACATCTGTGGGCCTCAGTTTCCCTAACCCTGGGTTAATGGATTCAACGGTATGTACAATTTAAACAAGACTCGGGCACAAACAGCCCCTTTAAATTGTCAAAAAGCCAGGTTTTTAATAAAGTAGCCTCTCGTTCTGCTCTACAAATCATTATTTGCAGCTAGCATTACTAATATCTGTCACCGAGGCATTTTGCAGTGATAATTACACGAATGTTGACTTCTTTATAGGCAGAATATTTATCACAGGACGCAGCTACAGTTGTTTGGGGATGACCTACGGCATTGGCTGCTGTGATAATCTCAGTATAATATACATCATTATGTCCCTTGACATACATTTCTAATTAGCAAAGTGTGGATATCTGTGATCAAATGCAGATTAGGTCAGATTAGGTGGCAAGACTTTCTTGTGTGTTGTAAATCATCTAAAATTGGAATTAACTGAACTTTCATAAATCAACCGATAAATGATGAATTCAGTGTCCTTTGGCTTTAAAAATCACAAAACATTGCTGTTAAAACTAACAGTCTCTAAAACACAACTTCATCTGCCAAACAGGAATAAAATGCGTCAAACAAGGAACAGCGGCAAGAAGTCGAAGGATGCTGAAAACACACAATGGCACTTTTTTAATGATGTAAAATATGACTGTTTTTTTAACTAATTCTATTGCAGTGTATGGATTTCAATGACATAAGATAAATTAACCAATAGTCAGTGAATAGACCTCAATGTCTACTGAGACATGGTAAGCATGGTGAAGGATCCGTCATAGTATGATTACGACTATTGGGAGACGGTAGCGCCTAGCATTGCTCTTCATATAATGGAAAATTAAGCCATTATTTAGGATCTTTTTTTTTACATCTTCCTGATGAAAATGCCATTAAGTGGTAATATTCCACTGGATAGTCTGTCACTTCCTCTCTGCGGTGGATCAGGATGCTCACACAGTGAGCTTTTTGAGGGCCAGTGGGTGCAAAGACAAAGGGAAAGTGGGGAGCTGGCACAGGCAGCTTGGTTCTCAAAATTGGGCAATTCCTCTTGATGTGTCCCATCTGCCCACATTGGAAGCAGCCGTTTTATTACCCCTGGAGCTCGTGGAGGGGTAGGGGCAGCCGGTGAAGGGAGTCAAAATGGACCGAGGGTCCCATTGCCCCCTGAATTAGAGGGAGATGTAGCGGCAGGGTGGCAGCTCCGGACTGAGGAGCGGGCTGATGTATATCCATAAATCGATGCGCAAGGAGAGAGCATCTTCTAAGGTAGCGGGCTTGTGGTCTCTTACCCAGTCTTTGATGTTGGTAGGCCAGCAGTCTCTTTTTCACCTCCCCATATTCATGGCTATGTTCATCAGGGATGGACTGTTATGCTTCTGCTGCTCGCCCCATTAGCTTGCCCACTAGGATAGGTACCCATTAGTGGTCTCTGATGCTGTTCAGCTGGCACTGCCTTTTAAAATCCTGCATAAATCCGTCAATGTACCCAACGGTATCATCAAAAGTTTAATGGGTTACCCGCAGGCTGGGTGACAGACCATGTCAGGTTTAGGTCCATTGTTCCTGGGGATGGGGTTTTCATCGGGGTTAGGTAGCTTTGCCAGTTCTTTTGCCCTTTCTTTTTTTGATGCTACCATAATGCGGTCAATAATTTCAAAGGGGGGAGCAGGGCCATATGCCGCCAACCTGCTCTGTACTCAGAGAGTGACCATGCCTAGTTCTCCAAGGTCCCACTGTGAGCTCTGGGGTAAAGAAGGGATCTCTGCAAGGGGCATCACTGGTACCCCCACCTTCCAGGTCCAAGTCCACCAGAACTGCCATCAAATCTTGCTTCTTCATTCTTGAAGCATCCATCCCTCTCCAAATAAGGTGATCTTTTAGGGAAAAAAATGTAAGCAGCTTGTAACTCTCTGCCATCTTGTCAGTGGGTTTGTAGTATTTCAAGTATGGCTGTTGGTTGGAGGGTCCCGCCACTGCCATCAGTGTAACAAGAACGCAGGATACTCCAGATGCATCCGTTCTCGTTTATGGATTCTGCACCTCCACAGCCAGATATTAAACTCCAGTTTTCCCCAGCAAGTGATATAGTCATTTGTAAAGAAGAATAGACACTGCTACAGGCTTCACGATCCCAAAGGTTTTCAATGTATTATGGGTTCCGCACCTCCTTACAGAAGGATAAGGGACTGCAGGGGATTACATTTAACATTGAATACAGGGGGAAACTTAACATTTCAAAGTCACGGCAGTTTGTGAGAATATTGTGTGCTGGCTTGTAGATATTTTTATTTGCTTTTATGCCCAGCAAACTAAAAGCTAATGACGCATCATAGGAAATGTAGTCTATAGCAGGCATCTTAGATGATTGCGCACTTGCAATGCAGCAGGTATGAGCTACCCTTCTGCTGCATGCATGACCTATCGAGCTGCTGTGAGCCCCTCCACTGACTCTACTAGCAGTATTTTTTTTATTAAAAAAATGGTCCTTGAGGACAAAAGACATTCCTAGCCTGGGACTAGTAAAATTGCGTTATAGTGGACAGTGTGATAACTGGATTTATAACTACTTGCTTGTGCCATTCAGTGTGTGCAGTTCTGCCTGCATCTTACACCCTGCCACTATGTGTCGGACTGTCTCATAGGTCTCTCTACACAGTCTGCACCCTGGATCCTGTCTGGTGTGGTACAAATCTGCTAGATCGCTGTTTCTATGGACCTGGTGTTTAGTGCATGTTCTTGTGCTGCTATGATCAGTGCCTCAGTGCTGTCTTTGAGTCCAGTACCCTCCAGTCACTGTCAGGATTTCCCAATGTGAGTAAGGACGTTGTTACAGTACAACCATTCCCATTTATGGACTCTCGTGTTTGTATTTTAATGATGCTGCAAAGTCTCTAGAGACTATGCTACAGTACAGTATTGTACAGCATGGCCACTATAGGCTTGGTGAGGACCATCCTGTCTATTTAGAAATTTGTACTGTATACTGTATTTGTACACTGTATAAAATAAGTGAAAAATCTAAATTGAAAAATATAGTGCTTCACTTTAAATACATGTTTGTTTTACATACATGCTCATTAGATGTGTGTATGGTGTGCCTGTATTCCCAGGTTTTGTCTAGGAAAGTGGCTCTGACATTAACCATAACCAGCCCCAAACTCACTTTGGTGCAAGATGAAGATTACTGCTTGTACAGTATTTTTTTCCAGTGTGATTCCCCAGTGATTACTCTGAATGTTTACTGTAGGTGCAGCAGCACTGATTATATGGACACCGAGATTATAATGTTTTGATTAATTTAGTCACTTTATGTGCTCCTGTAATAGAATGCCTTGTGTGGACTCTGAGTGTCCTTGTCCTTGTACACGGTAGTGCAACACATTGTCTGATGACATCAAAAAACAGACAGGCAATTCCATTCATTTAAATGAAATTATTCTCATTGGTTCCTGTAGCAAAACAAATAATAAAAGGAAATTGACTTTTAATCAACTAGTGTGGTAAGTCCTGGCATCTTGCAAACTTTTTTTAATTTCATAGTTTCATCTAGCTGTCATAATTAAGCAATGCAAAATGTAAAATATGTATTTTAAAGTACTTTGAAAGCACATTAATATGCATTAACATTTGGCAGATTTTTTGGCATATACAGTTGTTTAAACTAGCTAGCAAAGAAATTAACCAGGAATCGTGTGTATGTTTGTGGCTGTCTCTAGAGACATCAGTGACAGGACTCCCAGCCGCTGTAGAAATGTAGAAACATCCTCTAGGTAAAATGGATTATGTTAATCCATCTTAATTTCTAATTTACAAACAGTAGTAAATTGAAGTCAGACTATAGCAGGTTTAGATGTGCATTAATTTTGGATAAAATATCTACTTTTTAGAAAGCTGAGTAATAAGCAATCATCCTTACACATTCATACGCTACATGTTAGTTGCAGGCATCCATAGGATGATGGCTGTTTGCAAGAAATACCTCTAGTAGCAGAAATAAAGTCTAGGAACTTTTTATTATGTTCGATGCTGAGGATTCCATTAGGGAAATGTCAGTAGTGTTCTGTCTTCCTGGCACAGTGGTGTCTGGAGCTGGGGAGGAAGTTGTAAATCAGATCTACTTTTTAAATATGATTTTCCCATGTGTCACGAAGAAACTAATCCCTGATCATTCTTCCGGTAACATTGCTAGGTGAAAAATATGTCAGGGACCAGGCACATCTCTGGATAGAAACTGTAAACTAAGTACAAATAAAAAAGAAAAGCCGAAAAAGATAAATAAATAAATACAAATTAAATATACTGAATATTTGTCTTCTCCTTACAATGATCTGGCTTCCGAGCTTAACTGTTATAAGCTATGGAGCCTATAGCACTTGTCATATATATCTGTTATATATTAAGACTATTCAGTATGCTTTATAAAATATTCACATATTGTTATGGGCACTTGCAGAAATGACAGGTTTCGTTACCTCCCCCTTCTTCCACCTTGTTACTTACAGTGGAAAGTTTTGTTGCTTCAACTGTGTTCTTTCTGTTATCAAACTGGCTTCACGCCCAGCTTCGCACGTAAGATTTTTAGACTATAGACGCCATTTTGTCCTGCTAGGCCAGGGCATGTACCTCATTATTATGTCATGGCCTTGTCTGTTTGCCAAGAAATCAAGACTAAAGGTTAATTAATATTTTCTTGATTGACCGAGATTTACCCCAAAGTAAACCATAGTTCCCTGTTTTAATGTATCATTTGGTATTTTTCCTGCCCATAAATAACCGAAAGAAAGGTTATCTAACATCTATATAAACACTGATTATCAGTCAGTTGAGACAGAATGAGGAGACTATGTTGATGTGACAGCATTAACACAAGAATGAGAGATTAACCTGTAAATAACCAGGAGGGTATGTGATTTTATTTTACTTATTGCAAGCATATAGATTTAACTTTATTTACTCTGCTTTTATTAAGGATTATTACGCTGTTTTTATACATTGTCTATATTTATTTATATTCAATAAAATATTTAAAAAGACAAAAGGTTATTTCTTCCAACTCCCTATTTTTTATTGTATTCTCAATTATTTATTAATTTAAATAGCGAAACCTGCTGATCTATATATTATTGTTGTTGAAAGATACCTGTATGGTTAGCCCTGCTAAATTCTATACAATTAAGACGTTATGGACAGAAATAGGGTACTTAGCGGTTACAATATGTAATGTTATTAAAGGACAACTGTAGCAAAAACATAAGTCTTGTTTAATTGAAATATTGCATCAAGTGTAGAAATGTTAAATAGAAATTAAATACTATAAATAATGTATCTTATTGAGCCCTGACTGCTATGTTTAGCTCTAATAGTGAGCAGACATGTTGTTTAGAATCTTAGGATAGTTCTTAATTCAGAGCTTATGATTAAGCACCTGGAGCGCGAAACGCGTCAAGCTATTTCTTTTCTTATACCTGCACTACCGTTGTGTATTTATTACGATTTTATGGAATAAAAAGAACTTTTTTTCACCTTTAAATTGGTTCCAGGAGTGCTGTTTTTCCCACATACCTTTCATTGTTCATTGTTAAGTGTGAGTCGAGCGCTGGTGGGAGGCATCGGAGACCGGGTGAGGACGGAGGTCATATATTCTGATCCAGCGTGTACCACCTGGGTAGCTCGGAATTTTTTTTGTGCAGTTCTTAATTCACCTTGGTTCAGATAAAGTAAGAACTGACCCAAGATTCTAAACAACATGTCCGCCCCCTGTTAGAGCTAAACAGAGCAGAGAGAGTTCAATAACGCACATTATTTAGATACATTCATTAAAACATTTCTATGCAAACTATCTACACTTGATACGATCTTTCAAGTAAACATTGGTCAATTTTTTGCTACAGTTGTCCTTTAATATTGTTTCAATCCAAATTTCAAATACATTTTATATGGTGTCACAGACATATTATCAGGCCAGAATGATATTCATTATATTAATCACATTCACTTCTCCTAGAGTTTTCATGTTTTTTTTTTCTTGTTTAAATCAGGAAAATCAAATCATACCGTCTACTTATTCTGTCGATAGAATGCAAATTCCACCAGTCTTATTCAAACATAAAATATTCTCATTAAAGGGCCAATCGGAATTGGAAATTATCTATTTTTTAAATGCATATTTACATTAAATATAAATTATATGTATTTGTTAACATTTTATTATATGTAGTCTAACTATGTTCCATTTACCAACAAACATCAGGTTTGCAGCTTCTATCGACCTTCCTTAGGATAGCCACCTGGCCAGATTTTACCAGCATGCCGGACAAAAATTTGCTTGAGGCCAATGTTAAGTCTATGGAGGCAGTAATATTTTTTGTAGAAAAGTGTAAACCCTACTTTCAATGTGTGCATGCGTGTATTGGTCTGGAGCCTGTATAGAGCACATGTCGGTAGATTGTATTCCTCTTGTTCTACAGCTAGGATTGATAGTTTTTGCCGGACTTTAAAATGTACATTGCAAGAATTTCCAGGGGAACCAATCAAATAACCAAGTAGAGGATCCGATAGGAACAACCTGAATGAATTACTTGATTTCCTTCTGAACACATATGAATGTATCACTCAATATACATATATATATATATGCATGGAATCAGAATGTATGATCTACTCAGATTAATAGCAGGAAAGCAGTAGCAAATCAGAAAGTGTTGATTGAGAAGGATGTCTGTTTAGGGTACAAGTATAGTAGATATATGTTTTTGTATCTAAATCTTTCCAGTTATTGTCAGTAACCCATATATCTTTAGATATAATGATACTATATATCTTTAGATATAATGATACTATATATCTTTAGATATAATGATACTATATATCTTTAGATATAATGATACTATATATCTTTAGATATAATGATACAATAGATTTTGAAAATCATCCAGTTTAGCATGTGTAGCATTCAAATACATAGTCCATTCAACTGTAGTTGTTGGCCTAGTGGATACCAGTGATTGATTAAACACAGTCAAGGATTTTAAGCATGCATGGGATAGACACAAGGCTATCCTAGCTATAAGATAAGGCCAGGGACTAATGAAAGTATTACTTTACTGAGAGGGTAGTGGATGTATGGAATAGTCTTCCAGTGGAAGTGTTAGAGGTTAATACAGTGAAGGAGTTTAAGCATGTATGGGATAGGTATAAGGTTATCCTAGATATAAGATAAGGTCAGGGACTAATGAAAGTATTACTTTACTGAGAGGGTAGTGGATGTATGGAATAGTCTTCCAGTAGAAGTGGTAGAGGTTAATATAGTGAATGAGTTTAAGCATGCATGGGATAGGTATAAGGCTATCCTAGATATAAGGTAAGGCCAGGGACTAATGAAAGTATTACTTTACTGAGAGCGTAGTGGATGCATGGAATAGTCTTCCAGTAGAAGTGGTAGAGGTTAATACAGTGAAGGAGTTTAAGCATGCATGGGATAGGTATATGGCTATCCTAGATATAAGATAAGGTCAGGGACTAATGAATGTATTACATTACTGAGAGGGTAGTGGATGTATGGAATAGCCTTCCAGTAGAAGTGGTAGAGGTAAATACAGTGAAGGATTTTAAGCATGCGTGGGATAGACACAAGGCTATCCTAGCTATAAGACCAGGAACGGGGGACTAATAAAAGTACTAAAAAAAAAAAAAAATTGGGCAGACTAGATGGACCGAATGGTTCTTATCTGCCGACACATTCTATGTTTCTCTGTTTCTATTGATCTCCAACTTTGCATGTGCAAAATTCTGATAAAATAGATTGATGTGCACATAGTGTTGTGCCCCGGCGTTACTGATCATTTGCTCTTCTTTTACCACTTACTTAAGATGATCTTAGATTGCAACTGTGCAAGATAAAAAAAAAATGATTAAAGCCCCCATTGAATGTCAAGAAAATAATATATATTTTAATGTAAAGTATTTGTTTCGACATATTTTGATGGCAACAACGATAGTAATCTTAGGAAACTGCAATAAAACAAAAGATATCGCATGGGATCAAATTACAATCAATTAACATACCAATATAACATGGAAAAGGGAGGTCTAATAGAAAACCAGTGTAAGGCGCTAATATAATTTGTCTCTTCCTCTCTCCCATGTCCGTCTGTCTTTTCCTATCTCCATGTCCGTCTGTCTTTTCCTATCTCCATGTCCGTCTGTCTTTTCCTATCTCCCATGTCCGTCTGTCTTTTCCTCTCTCCCATGTCCGTCTGTCTTTTCCTCTCACCCATGTCCGTCTGTCTTTTCCTATCTCCCATGTCCGTCTGTCTTTTCCTCTCTCCCATGTCCGTCTGTCTTTTCCTCTCTCTCATGTCCTTTTGTCACGCTCCTCTCCCAATTTGCCCAATAATATGCCACTATTATTTGCCATTTAATATGCCCCAGACAATTTGCCCAATAATATGCCAGTGTTATTTGCCATTTAATATGCCCCAGACAATTTGCCCAATAATATCCCAGTGTTATTTGCCATTTTATATGCCCCTGCCAATTTGCCCAATAATATCCCAGTGTTATTTGCCATTTTATATGCCCCTGCCAATTTGCCCAATAATATGCCAGTGTTATTTGCCATTTTATATGCCCCTGCCAATTTGCCAAATAATATGCCAGTGTTATTTGTCATTTAATATGCCCCTGCCAATTTGCCCAGCAATATGCCAGTGTTATTTGCCATTTAATATGCCCAGCCAATATGCCCAATAATATGCCAGTGTTAGTTGTCATTTAATATGCCCCTGCCAATTTGCCCAATAATATGCCCCTGCCAATTTGCCCAATAATATGCCCCTGCCAATTTGCCCAATAATATGCCAGTGTTAGTTGCCATTTAATATGCCCCAGCCAATTTGCCCAATAATATGCCAGTGTTATTTGCCATTTTATATGCCCCTGCCAATTTGCCCAATAATATCCCAGTGTTATTTGCCATTTAATATGCCCCAGCCAATTTGCCCAGCAATATGCCAGTGTTATTTGCCATTTAATATGCCCCAGCCAATTTGCCCAATAATATGCCAGTGTTAGTTGTCATTTAATATGCCCCTGCCAATTTGCCCAATAATATGCCCCTGCCAATTTGCCCAATAATATGCCCCTGCCAATTTGTCCAATAATATGCCAGTGTTATTTGCCATTTAATATGCCCCTGCTAATTTGCCCAATAATATGCCAGTGTTAGTTGCCATTTAATATGCCCCAGCCAATTTGCCCAATAATATGCCAGTGTCAGTTGCCATTTAATATGCCCCAGACAATTTGCCCAATAATATGCCAGTGTCAGTTGCCATTTAATATGCCCCTGCCAATTTGCCCAATAATATGCCAGTGTTATTTGCCATTTTATATGCCCCAGCCAATTTGCCCAATAATATGCCAGTGTTATTTGCCATTTAATATGCCCCAGCCAATTTGCTTAGTAATATGCCAGTGTTATTTGTCATTTAATATGCCCCAGCCAATTTGCCCAATTATATGCTAGTGTTATTTGCCATTTAATATCCCCCTGCTAATTTGCCCAATAATATGCCAGTGTTATTTGCCATTTAATATGCCCCAGCCAATTTGCCCAATAATATGCCAGTGTTATTTGCCATTTAAAATCCCCCTGCTAATTTGCCCAATAACATGCCAGTGTTACTTGTCATTAATAAGCACCTGCCAATTTCCCCAGTACATTCCCACATCCCCCCATTTCCCCAGCACTTACCTTTTTCCCTGGTGGCTAGTGGCAGGCAGCATGGTCTCCTCCATGCTGCCTGTTCGGCTGCCTGTTCGGCTCCAAGGCGGTTGTGCCAACAGGTCACGTGACCCGGCGCGCGTATGTCACGGTCACGTGACTGTCGGCACTTCCGTGTCACACGCACGGGGAGCTGAACAGGCAGCACGGAGGTTTCTCTGGCAAAGAAGGTGAGGAGGGGGGGGGGGGGGGGGGGCAATTGCCCTGTTGCCCCCCCCCCCCCTGGATCCGCCAGTGATGATTTGTGGTGGTGATTAGAGTTGAGCGGACACCTGGATGTTCGGGTTCGAGAGGTTCGACCGAACTTCGGAAAAAAGTCCGGGTCCGTGCTCGAACTTGACCCCGAACTTGACACCGATCCCGACACATGGGGACACAAACTTTTGGCCACTAAAATGCCTCGAAAAAAGTCCTGGAAAGGGGTAGAGGGCTGCAAAAGGAATTAAAATATGGGTAAGAGTAGGACAAGTGCCCTGCAAACAAATATGGATATGGAAATAACTTAAAAAAACATAAAATACATACAAATTAACAATACTGTACTATTTAGCACCCAAAACTATTAGAATTTTTCAAAGTGCGCTGTAAGCACAGTATTTGACGATTCTATTTGACTCTCAGATATGAATTGCACCGCAAGACGCAAATGTACTATTTACCACCCAAAACTATAAGAATTTTTCAAAGTGCGCTGTAAGCACAGTATTTGAAGGTTCTATTTGACTCTCAGATATGAAATGCACCGCAAGACGTAAATGTACTATTTACCACCCAAAACTAATAGAATTTTTCAAAGTGCGCTGTAAGCACAGTATTTGACGGTTCTATTTGACTCTCAGATGTAATAAATGTAATGCTATCGCTATTCTATAAGCCGAAATAGAGTCCCCATTCATAAGAATAGGTCAATTGACCTATTCTTATGAATGGGGACTCTATTTCGGTTTATAGAATAGCAATAGCATTACATGTATTCCATAAACCGAAAGTCTTTAAACCGAAAGACATTCGGTTTTTAGACTTTCGTTTTATAGAATACATTTAATGCTATTGCTATTCTATAAAATGAACGTCTATAAACAGAATGTCTTTTGGTTTATAGACTTTCGGCTTATTGAATACATATAATACTATTGGCTTTCTATAAAATGAAATAGAGTCCCCATTCATAAGAAATTCTTATGAATGGGGACTCTAGTTCGGTTTATAGAAAGCCAATAGTTTTACATGTATTCTATAAGCCGAAAGTCTATAAACTGAACAACGTTTGGTTTATAGACTTTCGGCTTATAGAATACATGTAATTCTATGCTATTCTATAAAACCGAAAGTCTATAAACCAAACATCTTTCGGTTTATAGACTTTCGTCTTATAGAATACATGTAATGCTATTGGCTATTCTATAAACCGAAAGTCTATAAACCAAATGACTTTCGGTTTAAAGACTTTCGGTTTATAGCCGAACCTTGAACTCCAACCCGGCCATACAGTGACATGTCCGGGTTCGGGTTCGTGGCACGGACACCGTAATGTTCGGTACGAACCCGAACAGTGCGGTTCGGGTTCGCTCAACACTAGTGGTGATGTCTTGTTTTTTATGTTGGCCAGATCTGTTTAAGACTATATGTTAAAAATAGAAAGTTGAAAAGTTTAAAAAAATTAACACTAAGGTGCCTTCACTATAAACTGTTTATGATTGTCTATGATCTATGGATGTTAAACAAATGTTAATGTTTCTACAACCTACATGAAAAAAAGAGAAAAATAGATCCATTGTGTAAAAGTACGAAAATAATAAAGATTTACATTAAAAAAAAAAAAAAAAAGATTGCAACTGTGCAAGACTAGGAAATCGAAGATCATCTTAAGGGACGGTAAAAGTCAGTAACCATGAGAGAGAGTTAACAGAGGCTCAATACGATGTTGTTTATTTCTGAATGTGCCATTTGTAGGCAGTTATTAAGGGTCAATAACAGCACATAGTGTTGCTAGATAAGCAAAAATGAGCTCATTAGTGATTGTTTCACAAACTAATGAAGGAGAGAAGCATGCGGTATGCTTAGATGAAACAATTAAGAAGAGGTTGTCTTTGCGTTGCAGAGAGTGCAATTGAATCTTGTTATTGTGTTGACAATGAAGATATGAAGTAAATATAGTTCCTCCTTCACCTTAACCAACTTAACCCCTAGATGGAGCCCAGAGGTAAGTATCGCCAAAGCAAGTGGTGAAAGAAAGGCAACTGATCAGTAACGCCGGGGTCGGTACACAGAATGGGTAGTCAGCCAGTTCCTGGAATGGTACACAGAATGGGTAGTCAGACGGCGCCGGGAATGGTACACAAAATGGGGAACATCAACAAAACAATATGCTTAATAGAATCTTGTATTTGTACTGAGTTTAAAAATAGTCCATGTTTACAGGTCTTCTGTTGTATTCTGCATGTTATAGGGCACTATCGGAAAGTAGAGAATTACTTTTTCCTAACCATTTTCCCCTAAGAAAGGAAAAAAGAATGAAATAAAATTAAAAAAAGAAAGTAAGAAAGAAAAGAATGGCGGAGAACTCATGAGCTCAAAATGGTAGAACCTCTTTGATATAGTTGCATAATAGTGGCTCTATACACCTATTGGCTATGCTTTGGGAAAGCCTGGGATATAGTCCTGTTGGGTTTTGGATATTCCTTGGCTTTGGCCATCCAGCCATGGTCCCATATATATTTTTTTAAATTATCAAGTAACATGTTAACTTTTTAATCGTCATAATATACCAAATTGTTTGCAATATTTGTGGTATTGATGGTGGTAGCGATTTACACTGCTTGGTAATGCACATCCTGCATGCTGCTCATATCCTCATTACTAGTTTTAGCCTCTTTTTGGAAATGATGGGTTCCTGGAGAAGGTGTCAGGTACCAAACCATATGCAGGCTCATCCAGGATATATAAAGTTATTCTTGTTTCCTTTCTTGCCTTGCTTTCTTTGTTATGTTTTACGCTTGCTCTTTCCCTTTCCTGACCTGTGCCCTATCAGAGGACTGTCCTGTCCTATGTCCTATTAAAGGGTTGTTCTGTCATATGCCCTGTAGGACTTTCCTGTCCCATGCTGCCTTGTTTTCTTTGTTTATTATTTTTCCTTGCTCTTGCCTCTTCTTTTGTTTTGTTTCTTGCTTTATTATCGTGTTCTCATCCTAGTTTTCCTTGCTGCCTTTTTAGTCTGCTTCAATTTAAATGTGCCCCACCTATTTGTTCTGTTTGTTTCATTCCCAATCTGTCCTGCATCAGGTATATCCATTATCTCAATGTCTGTTTTCTTGTTAGTAAAGTTATTAGATAAAATTGGTTAAAATAGTGAGAATTGGTTAAAAATGTGGTCCAGTGCTTATCTGTGACCTTGACTTCTATATCCTCCTCCAATTTAGAGTGACAATTGCAACTAGAGTTGCCAAGACTGTGGAAATTGAGTCATAAATTCAAGAATTAATACCAGGTAGAGAAGAGTTTATCATACGTGTTTTTGTAGACAGACATCGCTGGATGAGGGTGTAACCACAGGACGCATTTAAAAAGTGTTCAAATTTTTTAAGAAGTGGAACCTTTCTGAGTCTGGAATATCATGTCTATCTTTTAGATTTGCAGATGCACATGGCCACCTAGATTTCCTCTGCCCCCCCCCCCCCCCCCCTCCCAATAATCAGTACCAGTTACCCGGTATTTTGGCTTCACTTATGAATATCAACCTCAGGACTGATTCCTGATACTCCACATTGAAGGACGATATGGCAGGGGAGGCATCTCCCTGGCCTTCTCTGATGGCGGGTAAATTGAGCAGTTTGCCACAAAGTAGGTTTGCAGACCTTTCTGCACTGTGCTCTTTTTTTTTCCATTGTTTTGCCTCTTGGTAGAGTGTTGTCCATGTAAAGACATTTATTTTCTCAATAAGTAGGCAAAATTGCTTGTTTGATAATTGATTGATGGAGATGGCTTTTGAAGAAGGTTTAAGCAATGGTTCTTTAGCAACACTCTTAGAGTGACAGACGTTCTCCCTTCCAAAAGCTTTTTTCCAGTTCAGGGCTGCTACATATTGAAATGTCATGTTGCCTTCAATTTGAGGCTTGTTATTGCTCCATGGAGCAATAACGTTGTGCCCTGAGGCAAATGTGTGTGTTATTGGATGCCTCAATATCGAGGCATAACAGCAACACCTGAGGAAGCGACTTTTGATCATGTTTTATGCTTGTTTCACTGCATGACGTGCCAGGAATGTTAATTGTCATAAATAACCTGTTGCAAAGGGGTTAATACGTAAAATATGTCAGCATTTAAGTCTACGTTAAAATTAAACTTATAATTAATGAACTTCCAATGTGATTGGGTTTGTGGTCACATCGTACCCTTCCAAATACAGCAATCTATTCATCTAAATTGTGTGTTTTATGGGAAATGCAGTCTTCTGTGTTAGCACAATTACAGAAGTTTGAAACATCTCTGTTTCCTCTCTTTCTTTTACTTTTGGAAATATTGTATATTTGTTATTTAAATTTGCTATAAAAAAAATGTACCGCTATTTCCCAGATGGCTAATATTTGATTGTTTTTTTTCTTCTTCTAGATTAGCTAATGTGACATTTTATTTTATATTTCAAATGAGCGACTATGTTCCGTTAACAATGTTTGTGGCATGCAGCCAATCGCAATTCACCTGCAACAGAATAGACACATCATTTGCTTGAAATATGGGTTCATCTCACGCAGCTAATAGAATCGAGTGCTGTGTATGATCACCAGTTACATAGAAATACACCGATTTATAAAATAACATCTGTTCCATTCGTAACAGAGAGAGTCGCTACAAACAAGTTATTTTCTTGTTCTACATTCACAGGATCGCAATAAATAACATCTCAACAGCTGGGCAGGTACAGCGTGATTTAAGTTATGAGAACATTATTAACCAAGTTCATCGTTTCTTTGTGGACATTGTGTGGAAGGTTAGTGCCGGAAAAATTTGTAACACAAAAACAAAGCAAACCAAAAAAAAAATCAGTATGGAATTACTTTATCACAAAACCTTCCTTACAAAAATGTGATGCCTACGTACAAACGTGTGATTTTTGGAGATATTGGGGGATCTATATTACGGATGAATCTGGAGCTATTTTTCTGTAAATATTTTAGAGCAGTTACGTCTGCACTTAATAAGGCTTCAACTAGCGAAATTTCCATGAGTTGTATTTTATACTTATACGCAATCATAGGCTGCCTGTATCAAACATGTTAAAGCAGCACATCATCTTAAAAAATGTCTTCACTACAAAAAAGGTAAAACACACAATGAGGTAGGACCACGAATATAAAATAATATACGATAGAAAAAAAAGTCTTGGTTGCTGAACGCAAGCCACTAGGCAGTCCCCAGAATCCACTTAAAAACTACAATAGAGAAATAGTGACTGCACACCTCAATAGTTTAAAAAAGAAAATACAAAATGCATTAAAGTATACAAAGATAGAATTAGAGGTATAGACTCCACGTGAGCCATCCACAGTGCCCAGCGTTTTGACTAAAGTAGCCTTCTACTGGAGGATTTCATCTACTACAAAAATATAACAGAAAAAAAAAAAAAAAAACAGCAGCATAAAGCATATCCCCATGCATAGAGCTGTGTATAAGTCACATGCATGGCAGGAAAAATGTTTATTGTATTTTTGTAATGTCGTAAAGGGCCGGGTGTACACAGCTGTTTGCCATTCCTTAATCATTCCAGGTTGTTGCAGCTGTATAAGAGCACCACCCATGTTTCTCTATACTTTATCAGCTGAAGGACGTCTGCATGATCAGTGCTAGGTACCTCACTTACCTAAAGAGACCTCTACATAACAACAGATACCCATAATATCAAGAACATGCTATTCTACGATGTACGCTCTTCCCAGGAGTAAAGCTGTATTTGCCATGATCTATCAGCGCAAGGAACTTTAGCCATTTAAAGTAACCTACACATTATAACAGGATCAGCCATTTGTATTCCCTACATATTAGCCCCTTGCCGACATTGGATGGACTAGGTCCTTCCTGTCTTGTAAAGCGTTGTCGACATTGGATGGACCTAGTCCATCCTGCAGTACAATGAGCTGTGGTCGAGGCATGAAGAATCGCTGATATTCAAAGAAGCAGCATGCTCCTCCAATATGGCTCTGCCCTGTTGGGGATAGAGCATTGGAAGTGAAAAAAATCACTTCCCTAGAGGCAGTCAGCAACATTACAATGTTAAAAATAAAACAAAAGGGTTAGAATAATGGTTAGGGTTACAATTAAATTAGAGTTAGCATAAGAGTAAGGGTTAAAATTAAATTAAAGTTAGAATAAATTAAGGTTTAGCATAAAGGTTAAAGTTAAAAACATTGAAAATAGCATATTTCTTAACTCAGGACAAAACATTTTTTAATGATTGTATTTGTGTAAATTACTTTTTAGGTCATCGTTAGAAAAAGTGTTTTTTTTATTTTTATGATGTTTTGTGTTCTAAATTATAAGATATGATGAATACAATGGTATCAAACAAAAGTCCTACTTATGGTAATAAAAACAATATAAAAATTGTGTGGGTACAGGATGTGATAAAGAAGAAAATCACAGCTAAACACAAACACCATAGAAATGTCAAAACAGCCCATATCACCAAGGGAAAGACAAGGTCAAAAGGTCATGTCACTAAGGGGTTAAACTGATATTGCCCAAAAAAGGATCTGCTTTAATCTCTGTTTAATTCTATGGATTTTAAGCATGCGTGGGATGGACACAAGGCACAAGGCTATCCTAGCTATAAGACCGGTAACGGTGGACTAATAAAAGTACTCAAAAAAAAAATTGGGCAGACTAGATGGACCGAATGGTTCTTATCTGCCGACACATTCTATGTTTCTATGTTTCTATGTAAGCACTTTTCCCAAACATACCAAACACACCAATATAAAAATTATACATAGCAACAAAACCTGAACTCTCAGAAGAAGTCTGATGTGAAACACTTCAGGGTTCTAGTTTTTAGCCAATAGGGTTTTATTATTACTCTTTTCAACTGGTGTTCAATTATATGTTTTATATGTGTATTATCTCTATTATGTTTTAATTCTTATCATTTATATATTAAAAGTATCAATATTTTTACATACCTTATCTTTTCTATACTTTTAGCGCCTATCACAGCACCTATCTATCTAGTGCCCTTCTTTTTTTTTTTGTCTTTCGCCTCCATTCTTTTTATCCTTCCCATCTCCACCTTTTACATTTGGTGCCCATATCAACTAGACATGTGCATTCGTTTTCGGACGAATGCATTTTCGGACGAAAATAGCATTTTCGTCCATTCGTCCGAAAAACGAATAACGAAAATTTTAACTAACAAAATCCGAATGAACGAATGGTTAATAAACGAAAATCATTCGTTCATTCGTCCATTCGTCCATTCGTGCTATTGGCATTCTAAACCGAAATAGAGTCGGTTTACAATACCAATAGCATTGTACTACATTCCATAAACCGACATGAATGACTTTCGGTTTATGGAATGCATGTAATGCTATTAGCTTCCTATAAACCGAAATTGAGTTCCCATTCATACGAATAGGTCAATTGACCTATTCGTATGAATGGGGACTCTTTCGGTTTATAGAAAGCCAATAGCAGCATGTATTCTATAAGCCGAAAGTCTTTAAAACAAACGACGTTCGGTTTATAGAATACATGTAATGCTATTGCTGTTCTATAAGCCGAAAGACATTCGGCTTATAGAACAGCAATAGCATTACATGCATTCTATAAACCGAACGTCGTTCGTTTTAAAGACTTTCGGCTTATAGAATACTATTGGCATTCTATAAACCTAACTAGAGTCCCTCCTCATTCATAAGAATTTCTTATGAATGGGGACTCGACTCTAGTTCGGTTTATAGAAAGCCAATAGTATTCTATAAGCCGAAAGTCTTTAAAACGAACGACGTTCGGTTTATAGAATACATGTAATGCTATTGCTAAACTATAAACCGAACGACTTTCGGTTTATAGAATAGCCATAGGATTACATGTAGTGCATAAGCCGAAAGTCTATAAACCGAAAGTCGTTCGGTTTATAGGCTGTCGGCATTTTACTACACGAAGACAAAGTCTCCATTCATAATTTTATGAATGGAGACTTTGTCTCCGTGTAGTAAAATGCCGAAAGTCTATAAACCGAACGATCGGTTTATAGACTTTCGGCTTATATAATACATGTAATCCTATGGCTATTCTATAAACCGAAAGTTCGGTTTATAGAATAGCAATAGGAATACATGTATTCCATAAGCCGACAGCCTATAAACCGAACGTTCGGTTTATAGGCTGTGGGCATTTTACTACACGGAGACAAAGTCTCCATTCATATTTTATGAATGGAGACTCTGTCTCTGTATAGTTAAATGCCGGCTTTTAACTATACGGAGACAAAGTCTCCATTTATAATTTTATGAATGGAGACTCTGTCTCCGTATAGTTAAATGCCCACAGCCTATAAACCGAACGTTCGGTTTATAGGCTGTGGGCATTTAACTATACGGAGACAAAGTCTCCATTCATAATTTTATGAATGGAGACTCTGTCTCTGTATAGTTAAATGCCGGCTTTTAACTATACGGAGACAAAGTCTCCATTTATAATTTTATGAATGGAGACTCTGTCTCCGTATAGTTAAATGCCCACAGCCTATAAACCGAACGTTCGGTTTATAGGCTGTGGGCATTTAACTATACGGAGACAAAGTCTCCATTCATAATTTTATGAATGGAGACTCTGTCTCTGTATAGTTAAATGCCGGCTTTTAACTATACGGAGACAAAGTCTCCATTTATAATTTTATGAATGGAGACTCTGTCTCCGTATAGTTAAATGCCCACAGCCTATAAACCGAACGTTCGGTTTATAGGCTGTGGGCATTTAACTATACGGAGACAAAGTCTCCATTCATAATTTTATGAATGGAGACTCTGTCTCTGTATAGTTAAATGCCGGCTTTTAACTATACGGAGACAAAGTCTCCATTTATAATTTTATGAATGGAGACTCTGTCTCCGTATAGTTAAATGCTATTGTATTCTATAAACCGACTCTATTTCGGCTTATAGAATGCAATAGTACTACGAATGGACGAATGAACGAATGATTTTCCTTTATTAACCATTCGTTCATCCGGCTTTAGTTAGCTTAGCATTTTCGTTCTTCGTTTTTCGGGCGAATGGACGAAAATGCAATTTTCGGACGAAAATGCATTCGTCCGAAAACGAATGCACATGTCTAGTATATATTCACATGTAAATTGCTTTTTAAATAATAAATTATGATATAAAAAAATCTTGTTTTTATTTCCTTTTATGTGACAATGCTGCCTCTCTCTTTCCCTTGCCCCCAGATTTGTCGCTCTCCCCCCCTTAGTGTTGTCTCTCTCTCACCCTCCCTTTGGCTCCCCCCTCGCTCCCCTTGTGTCTGTCTCTTCCCCCCTTCCCTCCCCTTGTTTCTCTCTGCCCCCCCCCCCCCCCTTGTTATTCTGTCCCCCCCTCACCTGTTTCTTGCTCCCTGGTGGCTAGTGGGGGCAGCCGGGGGATGTATGCACTATACATAATAGACGGAAGTGTCGGGCAGCATGGAGGTTGTCTGCACGATTCGTGCAGACATCCCCCAGCTGCCCGATTCTCCCTGGTGGCTAGCGAGGGAGCGGAGGATGTCTGCGCGATGAGCGAGACCTCTCCTGCTGCCGCCCGGCATGACCGCCGGGACTTCTATGATGAAGCTGGGTACTTCCGGCTTCCTCATAAAAGTCCTGGCTGTCGTTCCGGGCGGCAGCAGGGGAGGTCTCGCTCATCGCGCAGACATCCACCGCTGCCTCGCTAGCCACCAGGGAGAATCGGGCAGCTGGGGGATGTCTGCACGAATCGTGCAGACAACCTCCATGCTGCCCGACACTTCCGTCTATTATGTATAGTGCATACATCCCCCGGCTGCCCCCACTAGCCACCAGGGAGCAAGAAACAGGTGAGGGGGGGACAGAATAACAAGGGGGGGGGGGGCAGAGAGAAACAAGGGGAGGGAAGGGGGGAAGAGACAGACACAAGGGGAGCGAGGGGGGAGCCAAAGGGAGGGTGAGAGAGAGACAACACTAAGGGGGGGAGAGCGACAAATCTGGGGGCAAGGGAAAGAGAGAGGCAGCATTGTCACATAAAAGGAAATAAAAACATGATTTTATTTATATCATAATTTTTTATTAAAAAAGCAATTTACATGTGAATATATACTAGACATGTGCATTCGTTTTCGGACGAATGCATTTTCGTCCGAAAATTGCATTTTCGTCCATTCGCCCGAAAAACGAAGAACGAAAATGCTAAGCTAACTAAATCGAATGAACGAATAGTTAATAAAGGAAAATCATTCGTTCATTCGTCCATTCGTAGTACTATTGCATTCTATAAGCCGAAATAGAGTCGGTTTATAGAATACAATAGCATTTAACTATACGGAGACAGAGTCTCCATTCATAAATTTATGAATGGAGACAAACGTATAGTTAAAAGCCGACAGCCTATAAACCGAACGTTCGGTTTATAGGCTGTGGGCATTTAACTATACGGAGACAGAGTCTCCATTCATAAAATTATAAATGGAGACTTTGTCTCCGTATAGTTAAAAGCCGGTGTTCTGACAAATTTCTGGAGCAAATTCTCCTGCGCAATCGCAGGAGAATTTGCTCACTGCGCATGCGCATAAAGTTACAGCTGATAACTCAGCTGTAACTTTGTGACCACCGTGCATGAGACAGCTGCGCAACCCACCTCCCGCCCCCTCACACCCGCCGCACACCCCTTCTTACCAGATCATCGACCACAGCGATACACAGCGCATGCGCACGCCTATCCAGCCGTTTGGGAATGCGCGCGTCCGTTGTTGTGTTCTTAAGGTGGTAAGTAACACGGGGCGTCGGGACATAAGGGGGCAAGCATCCTGGTGAGGGCTGCCTCATCTTGATGGGATTTGTGATCCTCCTGCTGTATTATTGATGCAGCAGGAGGATCACAAATCCCATCAAGATGAGGCAGCCCTCACCAGGATGCTTGCCCCCTTATGTCCCGACGCCCCATGTTACTTACCACCTTAAGAACACAACAACGGACGCGCACATTCCCAAACGGCTGGATAGGCGTGCGCATGCGCTGTGTATCGCTGTGGTCGATGATCTGGTAAGAAGGGGTGTGCAGGGGGTGTGAGGGGGCGGGAGGTGGGTTGCGCAGCTGGCGCATGCGCGGTGGTCACAAAGTTACAGCTGAGTTATCAGCTGTAACTTTATGCGCATGCGCAGTGAGCAAATTCTCCTGCGATTGCGCAGGAGAATTTGCTCCAGAAATTTGTCAGAACACCGGCATTTAACTATACGGAGACAGAGTCTCCATTCATAAAATTATAAATGGAGACTTTGTCTCCGTATAGTTAAAAGCCGGCATTTAACTATACGGAGACAGAGTCTCCATTCATAAAATTATGAATGGAGACTTTGTCTCCGTGTAGTAAAATGCCCACAGCCTATAAACCGAACGTTCGGTTTATAGGCTGTCGGCTTATGGAATACATGTATTCCTATTGCTATTCTATAAACCGAACGACTTTCGGTTTATAGAATAGCAATAGGAATACATGTATTCCATAAGCCGACAGCCTATAAACCGAACGTTCGGTTTATAGGCTGTCATTTTACTACACGGAGACAAAGTCTCCATTCATAATTTTATGAATGGAGACTCTGTCTCCGTGTAGTAAAATGCCGACAGCCTATAAACCGAACGTTCGGTTTATAGGCTGTCGGCTTATGGAATACATGTATTCCTATTGCTATTCTATAAACCGAACGACTTTCGGTTTATAGAATAGCAATAGGAATACATGTATTCCATAAGCCGACAGCCTATAAACCGAAAGTCGTTCGGTTTATAGGCTGTCGGCATTTTACTACACGGAGACAGAGTCTCCATTCATAAAATTATGAATGGAGACTTTGTCTCCGTGTAGTAAAATGCCCACAGCCTATAAACCGAACGTTCGGTTTATAGGCTGTCGGCATTTTACTACACGGAGACAAAGTCTCCATTCATAATTTTATGAATGGAGACTCTGTCTCTGTATAGTTAAATGCCGACAGCCTATAAACCGAACGACTTTCGGTTTATAGACTTTCGGCTTATGTAATACATGTAAACCTATGGCTATTCTATAAACCGAAAGTCGTTCGGTTTATAGAATAGCAATAGGATTACATGTATTCCATAAGCCGAAAGTCTATAAACCGAAAGTCGTTCGGTTTATAGACTTTCGGCTTATAGAATACAAGTAATACTATTGCCTTTCTATGAACCGAACGAGAGCCCCATTCATAAGAATTTCTTATGAATGGGGCTCTCGTTCGGTTTATAGAAAGCCAATAGTATTACATTGTATTCTATAAAACGAACGAAAAAAATTAACGAAACGAAAATAATGAACGAATTTCGTCTGAAACGAATGCACTAATGAACGAAATTCGTTTTAGACGAAATAAATAACATTTTCGTCCGAATGGACGAAAACGAAACGAAAATTTTAGTTTTGCACATGTCTAATATCAACCATCTTTTCACATATAACACTTTTACACCAACAGGTCAAACAAAAGATTATTTTCTAGGGGACTGAGATTAAGGGGGAAAAAAATCTGAAACGAGAAATTTAGAAAAAAAGGTTGAGTGGACAATAACAAAACGTTTCAGTTGAGGGGGGATTTTTACCCCTCAACAAAAATTGGTTTAATAAGAACTCTGTTAAGTTTATAGCTGTCGAACATCAGGCTATTTCACTGGTCAAACTCTGTCCTGCTCAGCAAACCACTGAAATAATACCTTGTGGACAACTAAATGTAACAGAGATCCTGTCCACAGACGTAAGGGGGATCTACATTCATGCTTCCCTTTTATAACTCCTTGAGGCCACTTCAGTTCCAAGTAGTGGAGATAAACCCATAAGAACTGGTTTAGTTCTAGTAAATGTGAGTGTAACTATATCACTTTATCAACCATAGTATTACATATTATTATACTGCATATCATTATATATGTTTGTATTTCATTGTAAATGTTTTATTTTCACATATACGATTGTGTTGAGAGCCTGTTATAAGGAAGACCTAAAAGAATAAGCAATATAGGTAAACACACTCAGTAGCATGATTCGTCATGGGAAATTTCAATTCATATGTGTTTTTGGTTTGGGCACAGTGCGCCTACCATGTTGTAAATAATGGTAACTCACTGAGCTCTGTTTGCTCCAAATATCCCTAACTAGGTGCAGACATGTTGTTTAGAATGTTTGGTCAGATCTTATTTGTTCTGACCCGAGATTCTAAACAACATGTCCGCCCCTGATAGAGATATTTTGGAACAAAGAAGACTCAATCAGATACTCTATTTGTATTATTTCATTGACAACATCTAAACCAATGTTTAGACCAATGGTTATATATGACTTTGTTTTGTCTGCCAGGATTCACGGCAACCTTAGACCAGCCAGTGAAAAGCCTCCAGAACCTCCAGGTGGAGGGAGATATTAAATTATCACCAATCAAAACCTCAGTGACAATTGTGTAATTGGATTTCACAATACAGCATTATAATAACCAGACCCCGCAGGGTTAGTTTATTGCAGCAATATTTCCACGTCGATTAACTGCTCTGTATCCTGACATACCAGCGACTGTCTTACAGGCAGCGAATGCCGAGGTTGCTACGAAACCATCCATCAGTGTTTTGGTTGTGGATTTAAACGGCTCAGAAATTCACAAGCTATTCAAAATGATTAGTTGCCGGCCATTAATAATTGAGGAGTACATTTTTAGAAGAGCACAAAATACTGGTGCTGACATCGCAGCATTAAAGGGACTCCTAAAAAAAAGATGTTTGCAGGTTATATCGGGAACAATTTAAAGAAGTGCATACGTCAAGACACAAATTTTCATTTATTGTCCTTCTTTTATGACATCATTCGAACGGCACGTTAATTCAAGCAGACAATCTTACCGACTGATTAGTATTATTTTTTATATATTCAGGCTAATGTAAAAAAAAAAGGAAACAAAGGGGATGATGTAGACAAGCCCTCATCTCCACAAATGGGGCTATTCCATTGAAAGGTGAGTTAAGGTGAGTAACAGGTGAGTTGGAGTGAGTAGCAGATGAGTTGAGGGGAGATGAACATTTCATCTCACCAATTCATCTAAAAACAAAAACTGTCTGCTCTTCTCACTCTAATAAAGGTGGCAACAAATATACAAACATAATATAAATGAGAGGTTTTGGTTATATGGATTGGCCAAAGCATTATTAAGCTCACCGGTCACCTCAAGGCACACTCTCAATAAGGTGAGAACCTACTCTCACCTCCTATCTAGTGGGCACACAAAGCAGTTTATACTGCTACCAAAACCTGTTTTATGTTTTGGAAGAGGTGCAATTAAACCTCCTCCCAATTAACCCCTTAACAGCAAGCTGCAACCAGACAATGAGGAGCCAACAACCTCAAATATGTGCAAGCAGAGAAAAGCATAATTTTATACATTTATATTATTTGTGCCTGTGACTAGCTTAGCGCACCAACATTTTTCTTTTCTCTGCTCACCAATTCAGCTATACATTGTGCAGGAGCAAACCTGACGAGTTCACACAGTGGGGGAACTGACCAGGTTTGTTCCTGCACAATGTATAGCTAAATTGGTGAGATGAAATGTTCATGTCACCTCAACTCACATGCTATTCACATTACCACATGTGGTATTCACTTCAACTCAACTGCCATTCACTTCAACTCACCTGCCATTCACTTCAACTCACCTGCTATTCACTTCAGCTCACCTTTCTGAATAGCCCCAATAGAGTACATGCAAGAGATACAAAAGTGCAACAGTGTAAAAACTGTAGCAACAATATTTATTAAAGTAAAATGTTTTAAGAAAAAACTCAACTTATAAAAGCCAGTGCTTATCGTCACCTCTATATCAGCAGCTGCACTAACGTAATAATAAGGAACAGTCAAAATGCATTCACAAGTGGTGGATGCATTGTATTACATGTTACAGGTTTCTCTTCTTCGTCCCATTTCAGTGGAATTAATGTTGTGGATCTGGAACATTGTCCACATGTACGGATATAGTATGCGGCTCTTATTGGTATTATCATTGTGTGACTGAAGCAATTCAAACACTCAAAGTTTTTTGTTTATCCTCATCATATATACTTGTATTAATGTGTTTGTAACATGTATATTGTGCTGTGGTTGGTTGTCATAATTAGTGACGCTATCCAGTATCAACTTTAGACTACTTTCGAACACATCAAGTTGACATAAAACAGTGGCTTCCTTCCAGAATATCATGTGAACTGTTTAAGTTCATTGTAGTGTTATTTTTTTTTTCTTTCATTTGATTATATTTGTTATGCAGTATGGCAGTGCTTTTCTCTTTTAGTATTCCCCATGATGGAAAAACCTATATTGATAGAGAAAAATTAATTACTCTTATTCGTTTTTTTCCCTCATTTTTGTAATTTAGTAATATCTTTTTCCAGTTGTCATTCTAAATTTAAACAATTACGTTTGTAGCTACATTACAATTAGTTTTAGTTTATTGTTTTTTGGAAGGAATGTATTGTTGCCTTCCTTTATTTACCTGCCATTTCCTATTCTAGCGCAATATTCGGCAAGGTCTTTTTCTATTCTGTTTTGTCACCATTTCGGTGCCCATTACCAGTGGTTATTGTTTCGACCCTTTTATCAGCTAGGATGAAGCTTTTTTCATGCTCCCAACCATCTCACACCAGAATAAACCAAAACCATACTAGTTTAAAGTACAATGAGATAATATAGAATAGTAGCTCATTTACACCAATACAAAAATACACCTGGAAAGGTAAGCAAGACTAAGTAATATAATAAATTTATATAGAATTAAACAATAGTACACTCTGCTTTTCCAACGTCAAATACTATGTAACTATGTAACATCTTTAGATTGGTTTAGAACTCAGTTGTGTCTTTTGAGTTAAACATTGCGATACTTTTCTGGGAGCTCAGCCAGTAAGTAAAATTGTTACTTTTATTGACCCATAACTTTTATGTGTCCTAAATTCTCTTGCTTTTTTTTAAACTTAATTTACTACACTAATTTAAATGGAAAACACTTATAAAATATGTATATAGCATGGGAGTGGAGCTCGGTGCTGCTATGTTTGTGTACTAGTGAGAAATAAATAATTTTTAAGGCATTTACTCTTTTTTTTAGCTCTAGTTATGGTCTGATTTTATACCTGGCTCTCTGGGCAGGTTCTTATAGTATTTTACATTTAATTGATGAGGAGTTAATGATCTTGTAATTTGGAGCCAGTCAAGCAATCTATTATCTTCATAAAAAATTGCAAAGTCTTTCTTAAATATGGTTCTTAAATTGTGATAATCTCTAATAAATAAATATGTATTATGTATAAACATTTTCTAATTAGTGTGATTTTAGATTATTTAACCCCTTCGCGACAGTGGGCGTGTTCCCGACAATGGACATGCCTGATAAGTCCTGCAGTGAAATGAGTGGTCGTTTCACTGCAGGACGATCGCGAAAACCACTCTAGTTATGCTTGTCTATTGCCTCGATGTCGAGGCAATGGCCAGCACTGAAATTTGGTGAATGGGGCACCCACGATCGTCCCACAGAGCGATTGTGGGCGCCATATTGACGGAGCAGCATGCTCTGGCAATATGGCTATGCCCTCTTATGGTCAAGAGCTTCAGAAATGAAAAAAAAAATCACTTCCTTTCCTCTGAATATGTTGCTTGACTGCCCCTAGAGGATGTCAACAACATTGCAATGTTAAAAAAAAAATATTTTATTATCTTAAAACTAGGATTAGGGCTAGATTAGCTATTTGGGTTAAAATTAAATAGTTTTTAGCATAAGGGATAGGGTTAAAATTAAATTAAAATTAAAATATATTAAGGGATAACATAAGGGTTAGAGGTGGGGTTAAATTTAGTGTTTGGGTTCAATTTAGGGTTGGGGTCAAAAGGTCAACATAGGAAAATAACAAAAACACTATTTTTGGTTTTTGCCACATAACTCACAAAAAAAATGCAGAAAAAAATGGAAACATGCATATTTCTGAACTTGGGACAACATTTAGAAACTATTTAGATGGGGTCTTTTTTAATGATTGTAATTGTGTAAAATATAGTTTAGGTCAAAGTTAGAAAAAGTGTTTTTTTTATTTTTTCATCATATTTTAGGATTTTTTTTGTAGTAAATTAAAAGATATGATAAACATAAAGGTATCTAATGAAAGCCCTTCTTATGATGATAAAAAAAAAACATATAATTTGTGTGGGTACAGGATGCGAGAGAGAAGAAAATAACAGCTAAAGACAATCACCCCAGAAATGTAAAAACAGTCATTGTCACCAAGGGAAAGTCAAGGTCAAAATGCCTTGTCACTAAGGGGTTAAACACAACTGGGTAATCCATAAATCCTGGATCATTGAGGGTCCTTGAGGACAGTTTTAAGAAACACTGCTCTAGGATGTCACATACACAGTCCACAGTTCTTAGAAGATTCTGTGGGTTTAATTAGCATAATACACCGATTAAAATTAGCAGACATTTATTTTACTGCCATTTTTCTTAGTCTGAGCACTAACTTCATATAATGTCCATGTATATTTAACAAATAGCCAAGTTTAACTAAACTTTTCCAAAATACTGTATTCCAAAATACAGTCCTCCTCTCAGCAAGTCCTACTGCATTCTGGCCTTCAACCTATGCATTTAGAGGTCACCAAACCTGCTATGTTTGGATCAGGTCAATGGGTAGAGACTCAGGAGGATTCTGGGAACGAAATACCTTCTCTCCCGTACACCCTGTCACAATAAGTGAGAATACTATAGATAAGATTTTGGTATTATTTTTAAATAGGATTTTGTCAGTGATGTATTGTTGCTACAAATGTCATTCTGTCTTCTGCAGACAATCTATAACTTGTCTTGTAGAAAGTTAGTAGCATGAATGTCTGTGCGGTGCCAATATACTGTTTCTCTCTCATTTATACCGTGACAATCATCTCTCTCCATCCGCTATCTTTCTTCACATTGAGAATCTCAGAATCCTTATGGTATCTATCCTGCCTATTTCTCTGCAATCCTACTGTACATATAACAGTCCATGGAATGGATATTAGCCATACGATTGTCCTTCAATATTTATGTTTTTTTAAATTGAAAATGGGTTGTACATATTATGGAAAAATTTTCGAATCGCTGGAAAAGCTACAAATTTGTTCCAAAGATTTGTGGTTTGAAAGGCCATTGCTTGACCTCTAGGACAGTATTTTAATCTCCCATTGAGAAAGAGTATTATATAGTAGACATGTGCATTCGTTTTCGGACGAATGCATTTTCGTCCATTCGTCCGAAAAACGAAGAACGAAAATGCTAAGCTAACGAAAGCCGAATGAACGAATGGTTAATAAACGAAAATCATTCGTTCATTCGTCCATTCGTAGTACTATTGCATTCTATAAGCCGAAATAGAGTCGGTTTATAGAATAGAATAGCATTTAACTATACGGAGACAGAGTCTCCATTCATAAAATTATGAATGGAGACTTTGTCTCCGTATAGTTAAAAGCCGACAGCCTATAAACCGAACGTTCGGTTTATAGACTTTCGGCTTATGGAATACATGTATTCCTATTGCTATTCTATAAACCGAACGTTCGGTTTATAGAATAGCAATAGGAATACATGTATTCCATAAGCCGACAGCCCATAAACCGAACGTTCGGTTTATAGGCTGTCGGCATTTTACTACACGGAGACAAAGTCTCCATTCATAATTTTATGAATGGAGACTCTGTCTCCGTATAGTTAAATGCCCACAGCCTATAAACCGAACGTACGGTTTATAGGCTGTGGGCATTTAACTATACGGAGACAGAGTCTCCATTCATATGAATGGAGACTCTGTCTCCGTATAGTTAAAAGCCGACAGCCTATAAACCGAACGTTCGGTTTATAGACTTTCGGCTTATGGAATACATGTATTCCTATTGCTATTCTATAAACCGAACGTTCGGTTTATAGGCTGTCGGCTTTTAACTATACGGAGACAGAGTCTCCATTCATATGAATGGAGACTTTGTCTCCGTATAGTTAAAAGCCGACAGCTTATAAACCGAACGTTCGGTTTATAGGCTGTCGGCTTTTAACTATACGGAGACAAAGTCTCCATTCATAATTTTATGATACGTATAGTTAAATGCCCCACTTTCGGTTTATAGACTTTCGGCTTATGGAATACATGTAATCCTATGGCTATTCTATAAACCGAACGTTCGGTTTATAGAATAGCCATAGGATTACATGTATTCCATAAGCCGAAAGTCTATAAACCGAAAGTCGTTCGGTTTATAGACTTTCGGCTTGTAGAAAACATGTAGTACTATTGCCTTTCTATGAACCGAACGAGAGCCCCATTCATAAGAATTTCTTATGAATGGGGCTCTCGTTTGGTTTATAGAAAGCCAATAGTATTACATTGTATTTCTATAAAACGAACAAATTAAAATTAACGAAACGAAAATAATGAACGAATTTCGTCTGAAACGAATGCAGTAATGAACGAAATTCGTTTTAGACGAAATAAATAAAATTTTCGTCCGAATGGACGAAAACGAAACGAAAATTTTAGTTTTGCACATGTCTATTATATAGCCCCGCCCACTCATTTATGCTCTGTCGCCCCAACCATTCAAACCCATTGCTCATCAACTTCCACAGCGAATCCCAGCCTCCTGTCTATGATTAAACCCCTTCTGATTTCAAATCTACTTACTAGACAATGCAGTATGGCTCCCAGGTATAGTAATGTATCAGGTCCCTCTAGATACTATGTGCTATATTTCCAAGATAAACATTAGAATTAATTAATTTACTGGATGTACCCAGAGGTACATATAAGGGGATTTGTATAATAACTCCTGTACATGAAAGTGTTGGTGAGTTCCCAAAAAGGGTCCTATTTTTTAGACACTAAACCCACCTGAAACCCTGAGACCAGCAGAACCGGCTCCTGTAGCATTAAACACTCAACTCCTGTTAGCTACTTTTCTACATTGTGTCGCCAGTATCACTATTTACTGTTATTTCCACTCATGCCTATTTTACTTGCCATTCCGAGTGGCACTAGAAGAGACAGTTCCACTTATCATGTAGGGCAAGAAAAGGATAAACAAAGGAGAACTTCTCCTTTCCTCCCCAGTGTGGTCCCAGCCCTACTCAAGTAGGGTCCATCTCACTTAGTGTGACTTTTTAAAAAAAAATTCTAAGACCCTGTGGGTGTCTTTTTTACCCACTTCGCGAAGACTTTTATAGGTTATTGGGTAGACCTTGTGGATTTTAAGCTTGAGAATGTTTTGGGCTCTTGGGATGCCATTCTAATGGATTTATCATAGATTCTTGGGCTGACCTCCCAGTTGTTCCCCAGCATACCTGTTTTCCATAGTCCTTGGGGGGAGATCCATGAGAGTTTAATCCTCTGCATCTGACTCCAGATAGCAGCAACATCATAGTACTTAAGCATCTCTCTTGGCGCTTCTCCCCTTCAGATCCTCCAATGAGATGCCGCAGGAGTTGTTTTGTCAGCGCTATCTTCAGACCGGGGTGTTGCGTGAAAGTTGCCCATAACCCCTAGAGTGCAATGCAATAATTCTGAAGCATAAGGAGCTAAACAGTATGTCTAGCTAGAAACCAATAACTAAATTCCTCTATTATACATTGCAAGCCTTCCTCATGCAAATCATTCTTCATTAGAAATCAGACTACATGCACAATTGATTTAAATATATCAGTGCCTTTCCCTGAAGGCATCGCTTAGCTCTGAGGTATTATTGAGCATGTAGCGCCTTTCGTTTTGTCCGCAGATGATATACAATGAAAAGATAAAGCTATTGATCCACTGCTAGAAAGCAGCTCATTCTTATCACTCTAAATTGACCTTTATTAAACCAATGTACCTGTAACATGTAAAAAAAAAAAAAAAAAAAAGATTTTTACAGATTACGCATAAATGAGCACAAATACAATTTCTCAGATAAAGTACACCAAGTTATTTCAAACCCATTTTTTCTTTATTGCAAATTATTTTTAAAAAAGTAAGATAAAGATCTACTAGATGCAGCCGCAGGATTAGAGAATGTCTGATAACAACAGGGTATTTATTTACCTAAAAATGTGTTGAGAAAGTGATGCAGATTCATTATTGTGTTTAATTTGCATAGATCTAGACATACATACACCCAGAGGGTGAGGAATGGTTTTGGAACGACTGCAGTAAACCATGAGCTATAGTGAATACAATAAAAACTGTCTGTGCTTCTGACCTTAATAAAGTTGGCAACTATTGTATAAGCATAATATTCATGAGAGGTGTTGGTTGGTTCAATGAATTGGTCAAAGCATAAGGGACTCTGGGTGACCAAAATGCATCTTACAAAATGTTAATACATATTAAAGTACATTCAAAGTACTTTAATATGCATGTTTTACTGTTTGCCTTACGTAAAATATAAAAAAAAAAAACATACAGTTAGATGAATTTTAGAAATAAAATAACTCCCTTTTTTTCCCCCTGTTTCTCTAGTGATGTCATCGACAATGTGTGCACTGTTAAGAGATCCTACTATGTACAAAAGCAAACTTATTACATTCCACACAATGTATTCTATTCCAGCAGCACAAGAAGTGACTAAATGAAACAAAGCTTTACATTGCCAGTGTCTATATAATCCGTGCTGCCGCACCTGCAGTAAACATGCAGAGTAATCACTGGGGGGAGGGCTTGAGTCTAAAATTAAAAATGTGATTAATGCATAATGCCTGCATCGAATCATACTGGAAAAAAAAAGCCTGTGCACTATACAAGCAGCAATCTTCATCTTGCACCAAAGTGAGTTTGGGAACTAGACTGTCCCTCTAAGACCCTCCTTCGCCATGTCAAAGCTTATGGTCAATAGGGTGAGGACATAATCTCATTTTTTATATAGTGGGCACACAAAGCAGTCTCTACTGCTACCAAAAATCTTTTTTACTGTATTGGAGGGGGTGAAATTAAGACTCAACTATGTGTAAGCAGGGAAACCAAAAAAATGTTGGTGCGCTTTGGTAAACTGACAAATTGCAAAAATCGCAGCATTCTCCAGATATTGATGCCTGGGTTTCTCAGTTCCCTTCTCAATGCACGCCAGTTTTCCTTTTCGACATCACCATATTTTTTTAACAAAAGATTGTCCGAGTTTATTGATGCTACACCATATATACTCGTATATATACAAAAACAATAGTCATGACCAACATTTTACTAGGGTTCCAGAAAAAAAAAATGTCTTTATTGCATTTTTATTTATTTATTACTATGTGTTAACTTTTCTGATGCCCTGGATTCAGAACACAATTTCCTGTTTTTTCTTTCTTTTTTTTTTTTTTTCAATGAGTTGGAGATTTCTGGCCTAGAAGATTGATGACCTACTAACATGAAAAGTAAAGGCTCTTTAACGGAGCTTGCTGGCTTCCTTGGACAGTTTTACTTTTATCATCATACATCAACTGGCCTGGGAGATAACGGCCTTACTTTAAATATTTATGTTGGGAAATGTATCGCATTTAGTTATAATCAACACATACAATTCTGCATTGAGAACATCCTATTTCTTTAGTTTCTGTAGCCGGATACTTTTGAATCCTCAGTACGAAAGAATTGCAACATCATAACCGCCTGGTCAACAAGCGTCTCCTTGTTTTGATCGCGAAGCTCTCCGAGGTATGTAATCAGCTCGGAAAGGTTAAATTGGTTAAGTGGACATCAATACAAACATTGTTTTACAAATAAAGATGTACGCAAAGCATCCATTATTTGTACTTTCGTGGAGACAATTCGATTGTGGTAGCTTTATTGGACTATATATAGATTTTTAAAAACTGGGTTTCATGGCTTTTTGTACGAAAGTACGTCAAATAAAATCGTAGAATTAACGTCAATGCCTTAGGAAAAGACTCAGGATTCTTTGGAAATTGGATATTGTTTATCAATTCTAACTAGTATGAACAGTGCAAAACCATGGGGTAGATTCAATGGCCCAAGTTGGGTTCAAAAAGAGCATCAATTGCATTGATGATTGGCCATTAACGAGGGCAGTAATAATGTTACTGCCCCTACTAAAAAAAAAAAAAAAATGACTGCACCTGCTAAAAAACATCCATGCTTTCTATTATTAAATACATGTACAAAGAGTGATTTAATGACAGCCAGTAAAAATGAATGGGCAAAAAAAACCACACAACTTAAATATGTGTGGGCTGCTTAATGCAGCCATTTATGTGCATAGTTTAACCTGTTCAGTGCTGTAGGGAACATAAATAGTGCTCCCTAAAGAACTGAAAAGGCTAATCTAAAAAAAATAAAAATGCTGCACTATCCATAGGGGTTCCCCCAAAGCCCACCCCACCAACTTAAATATCCCCAAGGGCCACTGGCATAAAAAATGACGCAGATGGCATAGAACCGACCCTTGAGGAACATCAACAGAGAGCATGATGGGTAATGATGTCACATCAGTGAGCAGCACAGTGAAAGAGCCCTCAGATAGATACAACTCAATCCAAAGAGAAAGCCATGCTACCAATACTCATCAACACTTAAGTGAGGGCTTATTCAGTAAATTTAATGTTTTAAAGTCAGACTGAAGAGGATTTTAAAAGGTCCTTAGTGGACAGAAAGTTGCTTACGTGCGAGTGCAAAATCCTCTGTAACAACTTGGACGTAAAGGGAACGGAAGTGTGGGATCTAAGGAAGATGTATTTTCAGTGTGTTTATGATTTCGGCATGCTTGAATGTTGGCAGTACAATTCCAGAGGACAGAGAGAGAGGTTAACAAGCTTGGTTATGGTAGATAGAGGAGAGGGGATTGAGAATGTACAAGGTGAGACAGAATGGGGTCTATTGTGCAAGTAGAAGATCTCGAAGTAAACAGTGGAATATCTACCTTTTCCTCAGCTACAGGTGAGAAGTTATTCAGAGTGAGTTTGGAAGGGGAAGGTTTGTGTAAACATTTTTTTTTTTAAAAGCGATACACGTTCTTAGTCTCTAAGAGTGGAGTAGAGCGGAGGAGCATGGGAAGGCATAGGCAGATATGATATATTTTCAGATTAATGGTAAGAAAATGATATACATTTTGCTGCTTAAGGAAAAAGAACAGGGAGGCAGAACAGTGCAGTGTTTGGAGTGACCTTTCAACTTTGTACTCAAACTAAGAAAAATGCTAATTAAATACAGTGTTGTGTTTCTGTTCATTTGCAAGGATACATTTCACAAATCCGGTTATACTGACTCTTTCTCCAATCTGACAGGAACCCTCAGGGGTCCAAGACAGTGACTCAGTATGGATCTCTCAGGCTCTGTCATTTCATGTTCATATATTGCCAGCATTGAAACATTATATCAGCACTGTGGGAAAAGTGTTAATATCGCCAGGCCTCTCTGTATACACAAGTTTAGACCATTCTCCTTAGGAAAATACTTCCAAATTTAGTTTGCTCTGCAGTTTAAAAAAAAAATGATATTTTTTTTATGGAAAGTTTGTTGGTAAATAAACATTCAAATAAAAATGATAGAAACTTCCACTATCTCTTCATTAGGACGTTCTATGGGGTCAAATTTTACAGTTCTCAAATGTTGAGCTGGGCTTTGGATTCTGCTACAGGATATCCCACCTGTCAGATGAGAAAATTTGGAGTGACCACCCTCTGTCAAATTGAGTGCCGGATACATTTTGTCCCAATTTCTGCATGTGCTGTGCTTGAAGTTCTGTGCTTCGGCACACGCCTTCGCAACATTAGTTGGCACTGCCATTAAAAAAATCCCATTAAAAATCTGTGTGGTAATTAATGCACAGTTCATTTTTCTTTCTTGAACTAGCAAAAGAATAAAGGCTTAGAGATGAGCTTGCCTCTTGAACTCCCCACTGTGCTAACATATGATTACAAGTTATGTGATAATGCACATACCCTGTGTTGATATACCTCATATACTTTTTGTATTATTGTGACACTTGTCATAAGTTTGTCCTCAAAGTTCTAGACCATCAAATAGAATAGTACTCAGAATCTATGAGAGACCCTACTGTGGAGTTTTCCCACATGGCATTTGTAACCGTGTAACTATGTGTTCGTGCTTAATAGTTTTCAGCAGCTCTATCGCTCCATTTTACAGGCTAATAAAGAACATGATGTAGAGAGACAGATAGAAAGAATAAAATAAAACCCAATAGACATGCAAATGTAAAAATCCAATTACCTTTCCTATGGCAACCCACCCATGGCTGACTGCAATACTCAAACAAGTGCTCTTCTTTACGAACGTACGATATATGTATCATTCCTAAACTAATTACAGAATAAAAGGGACTATATCATGTATGTTCAGTCATTTCTTTAATTTCTGGGGATCATGTATATTAAAGTGACAAAGCTGTAGGTTACATAAATAATTGTTTGGGGTCTTGTTTGAACTCAAACCTCAGCCTGAGATTTCAAGCTCTTGCCTTGGGTAAGTTTGGCTGAAGCTGATGGGGTCTATATATTATGTGCAGTACAGATATGATGTTTTTCAGCAGAAAGATGACAGGAACCAGTCAATATAATGGAGCGATGCATGTAGCCCAGGTTGGGCTTGAGCTTGGGATGGTCTAGAGTTGTTAATGTGGATCCAAGGGGTCGGAGGTCTCATCATATCGCCAGGCTTGTGATTCTATATAGGCATTGATGTTGCCTGAGCATTTTGGAAAGTTTAGTCAACAGTCAAAGCGAGAATACCTTTTGCTCCTTTTGCTAACCTTTACCCCACTAATGTTTGCCTACCTTTTTTGGACTGGAGTAGGCACCTGGTGGTCCGTAGGGTAACTGGGACAGCTGTGTGATTCCCTGTGGCACAGACATGGCCTGAAGAAGCAAGGAGGATGTATAGAAAAGTATAAAATGCAGACATTCTATCACCCGTCTTCTGACTGTCTCCTGGGGTCTATTGACCCTCACAGTATGTTGTTGTGCCACACTAATAAGGAGGAAAATCCCCACAGCTCTGTAAGGGATATTGCTCAATTTAAAACCCATCCTTGAGTGGATCATTATTTGATTTCCCCCTCAATAAAAGATTCCCTTTAATGAACAGAAAAAAAAAACTAGGGAAAACAAATTAATATATAAGTTAAATTGTTAATGCAGTGACGTGGCCCCTGATAAGAGAATGCCACGTTTTAACGGTAACCTTTGCTTACCGTCACGATTTCCCAATGCATCTAGAATAACCAACAAAATACAACCTGGATTAGATGTTCTAAAAACAATCATCATTGGATTAATGTTCACATAAGCTGCGGAAAAGGTCAGTCTGTAAGAGAATAGATTTTAAAACCTGTACTCGCAAGATCCAACAAGTAATGACTTAAGCACCGGGCAAAGGCTCATTAAGAAAATCAATAGATTTTTGTAGGGTTGTCACCATTGTTATGTGTCAGTGATAAGAAATAGACAATACTAGTTATTCTGGACAAATATATATTATATATGAATATTCCAATATTATATATAAATATTCCATATATTGGTATGTATATATATAAATATATATATATATATATATATATATATATATATATATATATATATATATATATATATATATATATATATATATTGGGACATGCCACGTCATTATTGCATTCAGGTGATTCACCCATTGCCACAGTTGTATAAAATCAAGCACCCTGTATCTCCAAACATTTGTGAATCAATGGGTCGTTCTGAAAAGCTCATGGAATTCAAGCATGGTACTGTGATAGGATGCTGCCATCTTTGCTGTAAGTAGGTTTTTGTGAAATGTCATCCCTTTAGTAGTGTCAGACCTCCCATCACAATGTACAATGCTAATTTAAAGCATGCAACCACTGGACTCTGGAGAAATGGAAGCATGTTCTGTGGAGTGACAAACCAAGCTTTGCTGCTTGGGAGCCTGATGGGCGAATCTAGGTTTGGACGATGTCAGGAGAATGCTGCCTGCCTGACTACATTGCGCTAACTGTAAGGTTTAGGGGAGAAGGGATGATGGGTTGGGGATGTTTTCCAGGGTTTGGTCTAAACCCCTTACTTCCAGTGAATAGAAATCTTAATGATTCAGCATACCAAGACATTTTGGACAATGTGATGTTTCCAATTTTGTAGGAACAGTTTTGAGCAAGGTACTTTTCTATCATAGCATGACTGTGCCCCAGTGCACAACGCAAGGTCCAAAGACAGGGCCGGATGAGTTTGGCATGGAAGACCGTGACTGGCCGCGCAGAGCCCGGACCACAATCTCATTGAAAACCTTTGGGATAAACTTAAATGAAGATTGAGAGCAACGTCTTCTCGTCCAAAATCAGTACCTGACCTCAGATATGCTCCACTGGATGAATGGAGAAAGATTCCCACAAAAACACTAAAAAATCTTGTGGAAAGCCTTCTAGGAAGAATGGAAGCTGTTATAACTGCAAAGGGGAAACCATCTTATTGTATTGCTTTCTCTAACTTTCTCTGTTCCTCCCAACCTCCTTTCTGTTAATTTCTTTGTCTTGCCTCCTTTTCCTCCATCCATCAATCTGCCATGTTCCTTCCTCTCTTCCCTTCTTCCTTTCTGTTCCTGTGTAACTTTCTGAATTGCTATTACTCCCTGATGTAGGTACAATGTGTTCATACCTGCGTGCATCAGAATTCAATAAAGGCAGCATTCCCCACCTAATGCCCATGCAAATAGATGCAATGAATTCTTAAAGTGTACAAATAATTTTGAGATGGGGATGATACAATTACACTATTTAATAGAAAGTAAAAGAGGAACAATTTGATGAAATGACAAAAATGAGTTCTAGTCTTGGAAATTAGAACCTCCTAATTGAAACTGATCTAAGTAGACTTGTATACATATTTGCTAATGGATATAGATATTTTTTCAAACAATGGTGCCCAACGCAGAGCTAGTGTATCGGAAATTTTAAAACAGGCTTTTATTCTTGTAAATGTTGTGACTATATTAAGTTGACAAGAATGGTGTGTTTTTTTTTTTTTGTTTTTGTTTTGTCTCTTCAACTTAATAAACCATGGTAAAGGAATGTGAGGTTTTGCACTTTCTTCACGGAGATAATGAAAATAAAGTGTGTGGAGATTAATAGAATTAATGGGAACATAAATAAAAGAGAGTGTATTCTGTATTGTACATAAACATGCTCTCTTTACTGCGACACCTAATCATAACTAATGAATTGTCACAGCTTAAAAAAAAAATAAGACAAAGAAAAGAAAGACAAAAAAAAAATTAGCTGTCGGCTTGTAGGAGAACATTATGTAAATTATTCAATATGTTTAGCAATACATCTCTGTGATATCTGCAACGAACAGATTTAGGGCACAAATAAATCTGCATGCGGACATGACTAACTTAACATTTTCATTGCTTCCAGATAAGCTCTCATGAGCTGATCTTTTGTATGTGTGTTTATGGCTTTGTCTAGGGCTTCAAATATTTCTTTGTAGTAATTGCGGGGTCGTGTTGTTGTTGTTCATTGATAATGAAGACTAATGTTAAATATTTATGCTAGTTCCACAAATAGTCTTTCATTCCACGGTCTCTCTTATCGGCTGTGTTGAGGATTCTAAAAATGTTAGAGGGCAAAGTGGAGTTGGTATGTATCCGTAATTCAGTTTCCAATGTTCCGTAGCCAAATAACCAGGGATAGGCAATGTGTCTGTACAAGGGGCACCAGGGTCCATGGCCAGGTCTGTGAAGGTGCACAGAACATCATTAAATGTCCACCATGAGTGAATAACTCAAACCATATCTATAGGCAGAAAAGTTTGGCCACACGGAGGTGAAGGTTGATCTTAGAAGAGGAGATTCTAGTAACATCCCTGTCCACTGTCGTGGTCTGCATCTTTGGAGCTTTTGGGAAACCTCTTGCATTGTTGCTTTTCATAGTCTTCTCTAACAAACTTATAATAATTCTCTCACATTTTCAATCATATAAACTCTTCCATCTTTGTTAAACTATCCAGGTAAAGTCTGTTTCAGGCAACCTGGTGTTAAAGGATGCCCCAACCACATCACTTCTGTAGAAAACCACCACCAACTCAGCTGAATGGCACTTAACCCCGGTCAATTCAATACTGCCTTAAACATGCTTCGAGAATTTTCGATGTGTCCAGGGCCATCCACTGAATTGGACTAAAGCTAAGCAGTTTACACTTACAGGAAATGACTTCCTCGGAACTTGAACCTTGACTTCCGTGATGTTGTCTCTTTTCCTTATACGTACAGTAAATTCTTCACTCTTGTGTCTAGTCAGAGCTCTTATTCAAAACCTATAAAAGGAACTTCCTGTGGAACTCTTATTGCCAATTTATTTTGGTTCTTAGCTGTCCAATAATAAAGCCTGCGTTCTCAACCGCTTACCTATGTACAAAACGTGAACCAACTGACATTTGCTGCCTTCTTCGACCCACTGTCTCCAACTTGTTGACAACTCTGTTGCTAACCACTATTATCCCCAGCTGTTCATTGCTACTAATGCTCTCTGTAGTGGTTGTCCATGTCTTTAATTTTAAAATATGGAGAATTGAACTGCCCCAAATTTGGCAATTTTTGATAATTTGGCGCCAACTTCAGGGGTTTCAATCCTTTAGGAGTACACAAAATCCATAGGATTTTGATGTTCGACCCCCAGAAACTGAATGTGGCCAAAAGCCGACTTAAAAGTGTTTAAGAACTGGAGAGAACTGCAGATTTGTCAGCAGTTGGGCATTATGCCCTGATCTGGCCAGAGTTCGGAACGGATCCCAGCATGTTGAGTAGAACCTTTAGGGTCTCAAATAGCTGGTACCTAGATGCACACACATCAGTATCATTACACCATGTTTATTTCAGGGTCAGTTTCTTCAATTCGACTAATAAGAGATCGATGCATTTGAAAAATCCTTGGCCAAGTTGAGTTGCAAGAAGGACATACAAAGCAGTTTACTTAAAGACAAATCCCAGTGGGCTATCATTTATGTAAGACAAACTCTGAAAAAGTCATCTGTCTTCAGAGCCAAGTGTCATCGATATATGATGTCAAAACATCTTAATGTGCACAAAATATATTCATTAATCTCTTTTCTCACAGAAAAAGTCAGAGATTTCATTTCAATTTGCCTCTGTGCGCTGTCTATGCTAACAATCCGCTTTTATGGATATTTATGATGGAGCTGAAAATTCCAGCCAAATTGTTTTCCTTCATTATATTTTCTGCAGTATTAAAACTAAAAAAAAAAAAAAAAACAAGAAAAAAAAAAACCTTGAGGGCCAGCGCATGTTGTAAAGAAAGGATATGTGATTGGTAAGCAAAATGTATGTGCCATTTAGTCTCAACTTTCCTACAGACAAATGCAGATAATAAAAAGTCAGCATTAAACCTTCAGCTTCGGTCTGACATTTATTATGGTTTAAAAAAAAAAAAAAAAAATTCAAATACCTCAAAGGAATAAATTCTTCTGTGAAGTAATCTGATTACCTTCGGTCTCCGGAAAGTTACATTCGGAACAAGACCTACAGGCATCTGAATAAAATATTCGGTCTGAGGAAGGTTTCTTGGGATTTTGCCGTTAAAAGTAGTATAATGAATGCTAATTGTTTTGTTTTTTTGTTTGTTTTTTTTTAACACAAAACATTGTCAATTGTTTATTTAAAGGTCACCATGAGCCTCTGTGCACGAAGACCCACTCTAACCTATTTGTAATACCTTGCACTGGGACAATTAAGATAAATGAAGCTGGGATTTCCCCATGGATAGGGGTGGGAATACTTTGAGTGAAACTTCTGCAAAAGGTAATTAGTGTAAAAGTGAAAATAAATAAAACAATAATCCCAAATAAAGAAAATAATGAGATTGTTCTTAAAGTGTATTAATTAGCTTTTATTTTATAAATATATATATTTTACTTATTTTTAAATATAGTGCAACAAAATGAAACAAAATTAAATTTAACTAGTTAGTTACAAGTTAAGTGATTACCAGTAAGCAAGGGCGGTGTTCCATATAATCAGATGCAGGGAATCTTTCTATTTTTAAAGGGACTCGTCACCAAACACACAACAGAAATAAAATACTAAAGTGAATGTATCTGTCCTTGAAACACTGATTCAAATACTGTAAGTGAGCTATTTTCAAGCAAATATATTAAGGAGATGATGTCATAAATATGCATAGCTGTGACCACCAATAGTAAAGTGTGGCATGATTTGCAAATGTGGTTCATAACCACTTCCTTCCAGCAGTGAAAATGATGTCACTTTGTCTACTGGCGACCAGAAAAACAGCTCAGTGCTTGTGTGAAAAAAACAGGACACTTTTACTTCTTGCACTTTACTTCCTATATATATATATATATATATATATATATATATATATATATTTACATGTATTACAACAAGTGTATTTTTGCTTTTAAAATGGCTCCTGCAAAAGGCAAGCGTTGGATATAATCATACACCCTGGCTCCTTCAGAGTTGTGATAGAGATCAGGGAACAAGATATGTCATTGCTAAGGTCATTTTTACTGCTTAGTGCCATAAAAGGTGTGTCTGTGGTGGGGGGGGGGGGGGGGGGTCCACAATGCAAAACAAAGATCTACGTAGAGTCTGTGGTTCTTAGCCTGCAAATTGATGTAAATAAGTGTGGGCAAGAAGTAAAATTTCTCTTACTATAATCAAGTGGTCGCGCCACATTGTTCTTAGGAGGTTGTGGGTAAAAAGTAGTGTGTTGCGAGCGGTAAGGGTGTAAATTGCTCCTAGTGGGTGGGAAAGCTTACAAACCAGGCCTTTCCTGTTGTTTTATGTCATTTCACTAGATCCTATGTACACCTGTGGCTTCCCTCACCAAGATAGGGAATGAGTAAATAATAAAAGTAACAAAAAGTAAATATTGGCTGGGTAGGTTTCAGAGTCCAAGAACTTGCACTAAGCTTCTTGGGTAAAAAATATCCGATGTAGAATTATAACAAATACAATGTGAAAAATACAGCCCAAATTTAGAAACGCTATTAAGTTAAATATAAACGACATGAAAATGAAAAGAGTCGACACAATTGTGAATAGATACAAATATAAGGAAATTGGGAGCACAAAAATATTTATTTAATTCGGCGTGTTGGTAAAGTGACCAACATTTACACATAATACAGAGAAATATCAATACACAACCTTAAATATAGAATTCCCTTGTGTATACTTAAACTATATGTACTATATATATGATATGATATTCCATGTAATCAATAAACAAATTACTATTTTATATACATAGGTTATACATTAATTTGCTTAACCCTTTATTTATCTGTTACATACCAAAAAGCCAATAACAATTAATTAAAAATGCTTAATTATTTCATGGAACAGACATAGGTATAAATCACTATGCTATGCAATTAAGAATTAAATTAATGTTTAAGAACACAGGTTAGAAATGTATTTAACTAAGTCCTTAATTGTCTCTTACGTGCCAAGAATCATAGAGCAATTCATTAAAAATGCTTAATTAATTTATTAATTAAGTAACCCAACGAATACCTTGCCTTGTTAATTCTGAACTATGCATCTAATGCAATTAGCGGAATCTCGAGAGGCAGGATTGGCACAAGTAAATCAGTGGAAATGAGACTGCGGAGGAGTAGAGTTTTCGCCTACGACATAGTGATGGAGCCAGGGAATACACTCATATAATGACGAGCAATGCAACTGACCAAATGTCTGTTTTACAATGTGATGATCAACTTGGCATGGGTCACTTCAATCACCTGGACAGGTATTTGTCCATCTAAAATAAGTAGAGCCCTAAATCTCTTTATTTGGGGTAGAGAAAATAACCACAGCCAGTTTAATTAAAACCACCTAGTTCTCGTGATAACATTACAGCAATTTAAAAAACATTTTGCAACTTTTACACACTGACTAAACATGTTAACCATATTTAACAACCTGAAAACTCCCAAGCAATCACGTGTATCAAGGTGGCCTCCTTTTGATTACCATTTTTGGGGCATATCCCTATTGTCCCCATCGTTTTGGAGGTTCACCCTCGAACCTGCCAACAGAGTCTTCCTTGACTCAGCAGAGTGTTCTTGCACTAAACCCCCCCTGGATACCCAGAAAACCATCTGCCAGAGCTGGGACAATATTCCATACCTGTGACCGGACGAAAAAGGGAAGGGCGGGTGGGACAACAGGTAGGGAAACTATTTTGGTTAAAATAGCTGCTAAAAACTCATTTTCAGTTACTTAAATAGACTTCCCAGGCTCCACCTCTTTAATCAAAACTTACCAATACACTAACATGTCACCACAGTACCTTGTCAAGACAGCCCCTCGTCTATGCTGTCTGGGGGCTATGGACTTCCGTAACAAGGAAGTATGTGCTGTCAGTAAGTAACAACATAGAGAGCGGCTGTCTGGGTTGATCATATAAGAGCCTGCACGTTCTACTACGCTGTACTCTGCAATGGGGTGCATGATTCACCAGCGTATACCACCCTGGCGTGCTTCCTGTAAGAAGGTGGTAAGACACCCTTTTTGGAATCTACATAATGCCATTGGTTTCAATGTAACACTGTGGGAATGGATGACGTACTCCGTAACTTCTGACTTCCTAAAAAAAAATGTCAGCTTTGAGTGATAAGCAATCACTTGTGTTAGGATCTTTTTTACTTGACAATAGTTACAATTTTATTTGATGACCACTAAGTTTATGACTCAAATACATAAGCTCTAAAACCTTACTTTTAATAATAATATGTAATAAAACCAAATGCATAAATGGCAAACACAAACGTGAGACAATGCATACAATATTAGGTGCATTTGTGATAATTTTATGCTTCAGTGTCGTAAGTCTAATGTTAAAAAAAAAAACGTAAAAATAATTTAAAAATTGCCCCTACTGTAGTTTTGGACAGTGCTAGATAAATACTGTCAGTGCATGTAGTGATGCTGGTATCATCAGAGACAGCTCACGATAAAATGAGTGGCCTCTAGTAGCATTCACTTAACATTCTTGATGCTGTGATAGGTTCAACTAGAATGTGTTTTACTGAATATTTATTAACAATTAGTATTTATAGAGTGCTTTATAGTGCAGTTTTACATGTGGTGGAACCACTGATACATTAAGCTATTACTGAATTTCAGCAACAGGTACCATATTTTGAATGTTTACAGAGCTGTGTGGTTTCAATTCTACTTTTTCAAGTTTAGGTGATGGGCCTAGGTGTCTAGAATAGCCAGAACTAGACTCAACAATTGCTAATGCCTGTATTCTTATGCATCAATATGATAATACACCGATCAGTCATAACGTTATGACCTAATATTGTGTAGCTCCCATTTGATGCCAAAACAGCCCTGACCCGTTGAGGCATGGACTCCACTGGACCTCTGAAGGTGTGCTGTGGAATTCTGGAACCAAGACGTTAGCAGCAGATCCTTTAAGTCCTGTAAGTTGTGAGGTGGGCCCTCCATGGATCAGACTTATTTGTCCAGCACATCCCACAGACGCTCAATTTGGATTGCGATCTGGGGAATTTGGAGGTCAACACCTTGAACTCGTTGTTGTGTTCCTCAAACCATTCCTGAACCATTTTTGCTTTTTGGCAGGGAGCATTATCCTGCTTGAAGAGGCCAATGCCATCAGGGAATACCGTTTCCATGAGGTTGGTGGTACGTGTCAAAGTAACATCCACATGATTGGCAGGACCCAAGGTTTACCAGATGAACATTGCCCAAAGCATCACACTGCCTCCGCTTGCCACCAGTCAGTGGCTATAATGTTATAGCTGATCTATGTACTTTGTAGCATATTAATTTTATTTCACTATGTATAATGATCAGTATATTACAGCACTGTACCTTGGATATTCCTTGCTACGTTGTTTGTGCTCTCTTATTTCAGTCAACACACAAGTTTGATATTTGTAACGAGTTCACTTCTGCCCAATGCTGCTGAGAAATTGAAGTTTCTTAACTATTCTGTTAAACCGAAGTGATAACACTTTGATATCTTTGATCTGCCCACTGTACATTGGGTTTTTTTATGGCAGAAAAACAATAAAATGAGAAAAGGAAATCAGAAGTAATTTAACAGAGAGTTCATTTGGTAACGAGTGTTTGACAGGAATATTTTCATCATAAATCTTCAGAAAGGTATTATTTACTAGCTCATCTGAGAGTGAAATGTTGTATTCAAATGCAGGCCACACCATCATTCTCGACTGCGGGTATACTTTTAGAATGAGCTGTATTCAAATAGGAAGAGACAGTAAACTTCACAAATTAAATAAATGCAGGAGAAACAAAATACATCACAATAAACTGTTCTCTAAGCCCAGGCATATTCCTGTCCGTTCCCGATAATACAGGGAGAGGTTGAGGTAAAAGGCTATAAATAATACGGGGTATAATATTTCTATATCAGAATCCAAATGAATTAAATTAAAATTGAAGTATTACAGCCATGGCAATATTTGTGTATAAAAACGATTCATAGACCTTGTTGAAATAAGAGGTAACGTTTAAATAATTCCATTTTCCTCAGAAAAAGTTGATACTATTGGATAGTTAAACACAATTATTAAATATTTATGGCACTTTTCATTTTAGAATAATAGAAATAGCATCAAAAGAAACAGTATGGCCTTTAATACAATCTGCAAAGAGGTGATGTCATAAACATGCGACCTTACAGACACAATCAACATATAGCTCAAGGATGAGAATGCACGAGGTCACTGGGTTCGGTAACTCCCACTATACCAGTATCGATGATAGGTCCAGCCAAAAGTAGCAATGCCACTCAACGAAAGGAACATACATTGTTTTGTCAATATTCAATAACTCACTCATTTGTATCAGGTAAAATATATTGCAGGACCCAAGCCAAAACATCTTCTACAATATATGGTACCTGATACAAGTGAGTGATGAACTGAATATTAAAGAAACAAGTTATCGCCTGTGAGTGCGACCAGCAACAATTAAAATATTAATTTCTCTTATCGTGCTTCCAACTTGCACAATGCATAGTTCCTTTTTCATCACTATGTATTCTATACATTCTCTACATTCTCTGTATAAAAGATGTCTCCAAGATGGAGTCTTAGCCTATGACTAAGTTCATACTCTGAACGAAACGCCTTAGGTGTTTTGCCTGAGCATTATTAATTGTGGACTGTCTCCAAGAAGTTTCAGTCCTGAGTTAAGGGACTCAAGGGACTAAGGGAATCAAGACATATTTTTTTATTTTACTGGGATCCAGCCTGCGTTGAGCTGTATTCATTCTTTCATAAAAGGTTCTATTTCTTCTGACAACCCATTTATCCTGATCAGTTTGTCAGGTTGCGGAGTGAGTAGGAGTGGATTGCCCATGTTTGGAACCTGGCTTCATGGGCTGATGGCTGTTTTGCACCATTTGTCTTCTCCTCCTTCTCTTCAGTCACCTTGTGTGGTTGTCTTATTGTTCTTATAAGTTGGAGTTGTCTATATAATGAACTAACACTAATTCGATTAAGATCTGCCAACGCATCTGCTTTGAAACAATGAGGAGACTACATTTTCTCCGAGCATGTTTTTTTGACTAGTCTATATTTTTTTTCTTATTGCACACACATTTTGCATCCAGCCTCCTTAATCATCTTCTCCCCCCGCACTATATGGGAAATCAATAGACAAGCAATTCTGTGCAGAAATCATCTTCAACTTATACTTTCCATGATCACCATTTCAATATTATTTTAGTTTAATATTGCGTTGGTCCATTGTGACTGGTGCAAACATTAATTATCTAGACACCTCCTTTTGCTTTTTAAATTATGAGCCAGTAATTGACTCTATTAGTAGGAACATAAACTGCAGTAAGGTCTCTATCATTCACTCTATATGTGTATCGATCCTTTCACTTAATAGAATATATAGATTGGGCTTATGCATGTGTTTATCGTATCCACACCATGACACCAAGTTTAGCTGCTATTTTTATGATTTGCACAGATCATTTCTATTAATACTTCATATGCTTTCATGCTATTAAGAGGTTGGTTATTAAATGTCAAAACGCGTTGGGTAAGTAGTAATGTTACTTACCCAGCCTTGTTATCATTTGTTCTAGTTTCCATTTATGGCATTTATTAATGTCCGACTGAATATAGATTTTTCCATACAGGAAAATGTAGAATTATGGACCCAACAAATGTTATGTTCATTCCTTTTTTGGCTTCACTTTTTAATTATTCCACTTCTGAATTATTCCAGCTATATTTTGGAGCATAGTGTAACGTTTAGTCCATGTCTTAAGAGTTGATTCGTTGCATCAGCAAGTGTAGTCCATCTAGCCATTCTCACCATAGTTACCTTTGTAAAACCCTGTGGAAACCATTCAAATTTATTCCTTAGCAGTGTTTTTTCCTGATAGTGTCCTGCCTTCAGGGAAGACCATATAGGCACAAAGCAGCATAAATAGGGCCTTAGGCCAAATTGAGAAGTCGACCTTGTACCAGGATAGCAAGCAGTTACCTTCGATGGGGCCCAATAGGAAGACTTCTGCATCTTGACATGCTGAAGTTGCACCAGGATTCTCTGCACTTAGTTGCCCATGTTTGGAAACTGGGTTCATGGGCCGGTGGCTGTTTGCACCATTTGTCTTCTCCCTTGTTACATTGTGTGGTTGTCCTCCTATTGTTCCTATAAGATGGAGTCGCCTTAAATAATGAACTAACACTAATTGGCCACCTTGTGTGGTTGTCCTCAGGCATGTACCTGCAGAACGTGGGGAAAATGAACTATTTAACATCTAATGTTGAATGAACATCCTCCATGTTTTTAAGAGAGATTTTGGATCCTTTTATCTGTGTGTCGTACTAGCTAAGCCTGTACATTTAGGGATTTAGCTAAGCCTGTACACTTAGGGATTTAGCCAAGCCTGTATATTTAGTGATTTCACTAATCCTGTACACTAAGGGATTTAGCCAAGCCTGAATATTTAGTGATTTCACTAAGCCTGTACACTTAGGGATTTAGCCAAGCCTGTATATTTAGTGATTTCACTAAGCCTGTACAGTTAGGGATTTAGCCAAGCCTGTATAAATGTAGTGATTTCACTAAGCCTGTACACTTAGGGATTTAGCCAAGCCTGTATATTTAGTGATTTCACTAAGCCTGTACACTTAGGGATTTAGCCAAGCCTGTATATTTAGTGATTTCACTAAGCCTGTACACTTAGGGATTTAGCCAAGCCTGTATATTTAGTGATTTCACTAAGCCTGTACACTTAGGGATTTAGCCAAGCCTGTATATTTAGTGATTTCACTAAGCCTGTACAGTTAGGGATTTAGCCAAGCCTGTATAAATGTAGTGATTTCACTAAGCCTGTACACTTAGGGATTTAGCCAAGCCTGTATATTTAGTGATTTCACTAAGCCTGTACACTTAGGGATTTAGCCAAGCCTGTATATTTAGTGATTTCACTAAGCCTGTACACTTAGGGATTTAGCCAAGCCTGTATATTTAGTGATTTCACTAAGCCTGTACACTTAGGGATTTAGCCAAGCCTGTATATTTAGTGATTTCACTAAGCCTGTACACTTAGGGATTTAGCCAAGCCTGTATATTTAGTGATTTCACTAAGCCTGTACAGTTAGGGATTTAGCCAAGCCTGTATATTTAGTGATTTCACTAAGCCTGTACACTTAGGGATTTAGCCAAGCCTGTATATTTAGTGATTTCACTAAGCCTGTACACTTAGGGATTTAGCCAAGCCTGTATATTTAGTGATTTCACTAAGCCTGTACAGTTAGGGATTTAGCCAAGCCTGTATATTTAGTGATTTCACTAAGCCTGTACACTTAGGGATTTAGCCAAGCCTGTATATTTAGTGATTTCACTAAGCCTGTACACTTAGGGATTTAGCCAAGCCTGTATATTTAGTGATTTCACTAAGCCTGTACACTTAGGGATTTAGCCAAGCCTGTTGAACACCAAAGCAAGATCACAAACTGCAGACCAGGGTACGGAACACATACTGCTTGTGCTTATTTCCACCCACATATTCTTCATATATTGGGCTCTGTACCTTTTGATATTTCTTATGGTTGGGTATAAATACCACAAGGAAGCCTGTCTTAGCCTTTTATTGCAAGATCACCACCACCTGACTTCTAAGTGTACCACCTATGTGGTTGGCGGACAAGCCCCACTTGAACACTTCTTATATTCCAACTATGTTTATATACACCTTCATAAACTTCAACACTTGACATTGTGGTTCCTTTCCTTGCAATGTTTTGTATTGTGTATTGTAGACTTCAATAGAAAGCCCTGGTGTCAGATACGACCTTCCTACGGGTGATGGATCGGCAAAGATGTCTTCTGCCAGTTCTGTTGTAAATATAACACTTGTCTTCTTCTTATTCCTTGATGAAAAGGTTTTCAGATATTCCTCTTCCTTGTTAGACAGAATATCTGCTCTTCGAGTCACCACTTTGTCAATTACAGTTTTTTTTTTTCTCTGCATACTTATTAATCTTGACAACTACACTTTCAAGATTGAGGGATGTGTCACAGTTATTACTTTAACTTACATATTAATGAGCATTTATCCACTGACAGTTTACCAATTTATCCGTTAAGTCAACAGCCACTGTTGATAGATCTGCATGCTGCAAAGAAAGAAAAAAAAGTGGACTCTCATCCATCTGCATATAAGGATCAGACCATTTAGTTCAAAATGAATCATCATCATTATACCTTGAGTCAACTGTAAAGTTTGACTGATTTCATGTTATATTTGCTATTCCTGTTATTTTTCACCTCGGGCTCTTGAATGTTTGCACACCTCATCACTGGTAGAAGTGAATAAATTGGCTGGCTTGAGAGACATAATTCTTTATATATATAAGAAAATCATTGGGAGTTTACCTTTCTCCCCAAAGGCCCCAAAATTCCAACTGAATAAAACTCCTTGGAAGCAAGCAATTACTTTCTGCACTTCAGTAACTTTAGTTTCAATACCTTTACTTCCCTGAGACAATATTGGTTTGCATCTTGGACAATGCATCCAGAAGCCCGACAAACCTTGTAAAACAATTGTATATCAATGGATTAATGGTGTACCCAAAAGATAGCACTTTTTGTGACTAATCCATTCTATGTATTTAGTATGGGTTGGCTTGAAGTGTCTGTATATACACCGATCAGCAATAACATCATGACCATTGACAGGTGGCAAGCTGGCAGATGCAGTGTGATGCTTTGGTCAATGTTCTGCTGGGAAACCTTGGGTCCTACCATTTATAGTAACATAGTAAAATATTAATTTAGGTTGAAAAAACTCCATCAAGTTCAACCCTTCTACCTATCATTCCAGCGTTTGATCCAAAAGAAGGCAAAATCCCTCAAGAAAGATATTTAAAATGCCTCCTATGATGGAAAAAATGCTTCTTGACTCCAAAGGGCAATCAGATTTCTCATTGGAACTATTATTAATGCTTATTCTATTATTAATAGCCCTGTATGTTCTGCTTTTCTAAAAAAACATCCAGACCATTTTTAAATGCATCTATTGTATTTGATAGCACTACCTCTCTTGGCAGTGAGTTCCCTAACTTAATTGTCCTTACCGTGAATAATCCCTTCCTTTGCTATCTATGAAATCTTTGCTCTTCCAGTCTCAGGGGGTGACCTCTTGTTCTTTGTGCATTTCTATTAATGAACAAGTCACTGGAGAGCTCTTTGTATTGGCCTTGCACATATTTATATAATTTTATAATATCCCCTCTGAGATGCCTTTATTCTAACGTATTAAATGCAATTTTTTTAGTCTCATAACTAAGATCCTCCAGTCCCATTATTAATTGTGTAGCCCTTCTTTGAAATTTTTACAGTTCCATAATACCCTTTGTAAGGATTGGTGCCAAGAATTGTACTGCATATTCAAGGTGAGGTCTTACCATTGACTTGTAAAGAGGCAAGATGATATCCTTCTCCCATGAATTGATACCTCTTTTTATACATGCCAATAGCTTATTGACCCTTGCAGCTGGTGACTGGCATTGAGTAGACATCTGCATTCATTTTTGGACTAATGCATTTTTGTCCGAAAATAGCATTTTCGTCCATTCATCCGAAAAACGAATAACGAAAATGCTAAACTAACAAAAGCCGAATGAACGAATTGTTAATAAACAAAAATCATTCGTCCATTCGTCCTATTGGCATTATATAAACCGAAATAGAGTCGGTTTATAGAATACCAATAGCATTACATACATTCCATAAACCGACATAATGAACGACTTTCGGTTTATGGAATGTATGTAATGCTATTGTTATTCTATAAACCGAAATAGAGTCCCCATTCATACGAAAAGGTCAATTGATCTATTCGTATGAATGGGGACTCTATTTTGGTTTATAGAAAGCCAATAGTATTACATAAGCCAAAAATCTATAAACCGAACGACATTCGGTTTATAGACTTTCGGTTTATAGAATACATGTAATGCTATTGCTGTTCTATAAACCGAAAGTCTATAAACCGAACGTCTTTCGGTTTATAGACTTTCGGCTTATGGAATACATGTAATACTATTGGCTTTCTATAAACCGAACTAGAGTCCCCATTCATAATAAATTCTTAATATACAAAATTAAAAATTAAAATTCTTAATAAACAAATTAAAAAGAAGAGGGCCTAAAACAGGACCTGAGGTACTCTGCTCAATACCCTGGTCCAATTTAAGGATTTTCCTTTTACAACAACCCTCTGCATTCTATCTCTTAGCCAAATTTCAATCATAATTTGCCCCCGAACCTATTTCTCTCAATTTGTAGAGTAACCTTTTGTGTGGAACTGTATCAAATTCTTTAGCAAAGTCTAAATAGATCACATCGACTGCCACACCTATATCTATATGTTTACTGACTTATTCATAGAATGGTATTAAGTTTGTTGAACAAGACCTGTCTTTCACAAAACCATGTTGACTTTTGCTAATTATATTCTGATTCAAGATGTATTCTTGAGCGTTTAGCTTTAGCAATCCTTTATATAATTTCCCTACTATAGATGTCAAGCTCACTGGCCTATAATTACCTGGCAGAGATTTTGATCCCTTTTTAAATATTGGAATGATATCCACCTTTCGCCAGTCTGTTGGCACCATACCTGAACTGAAAGAATCCCTAAAGATCATAAATAGTGGACTGGACAGAATTATGCTTAACTCTCTAAAGACCCTTGGGTGTATGCCATCGGGCCCTGGGGCCTTGTCTATCCTAACAGAGTGTAATTGCTTAAGCACTTTTTCTTTTGTCAACCAACCCCATGTTTGCGGTGCTCATTCATTGGTTCTTCCATATAAACATAAAAAAAAAGTATTTAAGATGTCTGATTTCTCTCTGTCCTCACTAACCAAATTTCCCATTTGGGATAACAAGGGCCCAACATATTCTGCCTTTAGCTTTTATCTGTGTATATACTTTTTTTTTTACATTTTTGGGGTTAATTTTACTCTCCTTAGCAATCCTTTTCTCATTTTCCAATTTAGCCATTTGAATTCCCTTTTTGCAGACTTTGTTGGCATCTTTGTACTCTATAAATGATAATGCTGATCCTTTTCTTTTAAAATGTTTGAATGCCATTTTCTTGGCATTTTCTTACCGGTAAGCCACATTGGTTTTGATTTGTGTCTTTTGTATTTGTTTCCCAAAGATATATATTGGGATGTGTACTTTTGTAATGTGTGCTTAAAGGAATTCCACTTGTGTTCCGTGTTTAGTCCAGAAAGCAATCCTTCCCAGTCTACATGTTCAATCGATTCCATTAGTCCATTAATGTTGGCAATTCTAAAATTAATGTGGATGTTACTTTGACACATACCACCTACCTGAGAATTGTTTCAGACCATGTACACCCTTTGATAGAAACGGTATTCCTTGATAGCATTGGCCTCTTTCAGCAGGATAATGCTCCCTGCCTCAAAGCAAAAATGGGTCAGGAATGGTTTGAGGAACACAACAATGAGTTCAATGTGTTGACTTGACCTCCAAATTCCCCAGATCTCAATCCAATTCAGAATCTGTGGGATGTGCTGGACAAACAAGTCCGATCCATGGAGGCCCCACCTCACAACTTACAGACTTAAAGGATCTGCTGCTAACGTCTTGGTGCCACATACCACAGCACACCTTCAGAGGTCTAGTGGATTCCATGCCTCGATGGGTCAGGGCTGTTTTGGTGGCAAAATGGGACCTACATATTATTAGGCAGGTGGTCATAATATGGCTGATCACTGTAAGTTTCCCCCCTTTAAGCTCTGTACCTAGCACTAAATTGATGTTAATGTATCATAAAAAGATGTACTGAACTCTTTTTTTAAAGCAAGGGTGCAAATGAATCAATAGTTTATATGATATTCTAAAGGAAAAAATGATCATATCCGCCAACATAGTAACTCATTAGGTGGTAATATGTAGACTGCTTAGGAATAAGCATCTTCATTGCAAAATGCATCAAGCTCAATGCCTACTTTTTGTTTGTTTGTCAGATGTTTTTGCCCACTAATAAGTTTAAAGATCTAAGGACCTTCAATATATTTATGTATTTTTGGTACCACTACCCTCTGCACTACTAAATCATGTTTTTCTGGAGTCCTATGTGTCAGACATGTAGCCTCATTTATCTTCTCTCAGCTCATGTTTAACTAAAAGTTATTATCAAGTATAGACATTGTAAATAGAAATGCTTTAATGGAAGTGTGCAGGTAAAGCACCTATAACTCACAAATCATAACTTTAAGGAAGAGACTGGGCATGGCCACAAACTCTTATTGTTTATTAAATGATGTATTCATGTTCATTTTCTTGTTATTGTTTTTCTTTATTGGATTCTATGTAATTGTTTTCACTAGTTCGCTCATTGGTAACATAACAAAGGAAAAATGCTAATTTATAAAATGATGTTCTATAATGTCATTTATCTTCATCTTGTACTATTTTTGGCCACTTGGTAAGTACTTTGACGTATTATTTTGTAAAAAAAAAAAAAAAAAAAAAAGTATTCCTCCATTTTGCAACCAAACTATATAACTGATTCACTATATTGAAATTATACAGATGAAAATTATACAGATGTATCTCCCATTAATATATGGACTTCACTGGGTATGTCAATACGGACTTAATCACATAAGAAATATTTAGAACATTTATTTTAGTAGACGACAGACATTCCGGTAATTAATGACCTTCACCATCCTGCTCTAATGACATAGCTGTCTTGTCTAGCCGTTGCTCAAACAAATATATTTTCTTTGTACTGCTACATGGTGTTGTAACAGAAGATGCAGGGAACTCTACAGCACAAGGTAGATTGAGATTTATATCCTGGAAGTCATGTAAAGCTATGGTTTAACATATGCCATGTGCACAATTTCCTACATACCGTATTTGCTCGAATATAAGACAAGGTTTTTTTCAGAGCAAATGTCTTATATTCGAGGCCATTTTATAATCTGACCTCAAATCGAGGTCAGACTATAAGACTGGGATCCAGGTCCCCCGCAGAGATGCAGGAGACCTGGATCCCCCTTGCTAACAGCCAGAGGATGTCTGCACAATACACGCAGACATCCTCCCCTGCTGCCTGGCACGACCGCCGGGACTTCTTTGATGATCGTGCAGACATCCCCCAGCTGCCCCCACTAGCCACCATGGAAAGAAACAAGGTGAGGGGAGGGGGAGAGAGACAAGAGGAGGGGGGAGACAGAGAAAAGGGGAGGGAGGAGACATAGACAAGGGGAGGGAGGGGGGAGACATAGACAAGGGGAGGGGGGAAAGAGACAGAGACAAGGGGAGGGGGAAGAGCCAGAGACAAGGGGAGGGGGGAGAGCCAGAGACAAGGGGAGGGGGGAAGAGACGAGGTGGAGGGGGGAGAGAGAAAGAAAGGGAGGGAGGTGGAGAGAGAGAGAAAAGTTTGGGGGAGGGAGAGACCGATAACACAGGGGGGAGAGAGATAATGCATGTGATGTCATAAGCAGAAGACTCCACAGACACATGTAAACCACATTTTTCTCCTAATTTAGGCATTTGTTTCCAGTTTTGCTAATACAATGTATAGATCATTTTAAATAATATTTTTTATGCGCTACACGCACAGCAAAAACAATGTTCAGGTGATACAGTCTCTTTAAAATGAAGAGTTCACCCCTGCGACTCCATGGGATAAAGAGTAAGGCTTAAAACTTTGTGCTTCTCATTGTAAAACTTCTTATTCGACCTTCTGGCCCTCAATCCATTGAGTAATTTTCTGTCCAGTCCAGTTACAGAATTCATATTTCACCAACACAAAGGCTGTATAATCCTTACTTTTGATGATGATTCCGGAAAGTAAAAGTGCTGAGGATATTAAGCATTTATTGCTCTTTCTGTTTACCGACCGTGAAATTATTACGATATGGTGGCTTTGTTTTGTGTTCTGCTCTTTTTCTCTGTTTTCATGATTTGTAGACTTTAAAATAGTCAGCACTATTGTTACACAACGGACAATAAATATTTATGTTAAACTGTTATTTACATGTCCAGGATAAGAGAATAGATTTATCTGCGGATAGTTTTTGGAGGGGAGGGATGCGCGAGAGTGTGGCCCACATTTATGGATGCACACATTTCATAGGCATTGGTACATGATGTATATTATAAGACTTGGATGCTGCCACCGTGCTTGGAATATAAATAAATGTCTCTTTCCCTAAGAAATCCAAATTAACACATGAAAGCTTCAGATTCTAGGCTAGAAAACAAACAATTGTCCACGGACATTGCGCTATCCTGCTGTAAAACCATAGGCATAAAGGGGGAACTTTTATGGTTCCCAATGTATCATACTGGTGCTGGGAGATATATGTGAAGGTTCCAACAAGGTTCATTATAGGAGGGGGGCAGAGTAAGGAGCCAATGTATGTTTTATAGTACAATACAATACAAATAAAATCCCTTGCCTCACAATTTTCACTGTCCATCCCATAGGATGTTTTTTTTTACTGGTGACTCATCCACTGATATTTCTACTAATTGAAACCTGTTGGTGGTTGGTAGACCACTAAATATCTTAAGTGAAGCTACAAAAAGCAAAATATAGGTATAATATTGCTATAATTGTTATACTGGTCATGCTATCTTTTGATTTCTTGGTTTTTATCATCATCCAATTAGTATTATATTTTTTAGACCCATTATATGGCGTTGCATGGTTGTGTATAGTTGCTCACCCTGTCTTAGACACTTTCTATCTTATCTTTTGTAGCGTGTGGGGTTTGCACTACTGTGGGGATGGTAGCAGTAAGTTATTTGAGTACTGTATTTTGTGTACTATAGATATGTTGTATAGGTAGCAAGGAACATTTGCCCAGCTCCCTGCCCCACTTATTATAGGGGGTCCAGAGCTACTTGTCAGGGATTGTTTTTGTTTTTTTTAAGTTTATGTTTAATTATTTTCATTTCACTTCTCCACTTTTTAATTAAAATGCCTTATATTTGGCTGTTCATCTAAGGGAGTTTGACCCATATTGAGTAGGGTGAATTTATAGGATTAAATAATTAGTTTTACAATCATTAGCGCAATGTTCTGTACCACTGTCTGGCTCTAAAGTGGTGAACTCTTCAATCCAAGTAAGAGAATAGAACGTCTAAGCAAAATCCCACATGCTTGCTCTAAACTGACCACCAAACATCCCCTAAACCATCCTCCATTAATGCAACAATATCATGTGGCTTTGGGGATAAGACCCCCTTATCTTCCATCACAATCTATATAATGGACCCCCCTGCCTTTAGTGTCTAGGACAGTTGAGTGCGTCTGTTCCACTGCTGACAGGTCAGCGTGGCAGTTTGAGCGCTGAATTGTCAGCGGTGAAATGCAACGCAGCCATTTCACTGCGGCAATTTAAGAGCTGACAGTTCATTACTTACAAACAGAGTAATCCCCCCAATATAAATTAACCCCCCCGCTAATAAATTAAACCACCTCTAAAAGTAACCCCTCCTCGAACCCTAATACTAACCTTCCCCGAACCCCAATACTAACCCCCGAACCCTAATACTAGTACCCCTAAGTCATCTGGGCCATAGATTTTTAAGCATAACCTATTTTTACAAGTACAGGTATATGTAAAACAAATACTGTAAAAAGATTTACAAGCTTATCAACGTGAAATAAAGTAAATGTTCAGTTATATTGCACTTTTTTCCACCAAATATGTTGTGTTGTAGGTACATTTTAATGTTGGTTAATATTTATATGGGATAATGTAAGAACATTACAACAGAGTATAAATGAGGCTATATTACTTCCATTTCGGTTTATCCATGTAATACATATTCTTTATGCATCATCAGACACAAGAAGATAACCAACATTATGCTGCAATTATTTCTCTATTCTTAATACTGGCGCATCCTTAAAGTCAATTAAAAAATGGGAGATTTCCTAGCAGAAACATTATGGACATTCTACAATCACAATGTGTAAAAGCAGCAAAGTACATTTCAAAGAGTTTATACATGACACCTAATTATCTATTACTTAGTTCAACAAACAGCTTTGCAATTTAAGAACCTGGATGTGATACATTTCTTCAAACACAACACTAGCCCATTTCTTCTAAACTGTATGAGCCGGTGCATTGTGCAACTGATACATTTATATAGCTCTATGCTTTAACCAGTTCCAGCCGGAGGTCGCACTATGGACCAAACGACCATGCAGATGGCATAGTACGTCTGCTTAACAGTAATGAGGTGCCTCATTGTTGCAGACCATGTACACCCTTTCATGGAAACGGTATTCCCTGATGGAATTGGCCTCTTTCAGCCGGATATTGTGCCCTACCACAAAAGCAAAAATGGTCCAGGAATGGTTTGAGGAACACAACAACGAATTCAAGGTGTTGACTTGGCCTCCAAATTCCTCAGATCTCAATCCAATCGAGCATCTGTGGGATGTGCTGGACAAAAACAAGTCCGATCTTAAAGGATCTGCTGCTAACGTCTTGGTGCCAGATACCACAGCCCACCTTCAGAGGTCTAGTGGTGCCCATGCTACGACGGGTCATAGGCATGTTGTCATAACGTTATGGCTGATTCTGGTTTTTTTAGTTTCCAACAGCAAACAGGGAGATGGGCTGGACTGCTTCTTTTATTATGTGGGTGCAAGATGGCCTCTACACAATAGAAGGAGCATTACTGCCGGTCAAAATGTTTGCCGTCGGCAATTAAAAATGACCACGATATAGTGCACTAAATTATATTCCCCTAAAGATGCTGGGGAGATTAACCCTAACATTGCTTCCAATGTATACAGAGTATCACTGTATAAAAGGAAAATCAATTAATATTACTTCCATTTTGTGATTCACTTGATAACTCTGAGGAAGCCCCTATAGTGGGACAAGGTCTTTGACATAATCCTAAAACTTCCACATGATAAGAGAATCAAGTGACCATTGCATTGTTTATTCTGTATATATGTTATATATATATATATATATATATATATATATATATATATATATATATATATATATATACTGTTATTATTTTTGGTTCCAATTGCACAATATTAAAAAGTCCTGTGTATTATTTTTATAATCTGTTTATAATTGTTTACTGTTTTTTAACAGTTTTAATTTGTAAAGTATCTTGGTTTATATTTGCAGGTCTGGTGTTGAGGGGCCCGACCAAAAGGATTCAGAATAGCTTCAGAGTTAATTACTGAGAGACAGGCTAATATCTAATCTGTTACATTCCTCTCAACCAACTGTATCCATTAAGCAAACCACCTTAAACAGGCTTTTATAGGTGTAGATGCTGGCTGGCCTGTGGGGAATCAAAACCCCAGGAAAAGTGCAATACATAATGTAATCTCCCCCACCGTGTTAAAGTTTTTAAAATCAAAGATATTATAACCTGCAAAAACATTGATGTATTGTGGTGGCCTTGTGGCCTATATTATGTTGGCAGGGTGGCTAGAGCACTGAAAATCCGAATCAGTGATCAACCATTAAAAAATGGTTATGCTAAGCATAGCATCTCCTCACACTTTGCCACATGCCACAATAAAGATCCATCTTTCCTTAGTTTTATGGGTAGAGAGAAAATGTACACTCATTGGAAGGGAGGCGATAACATTAACACATTGGGGAGATCCGAAATGAAGTAGATATACACTTTAGACACCATGATACCTAGGGGCCTCAATTCGGATTTTCGTACCACTTTTTGTGAATGATATTACTGTCTTTCTAAAAGGCTTTTATATATGGTTAAGCAATATTTTTTTTTTTTTGTTACTGTTTTTTATCCATTCCTTTTTTTTTTTTTTATCCCATAGGCTTAAAGCCTGACTATAAGGCTATTATTTTATTATATGTTGTATTTCTATAATATGAAAATCTGTACTTGTTTTTGGCTAATTGCTTCTGGCTAGTTACATAGTTACATCATTACATAGTTATAAAGTAGTTTAGGTTGAAAAAAATCAATTTCAACCCTTTTCCTATTCCATGTTTACCGCTGTAGATCCAAAAAAAGACTTGTTTTTTTTTTAACTAAATAACACCTATTTTATTTACATATAGATCTGGATTGGGGATTTTCCACCTTAGTTCATTTTTATTCCATTTTTTGGTCTACTTTTATGTGTTTCTAATTTTCCTTCCCCAGCCTCATGTCAGCACTTTGAAAAAGGCTTTTCTATTGAACAAAAATGCGTAGTGCGATTCAGACATCAGCAGGTGAGTGACCTCATTTGGCGCACCTTGTATGCCAGATACTACAGATGAAAACCAGCCGGGACTTATCTGAAGTTGAGCCGGACCGCTGCTGAGATCATGCACGTTTTTTCAAAATCCATTTTTAATCCTTGTACATGCGCATTTCTTTTAATTTAAAGTAAATCTTATATGTGTGGGGTCAGTTTTGAAACCTGCTATCATACTACTATATATATATATATATATATATATATATATATATATATATGTGTGTAAATATCTCCGTTTTCCCTTATGTGACTGGTTTATCTTCGTGTTGCATTTCTATGGGACCAAAGTGGCTGCCTAAGAGTGGTGAGGTTGCATACCTCCATCTGCAATCCATACCAGAGCTGGTCTTGTAGGCTCTGGTACATGTGAGTCTAATACCAGGGCGGTCCTTTGCTTTTTACAGATTTGCACATATGTTTTTTTTCCTTTTTATCTTTTTCTCTTTTATGTACATGATTGAGCTCTTCAAGATCTATGTTTAATTTTTGTGCTACACTACACTTATTTATCACTACTGTTTTGCTGTGTCTTTGGGGATTACACCAGTGTTTTAGCTGCACTCAACTTTAAAACAAGCAAACAAATGTTCTGGTTATTATATAAAATATAATCAATACACACAACGTGAACAGTGCGCTTCCCAAAAACACTACACACTCGTATTTACCCTATACGTCGAGGTAATCCTCTCCGTAGTATGCAAAGGGAAAAAGATAAAAAACTCTTATAGTGTAGTATATTAAAAAATATAAAGTGATATAAGTGCGTAAACATAGACACACTCACATTTTACTGAGCAGTATCCTGCTCAGTCTATAGGGTGTTTGGGAGCCCCTCGTGGGGTCCTGGATAAAATAGGATTCCGAAGTAGCTCCAAATTCAGGTAGATGTGATGGAACAGGGGAGGAAGGAGATGTATTCTCAGTAAAAACACTTTTAATAATACACAAATAAATATAAAATCTTACATAAAAACAGGCAGCATCCAGCTTATAAAGTGCAGAGAGTCCCAGTTTTTAAGGTGCAAAGTGTTCCTGTAGATTGCTCCTTCTCCATACACACATATTCTATTTCTATCCGTCATATAAAATATAATGTCTGTCACTTATTATTCACTATTATTTTAAAAAGAAAATGTGAGCAAAATACGGCCAATGTATACATTATTCAAATACTTTTCATGACAATCAAAACCATTATATTCTTTTATGTGTTAAAGAGCGAGTAAAGGACATTTTTTAAAATATTTTATTAAAGAAAAGTCCACTTAAAGTTTGGAATCCGTTATTTTTTGGGATGTTACCACAAGCCGCAAATTCCACACACACACTTGCAAGAGGAGACGTGTTTATTCCGTGTCCAGCCCCCTTAAGCTGTGATATAGCCTTTCCATGCATGCTCGGATTCCCCCACACCAATATAGGGTAATAAAATAGCATGTAGAATGGCAGGTTCCTCACATCACATCTACATCACAGTAAAAGTGATTTATTTGCACCATGCCGTATTTGCATCGATACTACTGTCTTTCGTGAGTGCTGAGAGGGTTTAATATATCGTATTGATGAAAATCATCCATTATCTGAAAGGATAAAATTATTACAGTACTAAGAAATCAGTACTGTAATAAAATGCTAATATCTCATGAACAGTTCATGATAGTAAAAAATAAAAACAAAATCACTTTAGTCCCATTTTATGACATGTGTAAACTAATTAAAATTACAAATATTTCTACACTCACACCAAATGTATCTTCTAGTTATCCCCCCCTTCACCCCCCCCCTTCATCTTCCTGTGTATACAAGCTATAACAATATCCACACAACTCTACTATACCAGCTTGCCTCTTGTAGTTACAGTGTAATACGTCCCTGTAGTATTGTGTATAAGAGCACTTCATGTCATTGGGGAAAGTTATACACATACAGAAGAGAAGATCATTTTGAGAGCCTCGGTTTACAGTTTGCTGTGCATCCGACCTTATAAAAATAGTCCCTGGTGTTTACTATTTTATTAACTAATAAAAGTAAGTCTTTATCTTAGCAATGTCACTTTGTTAAGTGGGACTCTCATAATAATGCCATTTACTCCAACATTAATGATGACCTTCATTCCAAATGGGTAAGATAAATTAATATGTCTCCACTGACCTACCCAACCAGCCATGGTAGATTTTTAAATTGGCACCAACTCTTCAATCAACCAGCAGACACAAACACTGCTTGCACATCTTCAGCTGTGACCAATTTTACAGTAAATGCAAAATAAAGATATTGTTTCTTTATAGAACTGGATCTGTTATTGAAGAGTTTTTTTTGTTTTTTTTTTATGAACTACTATAAATGTTCGTTTTGAAACAGAGCCATCAAGGGAAATGGTATAGATCAGGAATGGATGGACATGGTTGAAATGTAACCATCTGTCTAAAGAACCTCACTATTATTTCTCTCCTGACTATAATGATATTTTTAGTGATATTATCTTCTGACATATGGTTGTTGTAATGGTGTGTTATTTTATCAGACTGATCTTTGTGGTCGTTTGGGCTAATATACCATATACCTTAGTGAATAGTAATGCACCATATGCCGCCAGAGAATCAAAAGCAGATGTGGGTGAACAGTTCACCTCTACAGCAAAAAAAAACCCCTGTATTTTGGATTTATATCTAATAATATGAAATATAGTTTTGCACAGTGTGTTCATTGTTATGTTTCTGGTGTCCATCTAGAATGTTAGCAAGATATTGTTATAATCTAAGAATTATTTTTTGAAAATTATTTTTATTGAGTTTTCTTTCATTGCTTTGAGGTACAACACTCAACAAGGGGAGGTCCCCCAACAATCCCCCTCACCTACCCCACTCCACTGATCCCCCTTTCCAAAATTTCCCCAACCCCATTTAACTAAAAGTGTCTGCGAATAATTCAACAGTACCATTGGTCAAGAGGGTCAGATCCTTCTAGCTTTAAACTAAGAATTTTTTAAATATATAATAGATAAAAGACAACTGTAGACAAAAAAAATAGGAGGAGGAAGGTAATCTAAAAGAAAAAAGGAATGAGGAAAATTAAGTGACTTTTCTCCCTAGACACACTCCATCCAAAGGCTATGAATTCTGACTTTGATGTTTTACATTTTTTTTTATAAAAATTCAGCAAGTTTGTCTAATTGATTACTTTTAAATTCACAAATGTGCTGTGTTTTGGGTGGGATTTCTTTGCGGTATTAATATCAATAGTCTTTCTTTTTAAATAGATATAATATAATATACTCTTTTTATGTATTTTTTTTAATATACATTTTAAACTGATGTTTTTCAGTGGACAGCGGTTCTTACCACAGAGGATGAACCATTAATATTTTCCACTTTTGCACCACTATAATCTGGATTGTTTACACTTGTATGCCTTTTATTCGTGTTTTTAGACTGTTAAACTTGCACTGATAATGTTTGTGTCCTCTGCTCCCCCCCCCCCATGTATTATATGAGAATGAATGGCCTTTTATATCCTACACTCTAAAAGTAGGTTTTTGGGCCTAATATGCTGGCATACAACATATATGGGTGCAGCAGGATGTCAGATCTGGAACAGACCTATTATAGGAAGTTGAGAATGCAGAGCATAATCACGCAAGATCCAGAAGTAATATTGGAGTGCTACACATCAAGAAGAATATAACTACCACATTTCCGAGGTTTTGTTGCATGCCTGGATGAAGCCCCTGAGAGAGGGTGAAACGCGTTGCTTGCATCTCATATTCATGTAAAGACTATTGGACTTTTTCCTGGGTTGCTGCTACTTTACTTTTCAATGTAAGGTTTATGTTGATTAAAGTTTTATTTACTGTGGATTATCAATTATGGTCTTCTCTGTCCTTTTGTTTGAGCAGTATGTGCCTTCAATGGAAGAGTAATACACCTAAATCAGATGCTTTTTTGACCTTGGGTTGCCCGGAAGTGCATTATATGCATGACTATATGTTATAAGAGTGTTACAGTATCACACTATATGTTTTTTTTCTTTTTTCATTATTGTGTATACATGCTGTTTAAACTGAAGCCAGGACTTCACCAACATATAACCCAGTTTTTCTCTGTTTTGGGACCTTGCACTGGCGCACTAATCATTTTAACATTTTGGTGTGTTTTGGGAAGAACGATGATCTTTGAAGTGCTGCTGGCTAAAGGTGGGTATCAAGGTGATCATGTTTTTGCATCAACAAAAAAAAATAATTCATAAAATAAATGCATTTTAAATAAGCAATGCCTTTAGGCCTATAATCGCAATCTTGTGCCCTATTTGCTGAAGATAAAGGGGGCGGACATGGAGAATTCACACACCTGATTCAACGTTTTTTCAAGAATCTTGAGTACAGCCCAAGATGTCCTCCAAACACTACACAGTTGTTCAGATGTTAAATAAGCATCTGCTTCCTGTACTTGATCTTGTGCCTTCCCTTTTCCTACTTCTTGTAGTGGGCATCTGTACCCATCACCCCATTTTTTTTAGATACAACATCATTTTTCATATGAAAGAGCTTGCGAGCTCTACTGCAAACCTTACAATAGCAGAACCAAGCTTTGATGAGCTGTAATTAAGTATTAAAGAGCTTTCAGCACCAAAGTAGAACTTGGAGTGAACTTTATTCATATCTCCAGGCACCACATCTCACAAATGAGAAAATGACAAATGAAATATTTACATTACTTCTTTAATAAACAATCTGTCTAATTAAATATACTGTTTCAAGTGACTTCATTCGGAGGTGCTATTTTGAAGATTTTGACAACCTTTCTTTAGTGTGTAATAATGCATCTGATTTGTTTCTTTTTTTGTCTTTCTTTTAAAGGGAATAATGACAATTCACTAAAAGGTGAATTGGGGTAGCAGCTCAGTTTAAGCGAATCGTAAGTGAGTTGAGGTGAGATGAACATTCCATCTCACCAATTCAGCTATACATTGTGCAGGAACAAACCTGGTTAGTTCCCCCACTAAGTGATCTCATCAGGTTTGTTCCTGCACAATGTATAGCTGAATTGGTGAGATGGAATGTTCATCTCACCTCAACTCACCTGTTACTCACTTCAACTCACCTGCCATTCACCTCAACTCACCTGCTACTCACCTCTACTCACCTGCTATTCACTTAAACTCACATAGTAGTGAATAGTCCCAAGTGTCTTTCTACCTTATTGGTGATTTGGTTTTATAGCGACTTACCTTTTCTGGTACTTATTGCTGCCACAGCTATTAATATATTCAATTTTTAACATGCCTCTAATTTCTGAAATGGAGAGAGCCAGAGGTCTTTTCTCTGTGTTTCGATGTAAGTCTTTTAGATTCTGTTATTTATTAATTTGCTAATTTATTTTTAATTTATCCTTAGGGAATTGCATGACTGTGAAGTACCTTGATGTGGCTGGCAAGCTTATTCATCATTTGGCCAATTGTTGTAACTAAATCCTCCCCTGTTTATCAGGTTAGTGTCTGTATTTATGTTTCTATGTTCCACCCTACTTCCCTGAAGCACCTAAGGATTCCAGTTTCTCTCCCCATATCCCAGTTATGGATCCCCTTAATAAGAGTCTGGGTATCTCAGCTCCTCACTCCATCCACTGTGTTCCTTAGCCCTGTCCTCTGTATGTATTCTTAGTTTTATCTATGCCTGCCCTTTTTTAAGTTCTGTAGCTATGTCCTTTGTCTGTGCTCTGTATTGCTTATTCTTTGTTTTTGTTTTCTTTACTCTACCCATGTATGTTTTAGTTCTTCCTTTGCTTTGGTCCTTAGTCTTTCCTGTAGCCCTGAACTCTGTATTATGTTATGTGTTCTTTCTCTGCTTCTGTTCTTTCTGCACATGCTACCGCTCTACTTTAGCCTATCTGCTTCAGCCTACACCATCCTCCTAATCCTATTCAAGTGTTCGTTCCATGCATACTCCAAGATAGCTGCAGGGTTTCTTCAGTTCCGGTTCCTGTTTCTGTATATACTGAATACAACGGCTGCTCCTACAAGGTCTTGAAATGTGTCCGCTGGTAACTTGGGTCCCAATCCACAGGGAGAAAGTGGTTACCTAGCATCAAGACCTGTATTTGTGCTCTTGCCAATGGGCTCCTGATCTTGAGCGCTCAGGGTCTAATAACCTCGCAGACCCTGTGCGTGACATTTGGCAGTAGAAAAGCAACGGGAGTTCGCAGAGTGGGGCTCGGCAACAGCAACTGTCATTTATCACCTGGTGCTGAGTGAAGTTGGATTCCTGATTAGGCTTGTTCCTGGGTTTGCCTCCTGCAGAACTGATCTTCATCCTGACTGGGGATTTTGTTGGAGACGTCCTCCTGTCCTGATCTTTTTCCTGTTCTTGGGCAGGTCAGTCTGCCTTTTATTTTCCTGCTGGTCACGCCCTATATCTCCGCTCCTGCCAGTGGGCTCCAGATCATAGGCACTCAAGGTCTAATACCAATCTCGGAACCCATGTGTGACAACCTGATATAGAATATAGATGCACAACTATGCATCAGTTTTTAAAAAAAATAACTTGTGTAGGCATTTTAAACAGAAATACCTTAATGAATAAAGAATTAAAATAAAGTACCTTTTGAGCACTCTTTGCTTTGTATAGCTGTATCAGAGGGGGCGGATATCTTGAGTCAGCTGATGGAAGATCTAAACAAGATTCTAAGCAACATGTCCGCCTCCTGAAAGATCTATAAAAACAAAGAGCTCTGGAATTTTACTCATATTCTTTCTTTCAAGCATTTCTATTTAACATGCCTGCACTTAATGCAATCTTTTCAAATAAGCAGGAATTGTTTTTAATTGTTGGAAATCTCCGGTTAAATGCCTCTCCGTCGAGTACGCCATTTATTAATTATGAAGTTGAATATAATGTATTTTACTCCCTCTGTAATTATTCCAGTTGTGTTGTACCAACCCCACCATCTTTGCATGTATTCTGCTGAAAGGCAAACTGTAAAGGGTTTAGCAGTCGAGCTGCGGTTATGGGGCGATGATCAGTTTACACACAGATATTGAACTGTTGTAATAGAACAAGAGATTATTTATAGATCTCACTCTGCTCGTATGAAAAGTCATCCATTTGTGACACCTTTTCCCCAGGATGAAAAAACCGAGTGCTAGAAATGAAAAGCGATCTCACGGCAGACACAGTAAAGTATTTTGTGGATGGGGACGTTTCCTTTATTATGTAAATTCAAAGCAATATATATTAGGTTATTTGGAATTCCGATTTTTCGCTACCAGTCTACGGTTCACCCCCTGTAAAATCCCACTCTGCGTTTCATTAACTACTCCATATCGTACTGAAGAATAACATAAAATTAAAAATACGGCAGAAAAAAAATAGAAGTAAAGTCTGTAAAGATATTTATTTTGTGAATTTGTCTTACTACGGTAAAATATATAGAAATGTGGCTAATGCAGGGAAATATTGGTTTATGTTTCTACTGTCTTATTCCTCTTCCTCTCATGAATTCAGGGGAGAGTTGACAAGGGGGGCAGGAGATCAATTGCCCCCCCCCGGGTTGCTCTATAATGTCTCTCAATGGGCTGTGACTGCACCATTGTTCTTGTAATAATGCCCCAGTTGATAACATTTTCAATATTTCTATTCAGTTTCTATCCTCTTCTCTATCAATCTATGTACCTTATCTGTCAGTATATCTGTCTATCAATCTCTGCACCTTATCTGTCAGTATATCTGTCTATCAATCTCTGTACCTTATCTGTCAGTATATCTGTCTATCAGTCTCTGTACCTTACCTGTCAGTATATCTGTCTATCAATCTCTGTACCTTATCTGTCAGTATATCTGTCTATCAATCTCTGCACCTTATCTGTCAGTATATCTGTCTATCAATCTCTGTATCTTATCTATCAGTATATCTGTCTATCAATCTCTGTACCTTATCTGTCAGTATATATGTCTATCAATCTCTGCACCTTATCTGTCAGTATATCTGTCTATCAATCTCTGTACATTATCTGTCACTATATCTGTCTATCAATTTCTGTACCTTATCTGTCAGTATATCTGTCTATCAATCTCTGTACCTTATATGTCAGTATATCTGTATATCAATCTCTGTACCTTATCTGTCAGTATATCTGTCTATCAATCTCTGTACCTTATGTGTCAGTATATCGGTCTATCAATCTCTGTATCTTATCTGTCAGTATATCTCTCTATCAATCTCTGTACCTTATCTGTCAGTATATCTGTCTATCAATCTCTGTACATTATCTGTCACTATATCTGTCTATCAATTTCTGTACCTTATCTGTCAGTATATCTGTCTATCAATCTCTGTACCTTATCTGTCAGTATATCTGTATATCAATCTCTGTATCTTATCTGTCAGTATATCTGTCTATCAATCTCTGTACCTTATGTGTCAGTATATCTGTCTATCAATCTCTGTATCTTATCTGTCAGTATATCTGTCTATCAATCTCTTTACCTTATCTGTCAGTATATCTGTCTATCAATCTCTGTCCCTTATCTGTCAGTATATCTGTCTATCATTGTCTGTACCTTATCTGTCAGTGTATCTGTCTATCAATCTCTGTCCCTTATCTGTCAGTATATCTGTCTATCAGTCTCTGTACCTTATCTGTCAGTATATCTGTCTATCAGTCTCTGTACCTTATCTGTCAGTATATCTGTCTATCAATCTCTGTACCTTATCTGTCAGTATATCTGTCTATCAATCTCTGTACCTTATCTGTCAGTGTATCTGTCTATCAATCTCTGTACCTTATATGTCAGTATATCTGTCTATCAATCTCTGTACCTTATCTGTCAGTATATCTGTCTATCAGTCTCTGTACCTTATCTGTCAGTATATCTGTCTATCCATCTCTGTACCTTATCTGTCAGTATATCTGTCTATCAATCTCTGTACCTTATCTGTCAGTATATCTGTCTATCAATCTATGTACCTTATCTGTCAGTATATCTGTCTATCAATCTCTGTACCTTATCTGTCAGTATATCTGTCTATCAGTCTATGTATCTTATCTGTCAGTATATCTGTCTATCAATCTCTGTACCTTATCTGTCAGTATGTCTGTCTATCAATCTCTGTACATTATATGGATTATTCGACTGCATTAATGGAGCTTAGTGTAACGCATGGAGTGCCAGAAGTGTGCAAACCTGCAAACATTTTACAAGCTGGATGGGGGATTGGACAGGGGGAGGGGGGGGGGATATTTAGTGTTCTGTGTTAGGAATGTTTTTATATGTTGTACTGGCTCCTGATGAAATGTGTCATTAATAACTAAACCCTTTGAGCATAGTCTTTCATCTACTATACGTTTATATTTATGTCATGTGTTTTATGATCAAGGTTTACTGGCAGAGATTGTGTAGTTTATACTACCTTCTCCAACCCACATCATTCGGAACAGCTGATACTAATCCTGAAAGCTGGCGGAGGAGTCTGGGGCGTCTTTGAAGCACTTTAAAGACTTTCTTCAGACCCGGTAAACCTTGATTGCACTTTTTTGTGCTATATTGCACTTGAGCTGGCACTAAGTGCACATGTCTTTTGTGAGTGTGGCTTCTAATAAATACAAGTTTTTTACTGACTAGTGTTACACTATATCCCGTGTGTTCTTCTCCCTAGTCTCTGTGGAGACATCCAGCAGTTTCTCTTCTGTCTACATTGTGTGGTGTCGGTTTTCTAATCTTACCAGGAACGGAGCATATGCATTTTGTACATATCTTATAAATGGTGAGTCTGTCTACAGAGCTCCATCAGAACCAGCTCCATCTCTAGTGTCTGCATCAAGTCTCTAATCTGGTAAAAATAAAGGCACTCACACACCGTTAGATGCACAGTGTAAAACAACCTCACAAACAGGCAAGTAGAAGTGATTGAAGTAGGCAATTTAGAAGTCATCCATGGAACTTCTTCTCTGACTCATGCTACTTCATAAAATACCTACTAAAATGTCATAATGACTTATATACGTTATTCGAAGATATTTCCCTGAGAGAGGAGAGTGCGTTTGGGGAGTAAAAGAAATATACCTCTAGCCTTGTCTCACCCAAACACAGCTATATCTTAGTTAAAAACAGTTTTTATTTTCTACATCTAATGCCTTCTAGAAGTATTTCAAAAGGAAATGTGAAGAAATCCACATTTAGAATCCGAAAAAAATATTTTTTAAATAAGTACTCTATCATGTAATGGGCAGAAACATAAAATTACTCAACTCATTCTCACTTCTTAAAGCTGGAAATTATGTTTCACAGATGTATTTCTGCTGAGATCTGTCCTGCCTCTCTCTCTCCAAGCCCTCCTCAGTGGATGCCACTGCATTTAAAGTTAGTTTAGTAAAAACAAGTGCTTGTCACATATATTAGAAACATGTACAACATACAGAAAATAAAAAAGTGGGAACTTAAAACAAGACACAAAGTTATACATAAAAAAATCCTGCAGAAAACTCACTCACCTGTGTGTGAGATACTGTTAGGTTACAATAGGACACATGAGTAAAGAATAAAGCATGGTAACAGTGTAGAGATATGTTTCATCCCATGTTAAAATTACATTACCCCTTTCCGACATTGGATGGACTAGGTCCGTCTTGTCTGGCAAAGTGTTGCTAACATTGGACTGACCTAGATCGCCCTGTGGTTAAACAAGCGGGGTTTTAGATCTAAGATCGCAAACACCGATAAAACGGTGATGCTTTAATGACTCGAGGCATTAAGCAACACAGAAATCCGGTGCCTAGGTCACCCGCGATCAATTCACGGAGCAATTCAAGGATGCCAAATTGGAGAGCAGCATCCTCCTCCAATATGGCTGCTGCCCTCTTGTTGATAGAGCATCAGAAGTGAAAAAAATTGCACCTCCGTCCCTCTGATGCTGTTGAAAGACTGGCCCTAGTGGCTGTCAGCAACATTGCAATTTAATAAAAAAGACTTAATTAGCTACAAATCTAGAGTTAGGGTTAGAATAATGATTAAGGTAACAATTAAATTTAGGTTTGCATAAGGGTTAGGGTTACAGGTTAAATTAAAATTAGAATACATTAAGGGTTAGCATAAGGATTCGAGTTATTGTTAAATTTACAGTTCGGGATGGGGTCAAAAGTTCACTGTAGGTGAAAAAAACCTCCCCTATTTTCGCAAAAAAAATTCAGAAAGACATGGAAACAAGCTTATTTCTAAACTTGGGACAACATTTTGAAACTATTTAGATGGGTCTTTTTTATTGATTGTATTTGTGTAAAAAAAAATTCAGGTCAAATTTTGAAAAAGTGTTTTTTTACATTTTTTTATCATATTTTATGATTTTTTTGTAGTAAATTATAAGATATGATGAATATAATGGTATCTAATGGAAGCCCTTCTTATGATGATAAATACAATATATGTTTGGGTTCAGTATGTGAGAAGAGAATTACAGCTTAACACAAACACCCCAGAAATGTCAAAACAGCCGATGTCACCAAGGGAAAGACAAAGTCAAAAGGTCATGTCACTACGGGGATAATGCACATTACTTAATAAGTCAAATTGCATATTAGCGGCAGTTACCAGTTTAGTTTATTCAGGGCCGGTGCAAGGATTTTCGTCTACACAGACGAAGGTGCATTTTGGTGCCCCTCCTCTGACCCACCACGACTCCCATACTACCAAACCTCCATATATTTTATATATATAAAAGTATAATGTAAAGTGTGGAAAATAAATACATTTAAATATTCAACTCGCATGCTCTAAATTTGTCACACATTGACACCCTAACACACATTGAAACCCTTAAACACAAAGACACCCTTGCAGTCACACACAGAGACACAATTACCACTTACACACACACCCTTACACAGACACAGTGACACACTCACACACACCCTTACACAGACACAGTGACACACTTACACCCTTATACAGTGACACACTTATACACACACACACACCCTTACACTGACACAGTGACACACACCCTTACACACACAGTGACACACATAACCCGAGACACACTATTTTGCCACTCAATATGCCAGTATTTAGCCACTCAATATGCCATTTAATATGCCAATATTTTGCCCCTTAATATGTCAGGATGTTGCCCCTCAATATGCCAGGATTTTGCCACTCAATATGTCAGGATTTTGCACCTCCATATGCCAGGATTTTGCCACTCTATTGCCACTTAATATGCCAGGGTATTGCCACTTAATATGCCAGGATATTTCCAATTAATATGCCAGGGTATTGCCACTTAGTATGCCACGGTATTGCTACTTAATATGCCAAGGTATTGCTAATAATTATGCCAGGGTATTGCCACTTAATATGCCAGGATATTTCCACTTAATATGCCAGGATATTGCCAATTAATATGCCAGGGTATTGCCACTTAATATGCCAGGATATTCCCAATTAAAATGCCAGGGTATTGCCACTTAACATGCCAGGGTAATGTCAATTAAAATGCCTGGGTATTGCCACTTAATATGACAGGATATTGCCACTTAATATGCCAGGATATTGCCAATTAATATGCCAGGGTATTGCCACTTAATATTCCAGGATAATGCCACTTAATATGCCAGGGTATTGCCAATAATTATGCCAGGGTATTGCCACTTCATTTGCCAGGGTATTCCCAATATGCCAGGATATTTCCAATTAAAATGCCAGGGTATTGCCACTTAATATACCAGGGTATTGTCAATTAATATGCCAGGATATTGCCACTTAATATGCCAGGATATTGCCACTTAATATGCCAGGATATTCCCAATTAAAATGCCAGGGTATTGCCACTTAACATGCCAGGGTATTGTCAATTAATATGCCAGGATATTGCCACTTAATATGCCAGGATAATGCCAATTAAAATGCCAGGGTATTGCCACTTAATATGCCAGGATATTGCCACTTAATATGCCAGGATATTGCCAATTAATATGCCAGGGTATTCCCACTTAATATTCCAGGATAATGCCACTTAATATGCCAGGGTATTGCCAATAATTATGCCAGGATATTGCCAATTAAAATGCCAGGGTATTGCCACTTAATATGCCAGGGTATTGTCAATTAATATGCCAGGATATTGCCACTTAATATGCCAGGATATTGCCAATTAAAATGCCAGGGTATTACCACTTAATGTGCCAGGATATTGCCACTTAATATGCCAGGATATTGCCACTTAATATTCCAGGGTATTGCCAATAATTATGCCAGGGTATTGCCACTTAATATGCCAGGAGATTGCCAATTAAAATGACAGGATATTGCCATTTAATATGCCAGGGTATTGCCACTTAATATGCCAGGGAATTGCCAATAATTATGCCAGGGTATTGCCACTTAATATGCCAGGATATAGCCACTTAATATGCCAGGGTATTGCCACCTAATATGTCAGGATATTGCCACTTAAAATGCCAGGATATTGCCAATTAAAATGCCAGGGTATTGCCAATAATTATGCCAGGGTATTGCCACTTAATATGCCAGGATAATGCCAATTAATATGCCAGGGTATTACCACTTAATATTCCAGGATAATGCCACTTAATATGCCAGGGTATTGCCAATAATTATGCCAGGGTATTGCCACTTAATTTGCCAGGGTATTCCCAATATGCCAGGATATTGCCAATTAAAATGCCAGGGTATTGCCACTTAATATGCCAGGGTATTGTCAATAAATATGCCAGGATATTGCCACTTAATATGCCAGGATATTGCCAATTAAAATGCCAGGGTATTGCCCCTTAATGTGCCAGGATATTGCCACTTAATATGCCAGGATATTGCCACTTAATATTCCAGGGTATTGCCAATAATTATGCCAGGGTATTGCCACTTAATATGCCAGGATATTGCCAATTAAAATGCCAGGATATTGCCATTTAATATGCCAGGGTATTGCCACTTAATATGCCAGGGTATTGCCAATAATTATGCCAGGGTATTGCCACTTAATATGCCAGGATATAGCCACTTAATATGCCAGGGTATTTCCCCTTAATATGCCAGGGTATTGCCAATAATTATGCCAGGGTATTGCCACTTAATATGCCAGGATATTGCCAATAATTATGCCAGGGTATTGCCACTATATGCCAGGATATTCCCAATATCCCAGGATATTGCCAATTAAAATGCCATGGTATTGCCACTTAATATGCCAGGATATTGCCAATTAATATGCCAGGGTATTGCCAATAATTATGCCAGGGCATTGCCACTTAATATGCCAGGATAAGGCAAATTAATATGCCAGTGTATTGCCACCTAATATATCAGGATATTGCCACTTAAAATGCCAGGATATTGCCAATTAAAATGCCAGGGTATTGCCAATAATTATGCCAGGGTATTGCCACTTAATATGCCAGGATAATGCCAATTAATATGCCAGGATAATGCCAATTAATATGCCAGGATAATGCCAATTAATATGCCAGAGTATTGTCAATAATTATGCCATGGTATTGCCACTTAATATGCCAGGATATTGCCCCTCAGTATGCTCGTTATTCCACCCTCCTCCCCCTTCCCCAGACCCCAGTACTTACCTCCTCGCTGCTGCTCTGTCTCCTGGTACAGGTCCGTGGCTGTGAGGGAAGCGTTGTGCGCTCCCCTCCAGCCGCGCGGATCAATAAAGTTTGTTCAAACTTTTTTTTTAAAAACTGTATTGATACGTGCGGCTGGAGGGGAGCGAACAACGCTTCCCTCACAGCCACGGACCTGCACCGGGGGACAGCAACAAGAAGGTAAGTAAACGGGCCTGGGGGCTCGGGCAAATTTTTCTTACACCAACTACTACATTGTCTGCCAGGATTGTGCTGGGGCATCGACCCCATTGTGTCTGGAGTGCACAGACTAGGATGTGTATATATGTATACATCCATATTTTGTGCGCCAGGCCTTGCAATTTTCTTTACTCTGGGGCAGAGTTGGCATGATGATGTAGACGTGGTTGGACGCTGTACTGAGCGGGGAGGAGTAGCAAGACGGGAGTCAGTGTGAGCGATGGTCCTCGAACAAGGTGTTTAATTCTCTTTTCTCCAAGAATTTGTTATCAGTGTCAGTGCTGAGCAGGATCTGCAAATTATTTTCTATTCTGGTAGTTCATTTGCATATGGCACCACATGTTAATGTCATATATCTGAGACAGTCCAGACCGATTCTAAATGCATCCTAATCTATGCAGTCATTTGTGGTTCTGCTAATGCTGGGGAATTTACACAGTGTTACACAATGGCTAAGATATAAATACCCTTTCACATTAAAGAGGTTCATCCAATTTATTTCAGAAGAGCAAATAATTGTCATGGTTATTCTGGGTTTGTGGCTATTTCCTCTTCAGCCTTTAGTGGCCCCTATTCTAGTGTGTTGTCAGCTCCTGCTGTTGTCAGCTGCCTCATTATCCCCAGCCCTTCCCTATTTAAACTTGAAGCTTATGGCAATCAGTGCCTTTGCATTGCTTTGGTTGCTGCCTGTGATAGTGCCTTGTGCCTTGTGCTTGCGTTCCTGAGTTCTTTTGTTGGTATTTTGTTGCTGAATCCTGCTAAGTTCTGACCACATCTGTTTGCTGCCTGTCCTGAACTATTTGCCTGCCTTCACTACATTTTGTTTGCTGCCAGTCTCGATCCTTGCCTGTTTGACGATTCTCCTGCCTGATCTCTTGGTACCTGCACCTTGATCCTTCACCTCCAGTCCTGTTTCCTGCTGGTCTGGTAACGCTTCGGTATCCTTGTATTGACAGAGTGCAAAAGCCCTGGGGGAAAAAAGCCTGTGGCTCAACCATAGGGTGGACTTCCTTCAGGCAGAATAATTCTGTTCTGTTACCTGGGTCCGTTGCAATAACCTATACCTATTTCTGCACAGAGGTTCCAACTTCATACCAGATCCTTAAAAGGCGCACTCCAAGTAATAAAAACCATTTACACCATTTCATTAATTGTACCCTAAACAGCCGTCTCTCACAAGTACTTTCAGAATTGCTACTGTTTATTTTGTTTTGCTATTAATCTAAATAGCCCTAAACTTCACTCCTCCTTTTCATTCCATGCATATGTACAGTGGATATAAAAGGTCTACACACCCCTGTTAAAATGTCAGGTTTCTGGGCTGTAAAAAAAATGAGACAAAGATAAATCATTTCAGAACTTTTTCCACCTTTAATGTGACCTATAAACTGTTTCTTTTTCAATTGAGTTGTACAGTTTATAAGTCACATTAAAGGTGGAAAAAGTTCTGAAATGATTTATCTTTGTCTCATTTTTTTACAGCACAGAAACCTGACATTTTAACAGGGGTGTGTAGACTTTTTATATCCACTGTATGTATTTGTTTGAGGGAGACATATAACTTTTGCAGCATGTATCATTTGTATTTGACTGGAAAGGGGGAAAAAAATCGACATGTTTCAAAACAGCTAAGTTTCCCAAATGACAACTATACTTGCAACATGTGCATTCACATATACAAAATAACTCACCTGCAGATTATTTAGTTCTGATATTCATAGGGTCGGCCATTTTTTCAATGGCCCCATACACAGTAACTGCAAGCTGCCTTACAGCATGTAGAAGCCATATTGACCAGAAGGAACCCAATTACCCGGTGGATTCAGCGGGTTAGTTAACTGATTTCTCTCTGATCGCCAATGACTTCTACACACTGCCAGGCAACAGGTAAAAGTGATACATATCCAACAAACATCCCCGGATGTCCTAGCTGCACACCTCTGCCATTTTTTTATTTATTGATCACAGTAGAAGCTACAAAAAAAAAACAATATCTGTGAGAAAATGAAACATATTTAGAATCCAGATATTCAAATTTGAATAAATGCGCACAGTTCTATAATTATTTAACTTTAATATGTAAAGTTTTATATGCAAAAAAAGGTCAGTCATGTTCAACTGGTCCGTTAAGGTGGTAGAAACCCCAAAAAAGTAGGTCCAGTCTTGAATCTTTTTAACACTTTTTTTTCATTTGAACAACTATGCTTTTGTGTTCGGAGCCAGGGTCTTTGTTTAAAGAAAAAGAAAGACACATACTGGAGATTTTGAATTTTGAAAGCACAACAGGGCAAAATAGGTTCATATTAAGCCGAATAGCTTGAATGCCGTTCACATGGAATTGTGTTTATACAGTTTTTTTTTGTCTTGGCTCATAATAAAGTCTTTAATACAAAGCCTACTCTTAATAAGCATCAAATGATTTAAAGCCAACCTGTCACCTGTACAGGAAAAAGATTTAATTGAATAAATTGTGTCCCTTTTCAGTGATAGTGACCGCAGGGAACATGCATTAGCAGTTTTCATACAGCGCTAATCATTATGAAAACACATTTCGTTTCTCTTTCTTAAATGCAGTATTTGTGAAATTCTTATATACTAGGATTGACTGCATTAATGTATATGTAGAGTGATTACAATGCACTTTCTTTGATGTTGTTGTTGTTGTATGTCTAACTGTTCTCAGCACTTGATGGATATTATTCTTTATACAAATGACTAATATGTTTGTTTGAAAAACTGATGTGGACAAAAGAGCATTTCTTTACAAACAATATCTCTCAGTCTGCTGATGATAAAGTTATGATAAATAGAATGAGGATACTCACCACTAGATGGCGGTGTGGAAGTGATATGGTCTATTTGATGGAACATTTGATGTCGGAGATAGTATACATATATGTAAACTACTATTCACAAGTTTGAGGTTACTTATAAATGTCCTTGTTTTCCATGGAAACCTACATCAAATGAGTTGTGAAATGAATTGGGAAAACATTCAAGATGTTGACAAGGTTCGAAACATGATCTAAATAATAATTGTTTTGTCATGCCAAATCCCACAGTTTGGACTGGCTTCATAGGCATTTCTTACATACAATACTGTCTAGTTGCTGCCAAAACAACTCAGTAGGGTTAAGATTGGGTGACTGTGCTGGCCACTCCAACAGTTATTTGAACCAAAATGCATTTGCCAAGACCTCAGGAGCCAACCAGTTGATATTAGGAATTTTTGCAGAATTATATCCTAGCAGTTAAACCCTGATACGAAAAAACACTTGGAAAAGGTAATAATAATCTGACCAGTAGGCTTCTGGTTCAGGTATCTGGGATCCCTAGAATGGATTTGCTCTAGATAGACAGATGTGGTGTTCACCCCAACAAGTATATACCCGAAGGTTGAGCCAAAGATACTCTTTGCCAAGTGACTTGTGTGGCACAAGCACTATCTAAAGTAGCCAGGGACTGAGTGGAAGCGTAGTCAGAAATGATAGCTAGAGGTCGAGACAGAAGGAGACCAATTGTAGTCAAGTTTGGTAGCCAAGGGTCAGGGAAGGTGGAGAGCAATCGTAGTCGAGTATGGTAGCTGAGGGTCAGGGCAGGCGGAGATCAATCGTAGTCGAGTATGGTAGCCGAGGGTCAAATCCAAGAGTCAAAACAAACAAGATAAACGTAGCCCTAATTACAGAGAAGACTGTATGCATAGGCAATTGGAGTAGTGTGGGCCAGGTTTGTAGACGAATAATAAAATGAGAGAAAACCCTAAAAGAGGTAGGGCAAAGGCGTTATCAAAAATGTGGTGCACTTTTAAACATTTAAATTCAGCGTTTACCACCATAGAAAACAAAGGAGTACACAAGCAGACTCCAAAAAGATGGCTGCCTCCAGAAACGGTGACATAAACTCGGGGTTACTAACGTCGATTGGTCAGGTGAGTGACAAATAATAATTTAATAAATCAATGTTATGAAATATTACAGAATATTAACATAAACAATGCTAGCTAAACACTATTAACTAAGTGATATAAACTAATATTAACTTGATAAATTATATTTTAATACTACTAAATGTATATGTTATATGCTGAGCAAAGAGACTAACTAAAGTATAAAAAAATATAAAATAAATTGATACAATTTATACTTATGTTCACCATAAGCTGCATCTGGATCAAATCTCTTTCTGATGGTTTTTAAAAAGGTCTCTATGCCTAATACACTACATTTTAGTCTGCCTAGATTTGGGCCTATAGTTTGAATGGATGGTAGTTACATCTTTTTTCCTCCTCAATCAGTGCCAGAATGTCTCTAGTTAGCTGAATTAAAATAGTTACAAGCCCCTCCTAGATTCACATTCAAACCCCCATTAACAGCCTCCCACAACTGGTTTCTCTGGAAAACACAAACAATTGTTTGAAATATACCCTTCCAGTTCTGGCAACTGCAAATTTAAATAAAGGGAATTCCTGAATATAATAATGAATTATTATTAATTATCATAAAAGCACAATATACCATATCCATAACTGGTATCTGTGTAGTTTCTGTCCATCTTATTTTTTTCTTTTTACTGGCCAGTCTGCGCTATGGCTTTTTCATTACAACATGGTCTAGGCCAGCATCTCGGAGTTGCCTATTAAGAGTTGACGTTGCGACCTGTGTTTTGTGTGTATTATTTAATGGAGCTGCCAGTGAGGCATCTGTTTACCAAACTACAGACTCAAATGTACTTTTCCTCTTGCTTATTTGTGAACTAGAGACTCCTACTCCTCTTTCTATTCTGGTTAGAGCCAATTTTCGCTGTTCTGTGAAGGGAGCAGTACACAGCATTGTAAGTGATCTTCAGTTTGTTGGCAATATTAAAAGGCGCAATTGCTGCTTCTTATGTATAACAGCAATTTTTGTGCTTTTGTGGCACAGTGGGCACAGACTCCCGAAATCTTCCAGGAGTCTGCACACATCAATTGCACCCCTATTTGTCGCTACCAGTGTGTGCACCATGTACAAAATCCCCAATGTGCCATTGGAACACAAGGAATGTTGCTAATAATGGACCTCTGTTTGCCTCTGTAGGTATTCAATTAAATATCAGCCGTTTCCAGCTCCAATAGTCCTTTAAAACATGACTATGATTTTTCATGCAGCTCCAGTGCCACTTGTAAATTGATGAAGGCACAGACCGTATCCTCTCATAATGCAACATCCATTCATTGCAAACACGGCTTGGTATAATAAGTCAGGATACTTATGGCATCGGAAGACCCCACATTTATAACATAAGGCTAATGTACATTTTACCCTAGTGGGCATCAGCTGAGAACATAATTACAATATTTACGATGCCCCCAGCAACACCACATTTTTACACTCCCCTCGCCCATGCTCTGTGATCACTTGCAGGATGCCATTCCAATATGGCGGTTCCCTGTTGTGGACAAGAGTTTGAAATTAAGCAACATTATGGTAAAAACAAAAACAATAAAGACTAAATTTTCTCTAGATCTAGGGTTAAGGTCAATGCTAGGGTCAAAGTAGAGTTATGGTTAGGGCTAGAGTTAGTTCCATTGTAAGGTTTAGGGTTAGCACTGAGGTAAATGTTGGGGTCAAAAGGTTATTATAGGAGAAAATGGTTAGCAAAAGCTGGCAAAAAAAAACAACAGAAAAACATTTAAATATTGGATATATCTAAACTTAGGAAAAACATTTGAATCTATTTAGCAAGGTTTGTATTAGCGTTTGTAGATTTTACTTGTAAACGTTAGAAAAAAATACTTTTTTTCATCCGATTGTATTGGTTTATATTACATTATATAATGTAATAACAATGATGGTAGCTAAAGAAAGTCCTTCTCATGCTGAAAAAAAACAAACAATAAATGATAAGTGTGGGTACATTAAATGAGAGAGAGGAAAATGACAGATAAACACAAACACCACAGACAAGTTGAAACACCACTGTCACAAAAAAATGACAACATGGCCAAAACAGTCCAGTCACTAAGCAGTAAAGTAATTTCTAATTAAAACACATGCAATCTTTCCATGAAACTTAAATTAATTGTGTTAAAGGACTAAAGTTGTCCCTTTAATAGGTGTTTTATGGCTATTAGTTAAACGTCTTTTCCTATAAGAGGGAATCCTATTCAAATGTACTACTTGTTGCACTGTGTATGTATATATGACGATTGGGAGCTGTATATGCGTTTCAGTTTATGCTGGTAATTGCATCAAACAGCAAGATCTAATATCCATGTTTGTCCTACTTATTCTTTGTAATTTATTGTATATTTTTTAAATATGATTTGTTAAAGAAATTATATATTTGTATATCGTTTCATGACTTTTACTGTGTAAGCGCTGTCTAATTCTTTTCCAGTTTTTTCTTCCCCGTTGACAGTAACTAATGAATTGTGTGGTTTGTAATAAGACTAGCGGCTTAAGGGTTAACAATTTGAAAATACCATCTGGGACTATCTTTGTATATTTATAAATATATCTATCTATTATAGATTGAGCTCTGTTTAGCACTTACCTTTTCTACTCCCAGTCTTGCCAACGCATCCTCAGACTTGCCAATCTGCCCCCATTCTTACCAAATTGCCCCAGATAATAAAAAAGAAAAAAAGTCAGTTAAAAGTCTGAAATGTGAAAAGAAGACAAGTGAGGTGATTCCCTAGTGAAACACGCTAACAGAATGATTTATGTGGATGTTAGGAAAAGACTTGTGTCTATGTTAAGGACTCCAAGTGTCAGGAACTGCCTGTACCTGGACTTGAACCCTGACTTCTATGTCCCTAGCTCTATTCTTTACCAGTTCACCTGCCTGTCTGTCACAGTTCAGTCTTTATTTTTGTAACTATGAATCTACAAAGCCTTGTTATCCTTTTCAACTCTCCTCAGCTGTGTCTGGTCATGTGCTGACTCTCTGTCTATAAAAGCCACTTCCTTTCACTATACCTTTGCCAGATTATTGTGGTTCATTCCTGCATCATAATCAAGCTTTCTACTGATCTCTATTTACCTGTTACTGATTTTGGACTGTCTGACTACTCTGCCTTCTCCTACCTACTGACCTCGGCTTGTCTGACTACTCTGCCTTCTCCTACCTACCGACCTTGGCTTGCCTGACCACTCAGCCTTCTCCTACCTACTGACCTTGGCTTGCCTGACTACTCGGCCTTCTCCTACCTACTGACCTCGGCTTGCCTGACTACTCGACCTTCTCCTACCTACTGACCTCGTCTTGCCTGACTACTCGGCCTTCTCCTACCTACTGATCTCGGCTTGCTTGACTACTCGGCCTTCTCCTACCTACTGACCTCGTCTTGCCTGACTACTCTGCCTTCTCCTTCCTACTGACCTCGGCTTGCCTGACTACTCGGCCTTCTCCTACCTACTGACCTCGTCTTGCCTGACTACTCGGCCTTCTCCTACCTACTGATCTCGGCTTGCTTGACTACGCTTCTACTCTGTGTTCCAGCCTGGTTATGGTAAAGACCAGATTGTCACTCAAAGCTCAAGTTCTCAACCACCTGGGTAACAAGTGGCTGCTTCTGGCAGAAGACTTTGCTGATCTGGCTGCTGGACTGCAAAACCTGCCAACATCAGTATCATTACACCAAGGATTATAGACAATGTTCAATATTATTAAACATGGCGGCTCTGATACTACTAGGGTTTGTGTTATTTGTGTTACATGTAACTTCCAAGTATTTCAAGAAAGTTATATATGGTACAAAACTTTAACTGCTGCCAGCAAGCTGTCTGGAACAGTATAGATATCTTTATATGTAAATAATACATATGTAACACATATCTTTGTGGTTAATAATACATACATTATTTAGCTACAGGTAATATTGCCCCATAATCAGATATATTCTCCAGAAAAAGTCTCCAAAATACGGCATGACCTCTTCTCTGGCATTTCCTTTTTTTGTTTCACGAGAAACCACTGAACATAACAAACCTCGGATTAGCTGTGAATTTATTTTGTATCCACATTTTAATGGAGGCAGGTTGGAGGCCTCTGGGAAATCAGTTTGGTGATTTCACTGTGAATGAAACAGTCAGTTTAACACTTTGACAGTAGACCTTTTGTCATTTCAGATGATGAAGTGCAGCTCTAATAGAGCAGTGTGCTATTGTTGAGGACCCACACACTGCAAGTTGCACAATACATTTTTCGAATCGTGTTGCCAAGTTCTAGTTATAACTATTTTTTTTTTCTATGAAAGTTTTCTTCTAGGGGACGACTATCTACATAGACATGTATGAATATTTATTTATGCTTAGGTTTATGTTTAGAACCTTACAGCAGTACATTTGTCTCTACAGCATAGGATAGCGCTCTACTGTACAGTAGAGCCAACTGGTTTATGACTAAGCATGTAGGTACCCATTTGTTTTCCCTCTACTCCGACTCTGGAATACATATTTTACTTTCCTGATGTTTCCGACTGTATTCCTTGGCCATTTAACAAGTATATATATTTTTAAATGTAAACTTGTTATTTTTTTTTATTATTATTTACCCCTAACAACACTAACCCCAGCATAGTTTCTTTTTTTTTCTTCCTAATTCTGGTGGTGAGGAGTTCAGGGGTACTTGATGGACAAGGGCAGGCTGCCCATACCATACCTCCCATTTGTTTAGGAGATCCTGTCAATATTTTTAACCCAGCTCAGAATTTTTGGTTTGTTTGAGCGTATCATAGAGCTCAACCGCAATAAAACTCACAAAAAAAGTTTTGTGGTCAGCAATTGTATTTTTGTATTAATTTGTATAAAAAATACTTTAGTTTTGTTCTAAATGACTTACCACAAATAGTTACCAAATGGCCATAAAGTCAATGAAAACTTTTGTGTACAGCCTCGCCCATGGCCAGACCTTCAACCATTCCCACAAAAATAAGTGTCCATCTTTGGCGGTTACATGTTGAGAGGTTTTTACATTCAAATGATTGTCTCTTACACCGTTGGCGAGTGGAGCTGTTAAGCACCGTGAGGTTCATTGATTAGGTGACGTCCCCAGTTGCAGCCCTACTTAAACGAGCCCGGGGGGGGGGGGGGCCTTTAGGGGATCTCTGCTATGTTGAGGTATGCCATACTGTTAGTAGCTTAGACAGCTATGAACATCTGGTAATGACGATTGGCTGTCACAGCGACTGTATCTGGGGGCCTCTGCCGGCATGACTGGAGTGCGTCAGTCCAATTTCTCATTTACAGCATGATCGCATTATGGGATATCTGGAAGCAGTTTGAAAGCTAACATAAATAAATCATTACGTTTCTGTTTTCAATAGACTTTATTGAGCTGTGCAGTAGATATACATTAGTCGGCAGTTATTAGTGCAGACATTAGAAATACCATATAAAATTGGTTAATCATAGAAGATTTAGTGGTGTTACTGTTGGTCAATTACCAGTATTGTGTTACCTGATTGGTCAAAGCATTCTGGGATACTGCTAGATATCATGTGACTTTTACCCCATGGCCAAGGTCATAGTCACATTGACCAGCGTGCCTGGTATAGGACAACCCAAGATTAACTGCGACAATAAGGTTTATTTTAAAGAATAATATGTATTAAAGCATTGTTAACAAACAGTCGAATGTACAACTTTTGGAAATCAAGGACGGTGAAGCCTATAGCATCTATAGCAAAGGAATTGGAAATTATAATATAAATATGGTTACGCAGTAATGATTTATTTTCTTATATTATTATCATGATACTATTTTCATGAACATAATGTAAATTATAAAACAGTGGTCCCCAAACCAGAATTTAGGGAATTTAAAAAAAAAAATGTGATGTGGTTTTTTTTTAACAAGTATGTAATCCCTAAATCCTGGACTGTTAGGGGGGCGCGAGGACTGTTTTGGGAACCACTGTTATAGAACTTGGATTTAATAGTTTTTTTTAATTATTTTTTAGACTGTAGCATTTGCTGTTTGTCGTACAAATACAGTTCTTTGTTTATTTTGAGAGTACCTACAGAATAGATTAAGGCTGAATAAGGAAGACATATTCAGCATAGTGCAGAGCTGTAAGAAGAAAATATAAAACTTAAGGCCAACGTAGTATGTTTGAAATCCCATTCTCAATCGCTTGCATTTCTCTATTCCATGAAAAAAGCCCATCGTCTATATCAGGCCATCTTATCTTCAGCAAAATAATTCTTGCCCAATCTGTTACAGCTGTAAATCAAGTCTTTTTAATCTTTTTTCGGATAGAGAGCTGAATTAGATTGTGTCTAATGTATGTATCACTTGTTGTATCTCTAGACTACAGCATACAAGTGTTTACAAGAAATATTATCCCATGATAAGAGGGCAAATTGATTTTGTTTTTCTTTTTTCACACGAGCAACGAGTTTGTAGATAAATAAGCCTAAGACAAATAATTGTAAATGTTATTTTACGGGGAGTCAAACTATTAAAAGACAGTAAACCATGCACAGAGTTTGTGAACTGTCTGTGTCCCAAAACAAGGTCCAAGTATTTAAAATAAAGAAGCTTAATTTAAAAGATAATAAAATATACAACAAATGCTAAGTACTGAATGTGGATATGTTGTAAATCCATAAGGGTTGTAGTCAAAGGAGTATAGCAAGGTCTTGTTACTAGTGGGGTACCTCAGGGATCTGTACTTAGACCCATTCTATTTAATATTTTTATTAGCGATATTGCAGAAGGTCTTGATAGTACAGCATGTCTTTTTGCTGATGATATAACTATTTGTAGCAGGGTTGATGTTCCTGGAGGGGGGATAACAATTTTGGTAAACTATAAAAATGGTCAGAGCAGTGGCAACTGACATTTAATGTGGACAAGTGCAAGATTTTTTTTTTTATTTTAAATCTGTTTATTGAGTTATCAGCAAGACAACGTTGTACAGTACAATAAACATTGTCAAAACAAAATTGTTTTAAACAGTAAACAGTGATTATAGCTTTTGTGGGGGAAAGAAGAGAGGGGGAAGAAATAAAGAAAGAGAAAAGAGAAAAAAAAAAAACACATACGAAGGAGGGGGCATTTATGCTAACGTAGTATAATCTATTCCACTGGTAAGTATGAATGTTAAGATCTAGCATACATTCTGTACGGTAACAGCAATGGTTGTCGGGTTATATATCGTTGAGGCTATACTGAACAATATCCCATGATACAGTTAATGGGCATGAAGTGTTGGTAGCCTATAGATTTTATCTACATTGGGTAGATCTAGACATCATATAATATATAAAATAATATAAAAGAGGGAGGAGAACAGAAAAGAAAGAAAAAGAAAAAATATATAAATAAGTAAACAGTGGGGGGGGGGGGGTAATATAACATCAACATTTGTGACCAATTGCATTGTTTGACATATACTTATTTTGACACCTTGATATTTGGGGTAAAATGACGAAAAATATCTTTTTCATACTCCATGCCCTTTCATCTTCTTTCAAAATGTATCCTCGCCCAAATTGTAAATGGGTCTGGGATAAATATGTGTGTACAGGGGGTTTAGACAATAAGTGGAGTTATAATTTGTTGACATTTAGGAGAGCCAAGAAATAGGGACCAATGGAGCCACTTTGTCGATATTTTAAGTCCCTCACCTCTCGAGGTACCTATGAGTTCCTCCGATCTTCGGATGTCTTCCACTGAAGCAGCCCATTCCGCAAATGTTGGGGTTTTAGGTTGTTTCCAGAATTTTGGTATTAGTGTCTTTGCTGCTGCCAGTAGTGAGGGGGTGAGGGAGCGTTTGTATTTTCCAATAGGGTGTGTGGTGTGGTGTAGGAGTGCTGGTAGAGGGGCGTGTGGGAATTCGGAGTCATCTACTTCCCTGATAGTGCGGATAATTACGTCCCAAAACGGAGATATTAAGGGGCAGCTCCACCATATATGTAGATAGGACCCCACGTGCGATTGGCATCGCCAGCAGATGTCGGTATGTGAAGGGAATATTTGTTTTAGAATTTTTGGGACCTTATACCACCTGGTGAGTAGCTTGAATGCGTTTTCTTGAGCTAGCGTAGAGATGGATCCCTTGTGAGCAAGGATAGCCATTTTCTGCCATTGAGCATCAGTGAGAATGGTAGAGCAGTCTGCTTCCCATTGTCTGATATAGTATGGCTTGGAGGTTAGGTATATGTTGGTAAGTATGCTTTGTATTGTAGATATGAGTTTTTTAGGCGTGTTTGTGCCAGTACAAAGTGCCTCAAAGGGTGTGAGAGAATCAGGATAGGTCGTTTGGGACAGTAGTGAAGTAACATAATGAGAGAGTTGATTATATGTGTATCTCTGGGCCACTGTGGGGTGGTGGGTAACAGAGAGAGTTTCCAGTGGTTTGATTCGGTTGTCTGACAGTACGTGTCCTAATCTAGGGTATCTAACTTCTGGTGGAAGGATAGATTTCAGGGTGCCAGCGTGAAAACCAGGGGGAAAATTTTGGTTGTAGATTAATGAAAGAAGAGGGGAGGGGGAGTTAATAAGTCCTTCAGTGGTGCTAATTTTGTGCCATATCGAGAGGGTTTGTGTGACTGTGGGGTGGTGGTGGCAGAGGTTTATCTTTTGTTTACGTGGAAGCCATGCTGCCGAGGGGATTGGGACGTCTAGTGTTTGTTGTTCTACTGCTACCCATGGCTTTCCAGAAGGTTTTGACCATTCCGTGATCCTCGCTAAATGAGTGGCTTTCCAGTAGGATTCCACGTCTGGGAGTCCCATGCCTCCCATACGTTTAGGTCTTGTTAGATAAGTATATCCTAGTCTAGGCTTTTTATCCTTCCAGATAAACCTTGTCACCACTGATTTGTATTCTTTGAAGAACATTGTCGGGATACTTATGGGTAGAGCCTGTAAGAGATATAATATTCTGGGCAGGACATTCATTTTGACCGAATTAGCTCTCCCAAACCAAGAAAGGGATTTTTTTTTCCAATTGGACATGTCGGCTTTAATACGATTTAGGAGAGGTACGAAATTAGTGGCATAAAGGGTGTTTAGATCAGAAGATATGTGTACTCCTAAGTATTTGATACCATTAGGTGCCCAGTGGAATGGTAGGGTGGTTTGTAATTTTAACGTCTCAGGTAGTGGGAGGTTTATGTTTAATATTTCTGATTTAGAAAGGTTTGCTTTGAAATTGGATATGTGGGCGTATTTGGTCATTTCGGTAAGTATGTTTGGAAACGATTCTATGGGTTTTGTAACAAAGAACAGGAGATCGTCTGCAAAGGCCGCCACCTTGTGTTGTCTAGCTCTTATCTCCAATCCAGAAATCTGTGTATTTGATCGAATAGCGTTTAGAAAAGGTTCCATAGCAAGAACGAATAGTAGTGGTGAGAGGGGACATCCCTGTCTCGTACCGTTCGACAGAGTGAGCCGGTCAGATAGAGTTCCATTAATCCGTATACGGGCCGTGGGTTTGTGATATAGGGAGGAGATCCAGGCTCTCATGTTAGGGCCAAGCCCCAGAGCCTCTAATACTTTGCGTAAATATAGCCAGCTCACCCTGTCGAAGGCTTTTTCGGCATCTATTGATACCAGTAGAGTCGGGATATCATTGTATTTCGCGAAATGGATCAGATTAATCACCTTGGTGGTGTTGTCCCTGGCCTCTCGGCCAGGAACAAAACCGCTCTGGTCTGCGGAAACAAATTCTGGGAGTATATCTCGTAGCCTATTGGCCAACACCTTGGCAAAAAGCTTAATGTCTAGGTTGAGGAGGGATATAGGTCTATAACTGGAGCATAGGGAGGGGTCCTTCCCAGGTTTCGGGATGATTGTAATATGTGCTTCTTGCGTTTGTGGTGGTAGGTATGTATTGGAAATAAGGGAGTTGAATGCGGATAGGAAATGTGGTAGTAGGGTGTCTGCAAAAGTCTTATAATAAGGGAGTGTAAGTCCATCTGGACCCGGGCTCTTCCCTGTCGGGGACGATTTTAGAACACCCATTACTTTTTCTGAAGATATAGGTCGTTCGAGCATAGACCTATATTCATCAGTGAGTGATGATTTAAAATTAGATTTAAGATATGTGTCTATCTCTTGTGAAATTTGTATTTCTTCTTCCGGTGAACGGTTATTTAGGTTGTATAGATCTTCGTAGAAGGTTTGGAATGTGTCAGCAATATGTTTAGTTTGGTGTACTAGGTTTCCGGACTTTGTCTTAATTTTGGGGATAAAGGATAGTGATTGTCTGGTTTTAAGGGCTCTAGCTAGGTATCTACTAGGTTTATTACCATACTCATACATTTTACTTCTGAGTATATGAAAGTTTCTTTGGGTGTGTTGCGTGCATAGGGTTGCTAGTTGTGATCTAAGAAGTATGAGTTCTTGGTACGAAGTCGGGGAGATAGTTAGTTTGTGTCTAAGTTCAATAGTTGCTATTTGGTCTAGAATAGACGTCATAGACGCCTTGGTGGATTTTTTAATAAAAGAGGTGAGACTGATTATATGGCCTCTGATGACAGCCTTGTGCGCTTCCCATATCATGGGTGGTTTGACCTCAGGGGTAGCATTTTCCTCGAAGTAATCGAGTAAAATTTTGTTTAGGGATGATACATGGGAGGGATCTTTAAGGATAGTTTCATTCAGTTTCCAGGTTGGGGCATATGGTGGTATAGTTGGTATTTTTAGTGTCATCAGTATGGGGGCGTGGTCGCTCCATGTAATGTTTCCAATATGGGTATGTGTGATCAAGTGTAGGTGTCTGTGTGATATTAGTATGTAATCTATACGAGAGTATTTAGTGTGAGGGGCCGAGTAAAAAGTGTAGTCTTTGACTGTCGGGTGCATAATTCTCCAAGGGTCAGCTAATTGAGTTTTGTGTAATTTGTGTTTTACCTTTCGGATCATAGAGTATCTGAGGTGGGCTGCTCCAGTGGAAGAGTCCAGACGAGGATCCAGTGGCATATTAAAATCTCCTCCAAGAATAGATATACCTTCTGCAAAGGAGGAAAATTTATCAATGAGATTGCATAGAAATAATGATTGGTTAGTATTAGGAGTATAGATATTGCCAATAGTGACCACATCTGATCCTAGTGTACCTTTTAAGAATACAGCCCTCCCTTCGCTATCCGACCAAGAATCTTGAAATATGAAAGGGATATGTTTGGATAATAGTATGGCAACTCCTTTTGATTTTGTAAATGGAGAGTGTGAGAAAAACATGGTGTTGTATTGTTTGTCATAAAGTTTTGGTACTTTATGTCTTTTAAAATGGGTCTCTTGGATGAGTGCAATATCTACTTTAAGCCTGTGTAGGTCACCAAACAGCCTGGATCTCTTACTTGGATTATTAAGACCCTTGGCATTGATAGAGTATGTTTTTAGGGGTCGAGCGGTTGTACTAGCCATATTTAGAGCGGTACAGTGAAAATGTTATATACAATAGATGAAACATGGTAGGTTGGATTTTCCTTACAAGAATATCCGTGATGTCATACATGGTAGGTTGAATTTCCCTTACAAGAATTTCGGTGGTGTCAGAAATTTGGTCAGTACATAAAACAATAACAAAAAACCAAGAACACATTAGAATCGATATCAACATCAGATTACGAGGTCCACAACGTGTGGAATAATAATCTGCTGCTCTATAGAGAGCGATCGAGCCAAAGATGCGGGGGAGGGGGAGCCTCGGAGTGTGCTCTACCGAGGTGGTTCCCGAACCCAACATACAGGGCATCGGCTGTCTGGGGGCGGCTTGGTGAAATATCCGCTGAGCTAGTAACATTTTGTTGAACATATAATTGGGGGGTGCAGGGGAGGTCTGCTCCCGCCCGATGGGGTTGTGAATAAATTTAGCATTTATGGAGAGATAGAGAGCCTTATATTTGAAATATTTGAAAAAAAAAAAGGGGGGGGGGGGGAGAGGACAATGCGGGGATATAAAAGTGTATAATAGGGGTTTTTTTTTTTTTTCCTCTCCTCTTCTCCTTTCCCCTTTTATGAAGGAGTTATGGGGGATATATATTTATCTTAGGGGTATCGGGGAGGTGTATTATACTAAGGTTGTTGAGAGTAGAGAGGGTTGAGGTCCCCTTAAACGTGGGGGAATGTTCCTGGAGCAAGCAGTATAATACTTATCCCAAGGTGGGTATATATCTGTTTCTATAAGCTCCCGGCTAGTGTCAGAGCAAAGTCCTGGGCAGCTTGTGTCCGTTGAAGTATTAGACTTTGGGTCTCAAGGGTTGTCCAGAGTCCAATCGGGGTTTGTCCCGTCTCGGAGTCCCAGCGATGTCGTGGTGTTAGGCATGCGGGGTCGGTGTCCTATTGGGTTTCGCCGTTTACGTTGGGGACGAGGTTGCCAGTCCTGGGTATGTGTCCTGGTTGCCAGAGACCCCATCTGGGCTGGTGTCGGCCAGTCAGGGAGTTGGATTGGAGGGATGTTCAGCCCTTTGCAGAAGTTTTCCACATCTTTCGGGTCCGATACCGACAGTACTGTCCCATTGCGCCGGACTGTCAGGCTTAGTGGGTATCCCCAACTGTATAGGATGCCTTCTTTACGCAAGGCATTTGTGAGGGGTTGCAGGGCTTTTCTTGCCTGTAGAGTCATCCAGCCCACGTCTGGTAAGACAATAAAAGGTATTCCCTGGTATAGTAGGTCTTTAGAGCGTCTCGTTTTCATTAGTACTTCTTCCTTTTGGGAGTAATAATGGAAGCAGCAGATCAGATCGCGTGGCTTGGAGTCCGGTGGGCCTCTTGGTCGTAGTGCCCGATGAGCTCTATCTAGAATAATGTCTTTTGTGTATTCCGGGCCCAGTATGGATTGGAACAGGCCTTGTAGTAAGCCAGTCGGGTTTTCGTCTGGTGGCCCTTCAGGGATGCCTCTGATTCGTAAATTACACCTACGTCCTCTGTTATCGAGGTCCATCACTTGGGTAAGGAGATTGTGCGTGGTGACAGAGTGTTGGTGTAGGTGGCCGTCGAGGGCTGATATAGAGCCTGTGAGCCTCAGGATATCCTCCTCTGCTTTGAGAAGCCGGTTACCTTGATCCTGCAAGTCAGCTTTTACATCTGCTAGCTCATCCCTTATCGTTTGTTTGAGTTGTGTCATTAGGTCATGCTGATTGTCCTTCAGCTGAGACAGTAGGTGAGCGGAGAGGGAGCTCAAGTCAGCCCTCGTGAGTGGAGCGGGTAAGTTTTCCATGTCACCTTCATTTTGGGAATCCTGATCGTCAGAGGAGTCTTCCGCGATGCTTGGCTTAGGAGTCGCGGGCGCCATTTTGGGTAGGCCCGCCGAGGAAGTTTGCGGCAGGTATATAAAGTCCTGTAGCGACGGGTATCCTCCAATTTTTTTTCCCTTGGTGCAGGAGAGTGTGGAGGAAGGTGTTTTTTGTTTTTTGCCCATGTTTGGGTTTGAGTTGTGGCTCGTTTCTCTGGGTTTTTCGGCCGTCGGGCGGGAGCTCCTGGAAAGCACGTCTGCTCACATTCGCGTCGTGGCTCCGGCCCCCGGACAAGTGCAAGATTATGCACCTTGGGCGTAAAAACCCAAATGCAGAATATAGAATATTTGATAAAGTCTTAACCTCAACATCTAAGGAAAGGGATTTAGGAGTTATAATTTCAGAGGACATTAAGGTAGGTAGACAATGTAATAGAGCAGCAGGAAATGCTAGTAGAATGCTTGGTTTCATATGGAGGGATATAAGCAGAATGCTCGGTTGCATAGGGAGAGGTATTAGCAGAATGCATGGTTGCATAGGGAGAGGTATTAGCAGAATTCTCAGTTGCATAGGGAGAGGTATTAAAAAATGCTTGGTTGTATCTGGAGAGTTATTAGCAGAATGCTTGGTTGTATTGAGAGAGGTATTATCAGAATGCTTGGTTGCACAGGGAGAGGTATTAGCAGTAGAAAGAGGGAAGTGCTCATGCCATTGTACAGAGCACTGGTGAGACCTCACTTGGAGTATTGTACGCAGTACTGGAGACCATATCTCCAGAAGGATATTGATACTTTGGAGTTCAGAGAAAGGCTACTAAATTGGTTCATGGTTACCAGGAAAGGTTAAAGCATCTTAACATGTATAGCTTGGAGGAAAGATGTACCAGGGGGGATATAATAGAAACATTTAAATACATAAAGGGAATCCACACAGTAAAGGAGGAGAGTATATTTAAAAGAAGAAAAACTACCACAACAAGTTTACATAGTCTTATATTAGAAGGGCAGAGATGTAAAAGTAATATCAGGAAATAATACTTTACTGAGAGGGTAGTGGATGCATGGAATAGTCTTCCAGTAGAAGTGGTAGAGGTTAATACAGTGAAGGAGTTTAAGCATGCGTGATAGGCACAAGGCTATCCTAGATATAATGACAAAAAATGTCTTCATAACTGGAAAGGACATGGGGGTAACACGAACAGTAGATAAGGTGACAAGGTGTAACAGAGGAAAGAAGACAAACTACTAACATAGTGGTGTTAGTATATCAAATAACATGTGTACATTTTAACTGGTCATACTGGTAAAAAGGCAGGAATAAATCGTGTGGATTGTCACATAACCCAACTCATTGCTCAAACACCAGGACATATAAACAAATGACAATATTGGCAAGATAAACTGTGGCAATCAAAATCATTAATCGTAAAGCTTAAATAGCATATAAAGTAGGTTGGTCACAGTATATAAAACACATGTATAAAAAAGCCAAAACTTCAAGATACACTGCCTGTCTATGAATGCTCAAATTGTTAATGTGTAATCTCCTTTGGGTAAGGTAGAAAATAGACCAGAATAAACAAAAAAAAAACCTTTAAATTCCCATAATGTATTCACAATATGTAAAAGAGGTATTTTGGAGGAAGGGTAATGGAAGGTAGGGAAGTAACGCTATAACTGGAAAAAGTAGGACAATATTGAATAGATTACCAGTTAGTTACCATAAAAAGCCTAGCTGGTACTGTTCTCTGTAAACCACTCATCGGCTGGGGCTATATAAGCAGCCGGCTGTGAAAGGCTCTGAAATAACCTTGGCTGACAAGCTAGCTAAAGTAATAGTTAAAATAAATTTGGATGCGAAGAAAGGAAGATGAAATGGCCAATGGCTGGCCTTGAACCAGGGAGGCCATTGATTGGCTGACAAAGACAGACTGACAGAGGCAGAGACCGTCAATCAGATGCTGCTCAGTCATTAGACATCTTAGTGTCAATAACTGAGGGTGCTGTGGAGAACATTATTTTGAGTCATTTTTTTTAAAGGGAACTCCGTGTTTGTAAGGGAGGTGGGATGTGATTTTCACTCTCCAGCCTCATGGCACTCAAAGGTTAGAATTTGCTAACAGGTTTTTGTTTTAAGATTTACCCCCTTCCCTCATACCTGGGACTCTTAGAGGTAGTGGGGTGGGTAGTCTACAATTTTAATTTATTTTAGGGGGGCAGGGGACACTAAATGTGTTGTGAAGCTTATTAATTATTAACGGGTTGGGGGCATTAACTCCAGCCTCCAGCCTTGACCATTACTCTTAGGGGGCTGGGGCATTAACTCCCGCCTCCAGCCTTGACTATTACTCTTAGGGGGCTGGGGCTTTAACTCCAGCCTCCAGCCTTGACCATTACTCTTAGGGGGCTGGGGCATTAACTCCAGCCTCCAGCCTTGACCATTACTCTTAAGGGGCTGGGGCATTAACTCCAGTCTCCAGCCTTGACCATTACTCTTAGGGGGCTGGGGCATTAACTCCCGCCTCCTGCCTTGACCATTACTCTTAGAGGGCTGGGGGAATCTTGAAAAGCCCTTCCGTATTTAAAATAGGGAGCAGAGTTTATATTGTTTAATGGGGTCTTTCAATGTTAAGAACACCCAATAAGTTGCCGTACCATAATGGGATGGCTAGGGGTAGGGCACTTACACTGGTGTACTGGCACACGCACATTGCCCAACCCTGGAGAAGGCTCAGCTGCTGAATACATCAACTTGTGTGTCTGGTCAATCCTCAGTGTTCCAGGGTTGATTCTTGGCAGGGTCAACTCAGCCCATCATCCTCCCAAGGTGCATAACATGAGAACCATTAAGTAGGGCAATTCTAGCATCACTAAAAATGTGAGTGTCTCCCATTGCACACTTCCTGGTTAAATATTTTGTTATTATTCTTATCTCTCTCTATAATTATGAGCTTAGTAGGCATCATTGTAGTGATGCTTGATTAGGGATTGGAAGCTGTTACCCATGAGCTTGTATCTCACTGCGGTCTCCGAAGGCTCCGGACAAGTGTTGGAACAATATTTCATGTGAATTGATACTTGATTCTAATTTTAAGGCTGTCTCTTGAATTTGTAATGCTTTTTATTATTGTTCTCTTTTGTTTTCATTTTTATTTTAATCCAAGAAAATACATTGCAGGCAAAATAAAATAAATAGACATTTCCGTAATCTTTGTTTTCTTTTCACACAAAAATCGTAAGTATAAAAATAATCTCCCACTATTGTGTAAAAGATGAAAGAAAGTTCACATAACGCCCCGTTTTTCTCAGATGGAGGGATTTCTGCCACTGAATGAATCTCTGTCTCTGAGTGTGTTTTGGTAGCTCTAACTGTGTTATGAGTTTATTGCAATCCTCTTGACTTAACAGTCTAGTATCTTTGAATCATTTAACATGCTTTCAAGTAGTTAGACATAATAGCACAGCACAGTTTAATCAATATGCTTTATACAATGTCTTGTGTCCAATAGTGTTTTGCTGACCAAATGAATAGACATTTACAGGTACCATTTGCAGAAGTTATAAGTGTTTTTTTTTCCACTGAGCCAATGTACACTTCTAGGATAAAAGCAAGATTAAAAAATGTACTATTGTTCAGTATTTTGAATTACATTGAATTACATTTTTTATTTCTGTTTACTTTATATATATATATATATATATATATATATATATATATATATATATATATATATATATATATATTCCCTACAGGGTTATAGCCCTGTGATAAACATTTGCTTTGTATTTGTTTATAGCATATGTGTCTGTATAGATAAATGATCTTAAACACTGATCATCTATAACATAATGACAGCTGATAGGTGGAAAGCCGGCAGAGAAAGTGTGATGCTTTGGGCAATGTTCTGCTGGGAAACCTTGGCCATTCATATGGATGTTACTTTGATACGTACCACCTACCTAAGCATTGTTACAGACCATGTACACCCTTTCATGGAAACGGTATTCCCTGATGGCATTGGCCTCTTTCAGCAGGATGATGCTCCCCGACCACAAAGCAAAAATGGGTCAGGAATGGTTTGAGGAACACAACAACAAGTTCAAGGTGTTGACTTGCCCTCCAAATTCCCCAGATCTCAATAAAATTGAGCATCTGTGGGATGTGCTGGACAAACAAGTCCGATCCATGGAGGCCCCACCTCGCAACTTACAGGGCTTAAAGGATCTGCTGCTAACGTCTTGGTGCCAGTTACCCCAGCACACATTCAGTGGTTTAGTGGGGTCCATGCATTGATGGGAAACAGAAGTGAAACAATAGCTGTCCCTGGTGTGAGGATAATCTGGCTGGTACTTCTGAAGGTACATGCCATTGTAACCAGCCGCCATGCGTCCCTTGATGTGGACATAGATCTAACTCAGATGGGAGACATAAAAATAAACATAGGTTTTTAGAAAATCCAGGAAAGAAGGTGATATGTAGGTGGGATCAGTGGAGATTTATGCTATGTTCTAGCTGACAAGCTAATTTGTACTGAATCTCAGGGATATCTCATGTGCTGAATCCAGCAAGGGGAATACTCTGGCCCACATGCACACCAGCAGCACTAGAAACCATTTCTCCCTGATTACAAGAAAAAAGGGAAAATACAAATTAAATGGAGGGGATCATGTGCTTAGTGAATAATACCTAGTCATGTATATCTATATATATGTATATGGTAATTGGCTTTTACAATGTGTTGGAATGCAGTGAAGGAATCCAATATTGTTGCTGATGAGAAACAAAAAAGAAATACATGGCATAATGTTGTATGTCATTCAGATCATATGTATGAAACATTTTGCTATGTGTTTGTTTAAAGGGACAGTAACACTGTACATATTTTTAGGTTAGTGCTGTCCCATGCAAAGGAAAGAAGAATAAACAGATCTGCCTCATAGATTGCTGCTTCCATTCTTCCCATCTCCTAAAAACTGTCAATAGCTTTACTGCTGTAGCTACAGAAACATATGGGTCAATAAAGAGAGAACTGTAGGGAACTGAGATGGGAATTTTAAACTTCAGGCCAATGTAGCCGAAATGGAAAAATTCTTCAATGCGGGGATGGGACACTTCATAGCGGCTGCTTTCGCGTATCCGCTTCACTGCCGTCTCTGCACCACAAGACAGCTCGTCGCTGGAGATTCATCGTGGGACATTTCATCGCTAACGGTAAGTATTTTATCTATTTTCGTTTATTTTAGTAAGGGTGGTTAGAATTAGGGTTTAGGGGGTTAGATTTAGGGTTTAGGCGGTTAGAATTAATTTTTAGGCTTCGGGGTTATTTTAAGTATCAGGGTTTAGCGGGTTAATTTTAGTATTAGGGTTCGGGTTAGTATTAGGGTTTAGTATCAGGGTTCGGGGGTTAGCATTAGGGTTTAGGGGGTTAGTATTAGGGTTTAGGGGGTTAATTTTAGTATTAGGGTTCGGGGGTTAGTATTAGGGTTTAGGAGCTTAGCATTAGGGTTTAGGGGTTAGTAATAGGGTTTAGGTGGTTAGTATTAGGGGTCAGGGGTTAGTATTAGGGGTCAGGGGTTAATTTTAGTATTGGGGTTTTATGGGTTAATTTTAGTATTGAGTTTTGGGGTTAATTTTAGTATTGGGGTTTGGGGGGGCACTTTGGGGGGGGGAATCATTTATTAGGGGGGTATTTTCTTTTTACTTTTACATTTGTAAGAGCTGACAGTTCAGCGCTGAACTGTCATCTCTTACATGGCCGCGTCCGCGATGAAACGGCCACGTTATTCTTCATTGCTGACAGTTCAGCGTTCTAACTGCTGCGCTGAACTGTCAGCGATGAAGATGCGGTGAAGAAGAGTCCTAGACCTGTGCAGCTGAATGGAAATAATTTTTCCAACTCTACTTCATTTGCCTTAAGTTTGCAATTCCTGACTCATTTTCCTGCAATTCACTGTTTATTGAGTAGACCCCATACAATGACCCATATAATCTGACCAATTTCTGCATAAAAAAAAAATTGGAATGAGTCCCTTGACTTTTCTAATATCTAGGATAGCATTATTCCTACCCCATGCTTGCTTAAACTCCTTCAATGCATTAACCTCTACCACTTCTACTGGAAGACTATTCCAGGCATCCACTACCCTCTCAGTAAAGTAATACTTTCATTAGTCCCTGGATTTATCTTATATATGGGATAGTCTTATACCTATCCCATGCATGCTTAAACTCCTTCACTGTGTTTACCTCTACCACTTCTACTGAAAGACTATTCCATGCATCCACTACCCTCTCAGTAAAGTAATACTTTCATTAGTCCCTGGCCTTATCTTATATCTAGGATAGCCCTATAACTATCCCACGCATACTTAAACTGCTTCACTGTATTAACCTCTACCACTTCTGCTGGAAGGCTATTCCATGCATCCACTACCCTCTCAGTAAAGTAATACTTTCATTAGTCCTTGACCTTATCATATATATGGATAGCCTTATACCTATCCCACGCATGCTTAAACTCCTTCACTGTATTAACCTCTACCACTTCTACTGGAAGACTAATCCATATATCCACTACCCTCTCAGTAAAGTAATACTTTCATTAGTCCCTGGCCTTATCTTATATCTAGGATAGCCTTATACCTATCCCATGCATGCTTAAACTCCTTCACTGTGTTTACCTCTACCACTTCTACTCAAAGACTATTCCATACATCCACTACCCTCTCAGTAAAGTAATACGTTCATTAGTCCCTGGCCTTATCTTATATCTGGGATAGCCTTATACCTATCCCACGCATGCTTAAACTCCTTCACTGTATTAACCTCTACCACTTCTACTGGAAGACTATTCCATACATCCACTACCCTCTCAGTAATGTTATACTTTCATTAGTCACTGACCTTATCTTATATCTAGGATAGCCTTATACCTATCCCACGCATGCTTAAACTCCTTCACTGTATTAACCTCTACCACTTCTACTGGAAGACTATTCCATGTATCCACTACCCTCTCAGTAAAGTAATACTTTCATTAGTCCCTGGCTTTATCTTATATCTAGGATAACCTTATACCTATCCCATACATGCTTAAACTCCTTCACTGTATTAACCTCTACCACTTCTACTGGAAGACTATTCCATGCACCCACTACCCTCTCAGTAAAGTAATACTTTCATTAGTCCCTGGCCTTATCTTATATCTAGGATAGCCTGATACCTATCCCACGTATGCTTAAACTCCTTCACTGTATTAACCTCTACCACTTCTACTGGAAGACTATTCCATGCATCCACTACCCTCTCAGTTTAGTAATCCTTTCATTAGTCCCTGGCCTCATCTTATATCTAGGATAGCCTTATAACTATCCCACGCATGCTTAAACTCCTTCACTCAACCTTCTGATCTGAATTCAGATGTGCTTCTGTCACACCATGAGTACGTTAAGATAGCCGTAGCCCTGCCTATCTCCCCAATCCCTCCTTATTGGAAGTCACTGAGCCCCAGTGAAATTATTTTCAAAGGTAAAAGTACAGGAGAACTGTTCATTTTTTAATGTAAAGATAAGTTCATTTCACATATATTAAACATCTCTACAACATAAAGAATATAAAAATGGGTTTTACCAACTTTTCTGCAATAATAACCTGAGTTTCTTCATTTTGTGGATTGCCATTTTCATTAGATTACTGTGGGATTGTTCTTTCTCGGGGGGAGTATTGTTTAAAACTCTTACACTATCTCATATTTGAGACACTTTTTTTCCGTTTGATTTGAACGTAGCCTTTTTTTGAATTAAAAACTCAAATTTCAGTTTGCACCAGTTTCCCCTTGTGCCTGAGCCCAAGGTATCTGTGACTCGCCTCTCTCTTTTGCTGCCCCATCATTCAGTTCACTGACCAGACCCACACAGACCCCCCAAGGTGCTGCTTCTGCCACAACCCTCTCTCCCTGCCTTTTCGCTCATCTAAATTATAAGCCTGTCAGTCTGTCTCTGTTCCAGTAACATCTGTAATTCCGTTTTATGCACCAAGTGTATAAATTGTTGGTGTCATAAAAATGAATTTTAATGTGAAATAATAAGTTAATTATGTCCAATTCCGGTAAAGTAATTGCCGTAGTTTTGTTGAATGTTGCTTGCATGCATCATATAATATAGCCACTATACTTTGCACATTCTAATCCCTCCGAATCAACACTCTTTTTTAAACAGACTTTTTTTCTAGCCTGTAAATGCTAAACTGATCATATAGTAATCAAATTGAAGATTTCCCTTGTATGTATTACTCCTTCCAAATGGTAGATGTAGGGGCTGGACCCCTTCGATGTTGAAGTAAAATGTAAATATTATGAGTATAAATTAAGAGACCAGCCAAGCAGAGCTGCAATATGCCTGACGCGTTTCGATCACATAGCTGTTTATATTTATTGTTTATCAAGGGTTCTAATCCTTGGCTGGGTCTTCTCTTATTTGAGCATTCTAATACTCATCCTATATTGCACACTCTAAAACATTCTCTCCAGAGCACATTCTAACCCTAGTATTGATTGTACACTCTGACCATGGATTCCAGCACCTTCTACTTATTAATCTTTCTTAATTAGCCTAAAAACCTGCCCATATGAAGTTCATGGTGCACAGCTTACAAGTGTTACTCTTGAGTGAACATAAAACCTCATAAATTTGAGTTATATGAGGGAACGACTCCTTTGAGAACAAGAGCGTAGCACATTGCCATAGCTGGATTTTAGTGCTGTACCTGGGGCTTAGTCATATAGTTACTGGAGGAAAACTGCAATCTGTAGAAACAGTAAATATTCTTGTGGGAGTGAGGACAGACAAGGATAAAGTAAAAAAAATAAAAAAATAAAAATAAGATGGTTTACAGAACATATCTAAATAGATATTTAAAAGTCACAGTAAAGAAAAAATATGGACCATTGAATATAAATACATTTAACCCTCCTGCTGTGCCATATTTCTTAATGTATTATAATGAACATTTTACTGGTGTTTGGCAATGAAGATCGTAGCGCAAACTTTTTACGATATACGTAAAGTTTCCATAAAACTCTGCTAGCCATTAAAGATGAGATATGGCCATCGTACGGAAAGTGCTTGCAAAAAAAACATATCGGGGGAAAAAAAAAAGGAATTTGCAGGCAACACATACTAGTAAAGAAAATAAAAATAAATGCTCAAGTTAGTAATCAGCCAATCATAATTGGTTGCAATTATTGTTGTTGGATCTAAACAATGCTTCTCCGCTCAGAATAATTGCTGGATTTTTACTGTGGCCTAATCTCTCCAGGCCGTCCATTTACAAAACAAAACACCGACAAACCTCTAAGAAATAATATTTAATCCATATGCTTGCGCAAGATAGAGGCTAACTGTGTTCCGCTTTATGTTTCACATTGTGATAGGAACTTGTCCCTGGTTCTTTATCTAGTAATACTTCAGCTCTCAAGGGTTCCTTTTTTTAATGCCATGGAAATTAGTGTGTTTTTTGTTGTTGTTGTTGCTTTGTTTGTTTTGTCTTCTGTGTCTCTTTAGATGTCGTCATGGCTGAAGTCCAGAAGATATGGAAATGTGGCATTTTTTCCAAGTGCTTATTTGTAAATGACTTAATTAACCTGCAGCAGACTGTTTGATACACACAGTAAACCTAAACATGGGGTTCAGACATAATAAGATTCATAATAATTGTAATAAAAGTTTTTTTAATAGAGCATTATTCTCTCTGAGAGGATAGTAACACATGATATTAGGCTTCATAAAACTAGCAGAGGATAATAGTTTGAATCTCCCAACTTAATGGTACTCATTTTATCAACCTTTGAAGAATAAAAGCCTGAGTTGAACAAGTTAGGTAGTTAAAGCATTCTGCCAGCCAAGCTACCTCACCAGCAAGATTGACTTTCGAGCGACCCTACACTTCAACTGGGATGATTCTCACACAAACATCTGGTGTTGTCAATGTTGGAATATGTCAATGTCCTGTTGAGAAACTAGAAGGTGCCAAGACAATTGACTATGCCAAACTCGGTACTGTCAAGATATCAAGTCTAAAATGACATCCAGTATAGGGAAACAAATGCAAAATCTAAATTTTTGTACCTAATTCGAGAGGACAAGAAATCTTGTCAATCCTTCTCTGTGGGTCATTCCAGAGTATGCTATAGAGCAAAAATGGGCAAAGTGACAGAGAAAGTCAGTAATAATAAATTATCATCCTTGCCCCATCAGTCTCTTTTAGTGCTCCCAGTAGGTAAATAGTCTCAATTTCTCAAAGAACATCTTCAGACTAGAGGTTATTTAATGTGTATATAGATCAGAGCATCTGATATAACATGAAAAAAGCAATGCCCCAAACACTTATGTACAAAAACAAAACAACCAGTAAAGCACAGTGTGCTCTGTATAAAAAGTTACAATATATATATATATATAATATCCTCCACTTAGTATAACACTTATTCCACCATAAGTACCAAATGGTGCATCAATCATATATTAAGAGACCCTATAGGCACTGAGAAAGATGCCCCCTCTTCTGATCACTGGTCTCCCCTGAATGAACATCAATATATAGTTACATAGTTACATAGCAGTTTAGGTTGAAAAAAGGTTTGCTTCCATCAAGTTCAACACGTTTCCTAAAACTTGTTTACAGCTGTTAATCCCAAAAAAAAAGCCAACAAAAAAAACTTATTTCAGCAATTTTGAATTCTGCTTTTAATGGGGAAAAAAATTCCTTCTTGACTCCAAAAGGCAATCAGATTTCTCCTTGAATCAACAAGCACTAAGTAAATAATGATGTCTATACTAACATGCATAGCCCTCTATGTTCTGCTTCATCAGTATATAACACCTTGCCGACAAAGGACGTGTCAGGCACGTCCTGGGAGAAACTCGCTTAACGACAAAGGACCTGGCACGTCCTGCGGTGAATCAAGCGGTTTTCACGATCAACGATCGCGAAAACCGTTTTAACGGTGCTGGTCTATTGCCTCGATGTCGAGGCAATAGCCAGCACCGAAATTTCTATTTTGGGGCACCCACGATCGCCCCACGGAGTGATCGTGGGGAGCCATATTGACGGAGCATGGTGCTCCGTCAATATGGCTAAGCCCTCTGCCGGTCTGAGCTTCGGAAGTGAAAGTAACTTCACTTCCGTCACTCTGAATATGATACTTGACTACCCCTAGTGGTAGTTTAGTAGCACTGCAATGGAAAATATTTAAAATACATATTTAATTAATAAAAAACAGGTCATATAGCTATTTTAGCCTATAGGGTTAAAATTAAAAAAAAATTAACATAAGGGAAAGCGTTAAAATTAAATTTAAATTAAAAAATATTAAGGGATATAATAAGGATTAGATTTGGGGTTAAATTTAGTGTTAGGGTTAAATTTTGGGTTCGGGACAAAAGGTCAATATAGGAAAAAAACAAAAAACACTATTTTTGGTTTTTGCCCCATAACTCGCAAAAAAATACAGAGAAATATGGAAACATGCATATTTTTGAACTCAGGACAACATTTAGAAACTATTTAGATGGGGTCTTTTTTTAATGATTTTATTTTTATAAATTATATTTTAGGTCAAAGATAGAAAAAGTTTTTTTTTTTACATTTTTCATCATATTTTATGATTAGTTTTGTAGTAAATTATAAGATATGATGAACATAATGGTATCTAATGAAAGCCCTTCTTATGACGATAAAAACAACATATAATTTGTGTGGGTACTGTATGTGAGAAAGAAAAAAATTACAGCTAAACACAAACACCCTAGAAATGTCAAAACAGCCATTGTCACCAAGGGAAAGTCAAGGTGAAAATGTCTTGTCACTAAGGGGTTAAATAAGTCTCTTTAATACAAAAATAATTTATACTATCAGGAAGATAATGTGACTCCTCACATGCAACCCACAAACAAGGCTTTAAAAAAAAATTCAATGTAGCCTCACAGTTCCTCCTGACTCGATTATTCATGCCCCCCCCCCCCCCTCATCTATTCATCTTACAGGTTGAACAAATTACTTGTACAACGTTCTAGGACTTCACATCGTACATTTCGGCATCCAGTCAACTTCTAGCGCTAAGACTTAAATTCATATAACCCTAACACAGGTTTCCTCTTTTTTGAATCTCTGTAAAAAAAATGTTTTCAAATGTACCCTCCTATAGTGTATAATAAGATCAATTATTTGACTAGAACAGGATTCAAGAATCAGATTTCAAGAATACATGAAGGTTAAAAAATCTTAGGATATTGTTCTTTCAAAAAATTCTTACTCCCCTTGATATATTTTTCCAAAGTTGTTGCTTCACATATAATTATTTTCATATAGTGTTATACTTCTTAAATAAATCTCCCATTGTGTCTAAATCATAATTATGGTCGTGCGAAAAATCAAATATATATATATTTTTTTTCCAGATAAGTCTATTTTTGATTATAGGTCACAATTACAACATAAAATGAGAAGTATATTGGTTGCTGTTAAATCTGGAACGTAAACTGATTGGCTAAATTAAATAGGATCATAAAATGAAATCCAGGTCCAACGTACACAAGGGACAGCAGAGATATAAAGCAATATAAAAAATACATTTAAAAAAATATACTAGTTCTGGGTGACTGCAGAGGAACCACCGATCCGCGCGTATGTTATATCTGCCTTCTATAATTCTATGCGCATTTAAATGTGCAACATTGTACTTCATCTGCTCCCCACTCCATAGGACAGGGGTATGCAACCTTCAGCACACCACATGCTTTGTCAGCATTACAACTATAAGAGCATTCTGGGAAATGCAGTACAGAACATCTGGAGTACCGAAGGTTGCTTACCCATGCCATAGGAAAGCAGAGATATGGTCAATTATAATATTCAAGGAAATGAAATACGAAATAAAACAATAAACCTGAAGTGAAATCAAAATAAGTAGTTGTATCTTTAATTTAGTCATTTGTGTTCAACCTTTGGGAAACAGCTTACAAAATCTTAGAAACACTTTATTTCCTTGAGTTTTATTATTTATTTTGGGGGATACCCTCTATTCTATTCCATGGAATTCATGTAGAGATTCTTGTAAAGTGTATGTTACAAGGTCACATTCCCATCTTTCTCAGAAAGAGATATAATTATTAAATGATCCGCAGTTGTGCAAAGAAAACTGACTCTTTTTTCCAGCTATAAGCTGCCAGATTTAAGAAATTAAGTTCGGTTTATAGAATAGCAATAGGATTATATGTATTCCATAAGCCGAAAGTCTATAAACTAGACATGTGCATTCGTTTTCGGACGAATGCATTTTCGGACGAAAATAGCATTTTCGTCCATTCGTCCGAAAAACGAATAACGAAAATTTTAACTAACAAAATCCGAATGAACGAATGGTTAATAAACGAAAATCATTCGTTCATTCGTCCATTCGTCCATTCGTGCTATTGGCATTCTAAACCGAAATAGAGTCGGTTTACAATACCAATAGCATTGTACTACATTCCATAAACCGACATGAATGACTTTCGGTTTATGGAATGCATGTAATGCTATTAGCTTCCTAGAAACCGAAATTGAGTTCCCATTCATACGAATAGGTCAATTGACCTATTCGTATGAATGGGGACTCTTTCGGTTTATAGACAACCAATAGCAGCATGTATTCTATAAGCCGAAAGTCTTTAAAACAAACGACGTTCGGTTTATAGAATACATGTAATGCTATTGCTGTTCTATAAGCCGAAAGACATTCGGCTTATAGAACAGCAATAGCATTACATGCATTCTATAAACCGAACGTCGTTCGTTTTAAAGACTTTCGGCTTATAGAATACTATTGGCATTCTATAAACCTAACTAGAGTCCCTCCTCATTCATAAGAATTTCTTATGAATGGGGACTCGACTCTAGTTCGGTTTATAGAAAGCCAATAGTATTCTATAAGCCGAAAGTCTTTAAAACGAACGACGTTCGGTTTATAGAATACATGTAATGCTATTGCTAAACTATAAACCGAACGACTTTCGGTTTATAGAATAGCCATAGGATTACATGTAGTACATAAGCCGAAAGTCTATAAACCGAAAGTCGTTCGGTTTATAGGCTGTCGGCATTTAACTATACAGAGACAGAGTCTCCATTCATAAAATTATGAATGGAGACTTTGTCTCCGTGTAGTAAAATGCCGAAAGTCTATAAACCGAACGATCGGTTTATAGACTTTCGGCTTATGTAATACATGTAATCCTATGGCTATTCTATAAACCGAAAGTTCGGTTTATAGAATAGCAATAGGAATACATGTATTCCATAAGCCGACAGCCTATAAACCGAACGTTCGGTTTTTAGGCTGTGGGCATTTTACTACACGGAGACAAAGTCTCCATTCATAATTTTATGAATGGAGACTCTGTCTCTGTATAGTTAAATGCCGGCTTTTAACTATACGGAGACAAAGTCTCCATTTATAATTTTATGAATGGAGACTCTGTCTCCGTATAGTTAAATGCCCACAGCCTATAAACCGAACGTTCGGTTTATAGGCTGTGGGCATTTAACTATACGGAGACAAAGTCTCCATTCATAATTTTATGAATGGAGACTCTGTCTCCGTATAGTTAAATGCTATTGTATTCTATAAACCGACTCTATTTCGGCTTATAGAATGCAATAGTACTACGAATGGACGAATGAACGAATGATTTTCCTTTATTAACCATTCGTTCATTCGGCATTAGTTAGCTTAGCATTTTCGTTCTTCGTTTTTCGGGCGAATGGACGAAAATGCAATTTTCGGACGAAAATGCATTCGTCCGAAAACGAATGCACATGTCTAGTATATATTCACATGTAAATTGCTTTTTAAATAAAAAATTATGATATAAAAAAATCTTGTTTTTATTTCCTTTTATGTGACAATGCTGCCTCTCTCTTTCCCTTGCCCCCAGATTTGTCGCTCTCCCCCCCTTAGTGTTGTCTCTCTCTCACCCTCCCTTTGGCTCCCCCCTCGCTCCCCTTGTGTCTGTCTCTTCCCCCCTTCCCTCCCCTTGTTTCTCTCTGCCCCCCCCCTTGTTATTCTGTCCCCCCCTCACCTGTTTCTTGCTCCCTGGTGGCTAGTGGGGGCAGCCGGGGGATGTATGCACTATACATAATAGACGGAAGTGTCGGGCAGCATGGAGGTTGTCTGCACGATTCGTGCAGACATCCCCCAGCTGCCCGATTCTCCCTGGTGGCTAGCGAGGGAGCGGAGGATGTCTGCGCGATGAGCGAGACCTCTCCTGCTGCCGCCCGGCATGACCGCCGGGACTTCTATGATGAAGCTGGGTACTTCCGGCTTCCTCATAAAAGTCCTGGCTGTCGTTCCGGGCGGCAGCAGGGGAGGTCTCGCTCATCGCGCAGACATCCACCGCTGCGTCGCTAGCCACCAGGGAGAATCGGGCAGCTGGGGGATGTCTGCACGAATCGTGCAGACAACCTCCATGCTGCCCGACACTTCCGTCTATTATGTATAGTGCATACATCCCCCGGCTGCCCCCACTAGCCACCAGGGAGCAAGAAACAGGTGAGGGGGGGACCGAATAACAAGGGGGGGGGGGGCAGAGAGAAACAAGGGGAGGGAAGGGGGGAAGAGACAGACACAAGGGGAGCGAGGGGGGAGCCAAAGGGAGGGTGAGAGAGAGACAACACTAAGGGGGGGAGAGCGACAAATCTGGGGGCAAGGGAAAGAGAGAGGCAGCTTTGTCACATAAAAGGAAATAAAAACAAGATTTTATTTATATCATAATTTTTTATTAAAAAAGCAATTTACATGTGAATATATACTAGACATGTGCATTCGTTTTCGGACGAATGCATTTCGTCCGAAAATTGCATTTTCGTCCATTCGCCCGAAAAACGAAGAACGAAAATGCTAAGCTAACTAAAGCCGAATGAACGAATGGTTAATAAAGGAAAATCATTCGTTCATTCGTCCATTCGTAGTACTATTGCATTCTATAAGCCGAAATAGAGTCGGTTTATAGAATACAATAGCATTTAACTATACGGAGACAGAGTCTCCATTCATAAATTTATGAATGGAGACAAACGTATAGTTAAAAGCCGACAGCCTATAAACCGAACGTTCGGTTTATAGGCTGTGGGCATTTAACTATACGGAGACAGAGTCTCCATTCATAAAATTATAAATGGAGACTTTGTCTCCGTATAGTTAAAAGCCGGTGTTCTGACAAATTTCTGGAGCAAATTCTCCTGCGCAATCGCAGGAGAATTTGCTCACTGCGCATGCGCATAAAGTTACAGCTGATAACTCAGCTGTAACTTTGTGACCACCGTGCATGAGACAGCTGCGCAACCCACCTCCCGCCCCCCTCACACCCGCCGCACACCCCTTCTTACCAGATCATCGACCACAGCGATACACAACGCATGCGCACGCCTATCCAGCCGTTTGGGAATGCGCGCGTCCGTTGTTGTGTTCTTAAGGTGGTAAGTAACATGGGGCGTCGGGACATAAGGGGGCAAGCATCCTGGTGAGGGCTGCCTCATCTTGATGGGATTTGTGATCCTCCTGCTGTATTATTGATGCAGCAGGAGGATCACAAATCCCATCAAGATGAGGCAGCCCTCACCAGGATGCTTGCCCCCTTATGTCCCGACGCCCCATGTTACTTACCACCTTAAGAACACAACAACGGACGCGCACATTCCCAAACGGCTGGATAGGCGTGCGCATGCGCTGTGTATCGCTGTGGTCGATGATCTGGTAAGAAGGGGTGTGCAGGGGGTGTGAGGGGGCGGGAGGTGGGTTGCGCAGCTGGCGCATGCGCGGTGGTCACAAAGTTACAGCTGAGTTATCAGCTGTAACTTTATGCGCATGCGCAGTGAGCAAATTCTCCTGCGATTGCGCAGGAGAATTTGCTCCAGAAATTTGTCAGAACACCGGCATTTAACTATACGGAGACAGAGTCTCCATTCATAAAATTATAAATGGAGACTTTGTCTCCGTATAGTTAAAAGCCGGCATTTAACTATACGGAGACAGAGTCTCCATTCATAAAATTATGAATGGAGACTTTGTCTCCGTGTAGTAAAATGCCCACAGCCTATAAACCGAACGTTCGGTTTATAGGCTGTCGGCTTATGGAATACATGTATTCCTATTGCTATTCTATAAACCGAACGTTCGGTTTATAGAATAGCCATAGGATTACATGTATTATATAAGCCGAAAGTCTATAAACGGATCGTTCGGTTTATAGGCTTTCGGCATTTTACTACACGGAGACAAAGTCTCCATTCATAATTTTATGAATGGAGACTCTGTCTCTGTATAGTTAAATGCCGACAGCCTATAAACCGAACGACTTTCGGTTTATAGACTTTCGGCTTATGCAATACATGTAATCCTATGGCTATTCTATAAACCGAAAGTCGTTCGGTTTATAGAATAGCAATAGGAATACATGTATTCCATAAGCCGACAGCCTATAAACCGAACGTTCGGTTTATAGGCTGTCGGCATTTTACTACACGGAGACAGAGTCTCCATTCATAAAATTATGAATGGAGACTTTGTCTCCGTGTAGTAAAATGCCCACAGCCTATAAACCGAACGTTCGGTTTATAGGCTGTCGGCATTTTACTACACGGAGACAAAGTCTCCATTCATAATTTTATGAATGGAGACTCTGTCTCCGTGTAGTAAAATGCCGACAGCCTATAAACCGAACGACTTTCGGTTTATAGACTTTCGGCTTATGTAATACATGTAAACCTATGGCTATTCTATAAACCGAAAGTCGTTCGGTTTATAGAATAGCAATAGGATTACATGTATTCCATAAGCCGAAAGTCTATAAACCGAAAGTCGTTCGGTTTATAGACTTTCGGCTTATAGAATACAATTAATACTATTGCCTTTCTATGAACCGAACGAGAGCCCCATTCATAAGAATTTCTTATGAATGGGGCTCTCGTTCGGTTTATAGAAAGCCAATAGTATTACATTGTATTCTATAAAACGAACAAAAAAAATTAACGAAACAAAAATAATGAACGAATTTCGTCTGAAACGAATGCACTAATGAACGAAATTCGTTTTAGACGAAATAAATAACATTTTCGTCCGAATGGACGAAAACGAAACGAAAATTTTAGTTTTGCACATGTCTACTATAAACCGAACGTTCGGTTTATAGACTTTCGGCATTTGTAATGCATGTAATAGTACTATTGGCTTTCACTACACAGAGACAGAGTCTCCATTCATAAAAATGTTATAGTTTAATTCATAGTTTAATTTTATCTTAAGGGAGAAACCACAAGGTTTTTATCGTGACAAATTACAAAAAAGAGTCATATTTTTCTTTTGTATGTATGTATTTAATATTCTAAGTGAAACCTCAACAATCTGTTTTATATTGATAATTACTGTGAAGTATGTAATGTTGATGTATAATGTTTCTGTGACTCAATAAACATTTTAATTATAAAAAAAATACCACCATTTGAAATAGCCTAGGGTGTCAACTTTAAAAAAAAAATATTGGTTGATGTGGTAAAATACACTGGCTGGCTCAAAAATGTCCCAAATGGCACATGGGTGCAGGTTGTCTGCATGTTAAAATTCCAAGTTGGAAAACTAGAAACTGCACCTCCCAAATGTGGCCTTTTAGTCCCTAAACAACCCAACACACATATATATATATTTTTATATAATATTATAGGATATGATCAAAATGATGGCATCCAAAGAAAGTACGTCTTGTCCCGATAAAAACAATATATAATTTGTGTGGGGACAGATGATATTAAGCATTGTTAAATGACAAAAAATAAAATTACAGCTAAACACAAACAGCACAGAAATGTTAAAATAGCCATTGTCCAGAATGGCCAAAAATGTTTCAAAGGGTCTGACCTTAAGGAGTTAATTTATTTATTTTGGTTTATAAAAATAAGCATCTATGTTTTAAATTTTCTTAGGTATGTGCACTACCTCAATAAGAAAGATCAAATACGTTAAAAAAAAAAAAAAGAAAATGTATTAATTCATGATAAAAGAATTGATATGTTATATGAAAAGGTAACCATCTGTTTCTTGTTCTGAAGGCACTGTTTGTTTACAGCTATATTCTTACAGAAGGTGCCATATAAGTCTAACGGGTGCTTACAGGGTAAGGAACAGCCACTATGACTGCACATCTTTCATCTGCGTAGAAAGGATACAAGCCATTAAGTTGATCAAAAAAAGTCAACGACAACTTTAAACTCTCAGTTAAACCAAAAGTTAAAAAAATAACAATTTAAAAAGAAAATGTAAGAAGTCACCTTGTATCAACTCCACATCTAGTTTTATAATAATTATAAAGAAATTACACTTTATACCCAGGATGTAAAGTTAATTAAACATTTCATTTCACCCTTTAGTGGCATATTTATTTGTGCTGATGGTATTTAAATTGTGATACAGTAATATTTTTTTATTTGGTACATTAAAAAAGTAATAAAATGTCTTTGTGGCTTAAAATGGTCCTATTGATGATTTATAATTACATTGCGGTATTAAAAAGTTATTAATAAAAAAGGCCTGCTATTTTTCATTTTTTTTTTAAATAAGGATATGCTACCAATGTGCCTTTTTTAAAAATGATTGAATAAAATTGTAAAATGCATAAAAAAAAAAAAAGTTCTATTAAATTGTCTACTTTGTACGTTGTTTGAGGGCAGTATATATATCCTGTGAATCTTTATACAAAGAGAAGTCTTTAATTTTAGTCTTTTTAAAACTTCGCTACGCTAGGCAGTGTGCTTTACTGTAATTATATATCTATAATGACACTATAAATCCCCGTAATACACTAATCTGATTTACTGTTCTAGATGATTAAATATAAATCCATTTGTACAGTTATGAGCTGACAATAACAGATTTTATCCTTGAATACCATAACATTTAACTGTCTCTAATATAACAATTTTACTACCAATAGTCAATATTGATTTTAAAATAAGAATGTTAGATGTAAAATGACATATCAAGTAGAGGCAGAGATGGAACAATCCATATTTCCTTTTTTCCCCCGCAAGTGATGGTTTATAGTTAATTATCTTGCTTCAGTGACACATAATAAAAGAATGTGACCAATATAAGGTACAAAATAATGGCTGACCATCTTTAGTATTAATCATGCCTTTCCTATTGGAAAAGTCATTGGCCGCATTTCTTTCAAGGAATATTCTGCCATAACACATTTTTTTTTTTTTTTATAATAAGCAGGGTGTTTTATTTACCTGTGCCTTAAGATAATTAAAAATACTGAAAATGAGGAATTTTAGAAACTAATCATGGGCTGTAGAAGACGTTGCCTAGGGAGCCCCATCCCGATTAAAGGGCTAGCTCCACCTACAGTGTCCAAAAAAATATTTTTTTTTATCTTTACAGTATCATATAGAAATAAAGAAAAATAACTCTGGAAAGTTTTTCATCAACACTTCATAACTATGAAAGATTACATATAAAGTGTACTAGAGTTTTTGCTGTTACTACCTATCTCTCCCAAGCCATTCATCTACTGTTACATAACATAATACACCCCCTTCAGTCCAAGCACTTCAAATAGTTCAACAAATGCGCAACACTTTCTTAGAGGGAAGCATAACAACTCTGGGCCACTGAACCATCTCACCTGTAGTAGCTTTTTTTAAACCTTTAACCGCTCTTCCGTCTCGGTTTTTGTGTTGCTGTACCTGTTCCAAATGGGTCTTTTATCACAACAATGTTTTGTATTTACCAAAATCTGAGGTATGTTGTAATATTTCCTTTTTTAGCTAACAGACAAGCGAGGTGCAACTTTTTTGCTTACTACCCCCCCCCCCCTTTCTCCTGCTTTTTGCCATTTTGTTGTGTAGATGTAGTCTTCCTTGGTTCATTATCGGGTGCACTTTGGAAGCCATGTCCTGCAGGCAATAGAGAAGAGAGCTCTTGGGTTGGGATTTTGGGTTGTTTATAGTCATAAGACTAAGCAATCATACCCTCAGGAAATGGAGTTACCAATCCCTTAGCCTTATCCCCATAATGTGTGCTTGTGAGTTGCGGATTCCTAATGCATGCTCCCAACTGTCCCATTATAGGCAACACATTCCATGGAACAGTAGTCCCATGGCCAACGATTCGCTCTCCATTGTCCTGAATAATGCCCAGGACAATTAACCACGTAACATATTCATGGTGGTTAATCATCATCTAAGATGCTGATCGGCAATGCAACGACAGTAGTGTCTAGTTAGGGTTCCTTCTATTGATTATGTATAAATGTAAGGGGCCCAATCTGTCTCTAGCATTGAGTGACACTCGGCAACCAGATCAGCCTGCAAGTTTCACAGTGAAACAACGAGACTACCGGTCGGAAGAAAAAATATCTTGTATCTTTAAAAAGTGCATCGTAATTTTGTCCTAACAATCCGGGCCATTGACATATCCACCGGTGCTTCCACTATCGTTTACTATTGTGATGTACAAAAGAATTTTCAATAAAGAGACTTTCTTTCAGGTAGGGGTTAAACAGTACGTCCTCTAACACAGACAAAGAAAACTGAATCATAAAAATCACAATAGAACAAAAAGTTAAAATGTGCAGTGGAACAGAACCCTGTTAACCATGCTTTGTATCTCCACAGGAAACACTTCTAAAGAGGTGATTTCTCTCTTATATATGACATTCTCAGTTTGATATTGTAGCGGCTACAATTTAAAATTGCTGTGTAATGCGATTCGGACACATTCCATGCGACACAGAAAATGAAAACATCAATTTAACGGAAAGTTGACATCGAAACAGAAAACCACCAAGGCCATACAAACAATGTTAACATGCTGAAAATGCCATATATGAATACTACATATCCGTTTGAACTCCCGGAACTGTAAGTTTTCTCAAACTCAATAGGGTTTGTTTATGAAAGGACCGTTAGAACTTGAAAATGACCTTTTTCATGCACTTTAAAGATAAATATGTATATGTTAATTTAAAATTGGAATATTCACATCCTATATATGTTTAATGTACTCATAAGTATAAGGTTTGCAGCTTCTACTGATCCTCCTTCTCAGCTCTCAGGATTTGGCTAGCGGTTGGCTGTCGGGCCTGCGGGACTGGGGAGCGTAGAGCAGGGTGAATGCCAGGGCCCCTGGGGACCAGGAGAGTAATGACATTCCAATGGACAAGCAAAGAGTTCCGTGAGGAAACTAAGAGTAAGAATGGTCAGGCAAGCTGGGTCAGGATTGGAGAAATCAGGAAAGTCCAAAAACGAGCCAGGGGTCAATATCAGGAAGTCAATCACAGGATACTCAGCAACACAGGAACAAGGGAACTAAGCAGGGAACACCAGGCTTATCAGCTCAAAAATCAAGCAAGGACTGAACAATGTGAGGGTTTTTCATATGGTTTGCCATTATCAGCTCCTCCCCTCAACTCCAGGTGTTTACTCCCACCTTCACAGGATTCTATGGGGCCTTGAAGAGAGGTCTTCACCTCTGTCCCAACCGCACCCGCATCCTCCATACGGGAACAGCATCTGACATCAAGACACGCCCCCCCCCCCACCATGTGTAACGCGGAAGTGCGTGCTGGACACGGCACCTACGTTACTCGAGGCTGGGGTTGCAGCCTACTACGCAATGGAGCTCCAGCGCGATGGGATGTGGAGGTGACGGGGGTCTCTGTGGAAGGTAATTGTCCCCTGGAGGAAGGGTGAGGGAGGCTGGAATCCTGACACTGGCAGAGAAAAACATTTTAAAGTGTTTTAGAAAAGCAAGATTCCAGTTATTACACTGAATAGGAGCCTGTACAATGCACACATTGTTCCCTCCCAGTTGTATAGCCAGGATTGCTGGCTCAGCCAGTTTTCTTCTGGACATGTATAACATTTTTATGTTCCCCTACAGAATTTACACAAGTGCAAACCAGTTAATTAAAGAGCAGATGCCAAGGGAGCTACAGTAATTAATAAATTGATTTCCCCAAGTATGGCTACTCTGCTGACTTTTTTATGTATTTAATTCTTATGAGATTTCTTGGGAGCTGGCAAGTATCCTGCTCTAATAGAACCAAAATTACATTATGTTTTGGGGTTTCTTGCTGTGCTGTGATTGGCTCTGTTGATTGTAAATTTATCTATTAACCACATTTGGAACTGCGTAATATACTTTTGGATTCCATGTTTAATGTAGCTTTTTGCGGTTAATTTCCGCTGTTAAATTCTGTCCCCCAGTGACTGTCTAGTGCCCAAAATGCAACTTCCAAACATTAATGCATATTAATGTGCTTTCAAAGTACTTTAACGTTCATGTCTTAGATTTTGCATTGCTTAAAACATAAAATACATATGGCTAGATGATCTTGTGATATTACAGCAGTTTGCAAGAATCCAGGACTGCTCACAATAGCTGAGTAAACCTAAATTTCCTTTATTAGTTTTTTTGCTGCAGGGACCAATGAGAAAAATGCCATTCAAATTAATGGAATTTCCTGTCTCTCTAGTGATGTCATCAGACTATGTGTTGCACTGTTAAGAGATCCTACTGTGTACAAGAGCAAGGTCACTTTGAGTCCACACAATGTGTTGTATTCCAGGAGCACAGGAAGTGACTAAATGAAACAAAACATTTATACAGACTGTCATTTTAGGAGTTCATACTTACCGACATCAAGGCTGACCTTAACCCATACCAAATGGGAAGGGTCACGTAACATCATGCAAACTGCTAAACAATTTGCAAAGGTGTCAATAATACACAAATTCTATGGGGTGAGACCCTAAAAAAATGGGACTGTCCTGACATATCCTGGACTAAAGGAAAGTTTGCAGGTTTAGGCTTATAGAAAGAGTGTGAACCTGAAGAGGGCAAACAATGGTGAATGTTAGCCAATTAGCTGATGGCTCACTGAGAGTTGAATGGACTCTGTATTCCAAGAGTAAAACAAAGCTTAATGGAGCTAAGATTAACAGTGGATTTAATAAAGTAGAACACGTGAGCAAATAAATGGTGGACTCATGGGTCAGGGCACCTATTCACAACATGCACCCACAGCACACTTAGGGATTCCCCATAGCCAATATCTCAAGGTATTATAATTTTTTTTTTTTTTTTTAAATAAAATATGTAAACCCTCAATGCAGGTCAAGGTGCATGCACACTGAAGCACACTGACACAATGGCAAATCAGCCACCATTAGTCAACCATTCTACCATTGCTACATGGACATGGATGACAGGCCAATATGCAGTTAGGTAGTCATGAAATTGATTAGACAGTTGTTCTTGTTTGTCCAAAGATAAAACTGACCTAGATGTATTCAAGTATTATCCACTCAACTAAATGTATCTACCTGTTTTAAACATGCAGAGGTTTAAGGTCAGGAGCATCTGCCTGTGATGGAAAAGTAGTGATTAAGCGTGTTAATTAATAGCAGTAATCAACATTTATTGGCCATGTTTGATATGTCAGTTTCCATCCATAACTGGTAGTTTGTACCCTTAAAGACAGAGGTAACTGCAGAAAAGTACAAATCTTTTTTGCAGCACTGTATTTAGTTTCTAATTACAACAGACCCCTCCTCATCACTATCATCTCAAAACGAAATATAAGACGGTAGTGCTGTCAAGCAAACTGGCAGGATTACTGCGTATGCACAATATGCATTCTATGGTGTCCCAGACACAATTCGCAAATGTCTCCCCGAGACATTTGGGAGGCATACAACTGTTTCCAGGACTGATTTTGATTCTCAGTCTGGCTATGTTTGCAGATTGATGTCAAACGACATATTCAGATGACTGGTTAAACAAACTTTAACCCCTTTGCGACAATGGACGTGCCTGGCACGTCCTGCAGTGAATCAAGCAACGATCGCGAAAAAGCTTTAACAGTGCTGGTCTATTGCCTCGATGTCAAGGCAATAGCCAGCACTGAAATTTCTGATTTGGGGCACCCACGATCGCCCCACGGAGCGATCATGGGAGCCATACTGACGGAGAAGCATGCTCCGTCAATATGGCTAGGTCCTTTGCAGGTCTGAGCTTCGGAAGTGAAAGTAACTTCACTTCCGTCGATCTGAATATGCTACTTGACTGCCCCTAGTAGTAGTTAAGCAGCATAGCAATGTAAAAAAATAAATATTTAATTAACTAAAAACTTGTTCTATAGTAAGATTAGCCTATAGGGTTAAAATTAAATAATTTTTAGCATAAGGGATAGGGTTAAAATTAAATTATAATTAAAACATATTAAGGGATAGCATAAGGGTTAGAGTTGGGGTTAAATTTAGTGTTAAGATTAAATTTTGGGTTCGGGTTGGGGTCAAAAAGTCAATATAGGAAAAAAACAAAAAAACACTATTTTTGTTTTTTTGCCCCATAACTCGCAAAAAAATACCAAAAAATATGGAAACATGCATATTTCTGAACTAGGGATAACATTTAGGAACTATTTAGATGGGGTCTTTTTTAATGATTTTATTTGTGTAAATTATATTTTAGGTCAAAGTTAGAAAAAGTTGTTTTTTTAAATTTTTCATCATATTTTATTATTTTTTTGTAGTAAATTATAAGATATAATAAACATAATGGTATCAAATGAAAGCCCTTCTTATGATGATAAAAATAACATATAATTTGTGTGGGTACAGGATGTGAGAAAGAATAAAATTGCAGCTAAACACAAACACCCCAGAAATGTCAAAACAGCCATTGTCATCAAAGGAAAGTCAAGGTGAAAATGTCTTGTCACTAAGGGGTTAAATAATAAGAATAAATAAATGCATTCACAGTATATTTGGCTATTTATTAGAAGGAAAGTTGAAGTGAATAGCAGGTGAGATGAGGTGGAATGAACATTTCATCTCACCAACTCAGCTATACATTGTGCAGGAACAAATACTGGTTAGTTCCCCCACCACGTGATCTCATCAGCACAATGTGTAGCTGAATTGGTGAGATGGAATGTGCATCTCACCTCAAATCACCTGATATTCACATCACTTCACCTGCTATTCAACTCAGCTCACCTGCTATTTACTTCAACTCACCTGCTATTCACCTCAACTCACCTGCTATTCACTTCAACTCACCTGCTATTCACCTCAACTCACCTGCTATTCACTTCAACTCACCTGCTATTCACTTCAACTCACCTGCTGCTCAACTCAAAATCGCCTTTTAGTGAATAGCTCATGTGATATTACATGTGGCTTGATATGTAAAGGAACTACTTTTTAATGGGAAATATATAATGCATATGAACTCACAAAGCGATGTCATACACAGAAGACACCATAAACATATATAAAAATGTAACTTTTAGTGTTGCGTGAACCCGAACTGCACTGTTCGGGTTCGTACCGAACATGACGGTGTTTGGACCCCGGACCCGAACAAGGACATTCCACTGTTGGAAAGATATTCGGTTTATAGACTTTCGGTTTATAGAATAGCAATAGCATTACATGTATTCTATAAACCGAAAGTCTATAAACCAAACGTCGCATTACATGGCTATTGGCTTTCTATAAACCGAAATAGAGTCCCCATTCATACGAACAGGTCAGTTGATCTATTCGTATGAATGGGGACACCCACATTTTACTTCATTTTGTAGCCCTCTAGCCCTTTCCAGGACTTTTTTAGAGGCATTTTAGTGGCCAAAAGTTCGGGTCCCCATTGACTTCAATGGGGTTCGGGTTGAAGTTCGGGGTCAAGTTCGACCCCGAACCCGGACTTTTTTCCAAAGTTCGGCCGAACCCGCCGATCCCGAACATCCAGGTGTCCGCTCAATTCTAGTAACTTTGCATTTGTTTTGCAATGTAGAGTTAATTCTTTATAATTTCAGGTTGAAATTGACATGAGTTAAATGTTCGGCACCTTTAAAATTCAAAACAGTTGTCTACTTTCGATATTCATTATTCTGTTTGTTTGTTTTTCCGCTATGCAGAAATGTTTTCTTTACAATGAAAGCCTCTTTTAAAAAATATCTTTCTCTAATTTGTTTTTGTTTTTTTTTGTATAATTTAATGACAAAATTCATAGCTACAAAAATAAATCTTATTCTTTGGAGGATAAAAAAATACAACATCAAATGTGTGTATATTTTAACAGCAGCAGATAGGTTGATATATACGATACGAAATTGATATTCTGTTTTATGGGGTTTTTTTTTGGCAGATGATTTATAGGCAGAGAGAAAAGAAATTCATAGATGCAGAATAAACAGTATTAGTTCTTTTTTTCCTGCTTTATTTATCTATTCATTCTTTTTCTTTAATTTAAATGGAATTTTCTTTCGGGTTATTTTAAGGTAATTATTTTGTGAACCTCAGTGTCAATATTTTGTTTCAAATTCATTTGTCTATTATTGATTATTTGTATATTCTCTAGATAAACATCTACCTTTCCACATGAGTTTTAGAATGAGTTCTAAAAATCCCAAAACTGATCCACATGATCGGACCTCTATGCAAAGCTAGGTTCTGCTATTGGGCAAACCAGTAACTTATCTTATCGTATGCTGTAGGAAAAGGCACTGACCGCACTAACACCCAACTCTTTCAGCGGATGGATTCGCAGGTCAGTAGGAAAGGGATGGAGGGTTAATATAGCATTCTCTGTGTATTAGTTTTCTCCCTTCCACATGGCTCTTGATGAAGTTGGACCTCTGATGAAATGAGTAGGGGTAATTTCTCGAAATTTGGATTAATGTCTACTTTTGGATTTCGTCCCAGTTTCCTGGCTACTGTATCCGTATTGTGGCTAGTTGTTTGCTTGTACCTGGGAGATGTTCCGGAGTGTGGCCAGTGGTTTTTATTGCAAGGTATGCATTTCAGCTGGTCTCAGTGGCAGTCCTGGATGTGAGTCATTACAATAAACAGTGTATATTGACATTTTTAACAGATTTATGCCATGAACTCTCTTCTTTTCATTTCCCTTATGTCCACCTAGTCTCTGAGGATATAGCATGCCCTGTATCGACTACCACAGACATGCTCTTTTGGCACTTGCCTATTCAATATGGCCAATTTTGTATTTATTTGGGCCAAAATTTCATCCTTATTCGATTCGGGGGAACTTGGCTTGGGAAATATATAGGGACCCTCTTGTTCTTAAAGGGGTGAGACTCTGCTGAAATAGGACCCAAAGTCATTGAGAAATTGAAAATTTCAGACATTTCAATACGCCAAATAAAAGTTGGAAAAAAACACAAAATGTTTTAATGATCAATTGACAATGACGTTGTTTATTGCTTGCCGTAATAGCATATTTATTAAAAACAATATTAAAAAAAATAAATAAGCCATAACAGCATAAATCACATCAGTCAACTGGTTAATACCAAAACACACACGTCTTCCATATGCCACTTAGTAACCCCCATAAAATGTATGGAATGTGCACCTATACAGTAGCATATACTATTTTGCACACCTGCATAGCAGCTCTTGTGGTAATACAATACCAGCGATGTCATGCCAGATATTGGTTGGCTTCACATTACTGGCTTTTATTCACCGTCAAGAGCAGTTAGGTTATATGTACTCTTCCGCCATCATGACGTGAGTATCACAGTACTATATCAAGTCCACCATCATTCCCTGTGGATATGAAAGAGTATCTTTACATTTGTGAGTGCGCTAAGCAGTGGCATAAATATAAACCACCATGCAACGGTGATAAGTTTGCCATGTGGCCTTCTGACCATGTAGAACCTCACAACATGATACCACCCTAGCAATACACCCCCACTTTCCACTTAGCAGATTTGTCCCCACACCACTTGTTAGTTCAGTGGTCGCAAAGGGTCGCGGGATGGTCATCACAGGGGTTGTGTGCCCAAAGTTGGTATCATAAACATTGACTTGTTGGCCAATTCAGAATAACTTCAGTGAATCGAGAACAGGCCGATTTAATGGGCCATTCTGATCACCAAAGTGACCCTAAAAGGATCGAACACACCCTTTAATGTAAAATAGTAGATATTGCCGTGCTTATAGATTTCGTTAATTTCCACACAGGGTTTGAAAACAGTGCATGTGGAACCTCCTGAGGAAACTAGAGGTAGGTCTTTCATCCACTCATGCTGAATAGGGCTACTTGGTCTACCCCTAGGGTTGCTACCTCATTTGTGCATGCTACCTCGCTGTGTGTGTAGAAGTCATATGTGACCAAATGGAAAACAATTAATTAATTTACATGATTCTGTGGGATCTGATCCTTGAACCAGATAAACATCATGTGAATTGGGGATCTAAGTAAATTAATGAAAGACTGATCTAGGAAGATACTCATCTGATTTATATGCTGTTAATTCATTTTATTATGAGTGGTGATTAGTATATGTTCATTGGTACTCATTAAATAAACAATGAAGAAGTTGCAATTGCAGGTGGTTAGAGACACAAATCATAAGAGTTCATACTGTTTTTGACTACTTGAAATAATTAATGGATATTAAGTTGCTTTTTAAAAATGATAACTAAAAAAAATAAGTAGAGAATAAATGATTAGCGGGGTCATATTTCTCTTGGATGGAGAGATCATTGCTTGATACATAATTACTGCTTTGAAGAGGTGAATCGATCACATAACTAACAATAATCATATAGTGAAGTTAATCAAAAAAAACAAATAGGCCATAAAAACACTCATTCATCAAAGATTTTACTGGGGGGGGGGGGGGGGGCGGAATAGGGCTATTTGACTGAATTAAAAAATAAATCCATACACTCTGAATGATAAATGTTTTACATTATGCTAAAAAATTTAATTAAACAGGGAGTTATGCCAAAGTTTAATACACTTTTAAAATGATCTTTCAGTTATAGTTATTTTAGAAGATATCACTGATATATTAAACATAGATATAAGTCGTGCACTATGGTTGTCTTCTAAAAAAAAAAAAAAAAACATGATCGAAAGATAACTTAAAAACCTACATTGTTAATGTGCATGTAGAGAATAAAATTTTTTTGAAAAAAATCTATACAAGAAGCAAAACTGCAAGCAAATGCCTAAATTAGGAGAAAAATGTGTTTGAAACGTGTCTGCGGAGTCTGCTGCTTATGACATCACCAGTATGCAAATTACATATTTCCCATTGAAATCCAGTTCATTTGCATATCAAGCCAACGGTGATGTCATAAGCAGGGGACTCCGCAGACACATTTAAAACACATTTTCCTCCTAATTTAGTCATTTACTTGCAGTTTTGCTAATACAATGTATAGATCATTTTCAATCTTTTTTTTTATTCTCTACATTCAAATGTAAAACAATGCTTAGGTGATACAGTCCCTTTAAGCCAAGGTTAAAGCCGTAGGATTGTAGTTTTGTAGTACTATTGATGAAGCCTTCCCTATTATTTTGCTACTCTTAATCTTTCTGTACCGCCCCCCCCCCCCCCCCCTCAAAAAAACAAAAACAAATCATCAGTTTAATTTTTTAGTATAATTGGTCGGTGTTTCTTAATGATCTTTTATGTTATCTGAATTCTACTTCTCATTAAAATTTGAAACACATAAGAGTTTCTTACACAAACTGCACAAAAGTATTACTGCAAAGCAAGGTATTCCTGCTAATAAAACCCCTTTATAAATAAATGTAATATATAACGATGTATTAATTAAAGAGAAGCAGTGGGGCTATTTTTTGTTTCCCTTTAATGAAGATGATAAGCCTTGTGATGCTCTGCTGGTTCTACCGACAATGACAATTGTCTCTGCTAAAGTTAATAATAAGAGAATGGAAGCCAGTGAACTGAGAGGGTTGAGTTCCCCTTATAGACCTCCTATGAGTCCAATATAAAATCTCCTACAGGATTTTATTTCTTGATTCCCCCCCCCCCCCCCCCCAAAAAAAAAAAATCATGTGGCGATGACAACCTCATCTTAGTGATGGATGTACTCAGAGATAGGATTAAAGAGCAGATCTTTGGAGAAGGGCTCGGGATGTGTACATTTATTTTATTTAAATTGCTCAGGCACAGCTGGAAGTCAGAAAAGGCTTTCTAGGGAGCCTCAGATAAATGAAGTATATCCTCCAATCCGCACATGTTAACATGACAATAGTTATGAAAAAAGAGAACTGGAGCCAACATCGTTGTGCGTTTTTGATACAGGCTATGTGTATATATATAAATATATATAGTCACCCAACTTGCATTCGCACTCCGCTTAGGTAGGTCGCTGTATTCAGGTGCCCGGGTGCTGATCCTGTAATTAAATTGATTTGTACTGCATGCCAAGCCTAGTGAGTGCGTTCATTCATATTAGAAGTGTTACATATATATACATTTGGTCTTGAGGCTAATGTTAAGGATACAGAGACAATAACATTTCATTAAAAAATTTTTTTAGAAAACATGGCTTGCCTAACGCAGATATTAATTTTGGTGTAATTGCACTATTTCTCTGACACATAAACAATGTATACATGAAATCATAGCCAATTTCTGCATGGCCTGCACATATTATTTCCTGGCTTGTTTGTTTTCTACACCGCCGTTTGCCAAACACATTTTATATTTTGTAACCTGTTCGGATCCTGGATTGAGTTTTTTTTAGCTTTATAGTGGACTTTTAACCTGCTTTGTTTTTATACACTGAGCTGTTTCAATCAAGGTATTGGCACATGAGTTGTGGCAGAGGTATTGAGGAGAGGTCTATTACTGGAACATTGATTGCAAAGATTGAAGCAACAATTATATAACAGTGGCAATTGATTGTTCTGAATGTTTCACTGGTGATTACTGCACATTTTCTTCTCTTTCTAAGAACCCCAGTTGGCTTTCATGATCTTTGTAAGGAGAATAAATGTCCATAAATTACCGTATTTTCCGGTGTATAAGACGACTGGGTATATAAGACGACCCCCAACTTTTCCAGTTAAAATTTAGAGTTTGGCATATACTCGCCGTATAAGACTACCCCTCTTCCAACGAGCATTTTCTCCTACAGTGACATTTACACACACCCCCTTACACTAATACAGTGACACACTTACACACACACCCTTACACAGAAAGTGAGACACTTATACACACGCAGTGACACCAATAGACACATAACCTGAGACACACTATTTTGCCACTCAATATGCCTTTATTGTGCAATTTAATATGCCAATATTTTTCCCCTCCAATATGCCAGGGTTTTCCCCTCAATATGCCAGGATTTTGCCCCTCTCCTACCCCCTTCCCAGATCTTACCTCGTTGCTGCTCTGCAGTTGCGCGCGGCTGTGAGGGAAGCGTTGTGCGCTCCCCTCCTGCCGTGCGGCTTCAATAAAGTTTGTTTTAAAAAAAAGTTTAAACAAACTTTATTGAAGTTGCGCGGCTGGAGGGGAGCACACAACGCTTCCCTCACAGCCGCGCACACCTGCAGAACAGCAACGAGGTAAGTAAAAAGATTACACCCGGCGTATAAGACGACCCCCGACTTTTGGGAAGATTTTCCTGGGTTAAAAAGTAGTCTTATACGCCAGAAAATACAGTAGCACTTTTTATGGTTTTCCTGTAGGCATCAATGAGCAATAACCTGCAGTCAGGTCTATAACCTCGGTGATACCTATGAGATGTTCACATTGCAACACTCTTGGGGCTATTCACTAAAAGGTGAGTTGAAGTGAGTAGCAGGTGAGTTGAAGTGAATAGCAGGTGGGTTGAAGTGAATAGCAGGTGAGTTGAAGTGAATAGCTGGTGAGTTGAAGTGAATAGCAGGTGAGTTGAGATGAACATTTCATCTCACCAATTCAGCTACACATTGTGCAGGAACAAACCTGATGAGATCACTTAGTGGGGGAAATAACACCAGTCCTGGAAACAGTTGTATGCCTCCCAACTGTGCCATTTTGCATGCTTTTGGTGATAGAGGTAGAGCTCAGTGAAACATTTTCGAATTCTGAAACACAATGAAAACACAAGGTCACTATTTCCTTCTCCAGTGTCTGGAACACGAGAGCATGCACACCTGAAGCCAATAAGAGCCCCCCAGCTTGGCTTAACATACAGGGATAGGAGTCACAATAGTTTCATTCCGTATAGTACAATAGATTGAAATACAGAAGATAAAAACACACCCGGAAGTGCAACCCCATTTCAAACTCGGAGCAACAGTGAGTGTATTGGGCAAAAATATATATTTACTTAGGTATAAAAAGTGCTATGTGTAAATGCTTTTGTATTTAATAGAACAGGTATGGGCTGTCTTAAATTACTTGTTGACTACACCATCCAACTTTGAACCACAGGCGATCCATGTAAGACAGGGGCATCCATGTAAGACAGGGGCATCCATGTAAGACAGGGGCATCCATGTAAGACAGGTGCAATGATCTAAAACAGGGGAATCTGTGTTTTTCCAAAGTGGGTTGCATGTTTAGAAATTTAAATGTGTAATGGGCTGCATTATGTATATTTTTTTTAATAAACAATAATTTAGCAGCTGCTAACCATAGGAAAAATGTTACAGTTAACCTGTAACATAAGAAGTAACATCTGACATAAGAAGCATCCTCCGACATAAAAAGTATCCTCTGACATAAAAAGTAACCGCTGACATAAGAAGTAACCGCTGACATAAGAAGTAACCGCTGACATAAAAAGTATCCTCTGACATAAAAAGTAACCGCTGACATAAAAAGTAACCACTGACATAATAAGTAACCTCTGACATAAGAAGTAACCGCTGACATAAAAAGTAACCACTGACATAATAAGTAACCTCTGACATAAGAAGTATCCTCTGACATACAAAGTATCCTCTGACATAAAAAGTAACCGCTGACATAAGAAGTAACCTCTGACATAAGAAGTATCCTCTGACATACAAAGTATCCTCTGACATAAGTATCCTCTGACATAAAAAGTATCCTCTGACATACAAAGTATCCTCTGACATAAGTAACCTCTGACATAAAAAGTAACCACTGACATAATAAGTAACCTCTGACATAAAAAGTAACCACTGACATAATAAGTAACCTCTGACATAAAAAGTAACCACTGACATAATAAGTAACCTCTGACATACAAAGTAACCACTGATAGAAAAAGTATCCTCTGACATAAAAAGTAACCACTGACATAATAAGTAACCTCTGACATAAAAAGTAACCACTGACATAATAAGTAACCTCTGACATAAAAAGTAACCACTGACATAATAAGTAACCTCTGACATAAAAAGTAACCACTGACATAATAAGTAATCTCTGACATACAAAGTAACCACTGATAGAAAAAGTATCCTCTGACATAAAAAGTAACTGTGACGTAGTGCCCTTCGCCACTTGGTCCTGGAGAGACCTTCTTGCCAGCCTCCTCCCCTGTGACTATGGCCCTGGGGTGTATGGCCCTTTAAGAATGCTATTTGGGCCTATGGACTTGTATTGGACTGTGTATGGCCCTTTAAGAACATAATTGGGGCATGGTGAAAATGCCCCAAAAAGCTAACTTTTGAACTACTGGGTGGAATTGTCTGATTTTTAGTTATGTTCATATTTAAAGTATGCTGATTCTGAAAATGTATGTTTTATGTGAATGTGATGCATATTTTGAAAGTTATTAATATTGTGTAAAGCCTGTATATTTTAGCTTGGAGATAATTGAGCTGATACAAAGATTAACTCAATTATCTCCCAAGCAGAGGGGAGGAATGTACTGTAATTACTAGGATCCAAGTCTTTGTCCTATTCACTCTGCTTTCCCCAAGTTAAGATTGGATCCTATCCTGTAATCCCTGTCATTATGTCACCTTTCCCATTGTCTTTATGTAAGTCATTTAGTTTCCTGTATGTATCTGAACTGGGCACCTTTGCATCCTGAAAGGTGTGAGGCAGGATTTCCCTTTCTATGTCCTGATGTTAAACTTTAATCCTGTTATAGTTCCTTTATCTAATCTGGTTTGTCAAGATGTTCAACTGTAAATAGGCTGTTTTGTTGCGTATGTTAAATTGCTGACAGCTCAATGCCAAAGTCATGATCTGAACCCCAAACCTAAATACTGACCCTAGTACTAACCCTAAAAGTAACCATCAAATCCTAATGCTAACTCTAAAAGTAACTCTAAAAGTATGCCTAGAACTAACCTTAACTAACCTGTCAGTTTATCGAGCAAATCCAATGTTTAAGCAATTGTTTTATTAGGATGAGAAGCGCAGATAGTTTTTGGCTCTTGTATACATTATGTTGCCAATTACACCATATGCACATCTTGCATTCTCCAATGCATTAAAGGAGAATTCTGTAATAAAACTCAATATAATGCCACAGATGACCTGTGTAGTTAGAGCACATATCCCCATCCATCCCTGCTGTGTTAATTAAATCTACCACGGATTACCGTATATTGCAAACTGTATCTCATATCTGGAACATAATTTAATGTAAGAAAAGCTGCTAAATGTCGTATAGTTGTTTTTTTTTATTTTATTCAATACAACGTGTTGTCCTTTTCAACCACAAGTGAGTGAAGATTAAAATATTATCTTGTGTACCAGTAAAAGTTTAATTTAAGAATATTAGCACCTTCTTGACTAATGATATTTGCTGGGTCCATTATTATTATAATATAATATAATATAACTCAGGCCTGAAAAATCATATTCAAGTTGCATTAAATTCAATTCCAGACTATTTTGTTATTTGCTTCCCCCATTCTCTACACTAAAATTCAAGATTGGATTAGCAATAATCTCTACCTCTATAGTCAAACGGACTTGCCACCACCCCGAATGCCTCTTCTATAGTTCACAAAATGGTATTCACTAACATTTTTGCTAGGCCGAGATGTAGCGAGATGAAGAATATTGAGGAGGTTCAACTTTGTCGTCAAACTCCCAAATCAGAGGTCTGGTTTGACCGCGTTTCATTTCGCCTGCAATAGGCTATATTGGTAGGCCAATAATTCAAAGCTATTTTTGAGACAGAGTCAAACTCAACCTCCTAACTCGACCTCTCAAGATTTTTAGTGAATATCAATTTGTTATGCTTTCTACGGATGTCGATGATGAGATGGGAGATCGACTTTGACTTTGGGGAGTCATGTCAAGAGGGGGTGAATTCGGATGCCGAGTTTCTTTAGTGAATTATTCCAGGAGGTCGAGTTTGCAGGTCAAATCTGAATGACCTCCAAAGTCAACCTCCTTGACCTATTCTCATATTTTTGTGACTATACCCAATAGTTTGTTCCAGAATTCAAAGGTATTGTTCACTTGATACTGGATCATTCCAAAAATGCTTCCATATATTTTAAGCTATTTTGGAATTTGAAATTAAATGTAAAGTAATGATCAACCATCCTCCATTTGTCATTTACATATTAGAGACAATTAATGACTTTACAGCTTCATTCAAGATTTGGATTTTGTTACTAAAAAAAGAGCATATTTAGGTTAATATTTCAGGCAATGGCAGGGTCAATCCAGAGACCCAAAGATGGCTTTCCCAACCGAGCAGATGATGATCATAAACTATATTTGTTCCATCAATTAAAGACAGTTATATAAATAACATCACATGTGCTTACAGGATAGTGTAGTGAATTCACCTCTCGGATTATCACTAACGAACTTCAGCCAAACTCTGTCGGAATGGTGAAACCAAAAGTAATTTTCAATTATTTTTTTTTATATATATTATGACTTTTGGTCAACAGAATGACCACAAATTTACATTCATCAAAATTAATATTCATCACTCCACTAGATGTATAGAAAATGTAATCTTTTCTTTGCAGATTCTCTGAGAAACAGTTGAACCAAAAATATTTATTTTCCACCCTTTATTTTTATCTGGGTACCAACAGAGTTCATGTTTATTTAAGTATTGCTTATTTGTTACACACATTTGAGGTGTTTTGGATTGTGCTACACATATTTAGATTCTTGTGTTTATTTTCTCGGTGTAATTTAGGAAAGCATACAAATCAGCAAAACAAAAAAGTGGAGTGCAGAACAATTCTTCAATGATTTGAAATTACACATTAATTCATTACCCGTTGACTTAAAGAAAAAAATAAGTGTACCTTTCAAACCTCACCTTGGTATATGAACCAAGTTTAAAAAAAATCTCAACCCAATTAATCTATTAACTTAAGCGTTTAATATAACATATTCAAGTGCCACTTGCGATGCTGTCAAAAAATGTTATCATACATTGAGCTTTGTTTTGTCCCAATAATATTTCACATCCAACATAATATATATGTTCGAACTGACCGATTACATGGAAACTGTAATATATATATGTTTTATCTTTTTCTCACACACTGTCTCTCTTTTCTCACACACTGTCTCTCTCTCATTTTCTCATACACTGTCCCTCTTTCTATTTTTCTCAAACACTGTCTCTCTTTCTCATACAGTCTCTCTTTTTCTTACACACTGTCTTTCTTGCTCACACACTGTCTCTCTCTCTCTCTCTCTCTCTTTCTCACACACTGTGTCTCTCTTTCTCGCACACTGTCTCTCTCTATTTCTCACACACTCTCTATCTTTCTTACACACACTCTCTCTTTCTCCTACACTCCCCATCTCTCTCTTTCTCACACACTGTCTCTCTCTCTTTCTCACACACTGTCTCTCTTTCTTTCTCACATACTGTCGCTCTTTCTTTTTCACACTCTGTCTCTCTCACACACTATCTCTCTATTTCTCACACTGTCTCTTTCTCACATACTGTCTCTCTTTCTTTTTCACACTCTGTCTCTCTCACACACTATCTCTCTATTTATCACACTGTCTCTTTCACACTCTCTCTCTCTCTCTTTCTCACACACTTTCTCTTTCACACACTGTCTCTCTCAAACATGCACCATCTCTCACACATGCACCGTCTCTCTCTCTCTCTCTCTCTCTCTCTCTCTCTCTCTCTCTCTCTCTCTCTCTCTCTCTCTCACACACACAATGTGTGGGGGGGGGGGGGGGGGGGGGAATTCTTACAGGCAAACAATTTAACCTGATAAAGTAACAGATCTGTATTGTGGGATGATACTTCATTTACCCATCTCAAGAACAATTTGTTTTAGAAAATAATAAAAGTGAGATTGCATAAATCATGCTACTTAGTGTAACCAGAAGTTAATAGGCTACCCAAAAAACCTTTTGGTTAATAAGGATGTTTGGTGGATTGGAACTGTACACTCAGTTAGTTGCTGGGTTTAAAAGTAATTAACATGAGGAATGAATAATTAAGTCAGATGCCAAAATAAAGGTTTTCTGTGACTGACATTTCAATTGTAGCTCTGCAGTTGGAGAGAATGTACTTCTCAATAAAAAAATGAATCGCACACACTCAGTCTCTGTCACGCACACTCAGTCTCTGTCACACACACTCAGTCTCTGTCACGCACACTCAGTCTCTGTCACACACACTCAGTCTCTGTCACGCACACTCAGTCTCTGTCACACACACTCAGTCTCTGTCACGCACACTCAGTCTCTGTCACACACACTCAGTCTCTGTCACACACACTCAGTCTCTGTCACGCACACTCAGTCTCTGTCACACACACTCAGTCTCTGTCACGCACACTCAGTCTCTGTCACACACACTCAGTCTCTATCACACACACTCAGTCTCTGTCACACACACTCAGTCTCTGTCACACACACTCAGTCTCTATCACACACACTCAGTCTCTGTCACACACACTCAGTCTCTATCACACACACTCAGTCTCTGTCACACACACTCAGTCTCTATCACACACACTCAGTCTCTGTCACACACACTCAGTCTCTGTCACACACACTCAGTCTCTATCACACACACTCAGTCTCTGTCACACACACTCAGTCTCTATCACACACACTCAGTCTCTGTCACGCACACTCAGTCTCTGTCACACACACTCAGTCTCTGTCACACACACTCAGTCTCTGTCCCACAAACACTGTCTATCACACATACACACTTTACCTTTCAGGGCACAAGCAGGAATCGTTGGCTCTTCAAGTGACACCCCGAGCTCTAACCGGAAGTCAAGCAGAGGAGGTGGAACCAGCAGTTAAGTAACATGCATGCGGTCCAGGAGCAACACAGGATCGCACGCAAGGTGCAGAATACAAAAAAAAAACATAATGAGGGCAGCATGCCACCCCTTAAAATGCCACCCCTTAAAATGCCACCCCTGCGAGAGCTTGAGCCTCTGATTCCTGGGACCATGTTCCGGTTGGAGGAAAGCTCAGCGTGTGTGGGGGGGGGGGGGGGAGGCAGGATTACAGTGGTAGCCCTGGAGTCTCAAGGTATACTTTAGCCCCAGAGTCTCCATTTGGGGCAATGCAGCAGGGATCGGGGTAATAGCCCCAGTATATATATTTGTATATATTTTTACAAATGGAACCATGTAACTGTTCACTTACCATTGCTCTGATTCTTTATATCATCATATATCTTATTGTAGCATATTTGGTTTAACTGTAATAATACCTTCATGACTTGTATGTTCCTAAAATCTGGAGAATTGAAATGGGCAAATTTTGCCTATGTTATCCGAATTTGGATTGTGTTTCGTGGGTGATCGGCGCATATTGGGAGCCAAAAATCCATGCTTTTCCCTACATATATGTCCCAATCTGAATGCCTCAGATCCTTTGGTTTCCGAATGGCCCATACTGCCAATTTGGACCCAAATTCAGGGATACAGATTGGCCATATTTCGAAGATTTGTGAAATTTGGTTAAAGTGTCCGACCTATTGGAACAAATCAGTGTATATTGGGCAGACCTTTGAGTAAATTAAGCATGTCTAGGATACAGGTTCAAACATTTCAATATTAATAAAGAAAGAATGTGCACAGCGCTTAATACAAATAAAGCATAAACAGTGTGGAAAAATAAAAATAAAAACTAACCCGTATATACTCCACACAAAAAAACCTTTAGGTATGAAAAGGGAAAAATTTATGTCTCAAGATCGCAGGAGAAGGGGGCAAGTCACTTACAAATAGTGGAAAAAAGTGTAGCAGCTAGTCTTACAACTGCAATGGACTGCACCACTGCAAAAAAGAAGCACAAGGTTAAAAAAGGAAGAGACAGCGCTAGAGTATACCCCAGAGACAACAAGACAAATGATTAAAGGAAATAGGATATTTATTACAGAATAAAAATATATATATAAGTAAAAATACCAAATAGGGGTCCAGTACCACTAAACACAAATATAAGTGAGTGGTCACATAAACATAGAGACAGGATAAATACAAAGTCTGAATATATAAATATACATAAAAATACAAAAGAAAAACAATAGGTTAAAATGGTAAATACAATCTTACACACTGCTAATAAAGTGCTGTTCACCTGGCCAGGTAACTGAAAATAGGTATAAAATGTATACACTACTTGCACATACACAATAACAATAGAACACCCTTCAGGACGCGTTTCGTAAGGAACTTCTTCAGCTGGTGGGTGTGTGTTGTTTTTCTTTTGTATTTTTATGTATATTTATATATTCAGACTTTGTATTTATCCTGTCTCTATGTTTATGTGACCACTCACTTATATTTGTGTTTAGTGGTACTGGACCCCTATTTGGTATTTTTACTTATATATATATTTTTATTTTGTGATCTGTAATAAATATCCTATTTCCTTTAATCATTTGTCTTGTTGTCTCTGGGGTATACTCTAGCGCTGTCTCTTCCTTTTTTAACCTTTTATTCCAATATTAATGAACACAAACAATTGTCATCATGTATTTAACTTTAATATGCATGAGGACAAGGTAGGCCCTTTTCAAGTGAGAACGCTCCTTTAACAATAATTGGGGAGATAAACTATTGTCATTAGCTGTAAAGGATCCAGTAGATAATACAGAGATGGAATTCTTCCTAGAAAATGAATATTTAAAACATAAAAACATAACGTATAAATTGTCCATGTTAAGAGTTGTGGGAGTTCCACTTTGCTGAGTATCAGTTCGGCTCTTGCGAACTCATTAAATATCCAGTTATTTTGTTTTATTTGTACAATTACGGCTTCAACCTGTAAAACAACTGTTTAATTTTTCAATATCCATAAGTTCCCTTTGACATTTCAGTTATGCGTTTCATTAAACAGAGCAAAACCCAAATGCACCTGAGCTGTATTTTAATAAAGTCTCGCTCGCCTTGTTCTCACATTTCGAGGAAATAAAATATCTCATTGTTTCATTCCCCTAACTCCCGTACGTATCCTCGTAAGGCTGTTTGAAGTTCACTATATGGTTTCCAATCTTCCTTTTTATGAAAATGCTCCCTGTTTGAACTTTTGAAAAACCATTGTATTGTTCTGTCGAATTTTCCCTTTATGGAATCTTTAATTTAACGGGGAGCCTACGGTAGGGTCAGCATATGCATTTTCCACAAAGGATTCAGAGGCAGAAAGCTTGCAACATATTGAGAGAGTGGGTGCACTTTCATTCAACCACTGATATAATGTTTAGCTGCAAAGGGTCTTTCAACATCATTCTTGATTAATCAATATATTTCTTCTTGGCAGGGCTGTGTAAAATATGCAAGGGGAATGATTTCATCTCCATTTTTCTAACCACGTCATCCTTTACAGTCAGTCCATTACACAAAGCTACATAAAGGAACACTACCACTTGCATACGATGTAACTAGACAAGCAGTTAAAACAAACACACACACACACACACACACACATATCTATCTATCTATCTATCTATCTATCTATCTATCTATCTATCTATCTATGTATATATTTGTTCAACTGTTTTTTTTTCTTCTATGTTTGAAGTAATTGCATTTAAAAGTAAAAAATAAAATTAGGTGACTATCTACAGCATCCATTTTGTGAATTTTACCCATGATCCATTTTACAAAATCTTTCAGCAAGTTCTCACCTGACAACTGTGGGCATAACCTGCATGATGATGTCATAATTTATGTTCTCTTACTGGCTCCTGTGAATCACTAGTGGGCAGCACTAGGTGGTTGTGTGCAGCTTTTTTTTTAAATGCCTTCCAACACAAAAAGTACATCTTTCTGGAAGATAGAAGACACTGACCTGATTACACGATCATAACTCCGGCCCCTTGTGATGTAATAGTTACATTACCCTCCCATTCATTGCAAGTCTATGGTCAGAATTCTGATTTATACACTGCATTCGGTTTCCCCAGCCCCAAAGTGAGATACTAGTGCTGTAAAGTCACTGTGGGGTGGCGCCCAAAAACGCTATATTTCACAAAATGATGGCACCCAGTCACACTTGTTAAGTTAAATATTTTATTAAAAAAAACCTCACAGAACAAAAACAAAAGGCATATAAATGTTTAATGATCCCTGCACTTAGGTTGGGGGGAAAATGGGCTGCACTCCTGCTTCAATATAGTTATTTGAGTTTCTGTAAACCCCTGCTCATTTTTTAAAATCTTAATTAAAAAAAAATAAAATAAAACTTTACTTACTTTTTTATATTAAATGTGAATATGCTATGTATACACAGATGACTGCTAATGAAATTAACTGTTTTTCAGCAGGTTTCTACGTCTGACAGCTCCTAGAAAGTCATCTCTTGAGCAGTAATTGAGAGTGAGTTGGCTATATTGATGCACATTCCCTTCTGTTCACCATTGTTTCCACTCGTCTCTATTATGTGTTGGGAAAAAAATGAGCCAAATGTAATAAAACTGAGGTGACAGTTTACCTTTCCGTCAATTAACCCCATAAATGTTTTGCTACCTTCACACACTTTGTTGTAATTACGGACGTGTCCAAAAACTCCAGACTGTTTATTACCAATTATATGAGATATTATGAAAGCAGACCGATTCTATTTCATTTCATGGAGAAATATTAAATGTAACAAAAAACAAATTAGGAAGAGTAGCTGTGTATGCAAATAGTTCCACTCAAAAATAATGTGTTTCCCTTTTAATTTTATCACAAGACATGAAACGTTTTCTTGCCATCATAAAAATATAACTGCTTTGGAAAAGGAGAATTGATAAATACTTCAGTTCTGTAGGATTTTTCTGCACTTGGTTACCATTTTATTAAAGAGAAATAGGTGCATCCTCTCTTCATTCTCCACCCCTGAAATAATGAATTCTCCCACAAGCTAATTTCTGGCAAGGGAATAGGTTAGGGTGCAACCGGGTTGATGAAAATAAGGGGGCTCAAAGAATGCTGACTACACGGAGTTAATTATCAAAATTCCAAAATACTGGTAATATTACACAATGATTGTTCCTTTCCACTCAATGTATAATAATACCAGTTTTTGTCTTTCCAATACATGCACCACTTTTGAATAAAGAATCGAGGTGTCCTTATTTGTTTTTGGAATTTTGATTGCCGACACCTGCCTCACACCAGGATCTGGGCACATCTGAAGTGTCATCCGTGCTGGAGGCATGTTAGCGGTACGCACTGGGGGGAGGGGGGTGGTAGCAGTCTTGACATCGTAGGTTAAATAGCCTGAGCTGCAGCTCTCTTGCACGCTAGTGTGGTCCAATTTTTGGCCAATTTTTGGTGGCATTCGGTTTCCTGGGCTTCTGACTAAGACTTTCTCAGTTTGTGTATGACTCCTGTCCCGATTTCTGATTATTCTGTTTGAATTACTTTTGCCTGTGCTGTGTCCTAACTTTGGCTATTCTTGTTTTGTTTTTTGTTTTTTTCAAAATATTTACTAATATACAATTATATCAACCCCTATAGCTTACACAGTTTCAAAAATACATTATACATACATACATTCATAAAAAAAGAAAACAAAGACAAAAACATTTCACAATAAAAAGAAAAAAAGCACAAAAAAGTCTTAGCCATGTATAAGCTATTGTAACTTCATGTACATTGATATAAGCTACCAGAATAAATGGTTCCAACTGGTTAATTGAATATACTATTACAAGTTGTGAATCCCCAGGGTTAAACCTCCATTTCACCACTTTATCTAAACAAATATCCCACACGCGTGCGGTCCTTAGGGTGGCATGTGTGGTTTGGCTGACTCTCTTTTCCATTCAAAGTTGGTATAGCACTTGGTTCGCCATTCCCTAACTTCTATTGGGGTTACTTAAACCGAAAAGAGTAGAAATTATCAATCACGTCTCTTGGAAGGCCTTCAGGGCTGTGTCTCGGGTTACTAATGCGATGGCCACTTTCAGTTTGGACATTATAGATATCCAGGTTGAGATTCATATACTTTCAGATTTAATTGTATGTATTTGATCATCCAATGCATTTTTCACAAAAGATTATTGCCAAGCTCCCCACTGAATCCAACATGGGAGACAGAAATTCTGCCACAGACTTTTCCAATACCTCCCTGGATGGCCTTGGAGATAAAAAAAAAAAAAAAAAGCAGAGTCCCTTTATTCTTTCCTATTCTCCTTCTTCTCTTTTTCCTCCCCTTTTTTCTATTTGGTTGGGGGAGGGGGGTTGGTACCATTTTTCTCACTTCTTTTTAGTCTTACTTCCTCCTCCTCATCACCCATTTGTGTTAACCCAGTCCTGCATTTGTCTGCCCAAAATATCTATATTACAAGTGGTCTTTAGACCACTTTCCTTAACTGTTGACTCCTATTCCCATCAGGAGCTTTTAGAAGGATTATTAACAGTTGGAAGAAAAGCATCCAACTGTTTTTTTAAATGTACTGATTGAATAACATAAAACACCTGTAATGTATTCTACAAAATAACCCAACAAAACAATCAAGAAACCTTTCTTGTGGGGGGTTTAAGATGAGAGCTCCTTTATTCCAATAGAGCTTTCCTTTTACAGATAAAACCATTGATGTATCATAATACTTCATACTTTATTTTGTATTACCCCTAAAAAGAGAGGTTTAATGATAGTTCACTTTATACATGTTATAGTATCGCTAGTATATTTAGCAAGTTCGAAATAACATTTCCCTGCGTTCAAAAATAGATTTAATCAAGTCCCTAAAGAAATTGAATGTCTGTTTGGTCATAACATTTTTTTTCTTTTCTTTTCTTGCCAAGACGATGAGTGAGAGGTGTAATCATGGAACTTCTTAAGCCAGCTTGGTTATAATCACCTGAGATCTCAATGGTGCTTACTGTGCATAGATATACTCTACACTACTAGCCCGACGGAGAACTCCGAAAAAAATTCACACTTGTCAAATAGCTCCTATAAATACCAACTCAGTTGAAGTTAACCATTAGGAGACATGATCAAAAATAAAGTTATGTCTCTGTCAAATCGCCCAAATGGTCTGTTTTCTGTTGGTTCAGCGTTTAGGTAACGCCAGGAGGAAGCCTTTGATTTAGGCGAAACGCGTTCGTGTGCTGTACTTATCAGGACCAGCCACCTCTGGCTAACTTTGGACTTTTATTTATTTTACTTGTTTTATATGCTATTTTACATCCTGGAAGACATCGTGGAGCTGTTGTTCCAGTATAGTACATGTAAGGTACTACTGTTTCTTTTATATTAAAATTGTTTACATTTACTATTCACACCTCCCGTTTGTATCTTTTTCCTACTGATCAACGTTATACACTGGAGGAAGAGGGAGAAGGTGCAACTACCTACAACAGATGAGCCTGTCTATCTGAAAGTTTTGTGAGTGTAAAGACATATCCTGTACACATCACTATTCTATTTGTAGCAGTATTGTGCTATGTTTTCTTGTTCTCTTTTTTACATATGTAATTGGATGAATACCATGATATCTGCTTAAGAACATCCTTTCAGGCAATTATTAATATTCCTTTTTTTGGCTTTTTGCTCTTTCTTTTGGTGAGGTTTACAGAGCGCACCTACCACCCCCTTTTCTGTTTAGGTAATCATCCATTCTCATTAACTCGTAGACAAAACTTTGTAATGAAACTGAAAATATGCAACCATTTATAACATGTTGTTGTTCTTATTCACTTTGTGTTGTTTGTGCTTCTTGTTATCACTTCTGTTGTTCACATAATGAAGATTGATTGGTATGTGATGGAACAGATACATCCTTATTAGTATAACAGTATTTTATACCTAATATAGGGCCAGAATTATCAAGCCAAAGCTGGTAATGTTTCAGGAAACCTTACTAAAATAGTAGTAATTTCCATGGAAACCAATGGAATGTTATAGAAACATAGAAACATAGAATGTGTCAGCAGATAAGAACCATTCGGTCCATCTAGTCTGCCCACTTATGGTAGTCTGCTCCAAATTAAGCACTTTTTTTTTAATAAATAGCACCTTTTTTGTCTTGATATATCTGGCCCATAATATCCTTTGTTGAGATTTTCCCCAATATCTTAAATGAAACATAGTATGCTATATTTGCAAACATTTACTATAAATAATAATTATATGCTAGACAATTACCAAGGTTCAACCGAGCAGCCTCCCGTTTCTCGATTCAATAAGGGATGTCTAGTCAAGCCAGGAGTGGTTAATTTGTACAATGCATTTTCATGGGAAGGTCTAGTGGGGGATGTACATAGTATGGTGCAGGAATGCAAGTTAGAGCTGGTGAAGTGATTCCGGGGGCACTATCACCCCTTCATTTTTCAGGTTCCATTCCTGGGCAGGTTGATGCAGCCTTTCGTCTTTCCAAAGCAGTTAAAATGAGTACCAAGTTGGGTAACAGTAACATCCCCTGGATGTACTTGAAAACCAGAGCTGTCTGGACATACCCTATGGGGATTAACACTTTGCTATAATTATTTGAATGACTCTTGTAGATTTATTTTGGTGTAATCCAAGGATTGGCACCAGGGTCTAGGACAGTTATTCATGGCTGCTTCACCACTGACAGTTCTGCGTGGCAGTTTGAGTGCCGTACTGTCAGCGGTGAAGGTCAATGCGGCCACTTCATCATGACTATGTGATCGCTGACAGTTCCGCGCTGAACTGTCAGTGCTAACAAACATACACATATATATTAACCCCCCATAAAAGTGATATACTAACCCACCAACCCAAACACTAATACTAACACTACCCCAAACCCTGAACCCTCAAAGTGTGAAGTTTTATGACACATAAATGGTTTTATCTGTGAAAGGAAAGCTCTGTTGGAAGAAATTAGCTTTCATCCTAAACCCCCCCCAAAAAAAGGTTTCTTGATTGAGTTGTTGGGTTATTTTGTAGAATACATTACAGGTGTTTTATGTTATTCAATCAGAACATTTAAAAACAGTTGGATGCTTTTCTATCACTCAGACGCTTATCATGATTAAAAGTATCTTAGGCAATGGTATTGCACATCTAACCCCCCAAACCCTAATACTAACATTAACCCCCCGGAACCCTAATGCTAACATTACCCCCAAACCCTAATACTAATGCTACTCTCCCCAAACCCTAATACTAATATCTAATGCCCCCAAACCCTAATACTAATGCTACCCTCCCCAAACCCTGATACAAATATCTAATTCCCGTAAACTCTAATACTAACAATAACCCCTATTAAAAATTAATAATTCTCACCTTCAGCATAATGTCCCGTGATGAAAGGTCCGGCACTGACCTCTCGCGGGATGAGCTGGCCATTGCACGAGAAGCATTGCTCATTGTGGTACACGTACAGGACAGTGTGATGGACAATTTAATAAAGTCTAATCTAAATGATCTAAATGACACATTTCCCATTGAAAACGAGTTCATTCGCATATCACAGTTGATGTCATAAGTAGGAGACACATTACCTAATACTATTTTTGGACATTTTAATTGCCCAATTGCCCCCCCCCCACCCCCCTTAGTTAGTAGATACCTCAAAGGTCAAAAACCAGGGTTTAAAAATTGTGATGAAGTTCCAAGATGGCTTCTTTCACTCAAAGGTGGTGAAAAAATGTCTAATGATGAAATCAGCTAAAATATATCTGTATCTTGGTTAGATGAAAAAAAAAACAGATGTATGTTAGGCCAATATTGTGTTACACTGATTGATTGATGGAAAGGAATTTTAAAATGAGTCTACAAATAAACAAGGAAAGTACCTAAAAAAAGATCCCATTTTCTTTCAATGTGTTATCTATATATTCCTCACATCCACCCTATTCCCAAATATAAAACGTGATAACCCATATTAAATACTTATATTGTGTTTAATAATAAAACAAATTTGATTTCTAACCATCACTTTCAGTCTGCTTATACAGCCAGTCTAAGCTTCCTTTATTTATTTGAAATGTCAGCCAGTGCTGTGAGCAAGCTTTTATATAGGGAGGAGATCATCCAGGCTGGCAGCAATTAATAACATCATAAAAGTGCTTTGAATCAGCTGTGAACACATGGAAGAAGCATATAAAGGTCAGTAACTTCTTTCAAAATGACATTGCCATCTTGCCGTTTCACTGATATGTACCTCCATATCACATATTTGGATGATTGGTTCGAAAAAAAAAGCAATATAAAAGATATAAACCATCTTGCTTTTAAAAGTTGTAAAATTTGCAAATATAAGCAGCGAATGCCTAAAAATGCTAGGAAAATGACTTAATTTGCTCGACAAGCGCAAGAGTGTAATAATAATTACCGTGCCTCTGTGTATCAAGGCTTCCATGAAAAACAAACTAAGGCATGTTATGCATAGCCATTATATATTTCCTTGCTACACTCCATATTGATCATCAATAAATCTATAGAGCCATCAAAAATCCTAAGAAAACTGCGTAAGTATAGTCTATCCTGCATGCATTTGTAATCAGAGAAATAAATAACACAATTATGTATCTTGTCTGCAAGGGAGACTAAGTATAACAGCATCACAGAAACAGCAACAATTGAGTGCTCAACGAAACATATGGGGCTATTCACTAAAATGGGAGTGAGTAGCAGGTGAGTTGAGGTGAATATCAGGTGAGTTGAAGTGAATAGCAGGTGAGTTTAGGTGAGATGAACATTCCATCTCACCAATTCAGCTATACATTGTGTATGAACAAACCTGATGAGAACTAGGAATGTTTGTACCTGCACAATGTATAGCCGAATTGGTGAGATGGAATGTTCATCTCCACTCAATTCTCAACCTGCTATTCACTTCAACTCACCTGCTATTCACCTCAATTCACCTTTTTTTGTGAATAGCCCCAATAGAATGTGTTGGCAGATAAAATTAGTTTGGTCCGTGTAGTGTGCAAAATCTCTGCCCAATTTAACATAATTAAAAAAAATCAGAATCTATGTCCTCTGGTTGTGGTAGTTTTTCTTCTTTTAGATATACTCTCCTCCTTTACGTGTTGATACCTCTATGTATTTAAGGTTTCTATCATATCTGACTTTCTTCCAAGCTATATATATGTTAAAATCCTTAAACCTTTCCTGGTAAGTTAACCCCTTAGTGACAAGACATTTTCACCTTGACTTTCCCTTGGTGACAATGGCTGTTTTGACATTTCTAGGGTGTTTGTGTTTAGCTGTAATTTGTTTCTTTCTCACATACAGTACTCACACAAACTATATGTTGTTTTTATCATCATAATAAGGGCTTTCATTAGATACCATTATGTTCATCATATCTTATAATTTACTACAAAAAAAATATAAAATATGATGAAAAATTAAAAAAAAAACCACTTTTTCTATCTTTGACCTAAAATATAATTTATACAAATAAAATCATTAAAAAAGACCCCATCTAAATAGTTTCTAAATGTTGTCCCGAGTTAAAAAATATGCATGTTTCCATATTTTTCAGTATTTTTTTGCGAGTTATGGGGCAAAAACCAAAAATAGTGTTTTTTGGTTTTTTCCTATATTGACCTTTTGACCCCAACCCGAACCCAAAATTTAACCCTAACACTAAATTTAACCCCAAATCTAATCCTTATTATATCCCTTAATATTTATAAATTTTAATTTAATTTTAACCCTATCCCTTATTCTAAAAAATATTTAATTTTATCCCCATAGGCTAAAATAGCTATATGACCTGTTTTTAATTAATTAAATATGTATTTTTAAATATTTTCCATTGCAATGCTACTTAACTATCACTAGGGACACGTCCTTTGTCGCAAAGGTGTTATAGGTTTTTTAACAAACCAGTTTGAAATTAAGATATGTCATAACAATGAAAACCATGGATTCTTCACACCCCTCTCTTCACAATGTAAATCAATCTATGTTCTTATCTAGCTGTGTATCTATCCAATGTAGATGATTTCAAGTGGAGTACTAAATGTAGAGTGATTTGCAGTGGCTGGGTCCTTTGCTGGGCATCACAGTGCTCTACGAAAAAAAAATAACTGGCCTCTGACAATATAGCAACCGCTGGCCTGTTGGTCTCCAAGATTATCAATGCACATGTACAAGCCATATTAAAACAGCCAGTCTTCTTAAAAGACAACTGTAGCAAAAAATTAAGTTCTGTTTAATTGAAAGATGATGTAAAGTGTAGGCATTATGTACACATAGAAATGGTTTAATGAAAGAATACAAATAAGTACATTATTATCTTTACTAGATGCAGCTCTACCAGGAGGCAGACATTTTGTTTAGAATCTTTGGTCAGATCTTTGTTCATCTGAACCAAGGTGAGTGAAGATCTGACCCAAGATTCTAAACAATATGTCTGCCCCCTGAGAGAACCATATGGAGTAAAGATTCTAACCAACATGTCTGCCCCCTGAGAGAACTATATGGAGTAAAGAAAGTGTAATAGGGCACTTAATTTGTATTCTTTCATTGAAGAATTTCATTATAAATAATCTACACCTGATAGAATCTTTATTTTAAACATAAGTTATATATTTTTTTTGGTACCATTGTCCTTTAATGGGACAATTACTGTTTTTAACTGACTGACTACCAACTACCTCCTGATTTACTGCAAAGGCAATTGCCAGATGGCTGCATAAACCCTCAATGTTCAGACTGCAAGCGATACAGTTTGCATTTGCCACTCAGGGTGTTTTTTAGCATTGTCTCATTTGACCTCTTTTATACTGATTCTACTTGCTTTGACTATTCCACCTGCCCCAGCCCTTGACCTCGTCCTTCATGATCACTCTTTGGATTTGTTTTTCAGTGTATGAGCTCTGCCTGATATCTTGTTAAACCTCGGCTTTCATTCCAGTGGACTGACTGAAACTGTTCCTCCATCTTCTTGTCCAGTAGCCCTCTCCTATCTCCTACCCCCATCTGACTGGCTGACTCTCCAGACAGCCTGAATGCTGACTTGTGCCACCCAGTACTCAGCCTGTCTTACTTGAGGATCTACCATAGGGTAGTTCCGGCCTGGGAAAAGAGCACCAAACACACAATCGCCGTTTTTATAACTTCCAAAAAAAATTTTTGTATACATTGGTTGTGCCAGTGCAGTGAGCACCAAGAACTACTTTTCCAGTGGAGACGGCGCACGCTCCCAAATGCCGGGAGTTTGCTTTATTCATAGGCGCACACTTTGATCAGCCACTAATTAAAGGTTTTAAATACTAATATTAATTTATGATAAATTAATAATAATAAAATAGGTTGATCAGTCAACCATGATGCTTGTGGTCACACTCTGGTTACAGATTGTGACCACTAAAAAGTGGTTCCTTCAGAAAAGTTTGAACGCCATATTGTGCGTATCTCTACCATCAAATTGCGTTAATATTCGCCTTCCAGGTCACGTGTAACCACTGAATGTCAGCTGGTATTAACTGGATATTCCTGGGGAAATATCTGGCTACGATCCATGTCTTTGTTGATTGTCCAGCTCATTAAATGTTTTTCCATCAATGCTTCAGCAGTTGCCGTTGCCTTTTATACCATTTTTTGTTTTATTAAACTCTTTATGCTCACAGTCCATTTTTTTTCCTTGCAGCAGATATTTTATTTTTATCTCCATTTTTATACATCCGTAAATACAGTGTGGAGTATAGCGAAATGTTTCTCTTACAGGCACGGGAGTAAATAAAACATCTTCTCGAAGATGACAATCAGTTAAGACTCCAATTGACAATTAAAACCTTTTATGTATTAAAAAAAAATAAAAAAAAATACTAATCAGCAATTATGCGGCATGAAATAATTAAATACATTACAAGATTAGAGAGGCTATTCTCATGTAAACATTAAAATATATGTGTTAATTAGGTAAGCAGTATTTTCAATTATTTATAATTATGTATTTGCAGTATATTCTATATTGCTACACAACAGGGTTAGAAACAAAGAGCTGGATGTGAAACAGCAATTAATTAAGTCCATGCCTTGTTTACAGAGCATGGTGCCTCTTGGGACCCTACTTTGTTATTTTTGCTGCCGGTGTACTGAAATACAGCCCACTGAAATCACTTGGAGATATACTGATGTGCTGTTGGATTCCATATAATCCCAAGGGCTTTCCCTTAAAAAAACAATAATCCTAATAGTCTTGACTTGCGGCACATAACATAGAACATAAAAATTATAATAATAATGATGATAAAACAATGAGGACCCCCAAATCCACTCTTCCCCTCTCTTTTACTCCCATGTCCATTCATGCTTATAAATATATATAGAGGTATCTGGGGGGGGGGGGGGGGGACAAGAGGGGACACTTTCCCACCCCAAAAGTAGCAGCAGGGGAGAGAGAAAAAGTAGTCTTGTTAGGGGAGTGCAGCAAAAACAATACCCCCTGCTGTCAGAGTGGTTTGGTCTGCTCTCTTCCCCACCCTCTAGCTGGTTTCCTACCCTTCACTCTGACAGTTGCTCCTTCACAAGCACCAAGTTTATGCAGAGACATAGTTTGTATTCTGCAGGCACAAGGTAATGTGTTTAAAACATGTATGGCAGCAAGGGTTAGTTAATACTCCAGATGTTGAGACTGCATTGCAGGTGACTCTTAGCCAGACATTTGTCATGCAAAGCATCATGGGAAATTGAGAAAGTCCCAACTCTCGCTAAACACGGATGAAACGCGTCAAGCACGGGCAGCTAGCCCCTTACATTGTCATCTGTTCTGTCACTGTTCCTATTTTTGTCGCTGCTTTTAATCTATGCATTACTAAAGGAATATGCATTTTCAAGGAACAAAAGTAAGTGTGAGTTTGAGACTCCTTTCTTCATGAATTGTATCAATTGGTAAATACCCTGACTACAAGGTCACAGGTTCAATTCTCAGCACCATTGTTTGGGTAATGATAATACCTGTTATTCAGCTGCCAATTTAGCTAATTATGAGAGCATATGGCGTCATTTAAATGTTATTATTATTTTTTTAGAACCTTATGAAGTATAAGCATTTAGAGATGACTGGTTAAAAGTAGAGTTGAGCGGACACCTGGATGTTCGGGTCCGGCAGGTTCGGACAAACTTCGAAAAAATGTCCGGGTCCGTGCGCGAACTTGACCCCGAACTTGACCGCGAACACGATCCCCATTGAAGTCAATGGGGACACAAACTTTTGCCCACTAAAATGCCTCTAAAAAAGTCATGGAAAGGTCTAGAGGGCTGCAAAAGGAAGTAAAATGTGGGTAAGAGTAGGACAAGTGCCCTGAAAGCAAATCTGGATAGGGAAATAACTTCAAATAACATAAAATACATACAAATTAAAAATACAGCTGAGCCATAAAATAGCACTAGATGGAATCTTTGATTTTAGCTTTGGAAGAACATAAATCTAAATCTAAACCATGGCTGCCATGAGGATCAACAGAATTATCCATTTGAGAGAGAGTTGGAGTGCAGGGTATTCTCCTTCAGTTTATACTAAGTGACCCATAAGTTGAGGAGGCGGTGACCGTGGCGGTGTAGGTGGAAGCAGCGCTGGAGGAGGAGGAGGAGGTAGCCAGAATTTTTCAAAATGCGCTGTAAGCACAGTATTGGACTATTCTATTTGACTCTCAGATATGAAGTGCACCGCAAGACGCAAATGTACTATTTACCACCCAAAACAATTAGAATTTTTCAAAGTGCGCTGTGAGCACAGTATTGGACTTTTCTATTTGACTCTCAGATATGAAGTGCACCGCAAGACGCAAATATACTATTTACCACCCAAAATAATTAGAATTTTCAAAGTGCGCTGTAAGCACAGTATTGGACTGTTCTATTTGACTCTCAGATATGAAGTGCACCGCAAGACACAAATGTACTATTCACCGCCCAAAACAATTAGAATTTTTCAAAGTGCCCTGTGAGCCAGCACTTTACCGCAGAGATTTGCACAACAAACACTTCTCCTGAGGAAGCCAACACAAGTTGGTGAAACGCGTTGAGTGGATCCTTTTCATCATTGCAAGTTCCCAGTCGTCTTTATCCTGATGTCAACAGGATAGAAATTTACTCATCTGGAACTTCTTCATATACGCAAGTTGCACTTTATTAGTGCTTTTAATATTTGTACGTGTAATATTGTTTTTAAATGTGTTCAAATTTTTCCAGCCACTGCGCAATGGCTTTTTTAATTTGCTTTTTCTAGATGGAGGAATAAAAGATCACCATACAGATCCCTCTGATGAGCCTGATTTGATTGCACAGTTTGTGAGTGTACCTATTTAGCACTAATATATTGCGATTTATCAACATCAACAGTATTGCACTATCATTTGTTTTTCTTTTCCCCATACATGCGCCCCTTCCTTCCCGTTTTTTCTATTGCATTAAGTGCTTGAGGAGCACTTTGTGGGTGCTGCAGTATTAGAGGAAGAGTATTTTAATTTTATCTTTATTATATCACTTTTTTTCACGTGTGTGTTTGTGTCATTTCTATTTCTTTTTCCAGCACAGTATTAGACTGTTCTATTTGACTCTCAGATATGAAGTGCACCGCAAGACGCAAATGTACTATTTAACACCCAAAAAAATTAGAATTTTTCAAAATGCGCTGTAAGCACAGTATTTCACTGTTCTGTTTGTCTCTCAGATATGAAGTACACAGCAAGATGCAAATGTACTATTTACCACCCAAAACAATTAGAATTTTTCAAAGTGCGCTGTAAGCACAGTATTTGACGGTTCTATTTGACTCTCAGATATGAAGTGCAGGACGCAAATGTAATATTTAACACCAACAAATTGCAGTATTTAAAAATGCCTAGATGTTGCCCACTGAGCTAACAGAACAGGATTAAAGTCATGTGCCTGGCACACATGCAGTTGCTAGTGCACTGCACTCTCTGTGGCACTGGGCTCAGGGCAGGGTACAAATATGTAGCATAGCACCCACTAAAATAATCACTGTAATTAGAATAATCGCTGTAGTTTGAATAATCGCTGTAGTTTGCAGATTCAACACCAGAATTTTTTTTACTCTGTCCCTCACAGCTGCTGCAGCATCCTCTCCCTACACTAAGAAGAGCTCATGTGATGTGCGTGTATGTGACTCCAGCTTATATATAGAGGCTGGGTCACATGCTGCACTGGCCAATCACAGCCATGCCATTAGTAGGCATGGCTGTGATGGCTTCTAAGGGCAAACGAGTCAAACGCTTGTTGATTGGCTGCCCTGCAGCCTTTCAAAATGCGCCATTAAATCATCGAACCCCGAACTCCAACACGGACATACAGTGGAATGTCCGTGTTCGGGTCCGGGGTTACGGACACCGTAATGTTTGGGACGAACCCAAAAAGAAAATGCATGAACGTCCTCACATCATGAATGGATTAAGATGCTTTTCCATTCATATTTTTCATCAAGGAAAGGTAAAGGAGAATTTTCTATGTTTTTCATACTACAATTTATTTTTCTAGTAAAATTAAACAGATTGGCATACGGGACATAGTTATAACATATGCTCTCTCACTTCATAATACTTTTTGACAAGGTTCAAGATTACAATTAGTGTTTCCCAGTTCATCATTTCTTTGACATCTTTTTTTTTCTGGTTGATCTATTTTTCAATATGCATGTAATCTTACCGTTAATTTCTCTACTTCCCCCTTGTTGTATTTATAGTATAGCTATATGTTAAAAAATGTATAAAACTTTTTTCTTTGCCAACTGTTTTTTTTTTTCTACCATTTTTTTGCAATTATAGATTTTTGAAAAATGTAGCCGTTTCCCTTTTTTTTTCCCCCTTTTTATTAGCGTATAGTTTTCATTAAAGAAAAGACAAGAAACAAAAGCTGGAAAACCAATTATATTTTACTTCTTTGTAGTGGAAAATGCTATTAAGGTGTCAAACAGTATTTATTCATAATGAAACGAATTTTTAAGAGTTTCGGAGCGTTTATTTTGCTGTAAGATTTGAAAATGATTTGTTTTATTGTTGGTTACGCAAGTAGATATTCACTCTTGTCAATATACGGGTTGTATAATTAAAATTCAATTTCACTCCAGCTTGTGTGGAAACAAATGATTTATTTCGCAAGCTGCTTATGCTATGGAGCTGGCTCTGTAAGATATTACGAAAAAGAAATAGAAAACTGGGGAAGGAAATCACCACAAAGTTAATGTGGGAAGAGTGTGGTTTCTAGAAGTGAAATGCGTTTCCAAAATACATGTTCCTCTAACTTAGTGCTTCTTAAACCTTTGCTCAAGGAGCCACAAGGGTCAAGGATTTATGGATTACCCACTTGTGTTTCAATAATAGTTAGGGAACCATACCGCGTGTTACACATATTCTTATTTAAAGTTGAATTCTCAGAGAGTGTATCTCAGTCTGTCACAGAATGAGTTCTGTCACGCTGGGTTGTGGTAGCATCTCCAGGAGAACATACTTGAAAATGAACCCTTTCTTTTAAAATGTGTTCATTATTATTGCAAAAACAGTCAGGAGACTCTGTAACATCAATTATCCCAACCATACTTTAAAGGCAGAGCAAAACAACAAAAACCTCTATTGTGGGTATCCATTCTAATCCATACCATCAATAAGCATGTGTGTGATTGGTCACATGCAATGAGCAGTGTGGTTGTAAGTGTTATAACTGTGAAAGAGGAACACGTTGCTCTTCATTGGCATTCCAGCCCTGCTTCACCCCAGTAAATGGCTTATTTAAGTAATTTTTAGTAACTTTTATTCTATTATTTCCCCGAGTCTGGCACAGCAAATGTTCTGCAGTTAGCTAGATAGTGGAGGGGGAAATGGAATTCATGGTAGATAAGTTTCGTTACCACACAGGACTAGCTAAGTTGTGTAGGAGAGACCTCGAGCCGTCTATGGAATCTATTTGAGAATTCACCTAGTCATTGAAGTTTGGATTGGTACTTGGCACTCTTGAAGCATTAGGCTTACAACGCACACCGTTAGCTTTAATTGAATTAGAATCGTCTTTCTTCGTTGTACACAACTTAGTTTCTGTCTATGTAATCAACGCACTAGTGTTTACAGCCTTACAACAATGTGTGCAGTTACCTGTGACAGCTCCCATTAACAAGTCTGTACCCAAGAGGGAGTCACGGAATGATTGGAGGCTATTTAGGGAGCCAGGCACGATTCCAGAGCTTTGCAAGGAATATTCCACTGCAAAGAGAGAAAGAGAGAGAGAGAGAGAGAGAGAGAGAGAGAGAGGGAGTTTGAGAAATGCACATTATTTTCTGCATTCATTTCTAGCCCTGCAGGCTCAAGGAGATCTGCAAACTGGGAAGACACAATATTTAGAAATTTCCATTTTTACCTGTGCATGTGGAAGTAGGGACTGCTGGAGGTGGGTTGATGAGGGAATGTGGACTGTTCTCCACCAAGGACCATATTCATTGGTGTGAGGGAGATAGGATTTTTAAATAGAGGAGATGGATACGACCTTAGACTACATTGATCCAATGCCATGTTCACCATTATTACGTAATGTCTCAGATACTCAGGGTCGGTGCAATGCAGATCAAGGGATAGACGCAGGTGACTACTCCTTAGAGGCTTAAAAATAACTGTATTCATATCAAGAACTAATTTAAAAAATCAGCTTCCTGTCAATCAGACAAGGAGACAGACATTGGATGATTATAAGGAGACAGTCCAAGCTTTCAGTGCAGGGATGGAAAATACAATAGTTTGGTAACTGTTCAATGCAAATAATTACGTTTCTATGTGACTATTAACAATAAACAAACAAGTTCTGCGCTTTTGACTTTGAGACACCACTTTGTGCATCCTTTAAGTAAAAATTATTATATTTCACTAATCACTGTAGACTGCTCCAAAACGAATTAACCAACTAGCCGATAACGTCTTGTAACTAGTTTAGCTGACAAAAAGTCTGCGTGTGTAGTTTTACTGCTTTCAGTGTTTTCACTACGTGTTTCACCTATTGGCTTTGTCTGGTGCTCCTTCGGTGTTTCACTTCCGGGATCGGTGTGACACTCCACGTTTCGCCTATCAGTTTCATCTGGTGCTCCTGGCGATCATGCTGCTAACATTATATAGTCTGGATCTGTTGCTGTTGTAGATGGCCTTTTATGGTCGTTCATATTAGTTTCTGTACTATGAGAGTGCACCTTTGTTTTATAGTGAATATGGAGGAAGTTATTCTTATGAACTGGCTCTGGACATTACCAATGTCTTATTTATTCTTGTCACACCATTTGGAGCACAATCACAAATACATCATTTTCAAGTCATCATCTACCGTTCGCAGTCCTCGCGACAGCTCTTGGAGTCTCCTGGCCACCTTTAAGGCCATATACAAGCATGACGAAGACTTGGAAAAATACCACTGGAGCAAAAAATGTGCAAAAAATGTATATATACTAATTTTTTTGCAACGACAAACAAAAAATACTAAGGGAAGGGGCAGGGGAGGAAAATAAACTCCTGATGTTTTTTGGGCCTGAAACAATGTATCACTCGTCGGGTATTTTTTATTTTCTAATACAACACAAGCTTCTCCAATAACACATAGTTATCCATGTAAATAATAAGTCCTATGGAGACTCGACTCATTTAAAACTTGACTTGTATTTTAAATATCGTTTTTTTTTGCAAAAGCATCTCCAGGTGTTTTTGGAATGCTGAGGAAGATGGACAATCACCTGACGCGTTTCATCTACAGATGACTTAATCACAGGCCCTTGTTTTCTGTCTATTTGAGGCTCATAGCATAACATTGTCTAAAAGTTTTAAATCAATGCCCATCGACCAGTCCAGCTATGATGAAGATGTTTTATTTTTTTACCATACACCTGGAATTCAAGATTTGTTGCATTACGACAGGCTGTAAGTTACAGAGTCTGACGTTTATAACCTCAGCAGTTTTAAAAGCCACTCATGTGATGCTTTGTTTCTCTTGTAGTTATTTGTATTCTGTCTTTGTTCTACATCGTTCCGCACCTCATCAAAAAATGATAATAATTGCCACCTGCTTCTCCCAACCTTGTTGGCGTGGTTTCAGAGAACGTCTGCTCTGTGTCATCGCTCCTTATAAATCATACATTCTGCAAACCCTCGCCGAAATCGGCTGGCTTGAAATATTTCCCTCCTTGCAATTCCATCTGTTCGTTAATGCAGGGAGGTTGAATTATTCATTGTCATTTCTAAGATCTACCAAATTAGCTGCTGAGATGGGGACCGAGCTCAGAGGTCCTCTGTGGACCTGCATGGTTTGTACACAAGTATAGAGCGCAAAGTTTTCATATACTCTTTCTGATTCATAAGCAGACCCTTGCAGGGAAGAAAGTGTTGGCAGCTGTAAAATATTATAATAATGTGTCAATGAAAGAACAAGGGTTGGGAATTGTGTGGTTGAGAAATGTCAATTTTACTGACCCACTTTCTTCACTTCTGTCCATTACTAAGGAGAAAATCCTATATATGTGTGTCCGTCTTCCCTTTACATACTGTTGTGTTTACTGTATAGTGTACATTGTCCTTTCGGAAATACTATTAAGTCCTTTCTGCTCTTGTTTATGCTTGTTTCACACAGGAAGGTGTATTCCCTACAAGATGATTTGAAGGTGAGTTGGGGCAAGATATCCACCTCCCCAGTGGTGAGTTCCTCCTGCTAAAATGACAGAATTGGCTCGGCATAATTAATTGTCAAAATAGATAGCACAGGAGCATCAAGAGTGCACCGACGTAGACTCTCATTTCTGGTGCGCACATTTTTGGATACACAGAACCTGTAGTCTTTTTGAGTTGCTTTCAAGTGTCAATCAATTGGTGCACAGGACTAAGAAGATCAGAGTGTGCCCAATTGCAACACACCCCAGAGAATAGGTACTAAGGTTCTCCCAGTAGAGAACCCCAAGATTTTTTGGTGTAAATAAAGGAATGTAATTGTCTTTCAAATGTTACCCATGGTTTAACCAAACCAGATTAAAAGCATTTGGCTTAATCTATAGTAACATAGTAATTTAGTTCAAGCCTTCTACCTATTACTCCTGCTTTTGATCCAAAAGAAGGCAACAAACCCTAAGCAAGTTATTTTGAAATTTCTCCAAAGGGCAATCAGATATCTCCTTGGATCAAGCAGCTCTATTATTAATGTTTATTCTATTATTAAAAGCCCTGTATGTTCTGTTTTTCTAAAAAAAAAAAAAAAAAGATGAGTTCATTATTACATTACATTACATTAACATTTATTTGTACAGCGCCACCAATTCTCGTAGCGCTTGCTACAGAGCATAGAAGGAAACTACATACTAAGTTAGACAAACTAGTACAGACTGGTACATGAGGTAGAGAACCCTGCTCGCAGAGCTTACAATCTAGAGGGAATGGTGTCCATGAGACAATTAAGGGATTGAAGTAACAGTAGAGTGGATGGGAGGTACTAAGTAGGATAAGTCAAAGAGGGAGTGTATGTTCCAGCTAGGTGGGATCGGCTAGAGGCAGAGTGACTGGTAACTAGTGGGTTGGGCAGTAAGCCTCTCTAAAGTGGCTCTGGATTCAAGGGGCGATCAGTCACAATATTGGCCCTATCTCCTACACAAGCAATGTGTTTAATTATGTTTATACATGCTGAGTTTATTGATGGCAAACACTTTTCCTGGAGGTCACTGGGGACCTTAAGAAGCTACTCAATCGACATTGATGGCATTTAAGCTCTGGTGGGGTGGTCGTTTGGATTTTAATTGTGGGCCATTCGGGCATTACTGGGGAATGGGGATGGCTAGTACATTGTTTTTATTTAAAGGGCAAGAGGGGGATGGTGACAGTCAAATAACTTCACATTAAGTGATGTTTAGGGTGGAGTGTTCTGTTACCATTGGAGGTACCAGCATCAGGCAGCAATGTGTGTAAGATCCGCTGCAGTTATGCGTTGGTACTATTTTTACTGAATTGCATGCCGAGCTTTCCGGTGGCAGAGGTACAGCTCAGCAGGACTTTGGTGAGCAAACTTGCAGTAAAAATGGAGGTATACTTCCAAAACTATGCCCCTTGATGTCCGACTCTGAGTATGCTGTGGGCAAGAGTTGGAAGGTATAGAATCACACTCAACATCGTCTTTTGTTTTGGTTAATGAGCCTGAATGAACATATTCGTGAAATTATATGACGTGTTTTTATATTTTTAGTTTATTTGCTACTCCTTATTCAAAGGTTACATTTACTCATTCGGTTTTGTTAATTAGGACACAAATGTGTATATAAATTAACATCTCTTCAAAGTGGTAACATAGATGCACTGTTAAAACCATAAACATGTCTATAGATAAAACAAAGTTTATTGAGTGCAAAGCTGTGGAATGCAAATTACCATACAAGCTAATTATTAAAAAAACAAAGCATATTTAGGGACTCTGTCACTTAAATATTGTTTGTCCTGTGATTTCAGGCAATATGACATAATCATAATCAAAAATCATCTCCTGTTTATGACATCACCTTGTGACTTGATATGCAAATTACACATTTCCCCTTGCAAGTAGGCGATTTAGATAAACATTTTGCATACAAGACTTCAGTCGATACCAGCAAAAACGCTTGAGTGGTCCAATCAACAGTGTTATCAAAAAAAAGTATCATCAGTGGGCATAGAAACAAACAAACAGACAAATATAATCACCATGCTTGACGCATTTCGCACTGTATGTGCTTAAACCTAAGCAGCCTAACTCAAACTCCCAGTGCAATCACATATATATAGAAAACACAGTTCATTAAAACAATTAATTACCTAAAAATCAGCTGTGCAGTATGGGTGAAGGAGAAATAATTAACACTTAAACTAACAGTGTGTTTAGAGCGTCATACAAAACATGCAATATTTACACTTCCTAACCCTCTGTGAGTTTCACAGTCTTTTTGTAAAAGGATAGCAATAAATATTAACTAAATAAGTATTTAAATAGTGCCGTAGCATAAATCTTGTAATTAAATGTAGGCTAACACTCAGGCATCTACAAATGAAGATATACAGCTGGATTTTGAATGCATGGAGTCACTCACTTAATTATAATAGAATTCATACTGTCTTGAATAGATTAACAGATGAATTAAACGAGACTCCATTTTAGATATTAGATTTAAACAACGTTCTCAATACTAGAATAAAAGCAGGAGCATTTATAAGACTTTTTTTTAAATTTGCGCTTTTGCTTGCAATCTTGCTAATAATTAGAGTTGAGCGGACACCTGGATGTTCAGGTTCGGCAGGTTTGACCGAACTTCGGAAAAAGGTCCAGGTCCGTGCTCGAACTTGACCCCGAACACCATTGAAGTCAACGGGGACATGGACTTTTGGACACTAAAATGCCTCTAAAAAAGTCATGGAAAGGGCTAGAGGGCTGCAAAAGGAATTAAAATGTGGGTAAGAGTAGGACAAGTGCCCTGCAAGCAAATGTGGATAGGGAAATAACTTAAAATAACATAAAATACATACAAATTACAAATACAGCTGAGCCATAATATAGCACTAGATGGAATCTTTGATTTTAGCTTTGGAAGAACATAAATCTAAATCTAAAGCATGGATGCCAGGAGGATCAACAGAATTATCCATTTGAGAGAGGGTTGGACTGCAGGGTATGCTCTTTCAGTTTATACTAAGTGACCCATAGGTTGAGGAGGCGGTGACCTTGGCGGTGTAGGTGGAAGCGGCGCTGGAGGAGGAAGAGGTAGCCAGAATGTTTCAAAGTGCGCTGTAAGCACAGTATTGGACTGTTCTATTTGACTCTCAGATGTAATACATGTAATGCTATTGCTATTCTATAAAAAGAAAGTCTATAAACCTTATGTCATTCGGTTTATAGACGTTCGGTTTATAGACTTTCGGTTTATATAATAGCAATAGCATTACATGTATTCTATAAACCGAAAGTCTATAAACCGAATGCCTTTCGGTTTAAAGACTTTCGGTTTGTAGCCGAACCTCAAACTTCAACCCGAACATACAGTGAAATGTCCTGGTTCGGGTCCGGGGTACGGACACCGTAATGTTTGGTACTAACCCGAACAGTGCGGTTCGGGTTCGCTCAACACTACTAATAATAAATAGATCACTTTTGCTATTGTTTTATTCTTTACATTCACAGTACAAACAAAGTTTAGGTGATGAAATCCCTTTAATTATTTCAGTTGAGTGCTATTAAATGTCCATACATGGCTATTAAAATACCGAAGATGCATACTCTGTCTAGCTCGCTGAAGGAGAATGGACTCCAGTGATTGTGACTGGAATTTCTCTTATTTTTTTCTCTTCCCTGATTTTTGTAAAAATATACGTTTATTTGACAGGTTGCTGGTTAAGTTGTGTAGGGTAACTAATAGGGCTAGGGGTGTATGGCCCTATGCCGGCCATGCCCTAGTATGGGTCTCAGACTCTATATATGACAACCTCTTCCACATTTAATAATATTTTACCTGCCATGTCCTTCTTTTATTGATATCTCTGTGCTGTGTTTATTTTTAATTTCCCTTTTGCCGCATGGCAGTGGATTCGTAAGTTCTGACATTAGTGTAGATCTTTGCCTTCTTCCCTAGGGGATGGGACTCTTCATCGCGGCTTCTTACGCTCAGCCGCTTCACCGCTGACTCTACACAGCAAGACAGATCGTCGCTGGAGATTTCATCGTGGGACATTTCATCACTAAAGGTAAGTATTTTAGCTATTTTAGTTTGGTTAGAATTAGGGTTTACGGGGTTAATTTTAGTATTATGGCTCGGGGGTTAGTATTAGGGTTAGTATTAGGGTTAGTATTAGGGTTTAGGGGGTTAATTTTAGTATTAGGGCTCGGTGGTTAGTATTAGGGGCCGGGGGTTAGTATTAGGGTTAGTATTAGGGTTTACGGGGTTAATTTTTGTATTGGGGTTAATTTTAGTGTTAGTATTGGGATTTAGTGTTTAGTGTTAGTATTGGGGTTTGGGAATCATTTATTAGGGGGGGTTATTTTCTTTTTACTTTTTACATCTTTACATTTTTACATTTGTAAGAGCTGACAGTTCAGCGCTGAACTCTCAGCTCTTACATAGCCGCGGCCGCGATGTAGCGGCCGCGTTATACTTCATTGCTGACAGTTCAGCGTTCTAACTGCCGGGCTGAACTGTCAGCGATGAAGATGCGGCACAGAAGTGTCCTAGACCCCTTCCCTATGGCCTGGAATTTCTAAATGGGTTCAATTAGCTGGGCACTATATGCAGGACTCCTCATGGGCTGGCTCTCTGGAGAGTATGTAATAATTGCTTGTACTATGATGATATTATGCAAATTTTTCTTGTTACACAACAATATAGAGTTGTGCCAAAAAAGTGAACTAAATCCCTCACCTGCCCATAGTCTATAGAATCACTGTGTAGCCCTGAAGCAAAACCAGAATTCAACGTAGGTATTCAAAGGAACTAGGCCAAACCCCCAACTAGACCCATGTTGGATTGTTAAGTTTGTGATACTGATGTCATATGAGAAATGCTTGGTATACTGGTGTCATACATTTGTCTTAATGTTGGTCAAAATCATCCATATCTTTACGCATTGTAGACTTGGAGTATATCTCTACCAGCAAGGTCACAATAAACACTATGCTAAAAAATCTGCAAACATCTGCTTCCCCCCACTTCTTTGTAAAATAGTTTACCAATTTCTTAAGACTTTCCCGAAAATTGTGGCTTAGTAAAGGTTATTGGGGCATGAAAGAATCCAAAATCCTGTAACATGTAACGAGGCAGAAGCTTGTCAAATAACACAGAAGAATGAGCCAGACAATAAATCATGCATTTTATGTAAGGGTAGCTGGAATAATTGGTGTAATGCTTTTCCTCAGAGTGACCTCAATTTCCATAATTTAGTGTGTCAATCTTTGGGTGTAGAATACTAATTTATTCACAGTGGGAAATATGCAAGATTTAATTCTTATCTATAACTTTTTACATCTTTTGGTAATTATGTCTGAGATACTCATATTCTGAAAAAAGTCTGAAAAAAATTGATGCATACTTTTATAATAAAGCTGATCATTTTATATTAAATATGCATGTATTTGTTCCAGTTTTAGTTTTAACAATACTTAAAGGATGACTGATTATGTTTAATTGAAAGATTGCATCAGGGGTAGGTATTTTAAATAAAAATGCTTTTGTGGAAGAATACAAATAAAGCACCATATTGAGCTCTCCTTGTTCATATAGCTGTATCAGGGGGTGGACTTATTGGGTCAGCTGAATCAGCTTGTTATGATACTGATGTTGGCAGGTTTTGGAGTCCAGCAGCCAGATCCACAAGGTCTTCTGCCAGAAGCAGCCACTCGTTACCCAGGTGGTTGAGCCCCTGATCTTTAAGTGACAATCTGGTCTTTAGCAGAGCTGATAGGCTGGAACAAAGAGTAGAAGCGTAGTCAGGCAATCTTAGGTCAGTAGGTAGGAGACGGCAGAGTAGTCAGGCAAGCTGAGGCCAGTAGGTAGCAGAAGGCAGAGTAGTCAGGCAAGCCAAGGTCAGTAGGAAGGAGAAGGCAGAGTTGTCAGGCAATCTGAGGTCAGTAGGTAGGAGAAGGCAGAGTAGTCAGGCAAGCTGAGGTCAGTAGGTAGGAGAAGGCAGAGTAGTCAGGCAAGCCAAGATCAGTAGGAAGGAGAAGGCAGAATAGTCAGGAAAGCTGAGGTCAGTAGGTAGGAGAAGGCCGAGTAGTCAGGCATGCCCAGGTCAGTAGGTAGGAGAAGGCAGAGTAGTCAGGCAAGCCGAGGTCAGTAGGTAGGAGAAGGCAGAGTAGTCAGTCAAGCCAAGGTCAGTAGGTAGGAGAAGGCTGAGTAGTCAGACAAGCTGAGGTCAGTAGGTAGGAGAAGGCAGAGTAGTCAGACAGTCCAAAATCAGTAACAGGTAAATAGAGATCAGTAGAAAGCTTGATTATGATGCAGGCATGAACCACAATCATCTGGCAAAGGTATAGTGAAAGAAAGTGGCTTTTTTAAGCAGAGAGTGGGTACATGACCAGACACAGCTGAGGAGAGTTGAAAAGGATAACAAGGCTTTGTAGATTCATTGTTACTGAACAGAGGCTAAACTGTCACAGACAGGCTGGCAAACTAGTAAAGTAGAGAGGTAGGAACATGGATGCCAGAGCTCAGGTCTAGGTACAGTTAGTTCCTGACACAGCTCATCTGACCCATCATTCTAAACAATGTGTATGCCCCCTGATAGAACTATACAAGCAGAGGGTGCATAGTCATGTGCTTTATTTGAATTCTTCATTAAATCTTTTCTATTTAAAATGTTTACTCTTGATGCAATCTTTCAATTTACTTTCATTTTTTTTGCTGACAGTTGACCTTTAACCTCTTTAATGACTATTAGACAGATGGAACGAGATGCGATCAATGATTTCATCCACCACTCAGACGGTGTTGAACCCCTTAAGGACATTGGTTTTCTTTGTTTGTCCATTCTGGACAATAGCTGTTTCTTTTTTTTTTGCTACTTTAGCTATATGTGCATTTAAATTAAAGTGCAAGCTTGCTTTTTAAATGATGTCATAGGGAAAAAGGAAATAAAGGTGACGCACATCTAAGTCATATACTGTAACATAATACTTCCCAACATAGGAACAATGGGTTCCAAAATGAAGTTACAGAAAGTGGCTACGGCTCAGATTATCCCGCTGTCAGCTGCTGTATCAGTGGTAGATGCAGACTCAGCGTCTTTCAGAAATAGGTGAAAATGGAGAAGACTGACAGCACGCAGGGATGATTTTCACATTAATAAATACAAAAAATAATGGTTGATCCTGGTCTGCCTAACTGTTAAGGCAACCAGGATCAATTTACCCCATCTCTCCGACAAATTTTTTAATGAGGAAGGCAATGGATTTTGATTAGCCTTTTACAGCAATCCCATTCCTCACTGAAATGGCTGAGACAGCTTGTCTCAGCTATTGCAGGCTAAGACAGACCCTTTTCTGGGTGAGGCAGCCTGAAACACCCCTCACCCGATTTGCACAGGATGAGGGGTCGTGATTGACAGGTCAGTGACTTGTCACTAGCCTGTCACTTTAAGACTCCTATAGGCAGCCATGGCGGACACTAGTGAAGCTTCCAGGAAAGCTGAAAATAGCACGAATAGAGGTAAAAATGCTGAGATTGTACTATTTTAAAGGTAGCCCGTATATGTAAGGCCATTGTCATCAATGCATACATGTATGGGCTTTGTCATCAAGGGGTTACATGCCTTGCAATTGCTCCACGGAGCTAAAGCAGACCACCACCAGTACGCAAAATCATGATATCCCTAGAAAGACCTCAGGACAACAGACGACTGGTGCATTTTGTGCTGCCAAATGAAGGCACACATGGGGGAAAATAAAATAAGCTGAATTGATGCCTGGAGTGCCCATTAATGCAATGTGAATCTTTCATCACATAATTTGCACAAATCTGGGACATATTTTGTCCCAGGTTTAGTTAAGTGATTGGGGAAGAGTATGACAGTCTCGGTATCATTCTCCTGTGTGTGTTTTGCTGACTGGTGTGGAAGAAATGTTTCAAGCACAAGCAATTGAAGCCCTTAATCTCCATGTGCCGCACACTTCATAAAAGATTTAACATATCGCAATGTGGCTCTTTTGCTTACAGACTATGTCAGGGGAACTGCATCTCTCCTTGTGCAAGCGAAGCGACTCATGTCTTGTAATATGAAATAACGAAGCAGCTAATTTTAAATAATTTGCTTTTGGCATTTAATAAAATATGCAAATGCATTAAATTGTATGATAAAAAAAAAGTCCCTTTAAGAATTTCCATTTAACTTGGGCCCTCTAAACCATGTTTTGTTCAAAGAACACTAATTAAATAGAACAGTGTAATATAGTTCTTTTTATTTCTTCTCTGGTTGTATTAATTAATTCTGTCTTGATGCCATCTTGAGAAAACAATAGATTTGCTGTGACAGTGCAAGGAAAGCATTTAACATTTTTTTATATTGTATTATTTTGCGTTCATGTTTTTAAGATTGTCCTCTAAAACTTGAGATAAATTGGCAGCTTGTTATGCTGAAAACTTAATGCATCTAGAAATCTAAAGAAAAGTATGATCCAAAATCTTGAGTCTTCCTCAAAAATCTGTTCACATTTAACTATAATTGTCATCAGGACTTGAACGAACACTAACATCCATGTTGCACCAATCTGTTGCTAACCTAACTATGTTTGGCCAGGTGTCTAGCTTTCTGTCTATGAAAAACACTTCTATGGTACGTTCTCTATGGAAAAATATTTAGATGATCTTGCTGACAACAGATTGTGCAGCTGTGCTCAATCTCAGGTAGATAAGGTAAGCAAGCTGTTGTGATGGATGAAAAGAAGAATAAGAAACAAGTTGAGTCAAGATGATATATTTTTTGGATAAATGAGTAGGTTTCTCTGATCAGTCATTGTGGTATAATGAGTTATAAATTGTACTAACCCTCAGGTGCCAGAAGCCACACTTTCCTAGTGGGGTCTGGATGCTTGGTTAGCATCCTGATCTATAATGGGATAGAAATTCTCCATCATTTAAGTTTGGATTAGTCCTACTCATACAATCAGTCTAAATGTTTTTGACCCTGTGTCCATTTTGGCATAAATGTTCGCCCACTGGTGTCACTCTTGTTATTGTTGTTGGATCTGTGAGATAATCTTTAATGTAATGGTTGGCCTGTGTCATGTTAAGGTCATGACGTAATAAGGTATACCACATTGGATGCTTTGCAGCTAAAGGCACCGTTGATCTTATGATGTGAATGGAAGCTTGGTTTAGGTACCAGGTCCGTGGTATAAATGAGAAAGTTTTACACCTTCTTTTAAAGCAAGGAGAGGTGCCATTGCTTGTGTTTTTGTTCAAAGTACTCCTTACCATCAGTTGTTTTAGATTGGGGGAAAGCTGTGGGAATCTATTCTGGAGTCTGGAATTGGTGTGTTATGTTGTTTAAACTGTAACTTGGTGTTGGCAGGTGGCCACCAGTGGTACACGGATTCCCGTATCCTGTTCTTTATACCTCAACAGTGTTTTTCTGGGAAACAGAAGAGAAAGAAAAGACACAAACAGCCGTGACATAAACTTTGGGTAGGAAACCAAAATGGATAATGGTAAATTCACTGTTCCAGACTATGTAGATGCCGGACTCAACTCCTCCCTTTAGCAACCTGCAAACCAATCCCTACCGCCCAGCTCAGCACTATCAAGGCCCTCCACCATTTATTTAACACCTCGGTCTGCAGGTTTGTACGCACCTTTTTGTGTGCAATGGTGTGTCATATATCAGTGTGCTGTTCTACTGTAGCGGGTTTCTTTATAAGGATCAATTCCAATGGTCTACATGGTGATTGTGCCACTGCTAGATGTTTGATCACACGGCACTTCATGAAGTGGTCTGTTTATTATCACCAATGTTGCCACGTCATGTTGCCTTAACAGAGTGCTGTGTGATCAATCTTTTTTTTTTTCTGGAGTTATTAAATGGGACCTGGTGGAGTCCTACACCCAGCACCATTTGAAAAGTGAGTGCTGACAGACCTTATTTGCTTTCAGCTGGTTGCTGTTTGCCCCAGAGTAGTTGCTCATGAATAATTACATTGTTTTGTAACAAATTTTAAAAATTAACAAAAACAGTTGAACCTGTTCCAACGTCCTCCTAGTCCACCATAAATGGAACCACTACTTCCTGTGTCTAAGGGCTACACCCCACATGGTGCATAGAATCCTACTTGTTTCTTGGTAGTAAAAGAACCTATAGTTACTGAGTGCTCAGTGCTGAAAACACTGGACTATGGATAATTGCATGAATAGTGTCCACTCTGATGAGTTTTGGTTTCTCTGTCAGATTGATGGACGTACTAAGACATATAGACAACCACATGCACACGTATCTATCATGCCACATGCAACAGTATCTATCATGCCACATGCATCATGGCTGGTGATGAGATGATGTGTATTGTGCATTCAAGTCCCAAATCAACCCATTAGATAGTCAGAGTGCAAAATAATGGACAAAATACATAACCCTTTTTACAGATTTGTTCATCACCATTCAGTAAGTGGAGGATTTTTCTCTTATAATATGATGTTTTCTTGTGCATTGCTGGAACATCATCTTATAGTTTCAACTACCACCGATGAAGCCTTTTTAGGTGAAACATGTCGGGTCTTTTTCACATCCACATCACAGGGACGTGTTGTTTGAAAGACTAATGGGACTATCTACTTAACAGTGAGTTGAAGTGAGTAGCAGGTGAGTTGACGTGAGTAGCAGGTGAGTTGAAGCGAGTAGCAGGTGAGTTGAAGTGAATAGCAGGTGAGTTGAAGTGAGTTGAACACTTCATCTCACTATATATACCCACACTAAATTAACTCGTCAGGTTTGTTCCTGCACAATGTATATACTGTATAATATTACAAGCCCTGGAGGTCCTTCTTTTCTAAAAAAAAAAAAAAAAAATGTCTAGACCCTTTTTGATAGCACTACCTCTCTTGGCAGGGAGTTCCATAACTTTATTGTGTGTACCGTAAAGAATCCCTTCCTTTGCTGTCTATGAAATCTTTGCTCTTCCAGTCTCAGGGGGTGACCTCTTGTTCTTTATACATTTCTGTTAATGAACAGGTCCCTGGAGAGCTCTGCACATATTTATATAAAGTTATCATTTCCCCTCTAAAAAGTAGTTTTTTTTAACATGTAAGCACAACTGTTTTAGTCTCTCTTCATAACTAAGGTCCTCCAATCCCCTTATTAGTGTTGGTGACTACCATACCTTGCCAATCACCAAAACTCATGCCGTCCAACATTTCCACAAAGCAAAGTGATATGTCGGGAGCCGGGCTTGGGAGCAAGAGTGTTGGCAATACCAAGGGAAAGCGGTGGTGAATTAGGATTGCACTATGTGGCATATGTATATGTAATCTTAACTTTACCAAACCTATCCCACTACACAGGACTTGTATGGCAGCATTCCAAGACATAATGTTTTGGACTAATTGCTAGGGCTTTGGAATAATTATATTGTTATATACTGTGTTTCTGTTATATGTGTCCCTTATATTTTGTTTGTGTGTGTGGCTGGGTGTGACTGTGTATGTGTGTTTGTGTGCCTGTGTGTGTGTGTTTGTGTGCCTGTGTGTGTTTGATAAATACTTAAAAGTAGAAAACAGTAAGTTCCTATAATTCCTTTTTAACATTCAGGGCACTGGTGACACCTTAATTAATTGCAACCCATTTGTCTGAGGAATCAATCCACAAGTAAACATCGAGCAGATTGTGGCATGAATAGTTGAATTAATCAGCCATGAATTCGAATCATTGTTGAGGGTGTAATAAGAAACCTTCTTTGCTTAAGGTTTTATGGCAAAAAGTACAAGTACTTATTCTTGTTCTATAGCACATATTTCATAAACTATATCCAGCTAAATGTATAAATGCATAACTCTCTGGGAAATCTAGAGGACAAAATGGCATTTACGGCTTTTAAAAAAACGCAATCCGTCTTACGGTTTAGGTACATAGAGTAAGTACTCCTAAATGGCAAAGCTAGATTTAAAAGTCATTTATTTTAACACTGCTGTTGCTGTTCGAAATTAAAGTTAAAGTGGCCCCATTTTTTACCCTAAATTAATCAATGGAGTATTAAAAATGGCTAGAAGGTGATGTTACTTTTTTACTATAGACTAACTGCAGATACGATTTGTGAATAATAGATTTATGCCCCTCTATGCCTAGTCTGTGGCAAGAGTGTCGTTACCCAAGACTTGACGGACTATATGTCCCATAATCCATAGCTGCCAACACATGTAGCACTTCTATCAGTTACTTACTTGCAAAATAATGCCACACTCACTGCCCAGGGCTCCGCCCACTCTTACCGACTCATGTGACTAGCATATTTAGCTCCTCCTAGTGATTGTGGTGTAGATTATACTGCTTAATTCGCACAAAACAGGTCCTATTTTAAGGGAACATCTTGTATAACGTTCCAAAAGTTGTCTAATCAGCAGGCACATACGATTTGTTTCCATGGTAACTGCTCCACTTTTAACATTTTGGTCCAGAATCGAGTTTTATTACCTACGAGTGAGCCAAGGTGTGAGTAAGGCTGAGTGAACCTAGAGGCAGGTGAGCCCAGGTGTGAGGGAGTCTGGGTGAACTTAGGGGCAGGTGAGCCCAGGTGTGACTAAGTCTGAGTGAACCTAGGAGCAGGTGAGCCCAGGCGTGAGTAAGGCTGAGTGAACCTAGGGGCAGGTGAGCCAAGGTGTGAGTAAGGCTGAGTGAACCTAGGAGCAGGGGAGCCCAGGTGTGAGTAAGGCTGAGTGAACCTAGGGGCAGGTGAGCCCAGGTGTGAGTAAGGCTGAGTGAACCTAGGGGCAGGTGAGCCCAGGTGTGAGTAAGGCTGAGTGAACCTAGGAGCAGGGGAGCCCAGGTGTGAGTAAGGCTGAGTGAACCTAGGGGCAGGTGAGCCCAGGTGTGAGTAAGGCTGAGTGAACCTAGGGGCAGGTGAGCCCAGGTGTGAGTAAGGCTGAGTGAACCTAGGGGCAGGGGAGCCCAGGTGTGAGTAAGGCTGAGTGAACCTAGGGGCAGCTGAGCCCAGGTGTGAGTAAGGCTGAGTGAACCTAGGGGCAGGGGAGCCCAGGTGTGAGGGAGTCTGAGTGAACCTAGGGGCAGGTGAGCCCAGGTTTGAGTAAGGCTGAGTGAACCTAGGTGCAGGGGAGCCCAGGTGTGAGGGAGTCTGAGTGAACCTAGGTGCAGGTGAGACCAGGTTTGAGTAAGGCTGAGTGAACCTTGAGGCAGGTGAGCCCAGGTGTGAGGGAGTCTGAGTGAACCTAGGGGCAGGTGAGCCCAAGTTTGAGTAAGGCTGAGTGAACCTAGGGGACGGTGAGCCCAGGTATGAGTAAGGCTGAGTGAACCTAGGGGAAGGTGAGCCTAGGTGTGAGGGAGTCTGAGTGAACCTAGGGCCAGGTGAGCTCAGGTGTGAGTAAGGCTGAGTGAACCTTGAGGCAGGTGAGCCTAGGTGTGAGGGATTCTGAGTAAACCTAGGGGCAGGTGAGCCCAGGTGTGACTAAGGCTGAGTGAACCTAGGGGTAGGTGAACCCAAGTTTGAGTAAGGCTGAGTGAACCTAGGGGCAGGTGAGCCTAAGTGTGAGGGAGTCTGAGTGAACCTAGGGGCAGGTGAGCCCAGGTGTGAGTAAGGCTGAGTGAACCTTGAGGCAGGTGAGCCCAGGTGTGAGGGAGTCTGAGTAAACCTAGGGGCAGGGGAGCCCAGGTGTGAGTAAGGCTGAGTGGACCTAGGGGCAGGTGAGCCCAGGTTTGAGTAAGGCTGAGTGAACCTAGGGGCAGGTGAGCCCAGGTTTGAGTAAGGCTGAGTGAACCTAGGGGCAGGTGAGCCCAGGTTTGAGTAAGGCTGAGTGAACCTTGAGGCAGGTGAGCCCAGGTGTGAGGGAGTCTGAGTGAACCTAGGGGCAGGGGAGCCCAGGTATGAGTAAGGCTGAGTGAACCTAGGGGCAGGTGAGCCCAGGCGTGAGTAAGGCTGAGTGAACCTAGGGGCAGGGGAGCCCAGGTATGAGTAAGGCTGAGTGAACCTAGGGGCAGGTGAGCCCAGGTTTGAGTAAGGCTGAGTGAACCTAGGGGCAGGTGAGCCCAGGTGTGAGGAAGTCAGAGGGTGAGTGAGCCCAGGTATGAGTGAGGCTGAGTGAGTAGGAGTGTAAGGTGGGACTCAATCAGGACATATCCTCATCATGTTACTCACTGAGAACAATTGAAGACAGAGACTTGACAGAGAGTGTGAGCTGAACCCCCTCCCCCCCAAAAAAAAATTACATACAAAAACTGACTTAATTTTGGAGTAACATATTACTGTGGCAAATACCTCTGTGACACTATGTTCGTGTAGCAAATTCCTTCTGTAGAGTCCAAGTCCAGAGAAATCCCTTGCAGCTGTAATTGGTGATGTGAGTCCTCATGCTTCTCCACCCCTTTGTATGGACTATGCCGATAGCTTGTGTTTGCAAATGAATTACAAAGCCATCCACAAGTACAATTCCCTTGCTATATCTTACTACCTAAGCTAGCATGCAGGTAACAAAGATACATTGTTTTACCAACTATTGTAGGGCCCTTATTATGAGATGTTACCAGACAAATGTGTGGTACTGGATAGCATTGGTTATACAATGTATGAATAAAAGCTATTGCAAGAGCGTTATTAAAAATAAAGGATTTATGAAATATATTTCCAGATTTACAAAACAAGAGAACAAGGTCAATAATGTATTCCTGCAAATTGAATTACTGTTAATCTGGCACAAAACACATTTATTTAGCAATTTCTGTCAATAGAAACATTGATTTAATGTGTATGTGACATTCAAATGAGAGAATAAAAACATGCATAAGGTATATAATTAACAATGAATAGTGACAATACCCTATGGCTAATAGAGTAACATTCAATCTAAAATATATTTCTTTTTTTGTTCTCCTTTCTGTTGCTTGCGTCTGTTTTGTTAGTCATTCTAATTTAGTGGTTGTTTGGATCACTTGTCAACTTGCAAATATGCATTGAATCATAATACAGCAGTCTTTTGCACTATATATAAACATTTCTTGCTGGACACGCTAGATATATATATATATACGCTAGATATATATTTGTGTTCGGGGCTATTCTAGTATAGTAGTGTCGGTGTACTCTGCCTAACTCCTAGTATGAACAATACGGTTGTGGTGTGCCTAAACCGCCGTGTACGGTAGGCCTGTAATAAAGAGGGCCTACCCCAAAAGAAAATAATAGCTGAAATTAAAGCTGAGGGACTGGCGGGTGGGGCCTGTCAACGTCTGACGACACGAGAGTGAAGCATCGAGGAAGGTAAGTTTAAATACGTGCTCCCGCCCCTCCCACAACTCCAGGCAAGCCTTCACATATACGCTATATATATATATAGAAGGGCTTTCCAGTAAATAGTTGGAAGCAGACATATAGTGTTTAGTGTTACCTCTCTCCCAGCATAAAACATAGGATGTCTGGGACCAGGGCCTAAGGGCAGTGAGAAATGAATTCTGTGCTGTGATAAATACACCCATATGATTTTTCTAAAGTTTTTTTTTCTCCAATTAAAATCTATTGTTGTGGAGAGTAGCTCTCTGAAACAAATAAACACATTAGACGCCCCTTAGTATGTGCAGTGTTTTCCTGAGCATCCTTTAGCAACAGTGACAAAGAAGCAGAAGTAATCACTGATCACTTCCAGGGGCCTTGCCAACTGCAGGGCAGTACCATATTGGAGGGACATGCTGCCCTGGGGTGCCAAATTTAGTTGTTGCTGGATGCCTCGACACTGAGGCATTACCGCAACCCCATTTGAGAGGTGGAAGTGATCACTGATAACAAAATGAAACCCTTCAAGCAGTCTGGCAGGTGAAGGAAAATCTCTCTTGCAGATATGCTAGCAATCCAGTCAAGGTGGGCTTCAAATGAGCTATTCTTGTGAGCTGGGCCTCTCGAAAAATCTGTGGGATACTGGAACACGACGAGGCAACTTTAGGTATTTTGTGTTAATAAAAGTAGGTCTTCTTCTAAAGAAAACATTTTTCAGAGGTATTTTCTCCATGAAATGTAGAAGCTTTGGTGCGTGAACACCTGCTATTATATGTCCCTGTACTTCCTTACTTCTTATTCCATTCTGCAATCAAAAATACAAAAGCGTATTTTATTCCTGTGGCGCATGATGAAAGGTGGTTGGCAATTGTCGGTATCGTGTGTTACAAATCGTAGATCATTTTATGAAGACATTTTCCAGTGATGCAAAACGTGTTCCGATTTCCTCCTTTTCCCCCATGAAATGTAGCCTCACTGATGAGTATATGGCTCTTTTCTTAAAATGTTTTTAATATTTTCTTCTTTATTTCTTCTATCGTTGGAGCAAAAAAAACAGACAGCATTTTATTTGCGTGGCACATGATGAAAGGTGGATGGCAGCTGTAGGTGTTACAAAAAGTGAATCTTGGGAGTACTGGCTCATTCAGAGAGTATCGGACTGGAAAGCTAGAATAACCCAAAAAATTAAAAATAAAGATACAAAAAAGATAGAAAACAGTTCAGCAAAAGAATCTTGCATAGTTACAAATTGTTACATAGTAGTTTAGGTTGAAAAAAAAAGACTTGCGTCCATACGGATCAACCCTTTTCCTATTCCTTGTTTACTGCTTTTGATCGAAAATCAGGCAAATAAAAACCCCGTATACCATTAATTTTAAATTCTGCTTTCAGTGGGGGAAAAAAATCCCTTCTTGACTCGAAGTGGCAATCAGATTTCTCTTTGGATCAACAAGCACTAAATTAATATTACTGCCTATACTAACATGCATAGCTCTCTATGCTCCAGCTCATTACAAAAAAGTACCCAGGCCATTTTTAAAGGCATCTAACGCAAGAACTACTTCTTCAGGCAGTGAATTCCATACCTTTACTGTCCTTACTGTAAAGAATCCCTTCCGCTGTCGTAGACTAGATCTCCTTTTTTCAAGTCTTAGCAGGTGACCTCATGTCCTTTCTACTGTTCTGTTAATGAACATATTAATTAACTGAATATGTTATGCTAACAGCAACATTATTTTCATCATATCCTATAATTTACTACAAAAAATATCATAAAGTATGACGACATTTTTTTAAAGAACCCCTTAATTTTTCTAACTTGGACCTGAAATGTTTTTTTACACATTTGCAAATGGTGAAAAAGACCCTTATTAAAAAGTTTTTACATTGTGTCCTTTTTGAGTTTAGAAATTTTCTATTGTTTTTTTTTTTTTTTTTGCAAGTTATAGGGCAACAACTAAAAGTAGTGTTTTTTGGGGTTTCTAGCCATTAACTCTAACCCTTACGCTAACCCTAACCCTATTGTAACTCTAACACTGACTCTCATGTGACCCCTAAACCTAATATAACTTTAACTCTATCCATTATTCTAACCCAAACCCTAGATATAGCTTTTCCTTTTGTATTGCAATGTTGCATGAATTAAATGAAGGAGACATACAGGTATGGAAAAGAAATAAAGATACATCATAGTGTTTTCCGTGATACTAAGTGGAATTGGTGCTCATAAACAGGTGGTACATATCACACTCATGTGGATCTGAGCATAAACCTTTCCCTTTATGGGGACCTTAGCGCAATTGGTGTTGTACCCCTTTAAGAATGTAGTCTTGCGCCGATTCTCAGTCTGCAGGCAGTAACTTAATATGTATAAAAAGAGAGACAACAATGGTGGGCATGTATAAAAAAATAATACTGGAGCAATCTGCGTGTGCGTCAATGTATAAAGCAGACTCACTGGAATCTGCATTATCTACGCTGAACGCATTGAGTTCGATTGTGTCGGTGCTTGTTGAGCCGGCGCAGCCTATGTATAAAAATTCAGACACTCAAAAGCACCTGATTTGTGTCGGTTAACCATCGCCAAAAACAGTTTGATGGATGTCCCTCTCTCCCTCACTGCAAAATGTCGTGAGTTATAGAAAAGCGCAATCACCTTTATACATAACAAACATCGATTGCGCTTTTTTAATAAAACTCCCGACACTTTGCAGTGAGGGTGTTTTTTTTTATACATGTTCCCCAATGTCTCATAGTGTAAAACTGTAGAGTTATTTTAATTTCACAGAAGGATATTGTAACGGACCGTCACACCCAGCAAGTCTTTCCTGGACCCTTGCTCTTTGTACCCAAATAGACAGGACATCTAGCAGTTAGGTACAGCAAGATTGAACTACTCCTTTATTTGTCAAACAACACAGACTTTTAAAAGACATACACATGACATTAGTATACAATGGGGGGAAGGAACTAAACATAGTCTTCCAACTAACTGGGGCTAGGAAAAGATTAGACATTCAGTCTGCAAACCAAATTACCATACAGTGAGTAGACACACAGTAAGAAACATAATGTACACAACATAATCAGTTTACCAGTTAATCCAGTTAAAACAGAACAATGGATGTTGGAGTAAACTATTGGTGTCACTGTCACATTATAAACTTTCAGAGTGGTCTACTCACAGAATTAACCATTACACATAAACCAATATACTAACAGAATATAACTAACTAACAATATTAACATATAGTGCTATGGCACATCCCTTACCCAGGTAGTCCATTCATTCGTGAGTTGGTTCGGTAGATTCAATCTACCGAACACCCAGGCAGAAAGGCACGAACAAGCCTTTCTGCAGGGGAAAATGCAGGCTTTTACAATGGGGCCATAGTCCAGAGGCAGCAGGCGAGCAACCAGGCTTTTCCAGAACATAGTGGCGAGGTTGGTTCCGCCACAGATATTAACATATATCACGGAAATAAACTATGATGTATCTTTTTTCCTCTTCCATAATATAAGTACCACTTTTGTTTTTTTTATCATAGTACTGCCCTCCTGTACATTTGAGTGCTCTTTGTCTTTGCTTATTTTTCACTTCCGATGCTCTTACCCACAAGAGGGCAGCGTCATATTGGAGGAGCATGCCTGACATGTCCAGTGTCGTGAAGGGGTTAACAGCATTATGCTGTTCGTCTGCACATAACTAGACCAAGCGTATGTGTTCTTCCATATGTCAGCTTTCATTATATATATATGAGATGTCACCTCCTCCTTGATCCCAGTTAATCTACTATCTCTTACTTGAATTGTTGCAATGGAGAATATTCCATTGGTATGCTACCCGATTATTCATTTTATAGTATATTTACATAATAGTGTATTACTATAAGTATTCTATTGAGTTTTCTAGTTTGTAAGCTTGTTAGTAGGGCTCTTTTCCTCACATATCCGTCAGTCTCTGTTCGTCTAACGTAGTATGAGATTCCCCTCTATGTTTTGGCCCAAGCACTATTTAAATTGTTGGCATAATATAAATAAATGTTAATGTAAAGTAAACAAGACTGCCCATACTAGCTGAGTAAAAGTCGGTTTCCTCTTTTATATTTTCTGCAGGAATCAATGAGAATATTACCATTCAAATGAATGGAATATCCTGTTTCTCTAGTGATGTCATTAGAGAATGTTTTGCACTGTTAAGAGATACTATTTGTACAGAGCAAGGTCACTTGGGCTCCACACAATGCATTCTATTCCACCAATAATTAAAAAACAATGATACATGCACAGTGACTACACACAATCAGCGCAGCAGTACCTGTTGGATATGATGCAGGGGAGGGCTTGATAAGAATATTAAACATGTGATTTATGCAGAATGACTGCATCAAATCAGTCTGGAAAAAAAAGCCTGTGCACTATTTAGGCAGTAGTCTTCCAGTGCACCACATTGAGTTTGCTAAGTAGGCTGTCCCTTTAACATCAACTTTCACACATACATTAAAAGAGATAATACAGAGAGAAAGAAACATAGGTCAGAGGTGAAACCAAGACCTTGCAGTCAGAAACAGGAATAAAATTACATTTGGAGAGACAAAATGGAATCTGCCTGGCTATGGCCATTGCCCAAGTGGAGTCAGCACTCAAAGAAGACTGGAACATCCAATGGTTGTAAAGTCAACCATTAACTAGTGCAAACATTTTAAAAGCAAAAAAGGACACACTTAGTAGAGCGCTAGCATTTTTCCTTTTACCACTAAGTGTCTCCTTTGTGCTTTTAACATTTCTTGTACAAAATAAAAGATTACTCGCTGTACAACCATCGCATGTTCCAGTTTTACATTCCACTTGCTCTTTCATATACATTAAGGATTATAGGTGTCTCCGACATTGGGAGTCAGACCACCTGGACAGGAACTATGCACAGTATTTCGGAAACTTGAGCCTGCTCGGCCTGTCTCTGTGAATGGCTATAGCCATTCCCAAAAATAACTAAACATCATCATTCAACAAGACTTTGTTTTGCTTTTTTTTTTTATATACCTATTGCTTTTAAATTCTCATCTAATCTTTAATTAGTGAAAAAGCACACCATTTTTCATACTGGGGATCATCTTCAAAATATATATATATTTTTTTTTTGTGAACATATACCACAGATGTATTTATTTTGATTTCCATTAAAATGATCATAAGGTTGTTTGTAGACAATTGAAGAAGATAATTGTTTTCTGTACTTTCACTGCAGTGATGAATATTCCATGAACTTTAGAACTGAGAACTTGGCTGTTAACTTACAACACAAATATGAATTAATTATTTCATTTTATTCAATAAACATTTAAATAATACAATAATGGGGTCTTGCGAACATAATTGGTTTGATGTAGAGTGAGAACTTTGCCTTTAAATAGACCGGGGGGGGGGGGCTCTAACAAGGGGTGGAGCAGAACGGGGCAGTGCAAGAGGGGGGCAGAGACCTTTCACATGCAGTGAGAATGCTTTCTTAAAATAAGCACCTTTTGACACCCCAGACGTGGTTGGCTGCCACTCAAGGCTAAAGACTGATCTACAACTTAGTAAAATATTCAAGGACCATACAGTATAAGATGCTCACTTTTTGCAAGGTATATTTTTCTAAGGAACCAGCAAATAAATTAAAAATGTGAAGGCAGCTTTAAAAAAGTTGAGGCAGGCTGAACAGTAACAGCGCCAGCAGCATCTGTGCTCACATTGCACACATTGCAACCTCTCTGATCTACCTGACAGCCGAAGGCTGTTTAACGCACTGCTACACACAGCACAACACTCTGTGTGCACAAGAAAGAGATGAGCTAATAACCTGCTTGTATCTCTGGGATCTAACGAGTACCCACAGCTCTAATTCAATTTGGGGACTAATCCCTGTGTAGCGCTTCAGCTGCATGCTCCTGCACAAGGTGTTAACAATTGAGATCATTGTATCAAGTACTACAAAATATAAACCTACCCCTGAAGGAGCCCATGTGGCGAAACGCGTCGGGTGTTCCATTTTTTGTTTTTGTTACCTGTAGTCAAGATTTGACACCTTTTTTATTTTTTCATATATTTTGCCTACATCATTGTTTTTAATTAATTTGCATAGGTTTATTTTGTATATCTTATTAGTATTGCATATTTCATCCAGATTAAAACATTTTGCATCCATTTTATTATATCCTTTTCCCTAAGAGCAAGCTCCCAAAACAGTCTCCGTATTATACTTTTAGCAATATTGCAATAAAAAAAAATCAGCAATTCAGCTACTCGATATGGCCAATTGGGCTCAAATTTCTGCCGTTTTTGGTCCGAGCTTGGCCTGAGGAATCCAAACGCTTCACGTTACTCAAAAAATGGCTGAGATCCCTTGAATGGTTTCTGAATTCTACTGGCAGGGAGAACTCTCCAGGTTTGTCCCTGCACAATGTATAGTTAAGCCGATGGGATGGGATGTTCATCTCACTGCAACTCATGTCTTATTGAATAGACTCCTACATGTTTTATGTTTGACGAGTTGACCTTTTCGTTAATACTTGTTATCACACCCAGCGCACCCTTTGTTCATAACTCTTTCACGGTTAAAAACAGGGATAAAAATGGGAATAATATCCCTGGGGATGGTACTATTTAATTTTTACATTCCAGTGAACATAAAGCATGGTTGTGATATGGATTACCTTATTAGTGTCTTGTTTTACTGCCCTATACTCTCAGCTCCTCCTGTTACAAGACAACAACAGATCAGCCTGCCATTCACATAGCCGTCTCTGAGTTTCCTACCGAGAAGCCTGTGCCTAGTACTGCCACCCGTTCTGACCTTGTATATATATTATCACTTTCTCCGCACCGGTCCATGTACAGCACACACTGTCTGTTCCAAACTCACAGCAGCACATGACCTCTCCCTTGCAAACTCCCTTAACACTCAACAAATTACAGCTTCATTCAGACCCTTCCCCTCATCCTGAACTTTATATATTTTTAGGGTTTCATTTTTTTATTACAGAGAGAAGGAATTGGTGCAATGCTGCCAAATGTACAATAGATATTCCTAAAGTTGAAGAGAGCAAATATACAAATTAAAACATGTGTGTTTGAAATGTGTCTCCTACTTATGACATCACCCTGTGGCTTGATATGCAAATTACAGTTTATGCATTGAATCTAGTGCATTTGCATATCCAGCCACAAGGGGATGTCAAGAACAGGAGACTCTACAGGCAAGTCTTAATTTGTATAGGTTGTTTTTGACCATTTATTATTCTACATGGAACAAACAACGTTTTGGTGACAGAGTCTGTTTAAGCACTGGAAAGGAAGTAACTTAAATAACTTAAACACACTCTTACACTTTAAGGTGGGTGCAAACAAACCTCCAAGCTATTGTCCTTGTATAACCGAAGAGTACACAGAAACAAATAAAATAATGGGTATGCAATCCTAAATAATTATTTAATCTGAATTTGTATCCTCAGAGATTAGAATAACCATACTGCTACAAACTCCACTACGCATAGAGGTCACAAAAACATAACATAAACCGCCTATTATAACAATATAATATATACCATATTCTCTTGAATATAAGACGACCCCCCAAACATTGGATATTAATAAAGAGAAAAAAAGAAAAACCTGAATATAAGATGACCCTCAGGAAAAAAGTTGGATTTATAAATATTTGTTCACATGAAAATCTTTTTCATATTTAATAAAAATTGGGATTGAATAAAAATGTGATAATCTGCCTCCACACATTTCACAATGCTTCCACACACTTAGTGATCTGCCCTCAGACTTGCTCATGCATCCACCCACTTGGCGATCTGCCCCCACACATTTTACAATGCATCACCAGACTTGGCCACTTTCACCCCCCAGTCTTGCCAATGCTCCTGCAGACTCTCTGATGTCTAGCATGGGCAACCAGTTGATGTCAAACACCCTATAATGTTACCTATACTTCCACTAGGATTTCTACGACGGAACACTGGAAGGTCACGTGATGGATGATGTACTTCTAGATCACACTGTTAATCCTGGAGTTCTTCACATTCCTAGTGCACAGAATTCTATCACGAACACAGATTTTCACTTTAGTAATTAAAGAAAAAAAATATATAAAATAATGAATAAGCCTGCTCAATTCACTGCTTTCTGATGTCCATTCAGAACCATGCTTAGGCTCTCGATAACAATGTGCTGGAATCTAGCAAAATAAAAAAAAAAAAAGAGAGAAGAAGAAAAGATTATACAATATCAGAAAGACAGTGATTTTAGGCAATTTTATTTTCCACTAAAGCCAGTCATCAATCGAAAGATGGATTCATGCCTAGCTAGTATTATTATTGAAATCCTACCTGGGGTGCAAAAATGTAGACAAAACTTCAATACCATTGTGAATCTCCTCTACACGGCAAGTATCGGGAACATCACCGAAAAAGCCGAATACTTTGACTGTGATTGTAATTACATGCGTGTCAGATCACCTCTTATGGTGACAGCCAGCTAGTGAGCAGAATGGAATCAATGCTATTTTGTTGCTGCTTTTGAAAAGTTCAGTTTGGGTTATAATGCTATATTTTACTTTTTATTTCTCTGCTACTGTTAAGATAGGAGGCCAAATTAACGCGTGAGGCTCATATTAAACTATTTTGATGATACATTATTTATGCATTGTGTTGCCAGGATTGCAAGCAAATCCATACAATAAGAGAACACATATATATATATATATATATATATATATATATATATATATATATATATATATATATATATATATATATATATATAACAAATGTTTTAAATGTATCTGTGTCTCATGCTTATGACATCACCTTGTGGCTTGATATGCAGTATACACATTTCCCGTTGAAAATCAGTTCATTTGCATATTAAGCCACAAGGTGATGTCATAAACAGCAGACACCAGAGACACATTTCAAACATATTTTGCTTTTATTTCATGCATGGGCTGTAATTCTGCTAACACAGTGTATAGCTTACTTGTCATCATTTTGGATGTTCTACATTCACAGTATAATCAATGTTTAGTGCCCAAAATGCATCTACCAAATATTAATGCATATTAAGGTGCTTTCATAGTACTTTAAAATGCATGTTTTACATTTTGCATTGATTAAAATAAACAATACTTACAGCTAGATGAAATTGTGAAATTACAGCAGTTTGCAAGAAACCAGGACTGCCCACGCTAGCTGAGTAAAAGTAATTTCCTTTTTTTTTTTTTTGATGCACAAACCAATGAGAATAATTGCATTGAAATCAAGGATATTTCCTGTGTTTCTAGTGATGTCTGCTGACAGTTTGTTGTACAAGAGCAAGGTCACTCAGAGGCCACACAATATAATCAATTTGAGAAGCACAGGAAGTGAAACAAAACTTTATATCCTCAGTGTCTATATAATCAGTGCTGCCGCACCTGCAGTAAACATGCAGCGTAATTACTGGGGAGGGCTTGAGTCAAATATTAAAAATGTGATTTATGCAGAATGCCTGCATCAAATCACACTGGAAAAAAACCTGTGCACTATATAAGCAGTGATCTTGATCTTGCACCAAAGTGAGTTTGGGGACTAGACTGTCCCTTTAAGTTGAGTCCCTTTAAGATTGTAATAATTTTTTAACTATAAGTAGAGATGTTTATTAAGACCTCTTTGGTTTGTTTGAACCATCTCTGTTATTAATCTGCTAGAAGCGAATGCTTTGTGCAGGTGTTTAGTAATATCCACTAGAGAGCTACCATATGTTGAAAATTAAACTGTTCACAAAATATCCACACAAAAAATCTATTGAACCAGATTAAATTCATTTTTTATGTCAAAATTTTAGGTGTGTAATAAACACTAGTTTTAAATTATGGGAACCTCAATGTTAAACATGTTTTCTCATGCCACTTGAGTACTGATGTGTTCAGTGCATTTGCCATGGATAAGGTTGAGAAACTTGTCGGACACACTAGATCATCCTCCAATCTGGAAAATGTTTTATGATATTGTAAAATAACACTAAACTTTACTTTTCACTTCTAATATAGAAGCACAAGTGAAATGTGAGTTGTTCCTATTGTGAGGATGAACTGGCGGGTACTTTTCAGTTTATCCTCTGACCAGCAGCTATCATGCCGACCATCTGGTCGGAGACTGGCCTAGGTCCCCCCTGCTGATCCCATACAAAAATGAGGGTCTCTCTCCATGCTAGCAGTGAGAGACCCCCACATTCTGTAGACGGAGCAGGGCGAGACCCCATTGTGATTGTTAGTGCGCTTACTGATACAGCAAGCGTGCAACAACCAGGAACTGTTGTGTCTCTGATGTGAGACACAGCAGAGAGTAAACACGCGTGTCTCAGATAAGATGCACATTGGGTTTACTCCAGACTACCAGGACATGTTTTTAAACCTTTGCTTCCTTAATAATTCCTTTAATAAATGTCATAACCCCCTTCTGAAACTATCCCAGGCCTGATGTCATTCTTTTGCACATAAGCCGCAACCTGCACTGCATGTCGCCTTGCCAAAGATTTATATAAATTTATATATATTCTAGTCCTGCTCATACACTGATAGTCTCCTGCCAGCTAAACAATCTTGATTATTTATTTTTTTTGGTCTTCAGTTGTCTTACCCGCTCGTCAATTTGCCACAACATGATGCTTAGGCAAAACTTCTTCTTTTTTTTACAAAATAGTGGAATTTTTCCAGAAGTTATGTTGCTATACATAGGTTTTAAGAACAAACGTATAGTTTTACACAAACGTGGTTGACTGTGGCGTGGAAGTAGCTTGTGATATTCTCATGAGATCTTGCCCGGGATGTTAATCGTCCTTTTATTCAGCATATATGGATATATTATTTATCCATAATGGATACATAGTTTTAACTTATTTACCCTCAAGGGCTACTTCAACTTATATATTTTACTTAATAATGAGATTGATATATTTATATATATCATTCAAAACTATTCACAGTTTTGGACCTTGTCTATGAGTAAGTGCTGGAGGGAATGAAACGCGTAAGGTGGTATATTTGTTGGCATATATCTGTGGCTGTACCCTTGACTTCTGTTTGTCATATGGAATAAAGTAGCACCATTGCACGATACAGTGTCTCTAACTGGATTGTCTTCTCTCCGCATTCCCTTTCTCTTTGCTGATTTTGTATACGAGCTGGGTTTCTCGAGGGAGACCAAGGCCGGTGCAAGGATTTTTGCCACCATATGTGAAACCTCGATTTGTGCCCCCTCTTGGCACCGCCCCTTACCCCATCTACGTATACTACACCTGGGGCATCAATGATTTAACTCCATATTAAGGTTAAATAAAATTCTAATAATGTATGCATTAAAATGTAAGTAAAGAATAGTATTGTACATTTGCAAACTTATTCACCAATGTACCTGCCAGGGCCGGCAACGTAGAGAGCAGATGCAGCCACACAATGAAATCAATCTGCATCCAATTCTTGGGATGTGGAAATGTCAGTAGAACAGGGCATGACCAACTTAATTCCATTTTTAGGAGACAGTCACAAACACACACACACACACACACACACACACACACATACACACAAAGTCTCACAAACACACACAAGCCAACAGTTTTATTTTGTTTCTTTTTAAAGAAAATTACATTTCTTAATGTGTCCACTTGTCTGTCTCTCTCTCACTTTGCTTGTCAGTCTCCCCTCCACTGTCTGTCTCTCTCTCTCCCCTCCACTGTCTCTCTCTCTTTCCTCTCTCCACTGTCTGTCTCTCTCTCTCTCTCCTCCCGCTTTCTCTCTCTCTCTATCTTCCCCCTCCACTGTTTGTCTCTCTCTCTTTCCCTCCTCCACTGTCTATCTCTCTATTACCCCCTCCACTGTCTGTCTGTTTCTCTCTTTCTCCCCTCCACTGTCTGTATGTCTCTCTCTTTCTCCCCTCGCCAGTCTGTATGTCTCTCTCTTTCTCCCCTCCATTGTCTGTCTCTCTCTCTCTCTTTCGCCACTATTTTCTCTGTCTCTCTCTTTCCCCCCTCCACTGTCTGTCTCTCGCCTCCCCCGACTGTCTGTCTCTCTCCCCCTCCACTGTCTGTCTCTCTCTTTCCCTCCTCCACTTTCTATCTCTCTCTTTCCCTCCTCCACTGTCTTTCTTTCTCTCGCCTCCCTCCACTGTATGTATGTCTCTCTCTCTCTCCACTGTCTGTGTCTCGTTCTCTCCCCCCTCCACTGTCTCTGTCTCTTTCTCTCCCCCCTCCACTGTCGGTGTCTTTCTCTCCCTCCTCCACTGTCGGTGTCTTTCTCTCCCTCCTCCACTGTCGGTGTCTTTCTCTCCCTCCTCCACTGTCTGTGTCTTTCTCCCCCTTCCTCCACTCTCTGTGTCTCTTTATCTCTCCCCCCTCCACTGTCTGTCACTCACTTTTACCTCCCCCTCCATTGTTTTCTAGCGTCGTGTGCGTCGGTGAGGAGCAACGGGCAGTATCAGCTCTGTGTGTGTTAAAAGCACACAGAGCTCACGCTCCTCGCGCACACTCATGATTCAGAGCATCAGAAATACGGCGCTGTTTTACAAGGTGGGGGCGGACCTTCAACTCACACCCTGTGCGGACCTCCCCCTATCTCCCCCACGGCAGGGGCGCCTGTGATAAAAATGCACCCTAGGCACGTGTCTACCTTGCCTATAGGTGGCACCGGCCCTGAGGGAGACATAGAGATACTGGCACTAGTCTGAAGTTTAACCATGAAGTCCTAGCAGTGGAGATGGGTAAGTCGTTGATGCCCCGGGAACTCTTGATTGATACTACTTGAATGTATGTTCATGTAATCCATTTTTTACTTAATAATAAGATATATTTGAACCTTTACCCCATGGATTTGAAGGCTTTACCTGTAAGCATTATTTTACCTGGGACCTCTTGTACTACATTTTCACCAAGAAGTGAGGTATACTTTACAGCATATCTGAAAGAATGTTAGTATTATATTACAAGAGTCTAAGCGATACCTCATGCGAACTATTTAAAAACCTGGACCATACACAATAACAAATGTGTAGATGCTTTGTGACAGAATGGTGTTAGAATCTAGAATTATTTCAGAATTTGCTTATTTATGGCCAGAACTGTCTCTGTTACTGTATTTTCCCACATATAGCACATTTCAAATTTGTGAATCTGCTGCTTTGTGTGTTTCCTTTCATTTTCTTTTCTTTTCATTTTTTTTCCCTTCCTTGTTAAAGTGGAAGTAAATATTCAGAGGAATTTACAGTATCTATCACAAAACAAACGCAATATATATTTATTAAGGAGTGAAGACGCAGCATTTGATTTGTATCTGAAATAGATATTTTAACAATCTTGTGAAATATTCATATATGCCTGCGCTGCAAAATCTTTTGAGAGGCCTGTTCGAGGTGTTTGCAACATAAGTTATAGAGCAGAGTCTGTTATGAGAAACTAATTTTACAATCGCATGGTCAAGTATCATATTATTTAACATCTAATTTGTATTCTATTGGAACAAATGATCCATCTGTCACTCAGTTTCTGTGTCTGTCAAACTATCTCTCGAGTTGTTTTGGCCTTTTTTCGCCCATCAGTAAGATTGCTTCCTCCTCGAATGCAGGTTGTTATTAGTCTTAGGTGTCGCATCACCTGGAATGAGGACTCAGACCTGTGCTTTATTGTCTAGATTGTCTCCGTTAATTCAGCGTTGCAGTGGTGTGGATCTCCTTTTTTTTTTTTTTGTTTTCATGTTTGTAAAGAGTTACATACAGATAATGTAACATTCATCAATAAAAATATATCATCACATAAAATGTGAGTATGAGTTTTTGAATCCCTTATGTAACATCAAGTATACTATAACATATATACAATTTCTATATTCACAATGTTTCTACATTTATAAATACTTGGCAACAAATCATACACAAAATTAAAAATAACATAAAAAATACTTAAAAATGTGTGTGTTTGGGGGGGGGGGGGGGGGTAAGGTCTTACCATTGATTTGTAAAGAGGTAATATTCAAAATTCCTCCCGTGAATCAATAACTAATTTTATACATGCCAATAACTTGTTGGCCCTTGCAGCTGACTGGCATTGAGCACTGTTACAAAGTTTGTTGTCTATTCCTAAATCCTTTACATTGGTAGTTTTTCCCAGGGAGATACCATTTAAAGTATATGTTGGATTGTTATTATTTTTCCCATAATGCATAACTTTTCATTTGTCTGTATGGAACCTCATTTGCCACAGAATAGGACAGTTCTGGCCACATCATCGCGGGAATTTGAGCTCTTCACAGTTCATTGCTGTCAGGTGCTCCATTGAGGAAGGTTACTATTGGGGGTGCAGGAGTGTGTTGGGCATGTTTATGGTTAGTAGTAGGATGTCAGGGTTAGTAATAGGGTATTAGGTTTACGGGTTAGTTTTAGGGTTAGTATTTGGATGTAAGGGTTAGTATTAGAGATTATTATTAGGGTTAGCATTAGTGGGCATCAGCGTTAGCATTAGGGTTAGCTTAAAGCTTAGGGTTACTGTTTGGAGTTAAGGAGTACTTTTAGGGTAAGAAAGAGTTAATTTATTAGATTCGGTTAGTATTTGACACTAACAGTTCAGTGCTGAAACAACTGTGCTGAACTGTCAGTGCTCTAACTGTCACGGTGTACTGGCCATGAGCAGCTGTCCTAGATACTTTCTGTCACTTGCCCCACTTCCTGCAAGTCTTCCTGCAAAGAATAAACATCAAGTTTAGTCTGTATTACCTTACCTAATTGTGTGTGCTCAGCAAACACTGAGACATGGCTCTCAACTCAGTTTGGGAGATCATTAACCCCTTGGCGACACAGGACGGACTAGGTCCGTCCTGTGTGCCGAGGCGTTAGTGACACAGGACGGACCTAGTCCGTCCTGTGTCAAAACGAGCACTGAAAGCGGAGTTTTTCCGCTTTCAGTGCTCTAAGGGCATTGTAACGATGCTTCCGTGTGGAAGCATCGTACAATGCTAAAAAAAATGCCCGTCGGCATTTCGATCGCTCCGGAGAGCGATCGAAATGCCGGTTTTAAAGGCACAGAGCCTTTAAAACACGTGCATTAAAAAAACGAGCATAGGAAGCGAAATTTTCGCTTCCTATGCTCAGAAAGTGTTTCTGATTGCCTCGCAAGTCGAGGCAATCAGAAACAGAAAAAAAAAATGCACGATCTTGGTCACTGAGTGACCAAGATGGCGCTGCCCTTCTAAGGGCAAGAGCACAGGAGGCAGGAAGTACCTGCTTCCTGTGCTCTCTGGCTGTCACACGATTGCCTCTTCACAGAGGCAATCAGTGACTGCCAGGCACACTGACAGGCAGTGGGGATGCTCTCCTGAACATCCCCACTGACTGGTCAGATCAATATTAACTCTATATTGATCTGACCAGTTATGATCTGCCTCCCTCTCCTCACATTTTTTTTAGTGAGGGAGAGAGACAGATCAAAGTTGTAAAAGTTAAAAAAAACTATTAATTCACAACACACAAATAATAAAACAATAAAAATTTTTTTATTAAAGCAATTCCCTGCGTTTAACCCCTTCCCTGCCACTGATCTTGCATAAGCAGTGATCGTGCACATCAGCGCATTTATTTTTGCTGTTTGTGCATTTTTTAGGGGTTAATTTTTTTTGTACTGTAATTTATTACAGTACTAAAAAGGCTCTTCTAAGAGTTATTAACCCCTTATTTGCCGTCGATCACTGCTTACGCAATGATATTGACACCAAAGCAATTTTTATCTGTATTTTTTTACACATACCCGCTAGGGGATTACATGTAAAGTAAAAATATTTGAGATTTTTTTTTTTAAGCTGCCTGAGCGCATAGCGATCAGTAACAGCGAATTAGTGGCAAAGGCGGTTTGGTGATTTCTCAATTAAGCTCACCATTCGCCCTGGTCAGATCAAAATTAATCGGATCAATATTCACAAATATTGATCTGCCTCCCTCTCCTCACTTACATTTTTGTGACGGAAAGAGACAGATCAGTATTAGGGATATAAAATAACATTTTTATAAAATTGGCAGGTTTTATGAAAGTCTTTCACTGTGTATTAACCCCTTCCCTGCCATTCATCACTGTGTAAGCAGTAATCTTGCACAGCAACAGTATGTTTTGCTGTCTGCACTGTTTTATGGATTAATTTCTTTGTACTGTAATGTATTACAGTACTAGATAGGCTCTTCTAAGAGCTATTAACCCCTTCTTTGCTCGAGATCACTGCTTACGCACTGATTCTGAGGCCGCGCACTCAGGGTTCGATTTTGACCCTATTCAGCTTTCTGATACATCATCTAGCGATGTATCGGTGGCTGCTGAGCCCTTGCCACAAGTAGTGATGGGGGTCTACCGATAAAAAAATATATGGTTTGGTGGGGGTAAATGACATTGGCTGGCTTCAAAGATATATCCCATAAAGGACACGGACGCAAGTTGACTACATGTCAAAATTCCAAGTTGGAATTTTGAGATGCGCATCTCCCAAATGTTGCCTTCTAGCCAAAAACAAACCAACAAACCTATGCATGGGTGCTATCCCTGTACTCGGGAGATGTTGCTGAACACATATTGGGTTGTTGTTTGGCAGTGATATATACCAGAATCTGTGAATTCATGCCTGAAGTACAATGCATGTGGAAAAAAAACTCCCAAAAAAGTACTACCACAAACATTTACAAAGGCTGGTGATAGAATTAGTACCTATACAGTATTAAAATACCACCATTTGAAATACCTTAGGATGTCTATTTTCCAAAAATATATGGTTTGATGGGGTAAAATTCATTGGACGGCTTCAAAAATGTTCCAAATGGAACATGGGCGCAGGCTGACTACATGTCAAAATTCCAGGTTGGAATTGCGCACCCCCTAAATGTGGAATTTTAGACCCAATACAAACCAACAAACCTATGCATGGGGGGTATCCCTGTACTCAGGAGATGTTGCTGAACACATATTGAGGTGTTGGTTGGCAGTGGCAAATACCAGAATCTGAAAATTCCTGCCTGAACTACAATGTGTGTGGGGGAAAAATGACATCCCAACCCTTTGACATAGGTTGGTGGTAGAATTAGCACTTGGAAAGTGTTAAAATACCACAATTTTAAATACCCTAGGATGTCTAGTTTTCCAAAATATATGGTTTTATGGGGTAAAATACTTTGAAAAGTGTCCCAAATGGAACATGGGCGCAGGCTGACTACATGTCAAAATTCCAAGTTGGAAATGCACCCCCCCTAAACGTGGCCTTTCAGCCCCCAAATAATCTAACTAACCTACACATGGGTGGTATCCCTGTACTCAGGAGATGTTGCTGAACACATATTAAGGTGTTGTTTGGCACTGACACATAATAGGATCTGTGAATTCATGCCCGATGTACAATGAATGTGAAAAACAAATTACTATCCATAACATTGACATAGGCTGGTGGTAGAATTAGTGCATGAAAAGTGTTAAAATACTACCATTTGAAATACCCTAGGGTGTCTAGTTTTAAAAAATATATGGTTTTGTGGGGTAGAATACACTTTTTGGCTTCAAAAATGTCCCAAATGGGACATGGGCGCAGGTTTTCTGCACGTCAGAATTCCAAGTTGGAAAACCAAAAAGTGCACCTCTCAAATGTGGCCTTTTAACCCCCAAATAACCTAACCAACCTATACATGGGTGGTATCCCTGTACTCAGGAGATGTTGCTGAACACATATTGAGGTGTTGTTTGGCACTGACATATAACAGGATCTGTGAATTCATGCCCAAAGTACTATGTATGTGAAAAAAAATTACTATCCATAACATTGACATAGGCTGGTAGTATAATTAGTGCATGGAAAGTGTTAAAATACTACCATTTGAAATACCCTAGGGTGTCTAGTTTTCAAAAATATATGGTTTTGTGGGATAGAATACACTTGTTGGCTTCAAAAATGTCCCAAATGGGACATGGGCGCAGGTTTTCTGCACGTCAGAATTCCAAGTTGGAAAACCAAAAAGTGCACCTCTCAAATGTGGCCTTTTAACCCCCAAATAACCTAACCAACCTATACATGGGGGGTATCCCTGTACTCAGGAGATGTTGCTGAACACATATTGAGGTGTTGTTTGGCACTGACATATAACAGGATCTGTGAATTCATGCCCAAAGTACAATGTATGTGAAAAAAAATTACTACCCAAAACATTGACATAGGCTGGTAGTATAATTAGTGCATGGAAAGTGTTAAAATACTACCATTTGAAATACCCTAGGGTGTCTAGTTTAAAAAAATATATGGTTTTGTGGGGTAGAATACACTTTCTGGCTTCAAAAATGTCCCAAATGGGACATGGGCACAAGTTTTCTGCATGTCAGAATTCCAAGTTGGAAAACCAAAATGCGCACCCCCTAAATGTGGCCTTTTAGCCCCAAAACAAACCAACAAACCTATGCATGGGTGGTATCCCTGTACTCAGGAGATGTTGCTGAACACATATTGAGGTGTTATTTGGAAATACCCCTTCACATTTTAAGGTAATGTTTGCCTAAATTGCAATATATGTGAAAAATTAAAAAAAAAGATTTTTTTCTGCAAACTTTGGCATAGATTGGTGGTAAAATGGCTACATGAAATGTGTCAAAATACCCCAAGTTAAATGCCCTGAGTTGTCTAGTTTTCAAAAATATGTACATGTTGGGGGTCATTCATGGATTTAGTACAGAAATCAGTGTTACAATGTCACTATCGCTAATTTTGAAAGAAAGGATTTTAAAATAGCTTTGCACCACTTATAGTTCTGGCCCTGTAACATGAATAAAAAAGCACAAAAACATAAAAACATGGGCTATTTCTGAACTCAGGACATATATTAGAAACTTTTTAGCAGTGTTTTTTTGTTGTCTCTTGTACATGAGTATACGATTTTTCAAATAAAAGTCATAAAAAAATAATTTTTCCAATTTTTTTGCCATATTTTATTATTTTTTTTACATCAAATTATATGCTATTATCAAAAAAATGGTATCAAAAGAAAGCCCTTCTTATAACGATAAAAACGATATATAGTTTGTGCAGGTACACTAAATGAGACAGAAATAAATTACAGCAAAACACAAACACCTCAGAAATGTTAAAACAGCCCATGTCACCAAGCGTCGGACAAGCCAAAAAAGTCATGTCACTAAGGGGTTAATAAACAAATTAAAAAGAAGAGGGACTAAAACAGACCCCTGAGATACTCCGCATAGTTCAGTTTGAGGATTTTCGTTTTACAACAACTCTTTGCATTCTATCTTTTAGACAATTTTCAGTCTAAACACATACATTTGCCCCTCAAGCCTATTTATATTAATACATAGAGTAAACATTTGTGTGCTTTAACAAAGTCTAAATAGATCACATTAACTCCCACACCTAGATCTATATTTTTACTGACTTCTTCATGGAATGTTGTTAAGTTGGTTTAACAAGACCCGTCTTTCACAAAACCATGCTGACTTTTACTAGTTATTTTCTGATATGGTGTGCTATCCTTTTATTCTTCCCGTATTGCATATATCAGTTCCAAGAGGCTTACAGGGATTGTCTATACATCAGATAAGTCTTTTAATTAATGTTTTGAGCACCCTCACTGTGAACACAATTGCTTATCTTTGGTGGATTTGAAAGGTTAATTACCAGAGTTCTTTGGTTTGCAGCATTTACCAATATAAATATTTAAGAGCTCCTTGTTCACTACACCCTTTACATATTTACTTTTTCCAGAAAAGGTTTGTAACTTTCATATGCTTCTGGTCCATAGTGTATTTCACATTTTAATGAACTTACAACTTATAATTTAATAGAGATACTTGCTACAGTCTACTTGGATATATTTACATATCTACCTGTAGTTCAGGTTGAAAGAAAGACTTGCGTCCATCAAGTTCCACGCTTTTCCTTTTCCTTGTTTTCCACTGTTAAATAAAAAATTCAAAATAAAACAAATCTCCTCTGCTAAAAGAGTGTCAGCAACTTCTCTGGACTATCACCATTTGGTGAAGGTTAATAAAAGTTGTATTCTAGCTATTCACTCTGATTTACAATACTTAGGTATAATAGTTTTAGCCGAATATAAAGTAGCATGCAGAATTCTTCTTTGCAAATGCTTCAAAATTGGTATATTAAAATAAAATATCATTAAAGGGTCTTTTTGGATATGTGAGTGGATCACTTAATTTCTGATATTTAGTATTTTTTTTTTGTTTGTTTTTTTAAAAAATCATCCAGGCCAACACAGGAGCACCACATATGTGATATGTCCTGCTGTTGGGCCACACCTCCATCACTTTTCAGATACATTGTCCCATTTCTTATGAAATGTTACTGATGTATAATACCATTTGGTGAGAATTTGATATTCCATTTCTAAAGCTTGTGAAGATATAAAAGACTTCTGAATAGTAGTCCATATGTGTAGCCAAGTTTCACCAGTAATTATCTTCTGTTCTAACTCTTGACTCACTATATAATAATGTGCTTCTTTCGATGATTGCAGGATAGCTTTAAAAAAAAATGTTTTTATTTTGTTTTTGGATAGCATCCTATTTTAAAATATCAAGTATTTCCTTATTTATTCTAGAAACCCAATTTATCTTGGATATTGGGGGAAATCAAGTATTTTATTTGTGGACCACAAACTCCAGACCTGAGGACTGCCTCCCGTTCACCCATGCTTGAAAACCATTTGGGACTAAAGTGTATGTGGTTTCTATGATAGGAAACACATGTAGAAAAGGAGCAGGTATAGAGCTCAGAGCCTTGGGTATTACAAAGGTATCCTAAAAAGATTATCCCACATCGGGTGGTTTTATATATTATTGGGTTTAAATTTTGGTGGCTGCGTACAAAGGTTAATAGCATTGAGAGGTGGAAATCTTTGCTGTGTTAATGTTATACATATTTTATCAGCTTTGAATGTGGTCCATTTAGGGGTCTTTTTCGATATTGAGGCCACTCGATTCCGGAAGTTGGGTGCTCTCAGTTCACCCCGTCTATTAGGGTAAGTCACAGTACATTTTCCAATTCTTGTCTTTTTTTTGGAGAACTACAACAATTGGTTGGCCAGTCAAGCTTCCGAGAGACCTGTTTAGGGAACTGTAAGGAGATCATTCTACATGAATTTAGTGTTCTGGGTTAATGCGTATGGCATGTTTTTTTTGCCAATCCAGTCCAACAAAATCTGTTGTTCGACTGCTTCTAAAATAGTAGAAATATTACCATGCAATGTACGGGTAATATGAGGAGTTAATCTTATGCCCAGACATTTTAAGTCCATGTCTTTTCGTGAAAAAGGTCACAGAGGTTTTACTTTATTTAATGTTGTTTAGTCCAAAATGAGTTTTGTTCATTGATTCATTTATTTTGGATGGAATTTGTCCATTATTTTCGTTTTGGGAGTTCCGCATTCGTTCATTAGTTTTTTTCCATCCAAAAACAAATTCCCAAGTCTATTTATTATACTGTATCTTAAAAAAAGGAAAGTTGGCCAGATTTCGAAAATTCTATTGATAACTGTGGGATTGTTCTATTGGAGTAAGAGGATCTGCCCGGTGAGCAATCCATATTGAGTATTAAGCATAATAGTAAATGGAGGGTAAATCCCCTCCTAATATTAGGCAGCCATTGGCAAAAATCTCATGGACGTTCAATGTGTTAACTTAATGTATAATGGCCTTGGTTAGGGCAATAAATTCAAGCAAATCTGCTTAATACGACCGTTCAAAAAGGGGAATCTACCCTCGTTATCTATCTTAACTTAAATGAACCAATCATGTGCCTTGTGGCTGGCGAATTTAGCCCTCAAACATTGTAGGAAATAAGTTGTGAAGTACCCACTGGAGACATGTTGACCATTTACAATGCCAAATGCAGCATTGCTCACAAACCCATCAAGTATTCCTGCAATACATTAAAACATCAAAGAACAATAATAAAAAAAAAAAACTAAACATAGGGAAATAATCACATATGTGAAAAAGCTGTTCATACTGTAAATGTCAGATTCTTGGGCATGATCTGACCTTTGTATCTTTGTCTCTTCAGTTACATAGCTGAATGACTTCACATATAGATCAAAAAGAGCACTGATGGAGGGATGGAGTATGAACAGTGGTGAATCTTGTTTTTTTGCTGCCCTAGGCAGACAAATTTCGGGCACACCCCCACCCATGCTGCACACCTACGACATGCCCCATCACCCATGTTGCACACCATTGACATGCCACATCACCCAATTACATGCCCCATCACCCACATTTCACACAAACATAAATGCCCCATTACCCCAATTACATGCCACCATCACCCTCATTACATACCCACACCAAGTCCATTACATACCACACACAATAAATGCCCCATCACCCCCATTACATGCCCTATCACCCACATTGCATAAACACTAAATGCCCCATCACCCCCATTACATGCCACCATCACCCTCATTACATACCCCCACCACGTCTATTACATGCCCCCATCACCCACATTGCACACAAATTAAATGCCCAATCACCCCATTGCATGCCCCCATCACTCACATTGCATACACACTAAAAGCCCCATCACCCCCATTACATTCCACCATCACCCTCATTACATACCCCCACCACATGTATTACATGCCCCCATCACTACAATTAACTGGAAGGAGCTAAAGCCTGCTGAATGGTGGGGGGGGTGAAAATGTTTGAAGCACCAGAAGTGTGCTTTAACACCCTCTGGGAAAGTGCTGCCCTAGGTGATTGCCTTGTTTGCCTTGTGGAAGATACGCTACTGAGAATGAGGTGAACTATACAACACCAGCATATTCATTTTCTATTCTCTCTACATTCACAGTAAAAGCAGTGTTTACATCCTTTTTAATTAAAGAACAGTTAAGCAACATACAGGGTCATCCTTACGGGTGTGCGTCCTGGCACTTAACTTCTCTTGGATAACCTTCTGGCCTCCTCAAACACTTTGAGACTCTGTACTTGTTATAATTCAAATATCAGGTAATGTTCTCATTGGTGTGTTGGAGTATAAGTGCAGATAGCTTTTAAAGTAGGGATCTCTTATTTGCTGGTAGTTTTTTAGTGCATACAGACTTCTTTGACCTACCAAATTGTCCCCTTCATAGAGCTCCATTATCTTTGCAGCCATGAGGATCATATTGATCCAGTTTATTCTAAAATAATTTATCGGAGGGTTTTTCCCACCCATCATCCTGATACAGTATTAACAAAGCTTCTATTTAGAACCTCCTCTGATTCTATTCATTTTAAGACATTGCCTGTTTTTTTCCATCCTTACCTCTGAAGAAGCCTTCTTTCATTGTGCAAGCATTATCTTGCACAGATAATCCCATCTGTTTTATACACAGCCTCAGGGCAGAGAGAGAGAGAGAGAGAGAGAGAGAGAGAGAGAGAGAGAGAGAGAGACATTGGGTATGAGTGGAGAGAGAGATACAGACATTGGGTATGAGTGGAGAGAGGGAAAAAAACACATGGGTATGAGTGGAGTGAGAAACAAACATGTGGGTATGGGAAGAGTGAGAAACAAACATGTGGGTATGGGAAGAGTGAGAAACAAACATGTGGGTATGGGAAGAGTGAGACAGACATGTGGGTATGGGAAGAGTGAGAAACAAACATGTGGGTATGGGAAGAGTGAGAAACAAACATGTGGGTATGGGAAGAGTGAGAAACAAACATGTGGGTATGGGAAGAGTGAGACAGACATGTGGGTATGGGAAGAGTGAGACAGACATGTGGGTATGGGAAGAGTGAGACAGACATGTGGGTATGGGAAGAGTGAGACAGACATGTGGGTATGGGAAGAGTGAGACAGACATGTGGGTATGGGAAGAGTGAGACAGACATGTGGGTATGGGAAGAGTGAGACAGACATGTGGGTATGGGAAGAGAAAGACAGACATGTGGGTATGGGAAGAGAGAGACATACATGAGGGTATGGGGAGAGAGACAGACATGAGGGTATGGAGAGAGAGCGTGAGAGACATGAGGATATGGGGTAAGAGAGAGAGACATGAGGGTATGGGGTAAGAGAAAGAGAGACCTGAGAGTATGGGGAGAGAGAGAAATATATGAGAGTATGGGGAGAGGGAGACAGACGTGAGGGCATGGAGAAAGAGAGACATGAGGGTAAGGGGAGAGAGAGAGACACATGAGTGACTGACATGGTGAGATTGGTGGAATATTATTTATCACTCCTTGTGTACTTCTTTTCCAGTGATGCTCAGCCAGACGGTAGTTAAAACTCATTCTGGTAGCCAGCAAAAAGTCTCCCTTGTTGCTGGCTGAGCATCACAGATAAATAAAAACACTACACAGTATTATGGCAAAATATATATCTTTATTTAAAATAAGAGTTTGTGTTGGTCCTTTACATCAAAATAAAGTTTGTGCCCTCCTCCCCCTCTCCCCAATAATGAAATGGGCGTGTCTGGGACAGACATGTCTAAAGGGGAGGAGTTCATAACATAACCACGCCCACCTTTGGGCACCAAAAGAAAACCTGCACCCAGGCGCCCGTGACCCTATGATCGGCCCTGCACAGCCTGTTGTATTTATTTCATTGTATTGTATTATATTATGAATTTAAGAATTAAACAGTGTATTTATTTTTATATCAACTTCGGTCCAGTTATTAGTACTTTTCTCAGTCCTGACAACACTCGTATTGGAAATGTAGTCTCAACAGTTTGTGTATTAATTAATCTGAGCCGCAATAAATGTCAGAATAAACTACCATGTGACACTACCAAGGTATGCATTTGAAGTAGCAACAGGCAAAATGCATGGGGAGGAGACCAGCTAGAGGGAAAGGAACTGAGCAGACCTAACCACTCTGACAGCAAGCGGCTTATAGAATAAAATAAAAGTTTTTTTTTGCTGCACTCCCCCTTTTTTTTTTTTTTTTCTAGTTAACCAGCCTACGGCTTCTCCTTTGCTTGCTGCTACTTCAGAGGGCTTTTTCGAATTTCCAGGAGGGGTGATTCTTCCCCTCTGGACACCCATCCTTGACATCCATACATTTCTGAATGAAAAGACTACATTAGAGTGCTTCTATCCCTTGTGCAATTATCCATTATCCCCTTTAAATTCCCTTGTGGATAACGGGTTGCAAAGCTTCCCTTTGCAAGTTATTTGATGATGACCTAACGTCTAGTACTTGTGATAGATCTTCATTTCCTTCTGCTTGATTCTACATGTAACATCACTAGGTAACATCACAGTAATTGTAATCAGCAACATCTGCTTACAGAAATAATTGGGATCTATTCAATAAAATGTAAATTGTGATTAACTGAAAAAATCCATCATTAATAGTTGAGCTTTCCTAAATTTTGTAGTTCACAGTTTAATAAATAATGTTTAGCATTTTTTTTAGTAAGCAAAGCATTAAGAAAAATATGGCCAAACTCTTAAAAATTGTAAGCAAAACACACCAGTGTTTTCTCGTATATACGTGTATATTCTTTTTTTTTTTTTTTTCGCTATGGTTTGAAAGAGTCGGAATAATGGTTATCTAAGATTGTGATGTGTACTCCACGGAAGCAAGAAAGTACGGAAACACTGTAACTGATTTGCCACACTAAATAGAATCCGGGTAGACATTCTTATATCCGATTGGTTATTATCTGGCTTATACACTCTTGGAAGCTGGAAATTAATTATTATGTCAAAACATTACAGGTCGTCAGCAATTGTTTCTATATAGCCAATATGTGTTTTCCACCATCTGCATGCAATTCATTTTATTATGTCCTGGTAAAAGAAAGAAGAAAAAAAAAGAAAAAGAAAAAAAATGTATATATATATATATTATTTTCTTATTCTTCTTTTTCCTCCTATTCTTTTTTTTTTTGTTTGTTTGTAAGATACCTCATTCTTTTTACCAGGCCTACATCCCCACATATAAAGGTGTTACATGTCGACATTATTAAATTGATACATAGTCTTTGGGGAGAAGAAAAATATACTATTACAGATAAACATGGGACTGATAGTAGGAAAAAAGTAATTTAATGTAACATCAGTCCACAGATTTTAATACAATATGTTTCATTTTACAGAGGAGATGAATTGGAATTGAAAAAAAAAATAGGTTTATTCTCAAGAAAATGACATTTTATTTGGAGCAGAAACAAAAAAATGAAGTATAGTATTATTTCACACAAAAAGGGGGGAAGGGTAATAAAATACAATGAAATCATAATGCCAGAGGGGAAGTAAGTTAAGTACTAAAATACAGCTTCTAGCAGGAGAAAATGACAGCCGTTGTGAAGGTTAGAGGAAGGGTGTCCTGCCATTTGCCCTAGAGACATGGATGGTCCAGGTGAGTTTTCACCAAGGGGCAATCATTTTTAAATCATGTTTTCAGACCTCCCAATCTGCACCAGGCAAATCAGGATGTCAGCTGGCGGAACTTGCAAGGTTAGAACGTCGGCACGATGGCTTATGCGCGGTAGCGCTGTCACTGTAACTGGCAGATCACCTTCGCATGCGCTCTAGGCATTCTCTGGTCTTTCAACTTACAAAAGCAGGACGGTAGGGAGGCATGCATTGTTAATTAAATAAGAGTGTAAGTAGTTGATAGCATTTCCTCTTTACATTTCAGATTGACCACATTCATGTCGGAGTTTGGTAGATGTACGTACAGCTATGTGATCATAGGGGGAGACTAAAGAAAGCTGGGATTTTTTGTAATGTGTTAACACACAGACACATATATATAATAGACATGCAGGGCTTTATCCATGAAAGCAAAAAAGGGAAATTGCAAAGGGAATTTTACGCTCAAGAACGGGAGAATGTTTTCAACTCGGCTACTTTGGCCTGAAGTTTGACATTTCCTCCTCCATTCCCTGTAATTCTCTCCTCCATGAATGAAGTCCTTAGCATGTAACATTATCCATTGCTCTGTGTCTTAAATCTCATTTTCACCAGAGCTAAGTTATGGAGTTCTGTACATCCCTAGTAATTCAGGAATGTAATGTTTATTATGTTCCACCCTCCTTGTTGGCTTCATTGATATTGCTCACACATACCTTTTTACTTCTACATATTCCCCTAAGGAATCTAGGATATGCTGCCAACGGTGATGTTACAACAGCACTATCTCTATCCTCAGCATGATGCTGGTATACCCCAATTACTATTAGTACATGTGAAAATAAATATTATCTATAAAAGACGGGAGTCTCAAGAAAAACAGAACATGTACATTCAGTGGCACAAACAGGACATGTACATTCAGTGACACAAACAGAACATGTACATTCAGTGACACAAACAGAACATGTACATTCAGTGACACAAACAGAACATGTACATTCAGTGACACAAACAGAACATGTACATTCAGTGGCACAAACACAACATGTACATTCAGTGACACAAACAGAACATGTACATTCAGTGACACAAACAGAACATGTACATTCAGTGACACAAACAGAACATGTACATTCAGTGACATAAATACAACATGTACATTCAGTGGCACAAACACAACATGTACATTCAGTGGCACAAACAGAACATGTACATTCAGTGACACAAACAGAACATGTACATTCAGTGACATAAATACAACATGTACATTCAGTGGCACAAACACAACATGTACATTCAGTGGCACAAACACAACATGTACATTCAGTGACACAAACAGAACATGTACATTCAGTGGCACAAACAGAACATGTACATTCAGTGACACAAACAGAACATGTACATTCAGTGGCACAAACACAACATGTACATTCAGTGACACAAACAGAACATGTACATTCAGTGACACAAACAGAACATGTACATTCAGTGACACAAACAGTACATTTACATTCAGTGGCACAAACAGAACATGTACATTCAGTAACACAAACAGAACATGTACATTCAGTGACACAAACAGAACATGTACATTCAGTGGCACAAACACAACATGTACATTCAGTGGCACAAACAGAACATGTACATTCAGTGGCACAAACAGAACATGTACATTCAGTGACACAAACAGAACATGTACATTCAGTGACACAAACAGAACATGTACATTCAGTGACACAAACAGAACATGTACATTCAGTGACACAAACAGAACATGTACATTCAGTGGCACAAACAGAACATGTACATTCAGTGGCACAAACACAACATGTACATTCAGTGGCACAAACAGAACATGTACATTCAGTGGCACAAACAGAACATGTACATTCAGTGACACAAACAGAACATGTACATTCAGTGGCACAAACAGAACATGTACATTCAGTAACACAAACAGAACATGTACATTCAGTGACACAAACAGAACATGTACATTCAGTGGCACAAACAGAACATGTACATTCAGTGACACAAACAGAACATGTACATTCAGTGGCACAAACAGAACATGTACATTCAGTGGCACAAACAGAACATGTACATTCAGTGACACAAACAGAACATGTACATTCAGTGACACAAACAGAACATGTACATTCAGTGACACAAACAGAACATGTACATTCAGTGACACAAACAGAACATGTACATTCAGTGACACAAACAGAACATGTACATTCAGTGACACAAACAGAACATGTACATTCAGTAACACAAACAGAACATGTACATTCAGTGGCACAAACAGAACATGTACATTCAGTAACACAAACAGAACATGTACATTCAGTGACACAAACAGAACATGTACATTCAGTGGCACAAACAGAACATGTACATTCAGTGACACAAACAGAACATGTACATTCAGTGACACAAACAGAACATGTACATTCAGTGGCACAAACAGAACATGTACATTCAGTGACACAAACAGAACATGTACATTCAGTGACACAAACAGAACATGTACATTCAGTGACACAAACAGAACATGTACATTCAGTGACACAAACAGAACATGTACATTCAGTAACACAAACAGAACATGTACATTCAGTGACACAAACAGAACATGTACATTCAGTGACACAAACAGAACATGTACATTCAGTGGCACAAACAGAACATGTACATTCAGTGACACAAACAGAACATGTACATTCAGTTGCACAAACAGAACATGTACATTCAGTGGCACAAACAGAACATGTACATTCAGTGGCACAAACACAACATGTACATTCAGTGACACAAACAGAACATGTACATTCAGTGACACAAACAGAACATGTACATTCAGTGACACAAACAGAACATGTACATTCAGTGACACAAACAGAACTTGTACATTCAGTGACACAAACAGAACATGTACATTCAGTGACACAAACAGAACATGTACATTCAGTGACACAAACAGAACATGTACATTCAGTTGCACAAACAGAACATGTACATTCAGTGACACAAACAGAACATGTACATTCAGTGACACAAACAGAACATGTACATTCAGTGGCACAAACAGAACATGTACATTCAGTGACACAAACAGAACATGTACATTCAGTGACACAAACAGAACATGTACATTCAGTGGCACAAACACAACATGTACATTCAGTAACACAAACAGAACATGTACATTCAGTGACACAAACAGAACATGTACATTCAGTGACACAAACAGAACATGTACATTCAGTGACACAAACAGAACTTGTACATTCAGTGACACAAACAGAACATGTACATTCAGTGACACAAACAGAACATGTACATTCAGTGACACAAACAGAACATGTACATTCAGTTGCACAAACAGAACATGTACATTCAGTGACACAAACAGAACATGTACATTCAGTGACACAAACAGAACATGTACATTCAGTGACACAAACAGAACATGTACATTCAGTGGCACAAACAGAACATGTACATTCAGTGGCACAAACAGAACATGTACATTCAGTGACACAAACAGAACATGTACATTCAGTGGCACAAACAGAACATGTAAATTCAGGTGCACAAACAGAACATGTACATTCAGTGGCACAAACAGAACATGTACATTCAGTGACACAAACAGAACATGTACATTCAGTGACACAAACAGAACATGTACATTCAGTGACACAAACAGAACATGTACATTCAGTTGCACAAACAGAACATGTACATTCAGTGGCACAAACAGAACATGTACATTCAGTAACACAAACAGAACATGTACATTCAGTGACACAAACAGAACATGTACATTCAGTAACACAAACAGAACATGTACATTCAGTGACACAAACAGAACATGTACATTCAGTTGCACAAACAGAACATGTACATTCAGTGGCACAAACAGAACATGTACATTCAGTAACACAAACAGAACATGTACATTCAGTGACACAAACAGAACATGTACATTCAGTTGCACAAACAGAACATGTACATTCAGTGGCACAAACAGAACATGTACATTCAGTGACACAAACAGAACATGTACATTCAGTAACACAAACAGAACATGTACATTCAGTGGCACAAACACAACATGTACATTCAGTGGCACAAACAGAACATGTACATTCAGTGACACAAACAGAACATGTACATTCAGTAACACAAACAGAACATGTACATTCAGTAACACAAACAGAACATGTACATTCAGTGACACAAACAGAACATGTACATTCAGTGACACAAACAGAACATGTACATTCAGTGGCACAAACAAAACATGTACATTCAGTGGCACAAACAGAACATGTACATTCAGTGACACAAACAGAACATGTACATTCAGTAACACAAACAGAACATGTACATTCAGTGACACAAACAGAACATGTACATTCAGTGGCACAAACAAAACATGTACATTCAGTGGCACAAACAGAACATGTACATTCAGTGGCACAAACAGAACATGTACATTCAGTGGCACAAACAGAACATGTACATTCAGTGGCACAAACAGAACATGTACATTCAGTGACACAAACAGAACATGTACATTCAGTGACACAAACATAACATGTACATTCAGTGACACAAACAGAACATGTACATTCAGTGACACAAACAGAACATGTACATTCAGTGGCATAAATACAACATGTACATTCAGTGGCACAAACACAACATGTACATTCAGTGACACAAACACAACATGTACATTCAGTAGTTTAAAGCAGAGTGCCCGGGGGCATCCTTAATTGCCCCGATTAAAGGCTACTCCTTCTTCCCACATTGAAATGGTTAAATTAAGGGTGCCACCTATAATCAGACGGTACAGTAATCTATTGTTCATTAGCAGTGGTTTTATCTTCTCACTAATGTACATTTCATCTGACATCCCTATGTTATCATAGCTGGAGATAACATGGGTTCATGGAATCGGCTCATCCATACATTGTGTCAGCAGAGTTACAAGCAAATGCATAAAATAAAATAATTTTCTCTTTATGACCCAATCTGGGGCTCGATATGCAAACAAACCATACTTTCCCATGAGAAATGTGCTGTTTGTATATCACCCCACAGGGTCACAAAGCAGAAGATGTCACAGATACATTAAAACCTTTTCTTTTTCTATTAATTTCTGGCTTGTACTTCTGCTAATGCTATGTATGATCATGTTTCACCATGTTTTATTATCTTTATTCACATTAAATTATCGTTCTTGAAGGTTGAAATGTATCTAGTGAGTCATGTATTCATGATATATGATACAGGGTACATGTGGCACTGTTAGGTATATTTATTTTTGTGCTGACCTTTATTGAAAAACGAATGGCTTATTTTAGTCCAATGAATTAACCATACACAGGGATTAATCATCATACAAGCTCTCTCCTGGAGTGATTATGAGGTGATGCTGTGGAGACATGTGTTGCAATGCTAAAGGCCGCTCCTGTATCTTAGTAATCACTAGAGCGCCACATGGGCTGATTGCTTCCATGGCCACTTTACCCCAGGTTTTTTTTTCTCCATTGGTAGTGGGATGACTAGGTTTGGAGTCATTGACCACGTTGTGGCTTCAGATACCCTTTATGTATAGCTATGCTGATTGCATTAAAAGAAAGTTGTCCATGCTGATTATAGATTTTGTTTCAAAATTGCAATAGTAGAAACATTTAAATACATAAAGGGAACCAACACAGTAAAGGAGGAAAGTATACTCAAAAGAAGAAAAACTACCACAACTAGAGCACATAGTCTTAAATTAGAGGGGCAACGATTTAAAAGTAATATCAGGAAGTATTACTTTACTGAGAGGGTAGTGGATGTATGGAATAGTCTTCCAGCAGAAGTGGTAGAGGTAAACACAGTGAAGGAGTTTAAGTATGCGTTGGATAGGTATAAGGCTATCCTAGATATAAGATAAGGCCAGGAACTAATGAAACTATTACTTTACTGAGAGGGTAGTGGATGTATGGAATAGTCTTCCAGTAGAAGTGGTAGAGGTTAATACAGTGAAGGAGTTTAAGCATGCGTGGGATAGGTATAGGGCTATCCTAGATATAAGGTAAGGCCAGGGACTAATGAAAGTATTACTTTACTGAGAGGGTAGTGGATGCATGGAATAGTCTTCCAGTAGAAGTGGTAGAGGTTAATACAGTGAAGGAGGTTAAGCATGCGTGGGATAGGCACAAGGCTATGCTATCTATAAGATAAGGAATTTTGGACTGATAAAAGTATTTAGAAAATTGGGCAGACTAGATGTCATTGCCATAACAAGATTGATGTTTTTGGTCATTAAATTAAATTATTAGAATAATGAAATAAGTAAATTGATTAAACCTTGCTGTTCATATTTGTAAGGCACAATTTTTCTAGATGGTCGGAGGCGTTCCCTGTACTCAATTCTAAAAGATGGTTCTCGGTCCTGTTTGCCCTCAATATCTATTGACATTTTTATACTCTATGTTCTTTCTTATTTACCAACACTTTTCTATATGAATATCTCTTTCCACTGTTATACCTCTAGTATGCTAAGTGTATATTTTACATTTCTTGAGCAGGAATGTTCTTTCTTATTTGCTGTGTTTGTCAACCTCTGACGAAGCTTTAGATCAAAACATGTCAGGTCTTTTTTTTTTTTTAAATGTATCCTTGTGGACGCCCACCATGTCTGAAATTTCTTTTCAATGATGTATTGTTAATTTTATTCTATTTCAGTAAAATTGTGCAGAATTGTTTCCTACAAATTGTTTTTTGAAAACAATTCAGCATACCAGTCCACATTCTGTAACATGTATTGATAAAAATAATATATATATATATATATATATATATATATATATATATATATATAGTTGCGTGCTTCTTTGGTTTCTAAATGTAGTCTGTATTAATTTATTTTAGCTTTGCTGATTTTTTTAAAATTGTTTCTGTGAATAAACTGAATTTAAATTAATACAAATTCCCTGTATTTTTTTCTTTCTAATAAATTCCATCTTTACATTATATTTTACTGCTTGCAATGCATCATAAGCCATAGTGAAGATAAGGTTAATTTCTATGTTGAAGTGACAGTGGTGTTATCATTGAGCGTGTCACGGGATGGATGCAGAGGGGTTTATGATTTATGTCTGGTTAGTTGCTGTGTTATTATTTATTAATACATTCTTTCCTTAGGTTCTGTACATTCTGTGCCTGCTCTGTAAACTATTTGCTGGATGTGTACAGCCAGCTCAGAGAGGTTTTCGTGCAATTAATGAAAAATGAAAGATTTTTAGTTGAATTTTAAGACTCAAATAACGAAGATCCCACTGAGGTCTAGCTTACCCCAAAATATCCACTCACTCATTAAAAATGTTGCCAAACCCAATTTAGTACTAAAGGTGCCTTAAATAGAACCAAAGTAATGTGATATAATTATAACTCCCCCGCCCCCCCACTGACTGTGAGTTCAAACAGAGCACAATAACAAATTAATTTATATTTAATCTGTTACATAGTTACATTTAGTTACAGTAGTTTAGGTTGAAGAAAGGCTGGCGTCCATGAAGTTCAACCCTTTTCCTATCTCATGTCATTGATTCAAAAGAAGGCAAAATAAAAACCCCTTCAGCACTTTCAAATTCTGCTTTCAGTGGGTGGGGGGGGGGGGGGGTTCTTTCTTGACTCCAAATGGCAATAAGATTTCTCCTTGGATCAACAAGCACTAAATCAATATTATAGTCTATACTAACATGCATAGCCCTCTATGCTCCGGCTCATTCTGGCAGTGAATTACATATTTTAATAGTACTTACTGTAAAAAAAAAAATCCCTTCCCCTGTCGTAGACTAAATCTCCTTTCTTCAAGTCTTAGTGGGTGTTCTATTGTCCTTTGTATTGTTATGTTAATGAGCAGGTCTTTAGAAAGCCCTCTGTATGGTCCCTGTACATATTTATATAACATTATCATATCCCCTCTAAGCCCCCACTTCTCTAGAGTGTACAAATTTAACTTTTCAAGCCTTTTTTCATAATTAGAACTTTCCATTCCACTTATTAGTTTTGTAGCCCTCCTCTGCACTTTCTCGAGTTCCATAATGTCTTTTTTTTTAAAAAGGTGCACAGAATTCAATCGCATATTCAAGGTGGGGTCTTACCATGGACTATTAAGAATAATATCTTCCTCCTGTGAGTCAATACCGCTTTTAATACTCCCCAAATTCTAAAAAATATAATAATCTGCTGAAAGATCACAGCACTGTATAAAAATAACATAATAATAGACATGCAAAACCCACTGCACAACATAAAAAAATAACAAGGATTAAACAGAGAAATCCTAACTTACAAAATCAGTCAATATGGAGTCTGTGGAGAACCAATAGATGCTAGGTCCTTGAAAATCCATCCATCTGTATGTATTTATTAACCTATACAATGAAAATAACATTTGTAGTGGGCAACAGAGTGAGCTGACCATTTATGATGTACTTGACAATGCCCAGTGTATATGTTGCAAACATATAATCTGATTCCTATTTGTTATTCTGTAATACCCTGCCATTTCATAATTTTGGGCTGTCGGTTCCTCTTTTCAAGATGCACGTGATGGACATGGGTCTCTTCCCACTTCATCAGCTATGTATTATTATACATTTGGAGCGTACTGATATTTTTTACCATGCTGTCACAGTGGTCCAGAAGCTCTTTTATTAAACAAACAGAAATGTAAAATGTGTTGCTCGATCTTGATGACATTATCAAAATAATCAACCTTTCACATCCTTTCTTTTACACAACACGATGTAGGGAGAACAAATGCAGCCATACTGTCAGGATTGTACATCTTCGAGCCTATCTGCACCCTGCTGTCAGCTCTGAAAAGTCCACTCTGATTTCTTATCTGCTGGTACTTGTTTATTGTTTCGTGGACTTTTATATTACAGTGTTAATTGTATCACATCTTCCTATTGTCATTCTAAATAAAAACTCTACCAAGAAGCAACTAAACCACAAGTTATCTTCTAAGGTCTATGGAGACAACGGAGGCCTCAGTAAATATTCGGAATATACATGCATATTATACCTGACAACCTTCGGCCCTGCTTCCTGGGACCCAGGGGGTCAAACAGCAGTGGGGTGACAAATGGTTACATGCCCCCTAGACAGTGATCTTCCCCAGTACTTTACCAGGTGTCTGCAACTCAATTCTTGCACATTTAAGCATTGTATGTCTAGTACCCAAATTTGATGGAACCGTACCCCAAAACATTAATTGGAATCCATGGTGATTGCTCCACTTTTAAATCTCCTTTATCTCCTCTTGTTAATCCCCCTTTATGTAAGTCTTTTATTTGTGCATAAATGTGCAATATATGTGCTACTCTTTCCTATTGAAGTCACAACATCCTTGCAAATGTCTGCTGCATGATTTATAATGTGTAGAGAATTCAAATAATTGTCAAAAAGCTTAAAGACCCTTCGGTAAGTGGGATATAGCATTCTCTAATAATTTTAAAACCATGAAAAAAATGTTTACGCCGGCCCTCATCGCTCCTTAACACCCCGTGAGTCCAGGACCGCTGCAAATAATGCAAAGTCCTTATACTTCTCATGAAGGTACCAACATTGTGTATGGCTGGAATTTACTGGAGTTTGTGCCAGACAATTTAATGATGTTCTATGGACCTTCATAGACCTTTACCTATACAGTTGTCCGTTCACATGCCCATCCCACCACCATTAGGGACTATCACCATGAGCACCTCTTTTTATATGTTGCCCAATGTATATCTGTGCATATGTATTGCAATCACCATGGAAACCAATAGAATGTTCCTACCAATTGATACTTTTTTTAGAACCTTGACCCGGATTTCCTTTTTTTATTCCTAGAACTTTCTGTTCCATCAGACAGAAAGAACTAAACTGAATGGTTAAAAGTGTAGCTGGAGGTCGTAAATATTTTCCCCGTTCCGTGTTTATTTTTAGTTAATACATGTACGATTTTTTTTTATGTATTGTAAAGCCGTGTATCATAAAATTATTATTATTTTATCAACTGCAGACACGTCCCCATTGTTACCTGAAAGGTTGCACTGCACCAGTCTGCAAACTAGCCGGTATTCTTTATAAGAAAGACACAACATTCCCACCATTGTTTGACAAAAAAAAAAAAAATGACTGGTAATTTACAAGAACAGCAAATATAATAACAGAAAATGTATGCTCCATTAAGTCTAAAAATGTGAATGTGACAGATTTGGCAGATTCCCAAAGTGCCAGGTGAATGTAATGCAAGTAGAACAACTGTTTGTTGACAGATAGTTTGGCCATGAGTGTGTGCGTTCATCAACAAAATACTTACTTTATTTGTAAAAAAACCCTCAGATTAACTTGCACGTTCCACGTTCCTGACGGTCATGGTGCTTCAGGGCACAGCGGAACGCAATCTGTTGTACACACGTCTATGATGAGCATTCTTGGCATCAATGTTTAAATTACCCATGTCTTCCCAATAAATAAAACTCGTTATGACCATGATTATATACAGTCCACTTAGAGTCCATCCAGTTATGGATGAAACGCGTCAGGTGCTGTGGGTTTTTCTTTGTTGACTGTTGCTTTGTCTACATTATGTGTGTGTTAAAGAAACAGAATAAAAGCTATGTTTTCTGACTCAGTCTAACCACCTGTCTCTCCTTTAAAGGGGACCTATTTGAGTAATAATGAGTTTATTTTTCATCACCTCTTGCTTTGTCAGGCTGGGAGTCCTGTGCCTGGTGTACAGTGGTGATTATGGTTGAATTTTTCAGGTGCCTACTACCATTTTTTTGCACACTGTTCTCTGTACTCTAATCTAGTCCTGGCAGACCACTGTTCTTTGTACCCAGTCTTGCTTAGTATTTGCTCTCCCATTGCAACTTACATTTAGAGTCACTATTATATAGCCATATTGGGGTTCACCACACTTTGGGATTATCTAAGTCCTTGGCTATACTTACCTAGGAGCTCTACATTGGGGTTGAGTTGGTTAGAGGTGAGACACTCTCTGTCTGTATGTTCCTCAGTTATCGTCACTGGGACACTGTCAAAGGATTGAAACCAGGTAGAGTTCCTGGTGTCCATTCCTGAACCGCACATGCAAGAAAGGACAAAGGTATCTTAGTTGTAAAACCACCCACCAAGCAATGCTAAAACCTAAACAAAAGCAAAGAAAAATACATGTAACATTTTTTATTAAGGAAGAATTTCTTTGGCCTGGCTTGTCTCACTGTGACACATTAAAGGAATGTTAGGTGTAATATGCCCATATTTAAATCCTGAAGTGTTTGTTTCTTACTACTAAGTGTGAGTATGATTCCATATTGCCGCCTTTCTTGTTTTCTGACATTCTATTTATATGGCTTTTGACTTTTATATGTGGGAATAGGGTCTGTTGTTTGTTCACTCAGGGCCCTAATTAGTTCAATATGGTGGGCAAGCTCTAATATACTCAGTCCAAAGCATCTACTTGTCACATATGTCCCAATTTCATGAAGGACAGACCAGATCTGAGAAAACAAACTATCCTGTGGTCATTTTGAGTAGTGCTGACTCTTCCCTCCCAAGTAGAACCCCCTGGCATCCCATATTGCCGGCAGACATATTTGATGATATTTGTATGATTGATATTAGACCAATAGTATTCTGTTTTAAAACACCAGCAGCATTATCACAAACACCTTTGCTGAACGTTGTATCAGAAGATCATAATTTCTTCTTTGACCCATGTAAGCAGTTTTTCGAACACCGGTGAACCCAATGAATGCCTATGCTATTTCTCTTCCGCAATTAGGGAAAAACGACATTATCAGCCAGTAATTTTTTATGCTAACATAGCCTTGAGTTATAGTAAAGTCAGCAAAATGTGTTAATAAAGGCTGGCATTCATGTATATTGAGGTGATAGAAACATTTGGCAAGCTGATTGGCTACTGTTGAGGCGCACAGAGCCAACCTGTTTACTGCCAGGGCATTCCTATAAGCCAGACATGGTTATTTTTGAAGTGATCACATCAGTTCAAAGGCTCCAAATCGCATCTATCCAAAGTGTGTGTGTGTAAATTAACTGGCTGGGTGGCATGTGTTAATGATCTCTATCAAGCTGCTAGCTTAATGCCCACAACTAGATTTAATGTGAGTTTCCTAATGTGTGACAGTTCCGCTTCTCATTTGGCTGTGGTGATGGTGTAATTAAAATGCGTGGGGAAAGCATATCCATCGAGCAACTTTTCAGCACTTGAACCTGAGTTCGGGGATCATTAGGTTGAAACTAAAATTGCAAGGAAAGGCTTCTCTATCGGGACTATTCATTAATAGGTGAGTTGAGGTGAGTAGCAGGGGAGTTGAAGTGAATAGCAGGTGAGTTGAGGTGAGTTGAGGTGAGTTGAGGTGAGATGAACATTCCATCTCACCAATTCAACTATACATTGTGCAGAATCAAACCTGGTGTCACAACCTGGGATAACAGACCAGGGAGAAGCCTCGTTGCAGGGCAGGGTGTGGGGTCTGTCTGCACCCCACGATGCATAACTGGGAAGGACTGGTAGCTGTGACTGGGACTGAGACAGGACAGGTAACAGACTGGAACTAAGGCAGGACTGGTAGCAGAGACTGGGACTGAGACAAGACTGGTAGCTGAGACTGGGACTGAGGCAGGACTAGTAGCTGAGACTGGGACTGAGGCAGGACAGGTAACAGAGACTGGAACAAAGACAGGACTGGTAGCTGTGACCAAACTGAGACAGGACTGGTAGCTGTGACCAAACTGAGACAGGACTGGTAGCTGTGACCAAACTGAGACAGGACTGCTAGCTGTGACCAAACTGAGACAGGACTGGTAGCTGTGACCAAACTGAGACAGGACTGGTAGCTGTGACCAAACTGAGACAGGACTGGTAGCTACTGCAACAGGTTTGGAAACAGAGCAGTGTTATTCACCTGAATGGTATTATACCCTATGGTTGAGCCTCAAGTAAATGACCACCCAGGACTTGTACACTGACTGCAACCACACACTGAAGCAGAGATAAACAGGGAGTACTGGGCGAGAAGGATAGTCAGCAGGCCGGGTCATACACGAAACAGGAACAAGGTACAACGTAGGAATTCAGAAGGCAAGGTCACTAGACAGGAAAAATGGTCGAGGCAGGCAGAAAACAGCGGAGTCAAAAATAAGCAGGAGTCAGAACCTGGAATTCAATAATCAATATATAAATGCTAGAACTAGAAACAAGACACTATCACAGGCTGCAACCAAAGCAATGCAAAGGCACTGATTGCCATAAGCTGCAGGTTTAAATAGGGAAGGGCTGAGGATAACGAGGCAGCTGACAACAGAAGTAGAATGGGAACACCACAATAGCGGCCACTAGAGGCTGAAGACAAAAACAGCCACAAACCCAGAATAACCGTGACACCTGGTTAGTTCCCCCGCTAAGTGAACTCATCAGGTTTGTTCCTGCACCATGTATAGCTGAACTGGGGAGATGGAATGTTCATCTCACCTCACCTGCTATTCACTTCAACTCACCTGCTATTCACTTCAACTCACCTGCTATTCACTTCAACTCACCTGCTACTCACCTCAACTCACCTTTTAGTGAATAGCCCCAAATGAGTTCACTTAGCGGGAGCCCTAACCATGTTTGTTCCTGAACAATGTATAGCTAAATTGGAGAGATGAAATGTTCATCTCACTTCAACCCACCTACCATTTACTTCGACTCACCTGCCCTTCAGTTCAACTCACCTGCTTCTCACCTCAAATAACATTTTAGTGAATAGCCCCATTCATGTTTGGATATTCATTGGTCTTATCAGTGGGAATCCCCTGACATCCCTCATGGCCTAGTTAAGGACCCACATCTTTGCAGACCAGTCAGTTGGAGAACGAGTCTGCTCACACAAACCCATTATTCTCTGTTACAGTTTAAGTTTTTATATACACATACACAAATTTAATGATACCAGTCTTTCTTGCTGACATGCATTAGATGAGGCTCCATCTTCAACCCAGGTCACTGTCTTGGGAATAAGAGATCTGGATAGGATGCCAAATGAATTCAAAAGTTGGTGTTCGACAATGTGTTCATAGTTGTTATACAATTACAAAAGCAAAATATTGTATAGGGTTTTTTTATTGGTTACCAAAACATAATTCAGTATACTAAAACTATGCATAAAAAATAACAATTTGTTTCACTCGTAGATTTGTACCGGTAAACAGCACATTGAAAGAGGCCTCCTCGAACCGACTGTCATTAGTCAATGGAGAAATCCATTGGGGTGTTGAGACCGGACCTATCACCATGTCATGAGAACATACATGAATTATGCATTTTTGTGTGGCAGCATGGAAAAGTTCTATGTGTCCCTCAAATAATGGCCAATCAGACATCGGTATGCTTGGATGTCGACAGTAGGTAACGTTAAGGTAAGATGTATGAAGGTTAGAAGCAATATCATAGCAGCAGTTCAAAAAGTGTCATTGGGAGAGATGGTAGTTTAGAGTACGAATAATAGATTTATCAGAGGACTGATAAAGCTAGGCAAGATATCGAATTTCTTCCCGATCTGCTTTTAATTCCTGGATTTTTTTTAAAGTCATCTGACCATTTCTTTGTGCTCTTAGGACCCCAACCATGAAAAATGTGAGTTTCTGACTTGTTCTCCTATATAATAAAAATCCTCTCATGAGAGACAAATTTGAGTAAACAAAATAATAACTGAATGTACGTCTAGATATAGTCCAGGGATGTTAAGACAAACAGAAGAAAGGCGGGAAAGCTACCCTTTGCCCGAATTTAATTTTTCCAAGGTCAAAGGGATGCTTGTTCTAATTGTTGGCAGTTGTGGAGGAATTTTGTGACAATCATTAAAGAGAAGATTAGAGAAATCCATCAGCTGTTGATGTTTCTGCATGTAGAACTGGTGTGTTTCATTTGCTACACTGTGTATTTTTTTTTTTTTATCTGTTTATGACTTTCTTTTTAGATTTAAAGGTAACTATATATGAACTCATAGTCATAAATCTTCAGTGTTCGCACTTTTATTGTAATGTGTTGAATAAAAGATGGGTCCTTGCACGGTTGCAACGTTGATAGTATTGTGTGTGTTTGGCTCTACAGCTATTCAGTTTCAGTTCTGGCTACAAAGTGCTGGCACAGAGGAATTTGTGGCCACCGGCCAAATTAAAGACAGGAACAATTCTGTTATTAGGAGCATAATTACGAGAGTGAGCAGGATGAGGCACACAGAGATAATGTGAGGCGCCCCAAATTATACGGAGCCTGGTGGAGTAAACCCAATAAACTTTTATAGAAAATACAGCTGCGAGACACACACTGTATGGAAATGCGGGGAGCTTTGGATGGGAATGTGGTTATTCATTGTACGATGCAGGTGTTTATTTCTGCAAGATTGTACAGAGCTGGGACTCTACTGGTAGTGTTTCACTGCAAGGTTAAGAATGCTTGAATGGAACCTTTAGGTCTCTTTCTTGTCTATGACCGTCTGCCAAGTCAAGACAGGAAGTGGAACGCACACGGAGACAGTCTCACAATGTAAAATTATATATCTAGGGTTAGCAGGTGTTTTGCTTTACCTGGTGTCAATGTTAATGGAATCCACTCAATACATCCAAAAAGCAAATTCAGTTCTAAAAGTTGGGATGCCATGGAGATTATATTAGCTATTGAAATAAGGTTTAAAATCCATGCCAATACAATCGCACACACACAGAGGAAAGTTAGAAATACACCAGGTGGGTTTTGTTATTTATTTATTTTTTTGCAATTTTTTTAGTTTTTATTTGTTTCTTCCTTTATTGTCCCCAAAAGCAGCTGAACTCCCCCTGGCCACTAGTTCCAGATGCGGCATTTGAATTGTACTTGGATTGTTAATATGATTGTAACAATCCCACGGGCGCTGCATTGTTTATTATAATTTACATCCCTGTATTTATTTTCCCGAATGCGAGTATGAAGAGATTAAGCCACAATTTGGCGGGGCTGTCATTCAGGCTGGTGTAGCAAAACAGAGCTTTTCATAATTACATCTAGTTACGCTGGTGATAGTCAAAGTAAGGATCAGCCAAGGTGGATTCTGGGATAGGTGACAGATTTATATTAGCCTGTTTTTCTCATGCATTATGGATGGCATTAAATATCCGAGGCTGTGCCTTGATTGTAAGATGCATACTACGACCAGCACATTTATTGCAAATCTTTTTTTGTCACATGATGTCACTCAGCAGTGTTAACATGCCAAAACAGTTAAAGGAGCTCTGCACTGGGAAAATAAGTCAAGGCAACCATTTCTGCGATGTGTGATCGGAACCATGAAAGCATGAATATATTAATCGAAAATGTTTTATATGATTGTCTATGCTGTCTCTCTTTTATGACATCATCATCATCAACATGTGCATGTTCTCCATTGTAATAATTCATTTGTGTATGGTGCCACAAGGTGATGTCGTAGGTAGGAGACAGAACCCATTTAAAACTCATTGGGTGTCATGTATAAAAATTCCCGTACTTCAAAGTGGAGGGGGGGAAATGCGCAATAGCCCCTTGTTATGTATAATGGAAATAGCGATTTTTTTTTTTTAACTCTAGACACTTTGCAGTGGGGTAGAAAAGGACCTCCGCCAATGTGCGGCACAGGTTCTCCAACACTAATTATAATGATTTTAAGCAACTGATTTTTTTACATTGGCTGCGCCAGTGGCCGCATACGCCAACACAGCCAGGGAGTAGTTTTCCATCAGAGCTGACACCGTCCCATAATTTTTATGCAGTCTGCTTTATTCAGCATGGTGCTAGGTCTCAGCATGGTGCTAGGCCTCAGCATGGTGCTAGGTCTCAGCATGGTGCTAGGCCTCAGCATGGTGCTAGGTCTCAGCATGGTGCTAGTCCTCAGCATGGTGCTAGGTCTCAGCATGGTGCTAGGTCTCAGCATGGTGCTAGGCTTCAGCATGGTGCTAGGCCTTAGCATGGTGCTAGGCCTCAGCATGGTGCTAGGCCTCAGCATGGTGCTAGGCATCAGCATGGTGGTAGTTAGAAATAATGTTGGACAGCTTTAATAAATATATATCCCTCTACGTGCTCAATCCCATAGAACATATACAAAATTATAACTCAAATAGTGACCAGGGGATACACTGAGTAGGTTCCTTATGTTGATTGCATATAGAAATGATAAGCTCTCTCTACACTAGCCGGTGGAAGGGGCCAAAGAGACACAATCAAATGTGGATTGCGCCCGGACGCTCCGATGGGCTAAGTGCGCACTGACACTGTCAGTGAACATCTCAGTCATATCAGTTCTGTCTCGGCTGAGAGGTAGAGCTGTGGGTAATCCAACAGGTAACAAGTAATAAAAAAAAAAGTATTTTGTAATTACAAAATTCTACTTTGGCCAAATTCATCTAACCAAAAACTCATATTTCTATAATTGTTATACACTTGTTGCTAATTTTACATGTAAGTACAGGTTTTTAAAAATAATATTTTTAGACAAAATAGAGTGTAACACATAGCATTCAGAAGAGCTCTTCTCAGGAAGATAAACTAAGAGGTGTGTACACTAATTCCTTCTCGAGTAATGAACATATGATGAATGCAGTCAGACATTTCCAGACGAATCTTCGCCTGTGGTATTAGATGGTCTAATCGAATCTGGCACCTTTAGAATGCCACAAGACGGTGAGTCTGCCCGGCGCCAGGACGCACGCCAAAACAGACTTTACATGGCAGCCGCGACCCAAGCACTAGCATGCTTCAAAATTAAAATGTCAGACAGATTAGTGCATTAGAGAGCGGATTCATTGATATGTTAAGATGACGATCGGTAGAACAATCTTTAGCAAATAATAATTATATTTTCCTTCTGGCATCATCCAAATATATATAGCAATGTACCTGGGTACTTCAAAGAGGAGACAAACAAGTTCCTTCTTGGTAAATCACAAAGTGAACCATGTTGTACAACCAGCAAATATATACATATATGTAAAAGACTGGACCATGAGGCATCCCTGGTCAGTGTATCTTGGTTTCGTGCTGCCCTAGGCAGACAAAATTCGGGTACAACCCCACCCATGTTGCACACCTACAACATGCCCCATCACCCACATTTCATACACACTTAATGCACCATCACCTCCATTACATACCCCCACCACATCCATTACATACCCCCATCACCCCGATTAATTGGAAGGAGCTAAAGCTTGCTGAATGGTTGGGGAGGGAGCGAAAACCACTAACACAGATCTCCAGACAAGCTGGGGGGTCATGTATAAACAGCCCATGTCTAAAAAATGTATGAAAAACACTTGATTTGTGTTGGGGGAACCTCTGCCGAACACAGTTTTCTCAGAGGTCCCTCTCACCCTTAAATCAAAAGTCTCGGGAGATATAAAAAAGTACAACTGCACTTATTATCCATAAGAAACAGCGACTGGGCTTTTTTTTTTCCAAAAGCTCCCGACACTTTGTCCCCCGCTGTCCCCCGCTGTCTCCCTTGTCGGGTTGTCTATTTATCATTCAGTATTACTGTCCACAGTATCCCAGCCCGGGGGGAGAAAAACCTCTGCCTCCTGCGCCGCGTGACCTGCAACAGTCCTTCGCTGGAAAAGCCCCGGCAATGCCCACACCTCCAGCCACTCCCAGAAAAATAAAAGTGTCCCCCTTTGGGAATTTGAAAGGTTGATATGTATGCTTATCAAAAATATTTGTTTGGACACCATGGTCGAATTAAGCATACACACAAAAGATATAGGAAAACAGCCCTTTATTAAAAATGCATGAGCCAGGGCTCCACAGACCCCCTAATAACAAAAATAACAGACAAGATGCTAGGCACTAAAGTGAGGTGTAGCTTGACAAAGACCATGGCTTGACCAAGACCATGGCTTGACCAAGACCATGGCTTGACAAAGACCCAGGGGGTCGAAACGCTGCCGTGCATGCTGGAATAAAACTACACCTCGCTTTAGCACCGTTTCCTTGTCTATTATTTTTACGGTTGGTGAATTGACCCTTTAAAGTTGTAAGAAATACCTGCTTGTCTAAAACAATCCCGCTTTAAAAAGTCTTCCCCTGTGTTCTGAAATCTCTCATTTGACCTTGATAAATAGCTGTGCACTGTGGAGATGAGTTATGGAGAGTACAGCCCAGTGTTGTAAATCAGATATGAATGCAACTCCTAGATGAGCTCCGAGATTTATCGTGTTCCCGATACCAGAAGCATTTCATGATCCTAAAAGATTTAACGTTGTTTTAAATAGGAAGCCTGTATGATGAGAGATCACACTATAAATCTGAATATGATACTATCATCGAGAAAGTGACTGTACTTGAAATAATTGTGAAAGGCTGATAGCTGAGGGACAGTGTGAAAATATACACTACTCAACTTCACTGTGAATAATGAAACCATTTCTGTATAATGATAGGAGAGATGGGTTAAAGCAAGCTTTTGATTCTCGAGGGAAAGGTAAGACAAAGCAGGAGTGGATCTGAAGGGACTGTGTCGCCGAGACAATTTAGACAATCAAAAATATATTGAAAATGATCTATTCATTGTGCTAGCGAAATAGCAAATGCCTAAATTAGGAGAGAAAAAAATCTGTTGTGAATGTGTCTGTGTGTGGAGTTGTTTATGACATCACTGTGGCTTGTCATGCAAATTACACATTTCCCTTACAAAACCAGTCCATTTGCATATCAAATAACAGGTGATGTCATAAGCAGGTAACTCTACAGGAGACACATTTAAAAAAAACAAAAACATTGTTCAGCTCATTTGCTTGCAGTTTAGCTCACAGAATATATAGATCATTTTCGAGATTTTTTTTTTTATTCTCTACAGTCACAGTAAAAAGCAATGTTTGGGTGGTACTGTCCCTTTAAGGTACTCAGTCACCTAATCATTGATTGTACTGTAAATGTAGGGAATAAAAAGATCAAAAATGATCTAGATGCTATGTTAGCAGAAATGTGTGAATTAAGTGAAGAAAAAATTGATTTAGAAATTGTCTGTGGCATCTCCGTGTGGCTTGATATGCAAATCACACACATCCCATTGCAATGCAGTTCATTTTGGTTGTCGGGGCAGAAGGTGATGTCATTAAAACGAGACACATTTAAAACACCTTTTTCTGTGAATGTACGTGTTTCATTCTAATTCTGCTCATATAATGTAGAGATTATTTATGATCTTTTCTCTACATTCTCTACATTTCTCTAGATTCCTTAAATCTAAATGGCAAAAAAGGCAAATATCAAACAAGGAATAAAAATAAATAGTGTAATATTGTAAAGAAAAAAATCTGTTTATATTTCAATTTATGTTCATTTTATACATAAGGAAACAACTAGAGAATCAACGTTTTGGAAAATGGACCATTTTTTTTATCCTTCTTTGTTAGTGAATTTTATAGACGATGCCATTACATGATACTTTTTTAGGGCATTTGTCTCTCTGCCACTTACAATAACTACTCTTTTTTTTTCAGAAATGCAGTTATTCTAGCAGAAATAACAGACCCACTGCCACAGGTATATAAAGTCAAGCCCCTAGCCCTGCAGTCTGCATTTACAAACATTTCTGAAGAAAAAAATAGGTCATTCTGAAGAGCTCAGTGAATTCAGGCGTGGTACTGTGATAGGATGCTGCCACCTTTTGCAGTAAGTCAGTTAGTGAAATGTCATCCCTGCTAGATATTCCACGGTCAACTATACCAGAGCAGCATGCTCAGTCTTACCACACGCACGTTCTACAATCTCAGATCGTCCAACAGAGCCTCACAAGCTGGCCCTCACTTCAAAAAGGAAGCAAGTTGTTGTGTGTTCTCTTTCAGAGCTCCTCATATGTGGAATTAGCCTCCCTGATTCAGCCAAATCATCCTCTAGCCTACAACTGGTAAAGAGTATCTCCCAACTTCTAAAAACAGAATGTACCTGTCATTAGTTTACAAACTGCAATATATATAATATACATGTTGTTGTATTCTCGTTTTTGTTATTTTTGTATCAGTAAGGATTTACCCTGTATGTTCTCTCCCCAACTTGTATATATATGTCTGTTTGTATGTCCTTTTGATCTGCTGTTACATATGAAATACTGTTTTGGATTTGGTCCCCAGGACATAGCTGAAAATTAGAGAAATCTCAATTTATTAATACCAGCAGCTGCATGCAAGACTCACATCACCAAGTACAATTCCAAGTGTTGGATCGAGTGGTGTAAAGCACATCGCCACTGGACTCTGGAGAAATGGAAACATGTTCTATGGAGTCACTGTTTGGCAATCTGATGGGTGAGTGTGGGTTAAGAGGATGCCAAAAGAATGTTACCTGCCTGACTCTTTTTCGGGGCTTGGTGGAGACCCCTTACTTTCAATGAATGGAAATATTAATGCTTCAGCATACCGGGACATTTTGGACAATGCTCTGCTTCCAACTTTGTGGGAACAGTTTGGGGAAGGTTTCTATTTCAATATGACTGTGCTCCAAGACATGGTTGGGTGAGTTTAGTGTAAAAGAACTTGACCTCAAGGCCTGCACAGAGCCTTGACCTCAACCCAACAAACACCTTTGGGATTAACTGGAATGGAGATTGCTGGCCAGGATGTCTCATACCTGACCTCACAAAATTCCCACAGAAACACTCCAAAATCTTGTGGAAAGCCATCCTAGAAGACTGCAAGCTGTTATAGCTGCACAATGTTATTAAAGTCCTTATTGGTGTAATGGTCGGGTGTGCTAATAATTTTTTCTAATGTCTAAGTATTACTGTCCTTTTTAAAATCAAGCTGCCCATCAAAAACAAGTGTCATTGTGTAAATTACTTAGGAGATCCTCATTAACCACCCACACTCTAAAGGAAAAGGTTTTTTTAAAGCATTTTAATTCACCCTACTTATGTCAGTTAGATCACTATAACAATGTAGAGCTATTCACTAAAAGGTTTTTTGTTTGTTTTTTAAGAGTTTTTATTTTTCAGTTCACGGAAGTGAAACTATTTTCCAATTACTTTGGATTTTTAGCACAGATGGTTAGGGTTAGGGAGGTTTTGGGTAGTACTGGGTTTAGGGTTTGGGTCAGTGGTTTAGGTTTTATGCACGCTGTCTTTTGTATGACCAAGCCATGCGATTCCTAGCGACATATCTCAAATGACTTAATAATAAATACTAAATGATGAATAGCCCAGACAGACAAGATGGCAGATTGCCACAGTTCACTGTTTATCAAATAGACCCCTTAATCTTTAGGGAACTAAGCAACTAGCTTCCTAAATCCTATCGTATTCTTAAGTAATTGTAGCCAGTTGTCCACTTGTAGAACAAGTATGTGTAGCAATACCACGGCTAGCATACCAATGCAGACCTCTTTATCCCGGTGATTATAAAGTACAGTAATGTGAGGAAGAACTGGTTCATTATCTTTCTAAGTGTGTGTGGACCTGCAGGGTGCTGATGAGAAGGTGTGTTCATAGCTGTGAGTTAATGAGGTCACTGCATGTTTCCCGTTAGTAATGATTGGAAACTAATTCTGTCAGCATTGGGGTGAGTGTTCTCCTAAAGAGAGGGAGTCACAATGTATCAATATCAAATGCTGTTTAAAAAACAAAATGTTTTCTTAGCCTCAAACGAATCTTACTTTGCAAAGTTAGTCGGAAAGTTTAGAGAAGCCTGGAAGATTTGTAGGTCATCTTGTGTACAGAATCGAGTGCTGTGATAATCAGGTATTTCCGAAGTGTTTCAAATATAAATGACACTGCCTATTACTAACAGGTCTATTCACATAAACAGGCAACCAACTTGTAAATATAAGCTGCATTGGAAGTATTCTCCAACTGACACACTTTGTATTTATTCCCTTGTCAGTTCACCAGAGTTCATTGCATAATGACTTACAAGCATCCATATATATCTGGGTTGGCCTTCACTTCTGCTGCTCAGTGCTGAATTATAGAAAGTTTGGAGGTTTCTTTTGTAATGATTACTTTCAAAGAGTAACAGATGATAAATAATGAGTTAAAGCCCACATTGTTGCCATCTTCTGTTCCTCGCACCCACGTGGATAAAGGATATACATACACGACCATAATATTAGGACTCCTGACAGGTGGCAAGCTGGCGGAGGCAGTGTGATGCTTTGGACTGACAGGTGGCAAGCTGGCGGAGGCAGTGTGATGCTTTGGACTGACAGGTGGCAAGCTGGCAGAGGCAGAGTGATGCTTTGGGCAATGTTCTGCTGGGAAATCTTGTGTCCTGCCATTCATGTGAATGTTACTTTGACACGTACCACCTACCTAAGCATTGTTACAGACCATGTACACCCTTTCATGGTAACGGTATTCCCTGATGGCATTGGCCTCTTTCAGCAGGATAATGTGCCCTGCCACAAAGAAAAAATGATCCAGGAATGGTTTGAGGAACACAACAACAAGTTCAAGGTGTTGACTTGGCCTCCAAATTCCCCAGATCTAAATCCAATAGAGCATCTGTGTGTTGTGCTGGACAAACAAGTCTGATCCATGGAGGCCCCACCTCGCAACATACAGAACTTAGAAATATTGATGTTTAAGTCTACACTCAAGATACTGGAGGGAAGTCTAGAACGTAGACAGAAATGTCGATATTTGTATAAAACTTATAAAACGTATAAAAAATACTATAAATACTGAAGAAATCCCATGAGTGCTCATTTGATAGGTATCTATGGAGCCAATAACAATGGGGTACCATACTAATGAATCTGTTGAGTGCATATGTATACATGCATTTATAAACAGAGCTTTGGGGCTCTGTCTTGTTGTCCCTCATAACTCTCCTTCTGTTCTGCTTTTTGAGACAATAGGATGCAGGATTGCAATTCCTCACTCCTGATTTTATTCTCCAGGGTGCATACACAGTAGCACTGAAACTCAAACTCCGAAACTCCATCCCCCGGCCTCCCAATTCAACTGGGGCCGAGGTTGGGAGGTATATGCATATACTTTGATATATTCCACCAGCGGGCTGCCATGGACAGAAAGCACGGTGCGCTAGAGTTCCACACACACAATCCACAGTTGTTAGACGTGCGTGCAAGTTTATTTTGCATAATGCACCCATTACAATCAGCAGCCAGTCTGTTTTTCAAAGCAAGAAATGAAACATAAATTACAAACACAAACCTGGCTCACTCTGAGCACGAATGTTACATAAAGCAGTTCTTTATCAGCTGCAGGGTAATACGCTCAATAATAACAAATAACAGGAGTCTAACCAACATTTTCCAAAATACTATTCACTTGCACTGCTCTGTCATACTTCGTTCGGACCTCCTACCTCTGCAGCCTGAGACTGAGGGGGCTATTCACTAAAAAGGGAGTTGAGGTGAGATGAGGTGGGTTGAGATGAACATTTAATCTCACCAATTTAGCTATACATTGTGCAGGGACAAACCTGGGGAGTATGCTTATCAGGGGAAACTAACCATGTTACTACCTGAACCATGAATAACTAATATCACCTCCTCTCACCTGAAACTCACCTTTTAGGGACTAAACCCCTCAGAGGTTACTGAGCATGCTCACCGAAAGCCTGGTAATGGATAAAGGTTATAGGGAAGTGTTCATGCCATTGTACATACCGCTGGGGAGACCTCACTTGGAGTATTGTACAGAGCACTGGTGAGACCTCACTTGGAGTATTGTACAGAGCACTGGTGAGACCTCACTTGGAGTATTGTACATAGCGCTAGGGAGACCTCACTTGGAGTATTGTACATAGCGCTAGGGAGACCTCACTTGGAGTATTGTACAGAGCACTGGTGAGACCTCACTTGGAGTATTGTACAGAGAACTGGCGAGACCTCACTTGGAGTATTGTACAGAGAGCTGGTGAGACCTCACTGGGAGTATTGTACAGAGCACTGGTGAGACCTCACTTGGAGTATTGTACAGAGCACTGATGAGACCTCACTTGGCGTATTGTAAAGAGCACTGGTGAGATCTCACTTGGAGTATTGTACCGAGCACTGGTGAGACCTCACTTGGAGTATTGTACGCAGTACTGGAGACCGTATCTCCAGAAGGATATTGATACTTTGGAGAGAGTTCAGAGAAGGGCTACTAAACTGGTTCATGGGTTGAAGGATAAAGCTTACCAGGAAAGGTTAAAGCATCTTAACATGTATAGCTTGGAGGAAAGACGTAACAGGGGGGATATGATAGAAACATTTAAATACATAAAGGGAATCAACACAGTAAGAACAAAACTGCCACAACTAGAGGACCTAGTCTTAAATTAGCGGGGCAACAATTTAAAAGTAACATCAGAAAGTATTACTATACTGAGAGGGTAGTGGATGTATGGAATAGCCTTCCAGCGGAAGTGGTGGAGGCAAACACAGTGAAGGAGTTTAAGCATCCGTGGGATAGGCACAAAGCTATCCTAGATATAAGATAGGGAACTGGGGACTAATCAAAGTATTTAGAAAATTGGGCAGACTAGATGGGCCGAATGGGTCTTATTTGCCGGTGACACATTCTATGTTTACATGTTTCTATGAAGGGTCCTGGGTCCTAAGTACCTTCCCTTGACAACTTTCCCCCACTGTCACAATATATACTATAAAATCATCCACAGACATGTATATTCTATTCCAAATCTTTCAGAGCGCTCACGGGCCTGTAGAAATCCAGGAAATGACCCTTCCTCAAGATCAGAAATATTTGGAATAGTATACAATTCCCAGTGTTTGTTTGTATTTGAATTACTTTTTAGTGCAATTGTGTTCTATACACTGATAAAATGTCATGACTTTCCAATGAGACAACTTACAGTCCTGAGCCCCCAGAGTAAGTTCCAGTTTAATGAACACTACATGTAATTGATAATTTAAGCTCCGAGGTAAGAGCGGTAGAAGGTTCCAGAGTGCACAAAAAAACTTTTAAAAGCTAAAACATGTATTGGTGAGTGCTTTGTATATGTCAGAAAGAGCAATACTAGAAGGGAGCCATCTTGTATGTGGGCGCAAGGAGTAGAGCAGCACATAAAGGATGAAGTCATGGTATATACATGTGAGTTAAATGATTACAGCTGTACAGACCTCCCAACATTTTAGATAACTAAAGACGGACACTTTTGTTTTTGTGGGATGGCTGAAGATGTATAATGGGTGTGGCAATTTTAGGATATTTTAAGTGACTCAACCCATAAGTGACATAAATGTTTTAAAATGTTATTTACCCTACATGGCAATGACTGTTTTAACGTGCCTGCGGTGTTTGTGTTTAGCTGCAATTTTCCACTTTCTCATTTAATGTAACATATTATATACTGTTTTTACTGTTTTAAATAGTTTTTTTTTATATATATATCATTAATTCATTTTATTATATATTTATGGATTTCTTTATATATCATTCATTTCATTATATTATGTATTTAAATCACATATATAATTTGCTTTAAAAAATCATAAAATATTATGAACAAAATGTAAAACACAAACACTTTTGTAACTTTGAGCTCAAAAATATTTACTAATATTACAAATCAAATTGTATTGTTAGTAATAAAGGATAACAAACAAATAGTACATCTATTGTCACGAAGGGGTTGAGTTCCAGTTGATAGCTATTTATTTAATTTGACTAGTCATTTAGAATAAAAAAAGTTGTATTGCTCTGGAGCTCTATGATACACGCCAAACATTCTGAGCTCCTGTGCCTTTTAAATAGGGGTTTGTATTAAGGTAGCCATCTTGTCTAATGGAGGAAATAAGTTGAGAGACATTTATGAGAGAAAGTCATCTGTCCCTTGTGAGTAACCAAATAAAAATGTTCAGGAGTATATCATTTCATTTATATTTGACATCTAATGCAGCATGTACATAAGGAAGCCATCTTGCATGCATGCCATTGGAACCCTATCACAGCTTAAACCAGAGTTCAAAATGGAGGATGAAGCGGTAACGGTGGATAATAGAACACATAAGCTTTAGTAACGAAAAGGAAAAAGGTTTCTCCTAATGTTTTTTTCCCAAATGGTATAACATGCACACTCACAGCAGGAGTTAACTACAGTGACTTTATTCGGTTTCTACGACAGCTAATTTTCTGTAATCAGTGTGGCACTTGACATTTTCAATCCTTTTAACATTGAAGGGTCTTCTAATTGAAACAATGTCCTCCAGCAGTGAAAATGTTAATTAAACAAAAAAAAATGCTAATTATAGTCGAGGTAGAAAGGCACCAATTCATTCTCTCAAACTTAATGAGTGACTATTAAATAATTAAGAAAGACTATTGTGGGGGGAAAAAAAAAAAACATTGCAGGTCTATTATTTTGTCATATTAAACGGTGAGCTAAACTTCTTGTAAATTAAGTCTTTATAGAGAAAAGGGCAAGCATATTATGTAGGAGTAAATTTCCTTATCTCTTTGGCAGAGATACAGAAGAAAGAGATAGGCAGGGAAAATGGAGGCGGGGGGGGCATAGGTGATATGTGAAAATTCATTCATACAAAAAAGGTTTTATTGATTTTCTTCTATTTTTATTTATTTATTTATTTTACTTGCCATAGCAGAGGAGAAAAGGATGACAAGAAATGTCCTGAAAAAAGGGGTGACACATCGGATTCCCCCACATTTTGAGACTCACCTTTAAAAATCTAGGAAAAAAAAAAAGCTACACTGGGAGAAGTGAGGAAAAAGCCACGGTGCATCAAATGTGATATCTGCGAGAATCATTTATTTTTATGAAACATAAAACTTTAAATGCACCGAGTAAATTGCTGCCTGAACAAGTATTAGGTTTGGTCTATGGTTGTTAAAAGGAGGTTTAAGCCTACACGTACCGACGTGTCTCAATGTGTCAGGCTCACTATAGCTTTTCCACAGCTACTTTATTTCAGTTAACTCTTTGATGAGGAAAACCCAATTTAACAGTATAAATATATTTATTTAGATAGATGTTGGACTCCGACTGTATCTTTGGTTTTATTGCATTTTTGAAATGTCATAACATTTGTCTGTATCTGTATTTCTATCTTTTTTACTTTCTTTGTGTTTTAACATCAATGCTCTCCCCTACAGCCACTCCAATTCTGTAATAAACACCAGCAACTTTCAGGCCCACCCTCCCCTGATATTGGACTCTCCAGACTGTTCAATCCATCCCCAGGTCATCTACCAAGATAGGTTTGGTTCACCACATGATGTGACTTGACCTCACAATCAAAAACCTGGCAACTTCACCCATCCCTCTATACACAATCATTAGTAGTACCAATGTTTTACACTCACCTGTTGTTGGGTGTACCAGTCTAGAAACGAGGGAGCTGGAGAGGTGGATTGGAGCATTTCAACTCACCAATTCAGCTATACATTGTGCAAGAACAAACCTGATGAGTTCATTTAGCGGGGGACCTAACTAGGTTTGATCCTGAGCTATCACCTGCTATTCACTTTAACTCACCTGCTATTCGCTTGAACTCACCTGCTACTCACATCAACCCACTTTTTAGTGAATAGCCCCTTATAATTCCTTATTTATCTCTATAAATCTCTCTTTAAGTCAATAAAGGAAAAAACATATGTAAAATAGCATGCCTCCCAACTGTTCTGCTTTGTGTGGGATAGTCACGGATTGGGGGCTCTGCACCGCTGTCCCCTGGAAAGTTTTTTTTGGGGACAGAGATAGAATTTGTTGGCCACGAGGATCCACGACTGAAAAAAAACGTATCATTGTGATCAGTGATAGAAGTTGTCCTTGGCAAATGGTGCATTTAGGGTTTCAAACGATGCTTTAGAATGTTTCAAATCAAAAATCCGTACGCACGTTTGTGGATCATTCCAGAAGCGAAAACGTGTCCCTGTCTACTCGTATGAAACCTGTCATATCTAACGGACACTACAAGCTAGGCAGACGAATGATTCAAAGAGGAGAAATTTGCATAATACAATCTTTAACATGTCTGCCGCTCTGTGGGTCTGAAAATATATTTGTCATGCTCTTGGAGATGTAAAAACTGTTCCATCCTTGGAGAAGGGAGAACTCACGGCAGGACAGTACTCCATGAAAGATGCCATATTACTTCCGTCTAGCTGGGCCGCACCAATTACACTGTAACTAGCTTGATTGCCAATACATTTCTGCTAGACAATAATCACTCAAAAGTCATTAATAAACTACAGCGAGTCACACTGAATGATTAAGGAACTTGTTACGTGCTGTTTACTGTTTAATTAAATTCTTCAAATCTGCCTGGGGTGATCAATGTTTTCATTACAGTAAAATATTACGGAGAATTTGAAGCCCAGACTCAGTTGAGTATCTTGGGTTGGTGTGTTGGGTGTTTAATGAGAAGTTAGCAGAAGTCGGAATGTGTCAGGCTACTCAACTTTCTTCATTATCGAATGGAATAATGTGCTTAAAAATGATTTATTACAAACTGGGAAATAGGAATTGCAGGGAAATGAGAAAGGGAATTTCAAACTCGTGCAATTCACCTGATTTCGAGAATTTTCCCCAATTTGGCCTTAAGTTTGAAATTCCCATCTCAATTCCTTGAAATTCCCTTTTTCAAGAATACATCCCACAGTGTGTATGTCACTTGTATGTTGCATCTGATTTCTAAGCTGTGGAGACCAAATAAGTGGAATGCTTATAATGCAACAAAGACACCCCCACCCCATATCTAACACTCACCATTAAAATGTGTAAAATATTTTTTTTAATTACTTATTGTTGATAATAACAAATAGTTTAAATAGAAAAGGAATGGTAAGATGTTCTATAATTTCCCAGTATATGTTACTGTTACCCAATTTAAGGGCACTCATTTTATCTAACTGGAAAGAATAAAGGGCTCAGTCGATGCAGCCAGGAATCAAACCTGCAACATTGGGGTTTGCCCAGAGCCTAGACTGGCACCAATTAGCTAGTTTACCAGCTTTGTTAAATGAATACAGCTGTATCTGATTTGTAGAAAACCTTTTTTCAAAAAGTTGTTTTACTAATTATTAGGAAAGGGAGAATTTTCTGACATCTGTTGTATACCAGATAACGCTATTTTATAGTCTATATCATTGATTGTTGCTGTACCACCAGAGAAAGATCCATTCAGGCAAGCAGGCCCACCCTTAGTTGGCTGAAACTTTGTGGGCGTTTGAACAGTTTGGGCAGCTGACCAGATACAAGTGTATGTATTTTCACTGTACCATTCATGAGGGAGGAGTTTAGAAGACAGTCAGGACATATGATGTAAATATCCATTACCTTCCTTAGGCTTCCTGAGGTAAGGTTTGCATGCAGCTACTCCAGTGTCCAGTGGTGGCGTACTTTACACCACTCGATCCAATACTTGGCATTCTACTTGGTAATGTGAGGCATGCATGCAGCTGCTCTAGAGTCCAGTGGCTGCATGCTTTACACCACTTGATCCGACGCTTGGCATTGTACTTGGTGATGTGAGGTTTGCATGCAGCTGCTCCAGAGTCCAGTGGCTGCATGCTTTACACCACTCGGTCCGATGCTTGGCATTGTACTTGGTAATGTGAGGTTTGCATGCAGCTGCTCCAGAGTCCAGTGGTGGCGTGCTTTACACCACTCGATCCAATACTTGGCATTGTACTTGGTGATGTGAGGCTTGCATGCAGCTGCTCCAGAGTCCAGTGGCGGCGTGCTATACACCACTCGATCCAATGCTTGGCATTGTACTTGGTGATGTGAGGTTTGCATGCAGCTGCTCCAGAGTCCAGTGGTGGCATGCTTTACACCACTCGATCCGATGCTTGGCTTTGTACTTGGTGATGTGAGGCTTGCATGCAGCTTCTCCAGAGTCCAGTGGTGGCATGCTTTACACCACTCGATCCGATGCTTGGCATTGTACTTGGTGATGTGAGGCTTGCATGCAGCTGCTCCAGAGTCCAGTGGTGGCGTGCTTTACACCACTCGATCCGATGCTTGGCATTGTACTTGGTAAAGCGAGACTTGCATGCAGCTGTTCCAGAGTCCAGTGGCGGCGTGCTTTACACCACACGATCTGATGCTTGGCATTGTACTTGGTGATGTGAGGCTTGCATGCAGCTGCTCCAGAGTCCAGTGGCGGCGTGCTTTACACCACTCGATCCGACGCTTGGCATTGTACTTGGTGATGTGAGGCTTGCATGCAGCTGCTCCAGAGTCCAGTGGCAGCGTGCTTTACACCACTAGATCCGACGCTTGGCATTGTACTTGGTGATGTGAGGCTTGCATGCAGCTGTTCCAGAGTCCAGTGGTGGCGTGCTTTACACCACTCGATCCGATGCTTGGCATTGTACTTGGTGATGTGAGGCTTGCATGCAGCTGCTCCAGAGTCCAATGGCAGCGTGCTTTACACCACTCGATCCAATACTTGGCATTGTACTTGGGGATGTGAGGCTTGCATGCAGCTGCTCCAGAGTCCAGTGGCGGCGTGCTTTACACCACTCGATCCGATGCTTGGCATTGTACTTGGGGATGTGAGGTTTGCATGCAGCTGCTCCAGAGTCCAGTGGTGGCGTGCTTTACACCACTCGATCCAATACTTGGCATTGTACTTGGTGATGTGAGGCTTGCATGCAGCTGCTCCAGAGTCCAGTGGCGGCGTGCTATACACCACTCGATCCACTGCTTGGCATTGTATTTGGTGATGTGAGGTTTGCATGCAGCTGCTCCAGAGTCCAGTGGCGGCATGCTTTACACCACTCGATCCGACGCTTGGCATTGTACTTGGTGATGTGAGGCTTGCATGCAGCTTCTCCAGAGTCCAGTGGTGGCATGCTTTACACCACTCGATCCGATGCTTGGCATTGTACTTGGTGATGTGAGGCTTGCATGCAGCTGCTCCAGAGTCCAGTGGTGGCGTGCTTTACACCACTCGATCCGATGCTTGGCATTGTACTTGGTGATGCGAGACTTGCATGCAGCTGTTCCAGAGTCCAGTGGCGGCGTGCTTTACACCACTCGATCTGATGCTTGGCATTGTACTTGGTGATGTGAGGCTTGCATGCAGTTGCTCGGCCATAGAAACCCATTCCATGAAGCTCCCACTGCACAGTTTTTGTGCTGATATTAATGCCAGTGGAAGTTTGGAATCTCCAGCTATGGAATCAGCAGAGCATTGGTGACTTTTACACACCATGCGTCTCAGCACTCTGATGGGTCTATTCACTAAAATTTTACTTTTGAGATCAACTTTCATGTTGAGAATAAGTCAAGTTCGGCACCCGAGTTTAACTTAGAAAAAAAACCCAGGTTCTCCCCTATTGAAAGTAATGGGAGGTAAAATGATCAAAGCTATTTTTGAGACTAAGTCAAACTCGGAACCCGAGCTTGATTGTGCACAACACACAGACATCCACCAGTTGCTTGCAGGGAAGATCCAGGTCCACTGCAGACTTCTATTTGAGGTCTGATTATAGGACGACCTTGAATATAAGATATACAAGATTTTTTTTTCATAGCATTTGCTCTGAAACAACCTGTTCTTATATTCGAGCAAATACAGTATGTCTAAGGACCTATGTCTAGGCATACATAGTTTAAATGCAATGACGCCTGTGCATCGCAAAACAAAAACTGGGCGTAGCAGGCAGTAAAGTTAGGAAAGCCCCAAATCTGAAAGGATACGCCCCCATAAAACAGGACTGTCCATTTAAATCCGGGACTATTCCCAAAAGCTGCATAAATTGTAGAAGCCACAGAAATAAACATCCAAGTAATGTAATAACAGACCTTTTCATTCAAACACTGCGGACTAATATAACAAAGCACCTTCTAAGCCCAAGAATCTCATTTTAAACTAATATACATAATGGAAATCAGACAATAAATTCCAAGTACGTTTGAAGGCCATACGATCTTTCACCGGAGCTATGCTGCGATTGAGGTTTCAATGAGTCTCTTATTTAGCATTTTGTCAAGAGCCAAAACCAGATATGGTTTTATATAAATTCACTGTCAACTTGTTATTCTACATTACAATTATTACTTTATCAAAAGCAAGGAGACCACACTGTGTTGGCAATAACAATACAATTTGTCCATGACAGCCGAAAGCTCTATAAACATTGATAACCGAAAAAAAAAGCCCATTTGGTTTGATGTCATCTTTAATCATACATTGTTTGATGATATGAGTAAATGGTCCATTTCTCTCCAGAAATCTAGTTTCAGATACCTCTCATGGACTCCTCATTTGCCATCAAGTGGTGAAGATTATTTAGTTTCAAGAATATCTTCACAAATGATGCCAATTTAGTTCCTTTTAGACCTTGACAGCGCTGGGAAAATGATCTGCAAAACCTGCAATTCAAGGCTTCACCTGTGTATAAACATGTTATTCTGCACTGGATTTTTTTTTTTTTTTTTAAATATATTTAACTATTTGAGTACCTACGTGTTCCTCAGCTCGTTAAATTTTAGTTTAGACAGTTAGTACGTTTTTGACACAAATGACTATATTATGCTTTAAGGATCTCTGTAGGCCAAAAGTTAATATATGTTTATTTGAAAAACTGGTATAGATTTGGTTTAAATAGAAATGCTTTAATGAAAGATTACAAATACATGGACTTACTGAACCCTCCGTGTTCCGTAGAGCTCTTTCAGTGAGGCATGTTGCTTCGAATGTTGGGTCAGATCTTCATTATGTTGTTTTAAAGGGGAAAGGCTTGGGACATTATGTTCCCTTTGATAAACATTTTGTTTAGAAACAGCTGAATACCACAAATCCCTGTTTGCCCAGATCAACACAATCTTTTGTGCATCCAACCAAATCGGCTATGATCTAAAACATAGACTATTTTCTAATGTTATGGCAATTTCCCATCATATAAATGTGATATAACTTGTAGACAGCGGAGGTTATGCATTAAAGTTTTTTTTCATCCCAACAATTTCATGTAAGACTGGAGCCTAGGCCAGACAGGGTCGGGCTGAGATTGTCAGCCACCCATTAGATGCTTTTTACTGTCTGATCCTTCATACATGGAACAAAGAACTTGGAAGCAACCTAGAAGTGCAAGACCGGTGCACAAATTGCTGACTCCTGAAATTCCTTGGCAGTTAGTATTCTACATTGGCACATATATGATAGCATCAGTTGTAGGTGATATTTCCACATGACCTATTTATACAAACCACAAAGACTCCATACCATGGATCACATTATTGTTTTCAGGCGCTTGACTATCGATGTCCAACTAGAGAACCACGAACCAGACGAGGTGTCTAGGACAGTTCAGCGCTGCAGTTTGAACGCTAAACTGTCAGCGGTGAAGATCAATGCGACCGCTTCATCGCGGCAATGTAAGCACTGACAGTTCAGCACTGAATTGTCAGCACTTACAAACAAACACCCCCCTAAAAGTGACCCTGAACCCCCATATTAACCACCCAACCCAAACACTAATACTAACACTACCCCCAAACCCTAATAAAAACATTAACACCCCAAACCCTAATACTAACATTACCCCCATAAACCCTAATACTAACATTAACCCCTGAACCCTAATACTACCCTCCCCGAACCCTAATACTAATACCTAACCCCCCCCGAAACTTAATATTAGCATTAACCCACCCGAACCCTAATACTACCCTCCCCAAACCCTAATACTAATACCTAACCCCCTGAAACTTAATATTAGCATTAACCCACCCGAACCCTAATACTACATTCCCCGAAGCCTAATACTAATACCTAACCCCCCGAAACTTAATATTAGCATTAACCCACCCGAACCCTAATACTACCCTCCCCAAACCCTAATACTAATACCTAACTCCCCGAAACCCAATATTAGCATTAACCCACCCGAACCCTAATACTACCCTCCCCAAACCCTAATACTAATACCTAACCCCCCGAAACTTAATATTAGCATTAACCCACCCGAACCCTAATACTACCCTCCCCGAACCCTAATACTAATACCTAACTCCCCCGAACCCTAATATTAGCATTAACCCACCCGAACCCTAATACTGACCACCCCGAACCCTAATACTAAAATGAACTCCATATAATACTCACCTTCAACGATCCCGCATTGAAATGTCCCGTGAAGAAAGATCTGGTGATGACCTCTCACACAATAAACTGGCCATTAAGCAAGAGGGGACAGTGAAGCCTCTGAGTCCATGCAGCCGCGGTGAACAGTCCCATCCCCCCAGACGAGGCCCTAAAGGATTTTTGTGCTCTTCTAACCTGAATGAAAAGCCCATACTTTTCATCGTACTGTCTCATGAAATGAATAATGTCTGAACCCCGAACCAAAATTCCTGCATGGTAAGAAGCCCCCCTCACATTAAAAAGCTGGACTCCATTGCTTTACACCCTCCAAATCTTACCTTATTTACCTCATCAACGGCGAGCATTCAAAACAGCGCTTAGTTTCGAAATCAACTTCACACTCCTCTGCCACTCGAAGCACTCGCCAAAATATCATTATTTTTTAATAACTGCATTTTTCCCCAGCATTTCCAAAAAATAATATTTTTTTTTTCTTTTTTCACGTAAGTGCCAATTTGCACCTCTTTAAAAAAAAAGAAATAGGTAGGATTAAAGTCGGATGCTGGCGGTATTGCTGTAAAACAAGTGGAGACCAAAAGGGGGGGAGGGGGGGGGGGATTGCAGCCGCGGCTTTGAGAGATATATAAGGAAGAAGGAAGAAGAAAATAATATTACAGTTTTGCATATGGAATGTTGGAAAGGGCTTTTCTATCAGGAATAGAATTTTTTTTTTCTTTTATATTTCTATTGCTGTCTATTTGTCTGTTATAAAAATGAACAGCGCAGTTAGAGCAAGAATCAGCTATCAGGGATGAAGAAGTCAATTTAAATAGCAGGTGAAGGAATACAGTGATTTTACAATAAAAAAATAAAAATAGAAATGTGCTTTTCCATTTACATGTCAGTAAAGGCAATCCGCAGATAAAAGCTCTGCCATGGCAGTACCATCTTTCTAAGAAAAAAAAAAAAGAAAGAATGAAAAAAGACACAGCTTCATTGGAAATGTTTTTTTATTATGTACATCTCCGTCTGTCAGTTTCCACCGTCATTGTTTAGTTTCAATGAACCCAGGTTTAGCGGGTTCTGCAGTGTATTGTTTGAAATAATGCAAAGCTTGTATAGTCTCCCAATCAAAATATCTGACTTAAACATGTAAGCAGAGTCTCTGTGATTGGCTTAGCGTGTACATACGACTCGGTGTCATTAAAGATATGTTTTCTGAATGTTTTGGATAATAAGAAGCATTGAGTTTGTTCTCTCACAAAGCTGACTTGTCCTTTCACAAATTTGTGCATTGAAAACCAGTTTATTTGTATATCAGGTCGCAGGTGATGTCATAAGCAGGAGACTGCACAGACACATTGAAAACGCAAAAGGTGAGTTGAGGTGAATAGCAGGTGAGTTGAGGTGAGTAGCAGGTGAGTTCAAGTGAATAGCAGGTGAGTTGAGGTGAATAGCAGGTGAGTTCAAGTGAATAGCAGGTGAGTTCAAGTGAATAGCAGGTGAGTTGAGGTGAGTAGCAGGTGAGTTGAGGTGGGATGAACATTCCATCTCACCAATTCAGTTATACATTGTGCAGGTACAAACCTAGTTAGTTCCCCCGCTAAGTGATCTCATCAGGTTTGTTCCTGCACAATGTACAGCTGAACTGGTGACATGAAATGTTCATCTCAACTCAGCTCACCTGCTATTCACTTCAACTCACCTGCTACTCACCTCAACTCACCTGCTACTCACTTCCACTCAACTTTTAGTGAATAGTGCCATATGTCAAACTCAGATATTCCATATGCTCAAAAATAGCTTTGATTATTACTTTCAATGGTGAAGATTTGAACCTGGGTTTTTTTTTTCTAAGTCAAACTCGCGTGTCAAATTTGAAAGGATTTTAGTGAACAGACCCAAATGTATAGATCATTTACAACCAATTTCTATTCTCTACATTTACGGTAAATACATCACCTGTGGCACGGTATGCAAATGACACATTTCCAACTGAAAAGCAGTTCATTTGCATACCATGCCACAGGTGAGGTCATAAGCAGCAGACTCCACAGAGGCATTGTAAGGGTGAAATATGTCTTAGGTGGTGTCTCCTTTTCATGACATCAACTTGTGGCTTGATATACAAACTCCAATTTTCATATTGGAAGTAGCTCATTTGAATTTCAAGCCACAGCTAAGATGACATCAGGGCCTGCCCTGAGTGACATCATAAACAGGAGATGCTGTGGACACTTTTTAAAAAGCATATTGTTCTTGATTTATGTATTTACATGCAACTTTTCTTACACAAAGTATTATTTTTGTGTGTGTGTGTTCTCTCGCTAAACAGTACAGACCCTGGGAAAAATGTTAACCAAACACGCTCGACTGCATATAAATCATGATATGCCATGTGATAACATGATAGCGCAATGTTTTTCATTTGCACAAATTATGCAAGTGCTAATGAACGGATTTTGTTTGGAGCGTACAGAGAAATTGTGTTTCTTCTAGAAAAAAAATAATCTACAGGACGTGTAAACATCGCACTCATCGCAATGAGGGTGCAACATCGCACTCTGCTGGCAGGAGAGGATAATGAAATACTATCTGTGGTTTGGGAAAACAGTGCTGTAAAGAAAACAAGCACAATATTGAATAACAAGTCAAAGATTTCAAAGAAATAGATTTATTAAAGAGATTGTGCCACCTAAGCTTTATTTTTACTGTGCATGTAGAGACAAACAAATAACTGTAAATGATCTATACATTATGCTGGCAGATTTGCAAGCAAATGGCAGAATTAGGAGGAAAAAAAAAAGTGTTTTAATTGGGGGTGCGGTGTCCTCCTGCTTATGACTAGAGTTGAGCGGACACCTGGATGTTCGGGTTCGGCAGGTTCGGAAAACTTTGAAAAAATATCCGGGTCCGTGCTCAAACTTGACCCCCAACCCCATTGAAGTCAAAGCCTCTAAAAAAGTCGAAGCCTCTAAAAAAAGTCCTGGAAAGGGCTAGAGGGCTGCAAAAGGAAGTAAAATGTGGGTAAGAGTAGGACAAGTGCCCTGCAAGCAAATATGGATAGGGAAATAACTTCAAATAACATAAAATACATACAAATTACAAATACAGCTGAGCCATAAAATAGCACTAGACGGAATCTTTGATTTTAGCTTTGGAAGAACATAAATCTAAATCTAAAGCATGGCTGCCATGAGGATCAACAGAATTATCCATTTGAGAGAGGGTTGGAGTGCAGGGTATTCTCTTTCAGTTTATACTAAGTGACCCATAGGTTGAGGAGGCGGTGACCGTGGCGGTGTAGGTGGAAGAGGCGCTGGAGAAAGAGGAGGTAGCCAGAATCTTTCAAAGTGCGCTGTGAGCACAGTATTGGACTGTTCTATTTGACTCTCAGATATGAAGTGCACCGCAAGATGCAAATGTACTATTTACCACCCAAAACAATTAGAATTTTTCAAAGTGCGCTGCAAGCACATTATTGGACTGTTCTATTTGACTTTTAGATATGAAGTGCACCGCAAGACGCAAATGTACTATTTACCACCCAAAACAATTAGAATATTTCAAAGTGCGCTGTGACCACAGTATTGGACTGTTCTATTTGACTCTCAGATATGAAGTGCACCGCAAGATGCAAATGTACTATTTACCACCCAAAACAATTAGAATTTTTCAAAGTGCGCTGCAAGCACATTATTGGACTGTTCTATTTGACTTTTAGATATGAAGTGCACCGCAAGACGCAAATGTACTATTTACCACCCAAAACAATTAGAATATTTCAAAGTGCGCTGTGACCACAGTATTGGACTGTTCTATTTGACTCTCAGAAGTCAAAGCCTCTAAAAAAGTCGAAGCCTCTAAAAAAGTCCTGGAAAGGGCTAGATGGCTGCAAAAGGAAGTAAAATGTGGGTAAGAGTAGGGCAAGTGCCCTGCAAGCAAATGTGGATAGGGAAATAACTTAAAATAACATAAAATACATACAAATTAAAAATACAGCTGAGCCATAAAATAGCACTAGACGGAATCTTTGATTTTAGCTTTGGAAGAACATAAATCTAAATCTAAAGCATGGCTGCCAGGAGGATCAACAGAATTATCCATTTGAGAGAGAGTTGGAGTGCAGGGTATTCTCTTTCAGTTTATACTAAGTGACCCTTAGGTTGAGGAGGCGGTGACGTGGCGGTTAGGTGGAAGAGGCGCTGGAGGAGGAGGAGGAGGAGGTAGCCAGAATTTGACTCTGTAAGCACAGTATTTGACGGTTCTATTTGACTCTCAGATATGAAGTGCACCGCAAGACACAAATGTACTATTTAGCACCCAAAACAATTAGAATTTGTGCGCTGTAAGCACAGTATTTGATGGTTCTATTTGACTCTCAGATATGAAGTGCAGGACGCAAATGTAATATTTAACACCAACAAATTGCAGTATTTAAAAATGCCTAGATGTTGCCCACTGAGCTAACAGAACAGGATTAAAGTCATGTGCCTGGCACACATGCAGTTGCAAGTGCACAGCACTCTCTGTGGCACTGGGCTCAGGGCAGGGTACAAATATGTAGTATAGCACCCACTAAAATAATCACTGTAATTTGAATAATTGTTGTAGGATTATGCCCCTCAATATGCCAGGATTATGCCCCTCAATATGCCAGTATTATGCCTCTCAATATGCCAGGACTTAGCCACCCAATATGCCAGGATTATTATGCCACTCAATATGCCAAGATTTTCCCAAACAATATGCCAGGATTATGCCCCTCAATATGCCAGGATAATTATGCCTCTCAATATGCCAGGATAATTATGCCTCTCAATATGCCAGGACTTAGCCACCCAATATGCCAGGATTATTATGCCACTCAATATGCCAGGATTATTATGCCACTCAATATGCCAGGATTATTATGCGCAACTTAGAGGGGGGCGCCTGAACTGTGAACAAAAAAATCCTCCCCCTTACTTAACTCCTCGCTGCTGCTCTGTCTCCCGGTGCTTCAGGTCCGTGGCTGTGAGGGAAGCGTTGTGTGTTCCCATCCAGCCAATGCGCATTCAATAAAGTTTGTTTAAAAAAAAAGTTTAAACAAACTTTATTGAATCCGCATCGGCTGGAGGGGAGTGCACAACGCTTCCCTCACAGCCACGGACCTGCACCGGGAGACAGAGCAGCAGCAAGGAGGTAAGTAAGGGTGAAGGGGGAGGATTTTTTTTCCCCACAATTCCGGCGCCCCCTGCTAAGTTGCGCCCTAGGTGGCTGCCTAGGTCGCCTTACAGGTGGCACGGGCCCTGCCGAACCGCAACACGAACATACAGTGGAATGTCAGTGTTCGGGTCCAGGGTCCAAGAACCGTAATGTCCGGTATGAACCCGAACAGTGCGGTTCGGGTTCGCTCAACACTACTTATGACATCACCCGTGGCTTGATATGCAAATTACATATTTCCCCCTGAAAAACAGCTCATTTGCATATGAAGTCACGGGTGATGTCATAAGCAGGAGACTCCACAGACAGATTTAAAAACACATTTTTCTCCTAATTTAGGCATTTGCTTGCAGTTTTGCTAACACAATGTATAGATCATTTTCAGTCTTGTGTTATGCTCCAGCTGCACAGTAAAAACAATGTTTAGGTGATACAGTGCCTTTTGGGAATGTAGACCCTAGTGAAGTTCACAGGGACCCTCCAGTCACTATATATATATATATATATATATATATATATATATATATATATATATATATATATATATATATATATATATATATATATACTTTTGCGCATTCAGTAGCTTCATTCATGAGCCGCTTGGGACTTATTTTACATGAAAATATGTGAAGATTCCAATTAAAGTAAAAACTGGGACTGATATGAAAGAATCGAGCCAGTCAGTATCAAAGCGCAAATCTACAGAGCTCAGTGTGGGCTTGTTGCAGTTTTAAATAAGCATTATACAGCTTTAATTTGCATTTGAAAAGAAAGAGCTATATTGTCCATTAATAAAAAATAAAAAAATAGACTGGACTTAAACTTACAACATCGGCAAAGGTTTCAGCTCATTAACAAGTGAGCTGCAGTTAACTAAGAAGGGAGATGCAAAAAAATAAGGTTTTAATATTATATGCAGGGCCAATGTAAAGAGCTCTCCAGGGACCTGCTCATTAACAGAAATGTACAAAGAACAAGAGGTCACCACCTGAGACTGGAAGAGCAAAGATTTCATAGACAGCAAAGGAAGGGATTCTTTACGGTAAGGACAATAAAGTTATGGAACTCACTGCCAAGAGAGGTGGTGCTATCAAATACAATAGATGCTTTCAAAAAGGGTCTGGATATCACACGGCTATTAATAATAGAATTAGCATTAATATTTTAGAAGTTCTAGCTCAAAGGAGAAATATGATTTTCTTTTGGATTTAAGAAAGAATTGGCCCCCCATTGCAGAAAAATGTGATACTTAACATACTTTCTTGCCTTCTTTTTGATCAAAAGATGAAATGATAGGGAGAAGGGTTGAACTTGATGGACTTAAGTCTTTTTGAAATTTAAATTGCTATGTGATGGTTTGGTAAATTGATCCTGAAGCATCCAAGCAGTGTGCATTTTGATGCTGGTAAATATTTATTTGGAATATCCCATTCAGTTTGGATATAATCAGATGCTCTCCAATGTATTTAGGTTTTCGACAACGCGTTTGTAGGTCCAGCTTACCTTTTTGGTATCTCAGATGTGGTCAAATCTCTAGGCTCTCAGGTGTACTAGCAAATACAAAACGGTGACAAAAATAAATATGAAGTAGAAAACATTGAAATGGGGCTACACTATGGTAAGGGCCCTGACACGGGTCAGAATACTGGTGTAAGATGTCAGTACCTTGCTTCCCGCAAGATGGTCTCCTCCCTCACTCTATGGTGGTGCAAACACCAAGAACGTCTGAAGAAGGTCTTTAAATGCTTTCTGTGCACCAACATGGGCCTCCATTTAATTGTGAAAAGGTTGTCTATACAAAGGGGAAATAGGTAAGTACCATTGTTTTGTTCCTTCAGATGATAAATTGCTGCTGTAATATGTATCTCTATGGGTTACTGAATTTAACACCATCTCATTTAACTCTATATGTCAGGGCCTTTACCAGGTCAGGTAGGGGTTTCAGTGCAGGGATAGTGGAGGTGTCTGGATGCATGTTATATATGAGGGTGAGGTCAGAGGTTGGTAGCTAAGCAGGAACACCCGACAGGGGGTGAGGTCAGAGGTTGATAGCTAAGCAGGAACACCCGAGAGAGGGTGAGGTCAGAGGTTGGTAGCTAAGCAGGAACACCCGACAGGGGGTGTGGTCAGAGGTTGCTAGCTAAGCAGGAACACCCGAGAGAGGGTGAGGTCAGAAGTTGGTAGCTAAGCAGGAACACCTGACAGGGGGTGAGGTCAGAGGTTGGTAGCTAACCAGGAACACCCGACAGGGGGTGAGGTCAGAGGTTAGTAGTTAAGCAGGAACACCCGACAGGGGGTGAGGTCAGAGGTTGGTAGTTAAGCAGGAACGCCCGACAGTGGGTGAGGTCAGAGGTTGGTAGCTAAACAGGAACACCCGAAAGTGGGTGAGGTCAGAGGTCGGTAGCTAAGCAGGAACACCCAAGAGTGGGTGAGGTCAGAGGTTGGTAGCTAAGCAGGAACACCCAAGAGTGGGTTAAGTCAGAGGTTGGTAGCTAAGCAGGAACACCCGAGAGTGGGTGAGGTCAGAGGTTGGTAGCTAAGCAGTAAGAAACACCCTAGTGAGGGTGAGAAATGAGAAGGGTAGCTTTAAGGGAACAACTTAGCTGAAGAGATCTTGATGTATCCAGAGGGTCTCAGGAGATGCTGAAAATCATCTACTGAGATGGTTGAGCCACTCAGGTTCAGATTCCCAGTTCCTGGACAGGGTCACAATGCAAATGGGCTTTAAGGAGATGATCAGGAACAGAAGCAGCAGCTCTCAGAAATCAGGCACCAACTTCAATGCAAAAGCAATGTTTGCAAGAAACTGCAGCTATTTAACCTGGGTGTGAGCAAAAGGTAACGAGCCCATCTGACACCAAACAGAGGGGAAGGAATACAAGCAACATAAGGTAGGGAGACCTCTAGAGGAGGCAGGAGGAATATAAGCACATAATTAATGACTTTTTAATGCATGAGTCAGAAGGTCAGTGTTGAACCCTGACACTATAGTAGAGATCTCTTAAGTTGCATATTTTATGTGTATCTTTTTCTGTGCGATGTTTGTTTATTTAGCCTCACTAGCAATTGCTTTTGTCCCTATAAGCACTATACACATTATATATATATTCATATTGCAGTATATCATTTTTAGCATGCATCTATTTTTATTAATTAACTGATTATATATGTTAACTTTGTATATTCTTATGTATTTTGTTATTCATTAGAAAGTATTTTTACAATCAACATTGTGTATTGAGGGATTATTAAAAGTGTATTATATAACTTAATTATATGCCCTCTAAAATTATGTTTCTCTAGTGTGTACAAATTAAACGTTTCTAGCCTCTTTTTGTAACTTTGCATTCCCCTCAATAGTTTTAAAGCCCTCCTGTGCACCGTATCCAGTTCTATAATGTCCTTTTTCAGAATTGATCTGCATATTTCAAAATAATATTGTCATAGCTGCTGACAGCCTGCCATTGGCTGGTCAGAGTGGCAAGGTGCATCAAAAAAGTACCCAACATCTAGAATTGCTTGGTGGGTTGGTGGGTGGGCGGATCGAACCCAGCAACAAACTTCAAAAGGTCAGCCTTCCAGCTGACTTGCACATGCTGTGGCCTGTCATGCATTTTTGTGTCCCAGTCATGGTTTATCTGCTAATCATCACCATGTATTTGATCCCGGCTGCATTTACTACTATTATCCTGTATTCTCCTTTGGCAACTTGCATCCCCTCAACATTACTTCTGTCAGTACTGTTATACCTGCCTGCAACTCTAATTTACTGTGAATTTACTGCAGTGCAAGTTCGGATACAGTCTGTTTTATAGTATATCTGCTGCAATCTTCTAAGACATGTAAGCTCTGCTATACCCTGGACTTCAGTGTTCATCATCTTCTATAAAGTGTAAGCTACACTTACATACTGGCTTTATAGTGTTTATAATTTTCTATGATGTGTAAGCTCTGCGACACTGTTTTTATAGTGTTTATATTTTTTTATGATGTGTATGCTCTGCTATACCCAGGCTTGCAGTGTTTACCATCTTCTATAATGTGTAATGTGTAGTAATCTGCTACATACTGGCTTTATAGTGTGTATCATCTTGTATGACATGTAAGCTCTGCTATACCCAGGCTTGCAGTGTTTACCATCTTCTATAAAGTGTAAACTCTGCTACATACTGGCTTTATAGTGTTTATCATCTTGTATGGCATCTAACTGGCAAAATATTCCTGTTATCTGACTGGCTCAATATTACTGGGCGCTGACTGGCACAATATTCCTGGTATCTGACTGGCACAATATTCCTGGTATCTGACTGGCACAATATTACTGGGCACTGACTGGCACTATATTACTGGGCTCTGGCTGGCACTATATTACTGGGCTCTGACTGGCACAATATTACTGGGCGCTGACTGGCACAATAGTACTGGTATCTGACTGGCACAATATTACTGGTCTCTGGCTGGCACAATATTACAGGCATCTGACTGGCACAATATTACTGGGGTCTGAATTTCACAATATTCCTGGTATCTGACTGGCACAATATTCCTGGGCTCTGACTGGCACAATATTCCTGGGCTCTGACTGGCACAATATTACAGGCATCTGACTGGCACAATATTAAGGGCTCTGAATGGCGCAATATTACTGGGCTCTGACTGGCACAATAATACTGCGCTCTGAATGGCACAATATTACTGGCATCTGAAAGGCACAATATTACTCTCATCTGAATGGCACAACAATTATGGCATATGTGTGTGTGTGGGGGGGTAACATTGCGATGGATGGCGGGATTGCATGCAGGGGAGGGGGGGGCAGGGGCTTTACAGGCATCTAACTGGCACAATATTCCTGTTATCTGACTGGCACAATATTACTGGGCTCTGGCTGGCACAATATTACTGGGCTCTGACTGGCACAATATTACTGGGCACTGACTGGCACTATATTACTGGGCTCTGGCTGGCACAATATTCCTGGGCTCTGACTGGCACAATATTACTGGGCGCTGACTGGCACAATATTACTGGTATCTGACTGGCACAATATTACAGGCTTCTGACTGGCACAATATTCCTGGTATCTGACTGGCACAATATTCCTGGGCTCTGACTGGCACACTATTACAGGCATCTGACTGGCACAATATTCCTGGTATCTGACTGGCACAATATTCCTGGTATCTGACTGGCACAATATTACTGGGCTCTGACTGGCACAATATTACTGGGCTCTGGCTGGCACTATATTACTGGGCTCTGACTGGCACAATATTACTGGGCGCTGACTGGCACAATATTACTGGTATCTGACTGGCACAATATTACTGGGCTCTGGCTGGCACAATATTACTGGGCTCTGACTGGCACAATATTACTGGGCTCTGACTGGCACAATAATACTGCGCTCTGAATGGCACAATATTACTGGCATCTGAAAGGCACAATATTACTGGCATCTGAATGGCACAACAATTATGGCATATGTGTGTGTTTGGGGGGGTAACATTGCGATGGATGGCGGGATTGCATGCAGGGGAGGGGGCAGGGTGCAGGGGGCCCAAGCAAATGCTTGCCCAGGGTCCAATCCCTATTAAAGACGGCCCTGGCTATACCCAGGCTTGCAGTGTTTACCATCTTCTATTATGTGTAAGCTCTGCTACATACTGGCTTTATAGTGTTTATCATCTTGTATGACATGTAAGCTCTGCTATACCCAGGCTTTCAGTGTTTATCATCTTCTATAAAGTGTAAACTCTGCTACATACTGGCTTTATAGTGTTTATAATTGTCTATGATGTGTAAGCTCTGCTATACCCAGGCTTTCAGTGTTTATCATCTTCTATAATGTGTAAGCTCTGCTACATACTGGGCTAGTTCACATCTGCTGCTACCTTCTGGGAGTTCTTTGCCTTATTACAGTCTGTGCTTTAGTATATATCTTACACTTATATTTTGCTGCTTACTGCAATACAGTGATGGCTTCATATCACATTTGTTAGCAGGTGAATTAAAGTGAATAGCAGGTGAATTAAAGTGAATAGCAGGTGAGTTGAAGTGAATAGCAGGTGAGTTGAAGTGAATAGCAGGTGAGTTGAAGTGAATAGCAGGTGAGTTGAGCTGATATGCACATTTCATCTCACCAGTTCAGCTATACATTGTACAGGTACAAACCTGGTTAGTTCCCCCGCTAAGTGATCTCATCAGATTTGTCCCTGCACAATGTATAGCTAACCTGGGGAGATGAAATGTGCATGTCAGCTCAACTCACCTGCAATTCACTTCAACTCACCTGCTATTCCCTTTAACTCACCTGCTACTCACTTTAGATCATCTTTTAGTGAATAGCCCCAATAGGGTGAATGTCTCCAGGACACAGTATTTGCTCTTTGGTGGGCTATAGTTGTATGGTGTAATAATTACATTTTGGGGGTTATATGTTATCATCTATTAATTATTTGAGCTTAGAACCCCCTTTCAAGTTAAAGTGCATTCTCAGTTGCACAGGTTACTGATTAGACACTTGTGAGTCTGAAATGGTAAAAACCCATCTACTTGTCCGCTAATCCACTACATATTGTTTATATATAACGCATTATCATTTTTTTTTTACTTAGAACTATTTTTTTTTTCTACATCTTTATTTGTGTGTCAGGTTTACCAATTGTTGTTCCCGATAGAAAGAAAGGTCGTACCGCCAACAATTAGTAATTAAGAAAGCCAATTAACTAATTGCAACGTTCTATCCGCTATTTAGAAAACATGCTACGATTCTGCATAAACAGGAAACAGGATTCATCTAACTGTTAATGAAAATAATATTAATCAACAGGAAGAGGAAATGTGAAACACAGAGGGATTTGGCTTTTATCCAGACAGAGAATCGGGTTGGATAATTGTGTTTTATGTTCATTAGTTCAGTGGTTTGTGTTTGTTTGTTTGTTTTTTTTATTGGGGGGGCTTCTTACTCATCAACGAAGCCGAGATCTGGAATGCAGTGCCTTCAGTCTTATCAACATTGGGTTTGGTTTTAAATGTATGGTGAAAGAAAAAGGACGAGCAAAGAAAGTGCTAAAGGTGTAATCTTACTTAAAGATAATAAACAAGGTGTCCACTAAGTACTGGCAGCCGAACTGAAAAACAGACAGCTTCAGACACTGTGTGAGAAATGTGCAAAAAAAGTGTACAATCTGGCGCACAGTGCATAGACACTTGACAACAATCTGTATATAATAGTAGTAAAAAATAGACAAGTGATATTTCAAGTGAAACAACCTGTGAAAATAATAATAAAGTGCTAGTGCTATCAAATGGATTTGTGCATAAAAATCATGCAATAAACAAATAAATCTGTAAAACCAATATGGATATACTTAATTAGACGAAGTTGTCTGATATAATGAGCACCTGCAAAACACAAAGTGCATACAAATAGTGCAATATGTACTGATAACAGCAAACAAATTTAAGAAGCAGCTGCAAGAAAAAGAATCACCAGTGCAGCCCCTAATATACTAGGAGCATGTAAAACAGCATGTGCAGTATAATACTTGCCCCTCTGCAAGGGATCACTTCCACCGTGTTGTAGAGCTGTCCACTGACTCTCAGATGTAGTAGAAAAACTGATTTTATTTCCAAGTATGCAAACACACAAATGAAAGGTTTAAAAATCCTTTGTGGGGTTAATCCACACTCTAATTTGACCCAAAAAAAACGAGTAACCAGTCTCTTGTAAGCAACAGCTCTCCGTGCGCCTCGGGGCTGTTCTCAGACTTCCGGGTGTGTTTAAAAAAAACACACAGACCTCAGCTGGTACAGTGGCTCGTTTAGTTCCAAAAAATCAAATTTGGTTTTAAAGCCTGAAATTCGAGTTATACAAATAGGTTACTGTCGCGGTGTTAAGGAAGAGCTAACAGATCTTAAACCATCCAGAGTATATTATAGAAAGTGTTTTTTTGAGGGTTGACCTAAAGAGGTTTAATTCATTCAGGGCTGCGATCAAAGCAACATTCATATCAACAAACTTCTTTGATCGACAGCCGGAAAAAGTATAGGAAAAGTGTTGAACCTGATAGAGCTAAGTATTTTTTTAAACTTAAATTACTATGTTATTATGTTACTGTTAGATCCCAATCTGTTGGTGTACCTGTACCTGAGTCTGATTGGTGGGATAATAAGCAGTTCCAAAACGAATATTTAGGTTGGCAGCCAAATATCTGAAAATAATAGGGTCTACTCAACAAGGAGAGATTTTTAGGGAATTGAACAGAAAAAAAGGGTGTATAGATGAGCAATCCAATAACGAATATCCACCCCAAATGTCACAAATCGCACCTGCTGCCAGGCAGGAAAAACACAAACACAAGGTGTGTTGAAAATAGAGAAAAACAAGAAAATCCTCTAGCGCACAGTGCAATGTGGCAAACGCAGTCAGTGCAAATGAATAAATAAACGGATATATAACCGGTATAAATACAAAGTATGAAAAGAGTGTCAAAAAAGTAATATGAACACTTTCACATATATGCAACAACCACTCTCTGTGTACAGTGACATAAACGAATATGTGCCAAAAATATACAGTGAATACTAGTGTTCAAAAATGTGAACAAAAAGTGCTGAATAAAAATAATATCACCAAACAAGCACAGTATCTGAAAAAAAAAATCAGAAAACGGAGAAACTGGTGCAGTATATCTAGACCATAAATTATAGCATATATGAAAGTGGAAATTAACTCACAAAACGAGCTCCTAGGATCATAGGAGCAATGAAAATCGCATCACAAATAGGATGGAACTTCTCCCAACACAGACGGATGACTTGATCCTCCTCGCATAAATAATGAGGTCACCAATCATAAGGGTATGTGGTCTTATATTTAAAAACGATATACATAAAAAAGACAAAACGGATGTTGAATCAACGGAGACACAGCCTCGTGCACAGGCTTGTTTACCGTATTCTCCAAGCGTTTGTCCGTGATCGGCTGGGGGAACAAGCTCACTTCCATTTGAAGCCTCTGTGTGAATACCACAGATCCAAAACGAGCAGCCGTCAGAAGTTAGTAATGAAGCAACTATCCAGTACGGGTGCTGTAGTAGTTCAAACAAGAAAAAACCAACGCGTTTCGTCCATGGGACTTCATCCAGGGTATAGCAGGGAATTGGCTTAAGGCCAATGTAGCTGAGCTATACAAAGTCTCCCATTCAGTTACGTTGGATAATTACTCCAACTCAGCGACATGGGCCTAAAGTTTGACTATCATGTCTCAATTCCTTATAATTCCTTATATTCTTATAAATAACAGGGGGATATGATAGAAACATTTAAATACATAAAGGAAATCAACAAAGTAAAGGGAGAGAGTATATTTAAAAGAAGAAAAACTACCACAACTAGAGGACATAGTCTTAAATTAGAGGGGCAACGATTTAAAAGTAATATCAGGAAGTATTACTTTACTGAGAGGGTAGTGGATGTATGGAATAGCCTTCCAGTAGAAGTGGTAGAGGTAAACACAGTCAAGGATTTTAAGCATGCGTGGGATAGACACAAGGCTATCATAGCTATAAGACCGGGAACGGGTGACCAATAAAAGTATTCAGAAAAATTGGGCAGACTAGATGGACCGAATGGTTCTTATCTGCCGACACATTCTATGTTTCTATGTTTCTATCATTTCTGAGCAGAACATTATGAGTTCTATGGGTGGCCTGACCTGCCTGTCTGAAACAGAAATAAAATGAGCACCAGAAAGTCTCCGAGGCTTAAATCCTAAATCATCTTGTTTATTCAGCTGAAGAGCCTCTCAGAAACACTATGGATTGGAAGCCACTGTGAAGGGACAAAGTGCCAAGTTTGACTACCAGGATAAGATCACCTTTGGGTTTATTCCCTAAACAGTGCATTTTGGGGAACATCGGACAAAGTTAGACAAAAAAAATAACTTAGATGGGAAGATAATGAACTAGAATGTTTCATGCATGCCAACTTTCTTTTGGAGGGTCCTGGAATGAAAAAGGTTAGTCTTAAAAATGGGCGGAGTCATGTGACGCCACGTGGCATCACACAACTTTCCGTGACCCTGCAGCATTGAGCTTCAGACTACCTGGAGAGTATTTACATGGGTTTATCCTGTGTATGTTTGGCAGACAGTGTAAGCACTGTGCAAAGGATGGTATTAATGCTGGGGGAACAGCACACCAAAAAAACATGACTGTCCTCATAAATTCGGGACTGTTAGCAACTATGGTATTTTGGTAAGATTTCATTTTCAATAAAGACATTTTCCCTGGATGTCCCATGGGTGCTAAATATGGATTTATAGTCTTATTATCCATTACATTTTCAGATTACAATATCTTACAGCAGTGATGACTAATCTGTGTCACTGCAGTCGTTGTGGACTCCATCTCCCATGACGCTCAGCCTGCCAGTGGGTAAAGTATTCCACAAGAGCTGCACTGTCTTGTGGTGTGCGGAGCTCCACCGCCAGCATAGCTTGGCACGCAGTGCCTTGTCAAATGGGAATTGTGTGTGTCATGTTGTGCTGCGCAGAGTGCTTCTCTTGCATTGCAGTTTCGTTTCAGACTGAGCTGCTCCCGAGTTTGAAATCCTTGACAGAGCAGAACAATCGCTAGCCCACTCATTCTCGCTCCTTACTGGAAATGATACATGCCGTCATCTCCTGCTTTCACCAGCATGCTGATTATCACCGAAACTTTCTATATTCCACACAAATTATTATTACCATTCTTTTTGCTTTTCTTAGCAAGAATGTTTTTCTCTTTTTTTTTTTTTTTTTAGTCTGTGTTTTCCTAATTTTAACATATTGAATAACAATTAGAATAACCCCAAATAAATAATGATATTTTTATAAATGAAAAAGGGTAGCCTGACACCAGCTGGCGTAACGTGGATATGTTCTGAATTGTACGAATGCAATCAGCAATTTGAACTTACGAGAATCATATACTTGATTCTGTGTTTTTTTTTTTTAACACTCAGATTTCAGCGGTTTATCATTGTTCCTTAATTGTATCATCATTGTGTCGTTTTAATCGTGTATCTCAATTATTACAAATTCCAATAAGAATCACAGCCCTAGCATACACAATCGTGAAAGAACATACAGTATAGATAGATATAGGACATATCCTTTAAAAACTGAGAGCCAAAACGATGGGCCGGACCGGGATTCATAATTAATTGTTTAAACTTACGAAAAGTTGCTACGGTACCGAAAAAACACAAAAAAGGAAAGTTCAAAATTAATATAGCCAAGACAAGATCTTTATTTTGTTGTCTTTTCTTAATTTTTTATAAAATCGCCCGTAGCGCAAAACTTTCCGGACCTATAAGCCCGTAGTCCCCAGATTCATAAGCCCCCCGCTAAATCAATTAAGTGCTTCTATCCCTATATCGAGAACACAAAAGTGAGACAAAAAAAGAAAAAAAAGAAGAAGGAAAGAAGGAAAAACAAACCAAAAAACACTTTGCGCTGGGATGGCTGGACAGCCGGGGAAGAGGAATCATGCCACCCTTTTTCAATTTGGTTTACCGCTAATCAGGGCCCTGAGCTACTGCGACTACTGGGGGAGGACGAACCTTCAAGTTTCTTGAGCCAAGTATCATATAGAGCAAATCTACCGGGAGCTAACGTACCTGACCAGGATAATTCCCTCTCCATATAGAGTTGGTGCCTAACCTGCTGAACCAGTTGGTTATTACAGAAGGGGAGGCTGGATTTCCAGTTCCGGGCTATGAGAATCTTCACCGCAACATAGCAATGCATTGCCAGAGGAAGAAGTGTTGGTGGGACCATTTTTAGGCCCAAATGCGGCAAGTTTTTTTTTACGCAGAGCACTTAAGTGTCTATGTTATTATCTCTGTGAACTGTTATTTTTCTTGTGATGAATATATTTTGTGAGTTGCTGAGTAATACAGTGAATTCATTGATCTCACAGTGCATACATTCGTCTACTAGATATCGTATTATTAGCCTTGCTTTGTGTTTTGTGTGGTTGAAAAACAAGATGGCTGAGGTCTGTCTTGTGAGGCTGACTTCTGTGGTCTTTTGATCATTTATTTGTAACCCTGTTTGCTCTATCCTGGTGTAGAGTAGAGCACAAATCGTTCTGTACTCGTTGTAAGTGATCTAGAAATCAGTTGAGGATGGGCATTCATACAAACATAAATATAACCTATATGGTACTGGGGAAATGCTGTAGACCTCTGTTGAGGCTAAACACAGCCAGGAAGCCACAAAAAAAGAGAGACCACCCCTTCCCCCACAGCAATGGAGAGGTTAAACTTTTTTATAGTCTTTCTTTGTCTTTCTCTGTGAAATAACAGATGTTACATTCCACAATGTCTCTTAATTCATTTACAAGCTAGACTAACAATGTGTAGGTCCAAATGGTGATTTATTGGTAGGATAATCCTTCTTGGTACTGTTTAGCTGTTGGTGACATTCCACAAATAGGATCAGTAATGAGCCAACACCACCTCCTTGTGTCAAGACAGTTACCCTACAGGCAATTCATGAGCAAAATAAATCACATGATGGAAGGGGCCAAAAGTAGAACTGAGAAGAGAATCCATAAAAATGGTGGTTTGGATAGGGAGTAAGGAGGATACACTGAAAAGCATTCATACCTAACATGAATAGATAGGGAAAGCTGGATACACCAATCATCTTCTCTGATTCACTTCCATAAGTGTGTCTTTGGGTAATTTAGGAACTCTCTTATTATACATTAGTATCACTTACTTTGCATTATGGATGGTGATACTTATTTCCTCTATATCGGCAAATTGATGACATTTTTGTCATTTTAAGGGTTTAATGTGAATTTCTGATCTGCAGCACAGACAAACTGTGATTATTCACTTATACTGAAACCACAATGAGGTTTCTTACTGCATAACTGTCATTCGCCTAACTATTTTGAACAATATATTTGCCATGAGATTAAATGAGACCACCTCTTAATTAGCCGTGTTCTGTAATGTGGTATGACTTACCCTTTGACTAGTTTATTGGGAAGATAAATGCTATCGTATTCCGAGATTTCTTTGTGATATCAATAATTCTTGTACAGAGTAAATATTGATAATTGTTGCCACGAGCAGGATTGGTTTATTTTATGCTGAGAAGCTACATTGTGTTTTAAAATGGACATTATGTTGGTGCTTATGTTTGCTGGTTGTGTTATAAAAGTGTCAAGCATTAAGTGGTGTTGTTTATCTAACTATCCTTATGCTAATATCCTATATTGCCAATTATTGCTACCTTATATATGCTGTGGCAGTTAATTTGCGGCCAATGAATATTGCTATGATAGTGAGTTTTTTTTATTAAAATCTGAGTACCTTACTATTTTTTTTTTATATTTACAATAAATCTTATCTATATCATTGCACAATTATTACATCCATTATTGAATCTGTAAAATGTCTTCTCCACAAACATGATCTCTAAAAACGGGCAGGTGTTTATGTTCACCTCATTTTTTATTTTATTTTTTATTCTCTACATTCAAGGTATGAACAATGTTTAGGTTGTCGGGTCCCTTTTATATGAAAAATGTAAGTGGGGCTGTTCTATAAGATGTAAACTTCCTTTGGCTCATCTTTCTACCCTGCAATCTTTTCAAAATGCATCTGCCAGGCTCATCTTTCTCGTTCGTCGTTCAGATTCTGCTGCTCCTCTCTGCAACGCCCTCCACTGGTCTCCACTCTGATCTAGGATAACATTGAAAATTCTATCTATCATCTACAAAGCCCTCAACTCGTCAGCCCCTCCCTTGCCTCCCTCATCAACCAATACTAATCTCATGACAATTGAGCTCCTCAAATGGACTTAGGCTCTCCTCCAACCTCATGTCCTCTTTCCACTTCCGCCTTCAAGATTTTGCCCGATCTGCCTCTGTCCTCTGGTACACCCTTCCCCAGACCATCCAGCTCTCCCTCTTTCCCAAACTTCAAAATGTCTCTCAAAACTCACCACTTTAAGGAAGCTTACTCTTCATACCTCTAGAATGCTTTTTAGTTTACTCTAGCTAATCCCACCAGCTCTCACTGTCCTCAAACACTGTTAGGATTAGTAATCTTAAAACTCAATCAGCTAGAACACACATCATCAATCACTGGCCAAACCCACATAGCTCCAACCATCCCTAAAACTGTTCCTACCACCACCTCCCTTGATCTTCTCTTTCCTTTATGTGTCTCATGACCCCCACTCCCTCTAGATTGTAAGCTTGTGAGCAGCTCTCTTTACCACATGCATCAGACTGGGGGATGGGACACTTCATCGCGGCTGCTTCCGCGCAGCCGCTTCACCGCCGAGTCTACAGCACAAGACAGATCGTCGCTGGAGATTTCATCGCGGGACATTTCATCGCTAAAGGTAAGTATTTTACCGATTTTAGTTGGTTTAGAATTAGGGTTTAGGGGGTTAGAATTAGGTTTAGTGTTTAGTGTTAGGGGTTAATTTTACTATTAGGGGTCGGGGGTTAGTATTAGGGTTAGTATTGGGGTTTAGGGGGTTAACTTTAGTATTAGGGGTCGGGGGTTAGTATTAGGGTTAGTATTGGGGTTTAGAGGGTTAGTATTAGGGTTAGTATTGGGGTTTAGGGGGTTAACTTTAGTATTAGGGGTCGGGGGTTAGTATTAGGGTTAGTATTGGGGTTTAGGGGGTTAACTTTAGTATTAGGGGTCGGGGGTTAGTATTAGGGTTAGTATTGGGGTTTAGAGGGTTAGTATTAGGGTTAGTATTGGGGTTTAGGGGGTTAACTTTAGTATTAGGTGTCGGGGGTTAGTATTAGGGTTTAGGGGGTTAACTTTAGTATTAGGGGTCGGGGGTTAGTATTAGGGTTAGTATTAGGGGTCGGGGGTTAGTATTAGGGTTTAGGGGGTTAATTTTAGTATTGGGGTTAATTTTAGTGTCAGTATTGGGGTTTAGTGTTACTATTGGGGGGGGGGAATCATTTATTAGGGGGGTTATTTTACTTTTACTTTTAGATTTGTAAGAGCTGATAGTTCAGCGCTGAACTGTCAGCTCTTACATAGCTGCAGCCGCAGTGAAACGGCCACGTTATACTTCATTGCTGACAGTTCAGCGTTCTAACTGCCGCGCTGAACTGTCAGCGATGAAAATGCGGCGAAGAAGTGTCCTAGACCCTCAGACTGTACTTGTTCATCTAACTTAGTATGTAGTCCCGCTCTATACATTGGATCTAGCGCTATGTCAATTGTTGGCACTATATAAATAAATAATAATGTAATGTAATTAATCCCAGCCAGTGGGTCCAGAGTGCAAGCTCTCTTTCCCAGCATGTCTATGTTTTATCTGCAACCCAAAGAGGTCAAGATTTTTTAAAAAAGCAATAATTATGTAAATTTCTAGGAGAAATGTATTATCAGTATAAGGAGATTGGGAGAAAGAAAATGCTCCTACATGATTCCATAGAGCCAAATAGCCATTAATTCAGAATATGAGGTGTGCGTAGAAATGAATGGGAAGCCAATGATGGATGTCAGAGAGCACGGCTAGCGAGATTAATGAGTTTACACTAAGTCTAAAATACATATGACAAGGTGTAAAGGGACAGCGAGAGCTGAAGTCAGGATAAAGGCGCCTAGAGAATGTCTGTATGAGGAGATTAGCTCCAAACATGAATGTGGGTTTTGTTATAAAGCATGCCAGCACAAAGAATTCCCCATAATAGAAAGAATACAAAATATTATTTTCTCTTTTTTTCCCTTTTTTTTCTTTTATTTTTTTACTTATGGCAAGGTGTGGACAAATGTGTGTGTATAGTCTTATATGGGTTGGAAATGCGACCTCATACCCAGAACCTTCTCATTTTTTGGGCCCCTGTCTCAATTTTCCCGATTTCCCAGATGGCAGATGCTTTTTGGACAGCACTGTGCAAGGGCGGGTGTGTGTAACCAGTTCCCATTCTCAAAGACATGGCCCAAACGTACATGCAGATGGCATTGAACCTCTTGAAAAATGTGCAAACCCCAACAATACATGATGTACCCAGCATCCAGATTGCACCTAGAATTTACCGAAGCACCAATAATGCACCAAGAATTTACCCGAGCACCAAGATTGCACTGACAGGGCTTACCCTGGCACTCAGATTTGCACTCACAAGACTTGCCTCAGCATTCAGATTTCCACTGACAGGACTTATCCCAGCATCTAAATTTGCACTCACCAGACTTACCCGAGCACAAAGATTTGCACTCAGGACTTACCCCAACACCCAGATTTGCACTCACAAAACATACCCCAGTACCCACATTTATACTCACAGGAATTACCGCATCACCCATATTTGCTCTCAAAAGTTTCCCCAGCACCCAGATTTGCAGGGCCTTCACCAATACCTAGATTTGCACTCAGGACTTGCCCCAGTACCCAGATTTGCAGGGCCTTCACCAATACCTAGATTTGCACTCAGGACTTGCCCCAGTACCCAGATTTGCACTCAGGTCTTGTGAACAAATAAAAAAAGAGAAAATCCTTTTTGAGTCTCAAATGCTTTCTACAGATGTAAAACCTGTAAAGTATGCACATCTAGTATTGTTATGACAGGCAACAAAATAACACACTTTAGTTCCCATTATGATCCAAAGCAGTATGAGATAAGATCATTAATTACGTGCAAGACCAGTAATATCATCTATCTTTTAACATGTCCTTGTGGTCAGGGGCGTCACTAGGGTTGGTGTCAGCCGGTGCGGAAACTCATGGTGTCACCGCCCTGGATTTCCTCCAATACAATGCGAAACAGATTCCTTAGTAATGCCAGTTAGATGGATTATTAAATATGCCACACACAGGAGCCCCATAACTATGCCACACACGGAGCCCCATAACTATGCCACACATGGAGCCCCATAAATTATACCACACCAGAGCCCCATAAATTATGCCACACCAGAGCCCCATAAATTATGCCACACCAGAGCCCCACTATTTATGCCTCACCTCTGCCCAATTAATTATTCCACACACACAGGTGCCCCATAATTATGCCACACAAAAGAGTCCCTATAATAATGCCACTCACACACAGGTGCCCCATAATTATGCCACACAAAAGAGTCCCTTAATTATGCCACACAAAAGAGTCCCTTAATTATGCCACACATGGGGCCCAATAAATATGCCACACACAAGCGCCCCATAATTATGCACACATGGTACTGCCATTAATTATACAACACACCGGAGCCCCACAAGGTGACAATTGTACAAGTCTAAAACAATACATATCTATTTATACAGACATCTCTCTCTCTATAACAGCCCATTTTCCCAATTATATGCCAGTATCATTTTGTCATTAATAAGCCACAGCCAATTTTCCCATTAATATGCCAGTATTATTGTGCCAGATGCCAATACCATTGTGCCATTAAGATGCCAGTAATAATTTGCCAGTCAGATACCAGGAATATTGTGCCAGTCAGAGCCCAGTAATAGTGTGCCAGTCAGAGCACAGTAATATTGTGCCAGTCAGAGCCAAGGAATATTGTGCCAGTCAGAGCCAAGGAATATTGTGCCAGTCAGAGCCAAGGAATATTGTGCTAGTCAGATATGAGGAATATTGTGCCAGTCAGAGCCCAGTAATATTGTGCCAGTCAGAGCCCAGTAAAATTGTGCCAGTCAGATACCAGAAATATTGTGCCATTCAGAGCCCAGTAATATTGTGCCATTGAGAGCCCAGGAACATTGTGCCAGTCAGATACCATGAATATTGTGCCAGTCAGAGCCCAGGAATATTGTGCCAGTCAGATATGAGGAATATTGTGCCAGTCAGATATGAGGAATATTGTGCCAGTCAGATATGAGGAATATTGTGTCAGAGCCCAGGAATATTGTGCTAGTCAGAGCCCAGCAATATTGTGCCAGTCAGAGCCCAGTAATATTGTGCCAGTCATTTACCAGGAATATTGTGCCATTCAGAGGCCAGTAATATTGTGCCATTGAGAGCCCAGGAATATTGTGCCAGTCAGAGCCCAGGAATATTGTGCCAGTCAGATACCAGGAATATTGTGCCAGTCAGATACCAGGAATATTGTGCCAGTCAGAGCCCAGGAATATTGTGCTAGTCATATACCAGGAATATTGTTCCATTCAGAGCCCAGGAATATTGTGCCAGTAATAGCCCAGTAATATTGTGCCAGTCAGATACCAGGAATATTGTGCCAGTCAGAGCCCAGGAATATTGTGCCAGTAATAGCCCAGTAATATTGTGCCAGTCAGATACCAGGAATATTGTGCCATTCAGAGGCCAGTAATATTGTGCCAGTCAGATACCAGGAATATTGTGCCAGTCAGATACCAGGAATATTGTGCCATTCAGAGCCCAGTAATATTGTGACATTGAGAGCCCAGGAATATTTTGCCAGTCAGAGCCCAGGGATATTGTGCCAGTCAGATACCAGGAATATTGTGCCAGTCAGAGCCCAGGAATATTGTGCTAGTCATATACCAGGAATATTGTTCCAGTCAGAGCCCAGGTATATTGTGCCAGTAATAGCCCAGTAATATTGTGCCAGTCAGATAACAGAAATATTGTGTCAGTCAGAGCCCAGGAATATTGTGCCAGTAATAGCCCAGTAATATTGTGCCAGTCCGATACCCGGAATATTGTGCCATTCAGAGCCCAGTAATATTGTGCCAGTCAGATACCAGGAATATTGTGCCACTCAGAGCCCAGTAATATTGTGCCAGTCAGATACCAGGAATATTGTGCCACTCAGAGCCCAGTAATATTGTGCCAGTCAGAGCCCAGGAATATTGTGCCACTCAGAGCCCAGTAATATTGTGCCAGTCAGAGCCCAGTAATATTGTGCCAGTCAGAGCCCAGTAATATTGTGCCAGTAAGATACCAGGAATATTGTGCCAGTCAGATACCAGGAATATTGTGCCAGTCAGATACCAGGAATATTGTGCCACTCAGAGCCCAGTAATATTGTGCCAGTCAGAGCCCAGTAATATTGTGCCAGTAAGATACCAGGAATATTGTGCCAGTAATAGCCCAGTAATATTGTGCCAGTCAGATAACAGAAATATTGTGTCAGTCAGAGCCCAGGAATATTGTGCCAGTAATAGCCCAGTAATATTGTGCCAGTCAGATACCCGGAATATTGTGCCAGTAATAGCCCAGTAATATTGTGCCAGTAAGATACCAGGAATATTGTGCCAGTCAGATACCAGGAATATTGTACCAGTAATATTGTGCCAGTCAGAGCCCAGGAATATTGTGCCAGTCAGATACCAGGAATATTGTGCCAGTCAGAGCCCAGTAATATTTTGTCAGTCAGAGCTCAGTAATATTGTGCCATTACCCTGCTTGTTATTCCTCCCCCTTCCCCATCACTTACCTCCTGGCTGCTGCTCCGTGTCCCCCGCCAGACGTCTCCGTGTAGTGTTCCCTCCTGCATGTAACGTCACATCCGGTCGCTGTGATTTTTTTAGGCAGTTAGGCAGCGCGGTGCGGGGGGTTGCCGGGAGCATGGTGTCACCCCCGCTGGAGGTGTCACCCGGTGCAGTCCGCACCCCCCTCAGGACGCCACTGCTTGTGGTTTACAATATGTGGGAAGAACCACCCGCCCTCTGCACAAACGAATCGGGGAACATATGAACAACATCCGTAATAAGTTCATGGAACATAGTGTATCTGCACACTTTGCTACATATCATCAAGCAGATCCTGGTCTATTACACCATATAGAAATAATCCCACTTAAAAAACACTGGTGAGGAGAAGACTTTATTAAGTCTATAGGAAAAAAAGAGCTGAAGTGGGTATATATCTTAAAGACCTTAATCCCTATGGGACTTAATATAGAATTTGATTTGCATAATTGTTTTATAAAATATCTTTAGACAGATATGCATACATTTTCTCATATTAACAAAGGTGATTCTATATATATTATCAACTACAAAATTATATAGCATTTTACCCAGCTTAGGGAGAGGTATTAGCAGAATGCTTGGTTGCATAGGGAGAGGTATTAGCAGAATGCTTGGTTGTATAGGGAGAGGTATTAGCAGAATGCTTGGTTGCTTAGGGAGAGGTATTAGCAGAATGCTTGGTTGTATAGGGAGAGGTATTAGCAGAATGCTTGGTTGTATAGGGAGAGGTATTAGCAGAATGCTTGGTTGTATAGGGAGAGGTATTAGCAGAATGCTTGGTTGCATAGGGAGAGGTATTAGCAGAATGCTTGGTTGTATAGGGAGAGGTATTAGCAGTAGGAAGAGGGAAGTGCTCATGCCATTGTACAGAGCAGTGGGGTCGCTAGGGGTCGGCTACTGGGGCTAAAGCCCCGAATATCAAGTCCATAGCCCCGAATCTCTGCTGTCCTGCTTTATTCTTTTTGTTTCCCCCAGCCACGCGCACAGCTTTTTTCTTCCTGTCGGGACACTGTCCCGGACTCGGAAGTGTAAGCTTTCGCGTATGTGAAAATATGAACGGCACTTAAAAGGCACTTAAAAGGCAGGGGGCTTCCTGCGTTAAGCCCCGTCACACTAACATTCGATGACGGCACTTTAAGGGGCGCATGCCGCCTTCCTTCCGTTCTATTTCTTTGTTTGTAGTGCGATCAGAGATTTATGACAATATGTTGTCCCATTCTAGGAACCTCCCAGCCTGTGTGTGGGATCGGTAAGGACTCTGGGTTTATTACTATGTGTCCTCATGGCATTCCTGAGTCAATGGTATCTGCTGTGTGTTCTTTTCCCAGTGTCCAGTGTGGATAGCACAGTGCAGGTCCTACAGAGTGGTGTGCCAATCAATAGAAATGGCAAATCTTCTTACATATCATGTATGTATGAGTGAGTGAGCATGTGCTGACTGAGTGTGCTTGTGTGAGAAAGTGTGCTTGTGTGAGAAAGTGAGTGTGTGCTGTGTGAGAAAGTGAGTGTGTGCTGTGTGAGAAAGTGAGTGTGTGCTGTGTGAGAAAGTGTGGGCTTGCTGAGTGTGTGTGTGTATGCTGGCTGTGTGTGTCTGTGAGTTCCTGTGTGCTGGCTGAGTGGGTCTGTTTACTGAGTGTGTCTGTGAGTGTGTGCTGGCTGAGTGTGTCTGCGAGGGTGTGCTGGCTGTGTGTGTCTGTGAGTTCCTGTGTGCTGGCTGAGTGTGTCTGTTTACTGAGTGTGTCTGTGAGTGTGTGCTGGCTGAGTGTGTCTGCGAGGGTGTGCTGGCTGTGTGTGTCTGTGAGTTCCTGTGTGCTGGCTGAGTGTGTCTGTTTAGTGAGTGTGTCTGTCAGTGTGTGCTGGCTGAGTGTGTCTGTGAGTGTGTGTTGATTGAGTGTGTCTGTGAGGGTGTGCTAACTGAGTGTGTCTGTGAGTGAGTGTGTGTTTGCTGAGTGTGTCCGGAGGAAGGATGAATAAAGGTGACCTGATGACAAATGTGGCTTACAAGAGAGGAGCCACATGTCATTTTGCAATATGTACCCACCCGCCCTGCAAGCATATGTAGAACGGCGATTGTGCTTTTTTTTTTTTATAACTCCCGTCACATTGCAGTGAGGAAGAGAGGGAGCTCTGTATATGGCAGAGCATCACCAAACACAAATCAGGTCGCTTTTCCGTGCCCGATTTTTTTGTTTGTTGTTGTTATACATAAGCTGTGCCGGTGACGCAACCTAAATCTACGCATTCAGCATGGATAATGCAGACTCTTATTAGGCACAATCTGTGTGTGTGTGTGTGTGTGATCTACATTTTCAATCATTTTTTTATTCTCTACATTCACAGTAAAAGCCATGTTCTGGTGATACAGTCCCTTTAACCAATAATTGTGTGTGTGTTCGCATCCAATAAAATATCATGGCTTTTAGTGTTATGAAGGGTAATTCGCTGTAAGGACTCAGCGCCCAAAATCTATTAGTGCGACGACCAAAAAAAAAAAACGCAGAGCAGCAGAAATGCTGAATGAGTCTCCTAAATTTACAGTGTGTTTCTGACATCAGCTTTTTATCGCTGTCATTTTTATATCTGTGATGAATGACCTCAGAATCTGGGGTCACCAGGGTGGTACGTATTTTGATAAAAGTACATCCAAAGTTCAGTGCCTCTGTTACTGCCGTTTCATTAAACACAACACCACAAAAAAATTTAGCTTTCATTGATTCAGTTCCATGGAAATAAAAAAGAAAAACGAGCCAACCCACTGAAGGTGTCATGAAAATAATAGGTTCTAGAACACTAAAGGACGGACACAATATGCTTCAGTTAAATTCCACGTCGACATCCATAGCCGATTCCACATCGACATCTGGCGAAACTGAATGCATCCGAAACATGCTCAAAAAGCACAGGACTGAAGTGGTAGCCTCAAACACCCCGTTATATCTTATGGGAGCCTCCTCACAACCAAAAAATAGTCAGAAATCACCAAAGTATAACCAAATATTAAACAAGAGAAAATTCCGAAATCCACAAATTGGCAACCAAATTATACTTTTTGAATCTTGAAAACAACACCAGCCTACAAGTGAGAAGAACAGAGTACAAGTTATGAGATCCCATATACCACATGAATGCAAGTGTCAACATCTGTAATAGCAAAATGCATTCAATGCAAAAGAATAAGCAATTACAGAAGTTCACATCTGATGAAAATACAGAGTTAGTTACGAAACTGTGCAACTGTTATCATCAAAGGGATCACCGAGCATGTAAACGCAGTCAGAATGCATCAGAGATCAATAGCTGTTGTTAAGAAAAGGTAAGAAACATCACAATACTCCTACATCATGGGCCACATGATACATTCCCAACATCACATAAGAAACACACCAGTACTACACATCATTCATTAGTTACCCGAGTGAACACAACTCATCTGACAAAGCACTAGCCATCAATCTGTACATTTAAAAAGACTGTCCATACGTCCAAATTCAATTTTGTCAATAGACTGGTTAACAATTCAGAGTAATCATAAATCACAGTAACTAAAGATAAAATTGCATTTACAATATTATACTTCAGTCATAAAAAAAGACATATATCTTCAAATAAAGCATTGCAAAGTGCAGTAAAACACTCACCTGTTCCTTGTATTGCTCTGCATGTGTGTTTGGAATACATTATTTTTCAACAAAACCTGTAAGATTTTGATATATAAAACAAGATCCTCATCAGTAAGATGTGCTGTTAAGCATTTTATTTCTTGTTACTAGCAACAATGGAAGGAGAACAGATCAGAAAACTGTCCAAACTGGGTCCCCCTAATGTAAAACGTTGTCCTCTTGTTGTGGTCATTTTTCTTCTTTTAAATATACTCTCCTCCTTTACTGTGTTGATCCCCTTTTTGTATTTAAATGTTTCTATCATATCCCCCCTGTTAAGTCTTTCCTCCAAGCTAAACATGTTAAGATTAGAGTTGAGCGACACCTGGATGTTCGGGTTCGGCGGGTTTGGCCCAACTTCGGAAAAAAGTCCGGGTTCGGGGTCGAACTTGACCCCGAACTTAACCCCGAACCCGAACCCTATTGAAGTCAATGGGGACCCGAACTTTTGGCCACTAAAATGCCTCTAAAAAAGTCCTGGAAAGGGCTAGAGGGCTGCAAAATGAAGTAAAATGTGGGTGAGTGTCTGCATTCATACGAATAGGTCAACTGACCTATTTGTATGAATGGGGACTCTATTTCGGTTTATAGAAAGCCAATAGCCATGTTATGCTATTGGCTTTCTATAAACCAAGATAATGTCCCCATTCATAAGAATAGGTCAATTGACCTATTCTTATGAATGAGGACTTTATTTCGGTTTATAGAAAGCAAATAGCATTACATGTATTCCATAAGCCGAAAGTCTATAAACCGAACGACATTCGGTTTATAGACTTTCGGTTTATAGAATACATGTAATGCTATTGCTATTCTATAAACCAAAAGGCTATAAACCGAATGTCGTTCGGTTTATAGACTTTCAGCTTATGGAATACATGTAATACTATTGGCTTTCTAAAAAAACGAAATAGAGTCCTCATTCATCAGAATTTCTTATGAATGTGGACTCTATTTCGGTTTATAGAAAGCCAATAGCATTACATACAATGTAATCGCCGAACCCCGAACTCCAACACGGACATACAGGGAAATGTCCGTGTTCGGGTCCGGGGTCCAAAAACCGTACAGTTCGGTACGAACCCGAACAGTGCGGTTCGGGTTCGCTCAACACTAGTTATGATGCCTTAACCTATCCTGGTAAATTTTATCCTTCAACCCATGAACCAGTTTAGTAGCCTTTCTCTGAACTCCAAAGTATCAATATCCTTCTGGAGATACGGTCTCCAGTACTGCGTACAATACTCCAAGTGAGGTCTCACCAGTGCTCTGTACAATGGCATGAGAACTTCCCTCTTTCTACTGCTAATACCTCTCCCTATGCAACCGAGCATTCTGCTAATACCTCTCCCTATAAGGCAAGCATTCTGCTAATATCCCTCCCTATGCAACCAAGCATTCTGCTAATACCTCTCCCAATACAACCAAGCCGTCTGCTTCTACCCCTCCCTATACAACCAAGCATTCTGCTAATACCTCTCCCTATGCAACCGAGAATTCTGCTAATACCTCTCCCTATATAAGCGAGCATTCTGCTAATACCTCTCCCTATACAACCAAGCATTCTGCTAATACCTCTCCCTATGCAACTGAGCATTCTGCTAATACCTCTCCCTATACAACCAAGCATTCTGCTAATACCGCTCCCTATACAACCAAGCATTCTGCTAATACCTCTCCCTATACAACCAAGCATTCTGTTAATACCTCTCCCTATACAACCAAGCATTCTGCTAATACCTCTCCCTATGCAACCGAGCATTCTGCTATTACATCTCCCTATACAACCAAGCATTCTGCTAGCATTTCCTGCTGCTCTATTACATGAGTATTACAAACTGATGGATAGCGCTATCACCATATAACTGTAAAGCCTACAGAGGTTTTGGAACTGAATATTCAATTAGCCTTATGCTTTAATTGAGCATCCTGGGATATATAGTGCCCAAACATCTGCAATGCCAAGGTTAGCCATCAATGCACTAGTGTCTGGCACACAGTAATATCCAGCCAATAATACATGGCACCTGCTTCCTGAATTATGTTACATTTTAACACAATGAAGCTCTCCTTACCTGAACGAATCAAGATAATTTTTTTTCTTTATAAAAGACTGCTTATCTTTATTCTTCATATGCCTTAATACAGATCCAACATTGTGTTACATGGTTCAAACTTTTCTCTGTGTATTTTACTGCTAATAAAATATTCTAAACTTCTAGCCAGATTATTGTCACCTATTTAATGGCTCATTGAGTTTATCTCTTTCCTTTTTTACATCAGAACTGCTTTAGTAATGTCTTGTAATAAAAATTAAACAACAAGCTGAAATTATAAAAAAAAAAAGCATCTGTGCTTGGGGTTCCTGCTTTGTCCCATGTATTCAGATTTTTTTCCCTTTTTTATTGGATTTAAATCGTTTATTTCTGTTCTGGGTTATTTGCCATATGGTCGATGATCTTTAACATCGCCATTGCAGGTGGGGAATGGAATGGATGGTGTCCAGCGATTGTTATTTACATAGTTTAATAATATATTTATTGTTTGAATCCCAAGGGTCACACGCAGACGCTTTAGCGAGTTCAGTCTCTGCACAGTTGGGTTAACGAGCTATGTTCGATGAGGCTGTTTATCAACCTATGAAGACATTGTATGCCACTGATCCTTTGCACCATCTGTCGCACATCTCAAAAAAAAAAAACTATTCATTAAATCTATACCACTTCTGGGGTCTAACATGGTTTTAATGTGGTAACCAATGCTATCCTAGCTATCCTAGCTATAAGACCGGGAACGGGGGACTAATAAAAGTATTAAAAAAAAATTGGGCAGACTAGATGGACCGAATGGTTCTTATCTGCCGACACATTCTATGTTTCTATGTTTCTATGCATAAAGGGATAAGCACACTCATTAAACAGGTTAGATGTTAAGCGTACAGTTTCTCAGAATGACATTAAAAACAGATTTAAAAAATGGAGATTTTGTCACATTATATGGCCATATCATGTTAGCCACCACTGCATCAAAGTGCTCCAATTTGTGTTGGTCCAAACACCAAACATGTTCAACATTCTTAACAGAATTAAATCTCTTGAAATATATAACTTACAAGGGAACTAAAGGAATTCCATTTCATTTATAAATCAATTTGGATCCCGTGATAGGTGGGGAGCTCAAACAGGAAGCCCAGTCGGGACCTCTAGTATTAGGCAATATATAGAAAGGGAAGCATGAAGCTTTAAAGAGAAAGGGAAAAACTTCTGTTTCCATTTATTGTCTAATATGGGAACCAGTGAGGTTGAGAATTTTGGAAACATTGTTTTGCACTGTGAATGTCGGCAATATAAAAAATAAATAAATGGATATTTAACAGCATATTGCCTAAATAAGGCACCTGCCCTCTCTCAAGGCCTTCAGGTAGGTCATACTGATATTACCACTGGGGTTCACATTACAACTCTGTGGCACACATGTGACAAACGTCACCACGTACACAGCCAATCAGAGCGGGGGCTCGCCCCACTCTGACAGCTATATGCGAGGCAGCTGTCGGTCAGAGGATAAAATGGTGTGCACTATCAAAAGTACTATCAAAAGTACACGCCAGTTCATCCTCACACTTGGGACAACTAACTTTTCACTTGTGCTTTTATATTAGAAGCACAAGTGAAAAAAATGGTGGAAATTTAGTGATATAAATCTGCACTATTACAACTAGACAGCACTGGTTCACAGTACACAGCGGTAATGTCTCAAGTCTGCAGTTGTAACATGGCAAACATGCACCATAAATCACACAGTGCCAGTGCCAAGAACTCTCGGTGGGCCATCCTGGTAGAGGATTTATGAGAGGTGAAAGTCCTCCCTGGCCCTACATGATGTACAGGAATCTCACTGAAAGGATTTGCCCAAGATCTGAAGCCGTTAATGCTCAGGACCTCTCAGATCTGTGACACACATCCCAAAACCAACCAGCTAACATGCAAAACGTGTGACCAAACACATCCCTCCTGGGACTCTCAGACTATCCCATCCACCAGATTACATAAGCAGATTTGCAAGCGAAATGCACAACTTTCAATGACAAATGGTGTCATAAACAGGATACACAACGGAGATACCTAAAGTTTTGGGATGTTCAAAAAGGGTGTAAATTCTGTTAGACATCAGAACTCAACAATAGCAGGGTTAAAAATCAGTTTCTTGTAGTGTTAAAAATAAATTTTAGCATCCATTTATAGGTGGCACAGCATCCCGACACTGAGACCAGTGATGCAGGTAGGGTTGTGGGCATTAAAAATACCACTTGCTTGGAATATAATCCCAGATGCTGCATGAGCTATTTCAATTTGTTTGTTTTTTCTTATGACTGATATTTTTGGGTGCTTTATTCCAACAATAGACTGTCAGAGAGTGCAGATTTATCAGACAGGTTAGAGTTCATTGGAAAGCAAACCCGTCTAGACATTCAAAACGAGTCTCAGCAGAGCTATTAATCAGTCACTAACAAGGAAGGTTGATGTGACTGGCTCCCATGTATAATGGCTACAGCCTAAGCTCAGTAGTCATCTGCATTTGTAAGCTGTGTGCTTTTCACAAAGGATTAAATCGAGTTCTTAACCCAAGCATAAACATGCACAGGGAAAGGTCAGTACTGTAGTTACAGCTTTCGCTAATGGCATTCTTAATAAAAACAACTGAAAATATTTCTATTTCCTCTTTAGGAAATTGATTTTTATGATCATCGAAATAGATGTCCTCAGACAAGTTAATTATGCTTTTGCTAAGTCACATAACCAAACCTCTCATTCCTGTTACGTTTATACACTTGGCACCAATATCACAATGGTTAGCAGTGCATTCGTTTTTGTTGTGTTGTTCTTCATAGTTGTTTAAAACTTTGCAACTTTGGCAGAGGATGTCCCAGGACACAAGGGGGCAGAACCCCAGTCTAGGACTCTTCATCATAGCTGTTTCCCCGTTGCATTTACTTCGCACACTGTTCAGCATTGCTTTTTCGGTGCAGAAATGTCAGCGCCAACAAATACTAACCCCCAAAACCTAACACTAACCCCTAATTCTAAGTGTAAAATTAACCCTAAAACTAACCACAACCTCCAACACTAACTCTAAAACTAACCCTTATAGTAACCCCTAATCAATAATGCTAACAAAAAACTAATCCCAAACCCCAATACCCTAATACTAAAACTAATATCCAAGTACCAACACTAAACAAACCATACAACTAATCTGCACCCCGTAATACAAATCTGCTTTGATGATGCAACCTACAGCGCCAAGCTATCAGAAGCTGTAAGTCCCGCGATGAAGCGGCCATGACGAAACGGCCGCAAAGAACCGTAACATTCCAATATCTCCAAACTGTTCCACTTTATGCGGGACAGTCCTGGAATGTTCTACCTCTCTCTCTCTCGCTCTCTGGGACAGAAAGTAGGATTTTTACAGATGCACTGACCCGCGATCTCCCACACCCCAGGTTTGGATGCAGACAGCAGGTGGATAATTGTGAGATCTATTCATCGTTCTGCTGTCAGCAAGAAAACCTGTAACAATTCAGATCATGTGTTTGACAGGAACGGCAACTTAGGATACAAGTAGTAAATGGTAGGGAAAATAATAGTTGGAGTGAGCCTAAAACCTAAAAGGGGTTCTTGCAACCGTAGAGCCAAGCAATGTTTTGTCTTGTTTTTTAAAAAGCAATTGTTTCCATTTAATTTAGCACTGTCTGAAAATACAGTGTTTTACAGTGCCTCTGTGTCATTTTATAATCTATTTCTCTTTCATGAAGGAGGCCGGCTTAATGAAGTAGAAATCAAGTTCCCAAGAGAGTCTGCCACTCTTGTGTGGTTTAATGTCTAGACTGTTGCCAGCACAGGGTAATTTATAGTGGGGGGTTGTACATGATGCCAATCATATACAAAGACATATTTTAAAATTAAAGACATCTCAATGTCTCTGTCCTGATAAAAAATTTTTTATAAATTAATAGTAATCAACAGTAAATGCATAAACTTGTGATATGGTGCCAATGAGCAGTATATGCTTAATCACAGTATATGATGCCAATAAGCAGTAAATGGATACACATTTTAAATGATGCCAATGAGCAGTAAAGGCATACACTTTGTGTATCATGCCAATGAGCAGTAAATGCACAATTGTTGTATATGATTTCAGTCATATAAAGTACATTTATGGAAATCAGTGAAATCTCAATTTATTCTTTCTGGTGAAATACTTAATAAATAATAATCAGCAGTAAATGTATACATTGTGTACATGGTGCCAATGAGCAGTAAGTTTATGTCAGCACGCTCACTTGTTGTTTCTGGGATTGATCTCTGAGAGGCTTGCGCAGTCTAGACCATGTTACTTCTAAACCAGGGTACAAAAAAAAAGAAGAGGTTGCAACAAGTGTCTTGTAGTATTTTATTATTTCAAACAATTGTTCTATAAACGTATTTCTTTATTGCTTCAAAACTCTTTTGCAACATATTATTCCACAGTTACAGGTGTTATGAAACAAGCCTAGATTGTGTTCCTTTAAGTCGTGTGGAATAATTAAGTACCAATTTGCTATTCTTCATCCCTGATTCCTGAATCCTTGATTTGGACTTACAATAATGACCTCCCCAGCCTCACACAGCACTACTGAACGCTTTCACATAACACTGTGTAGCAAACAATAGAGACTAATAGCCCTAGGGTTGCAACAGATTGTGTGAAAATAATTTATTCTCTTGTAGATTATAAAATATACTTGAATTTGAAAATAAGATGACAGCAGTAAGAGCAACAAGAGTGTTATTGTTAAATTAAAGAGGCAGTATAGTCAAAAAAAATGTGTGTTTTTTCCTCCTAAATAAATATTTATTTATATTTTAATTTCCTTTCTACCAAAAAGCTATACAAGATATTAGTAATTGTAGCTGATTATTTACCCAATTAGCTTCCATTTTAAAATGAATCGCGTAACTTTAATTTCCTGACCCCCTCCCCCCTGCAGTGACCTACAATGTTTTAATATTTACACCTTCAGTCAGAGTTTATGAAAAAGCAACATTGTCCATAGATTCTCTCTACAGAGATCAGCTGTCAAATGAATCTTCCCTAGTGCTAGAAATGTCTACACTTGAAGTTTAATAAATTAGCAATCGCAAGTTAAATAAAAAGTAAATTCAAAACTTATTTTACTCATCATAAAGTGGTCTTTTATTTAACCCCTTCATGACGCTAGGTGCTTGCGTCCCAAACGACGCAAGCAACAAAACGTCACAAATTGTTCCTGGCCACCCGAGGAACACTTTGGCAGAGACCCGATCAGGGTCTTAATAGACCCTGTGGGTCCCTGCCAAAAGATCCGGACGTGTGACGTCACGGAGGCATGCCCGAACCCGGAAGTTCGGGCACGGCGCGATTTGGAGAAATGTAGCCGGTGCTCGCTTTGAGCACCGGCTACATTCTCCCTGTCGGACTGAGGTCACTCAAAGTGGCCTCAGATGACAGGTGGGATCCCGCTGTAAGTGCCTGCAGCGGTATACGAAAACAGCTCCTCGCGGGGAGCTGCGATGAGCTGTTTAACAAAGGACGTTCTATGTCGTCCTAACGACTTTAAGGCACTTAAAGTCAGGACGGCATAGAACGTCCTAACGTCACAAAGGGGTTAAGGAAAAGGACATTTCTTTCTGTTACTACCTCTTGAATACAACACAAGCTTCCAAGTTTAACGCCCGTCTAAGTTTAAACTTACAACAGGATAACTGTAATTGGGATTTGTGCACAAGAAAGGCATGTTATAGGCAGGGGGGTAGGAAAGCAGCAGATGATGTACCTTTCAATGATGGCAAAAACTCCTACAGTAAATGCATAATTTTTGTATGATGCCAATGAACAGTAAAAGCATAATCATTGTGTATGATGCCAATCAGCAGTAAAAGCATAATCTTTGTATATGATGCCAATGAGCAGAAAAAGCATAATTGTTGTGTATGATGCCAATCAGCAGTAAATGCATGATCTCTGTGTATGATGCCAATGAGCAGTAAATGCATGATCTCTGTGTATGATGACAATCAGCAGTAAATGCATGATCTCTGTGTATGATGCCAATCAGCAATAAATGCATGATCTCTGTGTATGATGACAATCAGCAGTAAATGCATGATCTCTGTGTATGATGCCAATCAGCAATAAATGCATGATCTCTGTGTATGATGCCAATCAGCAGTAAAAGCATAATCTCTGTGCATGGTGACAATCAGCAGTAAATGCATGATCTCTGTGTATGATGCCAATCAGCAGTAAATGCATAATTGTTGTGTATGATGCCAATGGGCAGTAAAAGCATAATTGTTGTGTATGATGCCAATCAGCAGTAAAAGCATAATCTCTGTGTATGATGCCAATCAGCAGTAAATGCATGATCTCTGTGTATGATGCCAATCAGCAATAAATGCATGATCTCTGTGTATGATGCCAATCAGCAATAAATGCATAATCTCTGTGTATGATGCCAATCAGCAGTAAATGCATAATCTCTGTGTATGATGCCAATCAGCAATAAATGCATGATCTCTGTGCATGATGCCAATCAGCAATAAATGCATGATCTCTGTGTATGATGCCAATCAGCAGTAAATGCATGATCTCTGTGTATGATGCCAATCAGCAGTAAATGCATAATCTCTGTGTATGATGACAATCAGCAGTAAATGCATGATCTCTGTGTATGATGCCAATCAGCAATAAATGCATGATCTCTGTGTATGATGCCAATCAGCAGTAAATGCATAATCTCTGTGTATGATGACAATCAGCAGTAAATGCATGATCTCTGTGTATGATGCCAATCAGCAGTAAATGCATGATCTCTGTGTATGATGCCAATCAGCAGAAAATGCATGATCTCTGTGTATGATGACAATCAGCAGTAAATGCATAATCTCTGTGTATGATGACAATCAGCAGTAAATGCATAATCTCTGTGTATGATGACAATCAGCAGTAAATGCATGATCTCTGTGTATGATGCCAATCAGCAGTAAATGCATGATCTCTGTGTATGATGCCAATCAGCAGTAAATGCATGATCTCTGTGTATGATGCCAATCAGCAGTAAATGCATAATCTCTGTGTATGATGACAATCAGCAGTAAATGCATGATCTCTGTGTATGATGACAATCAGCAGTAAATGCATAATCTCTGTGTATGAGGCCAATCAGCAATAAATGCATAATCTCTGTGTATGATGCCAATCAGCAGTCAATGCATAATCTCTGTGTATGATGCCAATCAGCAGTAAAAGCATAATCTCTGTGTATGATGACAATCAGCAGTAAATGCATGATCTCTGTGTATGATGCCAATCAGCAGTAAATGCATGATCTCTGTGTATGATGCCAATCAGCAATAAATGCATGATCTCTGTGTATGATGCCAATCAGCAATAAATGCATGATCTCTGTGTATGATGCCAATCAGCAGTAAATGCATGATCTCTGTGTATGATGCCAATCAGCAGTAAATGCATAATCTCTGTGTATGATGACAATCAGCAGTAAATGCATGATCTCTGTGTATGATGCCAATCAGCAATAAATGCATGATCTCTGTGTATGATGCCAATCAGCAGTAAATGCATAATCTCTGTGTATGATGCCAATCAGCAGTAAATGCATGATCTCTGTGTATGATGCCAATCAGCAGTAAATGCATGATCTCTGTGTATGATGCCAATCAGCAGTAAATGCATGATCTCTGTGTATGATGACAATCAGCAGTAAATGCATAATCTCTGTGTATGATGACAATCAGCAGTAAATGCATGATCTCTGTGTATGATGACAATCAGCAGTAAATGCATAATCTCTGTGTATGAGGCCAATCAGCAATAAATGCATAATCTCTGTGTATGATGCCAATCAGCAGTCAATGCATAATCTCTGTGTATGATGCCAATCAGCAGTCAATGCATAATCTCTGTGTATGATGCCAATCAGCATTAAAAGCATAATCTCTGTGTATGATGCCAATCAGCAGTAAAAGCACAATCTCTGTGTATGATGCCAATCAGCAGTAAATGCATAATCTCTGTGTATGATGCCAATCAGCAGTAACTGCATAATCTCTGTGTATGATGCCAATCAGCAATAAATGCTGAAGAGCAATAGTGAAAACATCTACAGTGAAGAGCAAACACTGTCAAAAAAGCCTGAGGTTCTTTGCCTGTGGTGATTGTCGTGCCTTTTTTTAAGTCTTTTTTCAACCTAAACTACTTTATAACTATGAATAAAGTTTTGGAATTTTGAAGTCATCAGTTTGTGTTGTGTTTGTGGGGCCTACACGTAGCGTGAGGCTTTGTATAATTGTTATTCCTTTTGTATTATTAGCAGCAAAAGTAAAGATGTCAAGGTATCTCCCCCTGGTCACCTAGATATAAAGACCCTTGTATATATCTCACATACTTAATTATAAATTGTGAGGGACCAAACTTGGTGAGCTTCTCCTACTAGAAGAGCTCAGCTGACCATGGATTTTGCATACTTTAAATCATTCAAAGCTATCTCTTTTCAAACATGAATTATGCATGGTCCAATCTGTTCTTCTTGCAGGTTAAGCTCACCGAGTTTGTCCCTGCACACTGTATGGCTAACTTGAAATGGAATGTTGAGTCGCCTCCAACTTAGTGATTCGATCCACAGTTAAAATGAAGATCAGACTTGGTGAACTAACATAAAAAGAAACTTTACAAATAAAGTTTTCTCCACTCAAAGACTTCCACAAGGTCAGTTAGATCATTCGTGCTTATTATGTCTAAACAACTGACCCACGTCAGACCCCACTGACCATTTAGTTTCCCTCAGGGTCAGGCCCTCTCCACATCCCAATCCTCCCTGATTTCTCTTAATGTTACTTAATAACCAAAAGACTGGCGGCTAATTGGCAGTGCATCCGAAACTCCTGTTCATCAAACTTTGTTATGCTGAACATGCGTCTGTATGGCTTGAAGCTTTTCATTAGTAAGGGAAGCCTGAAAACACAAGGGTCCCCAGGGTGACCTTAATTTTGAAAGTTTCTTTTACAATGACTTCTTATGAGGCCACCGGAAAAAAAAAAAATTAAAAAAAAAAAAAAGTGGATTTATGTATCAAATTAATTGCCTGTTCATTCATATTCCAAGAAAGGTGGAGAGCGTTTTCAATGAACTCTCAGTAATGAAATTCCATCCTTTTCCTATTCCTTTTTATCCAGGGGCATATCAGGGGCAATATTAATTATGCCCCAATTCCATGAGGTTTATCATCTTCTCTCAGATTTAAAAGTATCCAAAATCAACCCTGAAGATCAATAGCATTCTAGACCTTTACTTCCCACCCAAACTTTCAAAAATATTTTCTCATTATTATTATTATTATTATTCCATCGCTTGCTCATCAGTTTGTAATTCTAGATAATTCATTATTTTATGTTTTTTATCATTATGCTCGTTATGCATATAGTAATATGCATAATATGTACTTGAGCCTGTGACTAGCTTAGCGCACCGACATTTTTCTTTTCCCTGCTTGCACATATTTGAGGTTGTTGGCTTCTCATTGTCTGGTTGCAGCTTGCTGTTATTGGGTTAATTGGGAGGAGGTTTAATTGCACCTCTTCCAACATATAAAACAGGTTTTGGTAGCAGTATAAACTGCTTTGTGTGCTCACTAGATAGGAGGTGAGAGTAGGTTCTCACCTTATTGAGAGTGTGCCTTGAAGTGGCGGGTGAGCTTAATTATGCTTTGGCCAATTCATATAACCAAAACCTCTCATTTATATTATGTTTGTATATTGGTTGCCACCTTTATTAGGGTGAGAATATATGTTTTTTATATACATTGTACAGCCAATACCACTGTATTTGCAGCCTGCTCACACCTGTTTGGTAAGCATCATGTTATACATTTATATTATTTGATGCCTACTGTATTTCAGATGAAGATATATGGCATTGCATGGCAATATCATGCTTAGTCTAATATTACTTTGATGTTCATCGATGTTGGGAGTTCCAGGTAAACCCTTTGTTTGCTAAATCTCCTAAACCACATTAGATTTGTCAAAGGCCTTTCTGCTCTATATGGTATCTATTCAGGCTCTATTCAGCATCACTGTACTGCCCCAGCATCAAGGAATCCTTCGTTTCTCATTCTCCAGTATAACAGAACCTGCATTCCTCTTGCACAGCAACATATTTATTTAGTGTATCTTCTAGCAAAGCATATTACACCCTGGTGGTCCTGTGGGGGTTCAGTGCACTGATGCTCCCAGCAACAAGAAAGATCAAAAAATGAAGTGTGAACTGGAAAAAACTACACTCTTATAGGGCTATTCACTAAAAGTGAATAGCAAGTGAGTTTAGGTGAGATGAACAGTTCATCCATCTATAAATTGTGCAGGAACTAACCTGAGGAGTTAGTCAGGGGGAACTAACCAGGTTTGTTCCTGCACAATGTATAGCTGAATTGGTAAGATAGAATGTTTATCTCAACTCACCTGCTATGCACTTCAACTCACCTGCTATTCACCCCAACTCACCTGCTATTCACTTCAACTCACCTGCTATTCACTTTAATTCACCTGCCATTCACTTCAACTAACCTACTATTCACTTCAACTCACCACTTAATGAATAGCGCCATTTGAGGACTATTAACTAAAAGATGAGTTGCAGGTGAGCTGTAATGAACATTTCCTCTTACCAATGTAACACTACATTATGCAGTGACCAGCCTGGCAAGTACCTCCTGCAGAATACATTGTCCACCTGACCTCTTCTAGCAGTAGAAGTTACCAGGCTTGGTCCTACACAATGTATAGGTCAGTAATTGGGATGAAATGTTAATTGTAACTCACCTGGAACTCACCTTTTAGTAAATAGACCCCTCCACCTCTACTCTATTAGGCATTCAATGCCAAAATGGAAAGATAGCCAAAGTTGGGTAATAAAGATCTTCCTCAGTACAGACACAACATTTGATGGAAAAGGGATTTAACCAAATATTACAGCCTAGTATTACAAAGCTTCCATCTGCAGCTGGATGGCAAAGAAAGATAAATAAGTATCTGGTTTAGGTACCTTGGTGATTTAGTAAGCCTCCTTCCTCAGGGACCCTCCTCAGCAAAACAAAGAGAAAAGTATAGCATGTATAGATCGTTATATAATATTTGTTTTCTTGTTTTTGCCATTCTTTATGCACTTTTTTTGTATTTTAAATATGGGCAGTATTCCCATTTTATAGGGTCTTTACAATATAGAGCAATTTGTTACTAATTGGATTCAGATCAGGTATAATTGCTGAATGGATGCCCAGAATTCGGCTACACAATATATTCGGAATATCACTCTGAATTGGCCATTCGGTTACCGGATCGTCGAATGTATTCAGATAGGGACACTTTCCTAAATCGTATCATTTCGGCTACACAATATGCAAAGATCAGCCACGAATACAATTCAGATTTGGGCCTAATATCTACATTTTGGTCATTTTAATTCGCCTGTTCTGAGCTGGAGAATTTAACTTTAAAGACCTCTAAAGTACACACAAAAAATCCTTTTAATCTATGTTTTTCACACGGACATGACTATGTATATACCCTAATATCATTCCCAATACAAATATTCACAATTAGCATATTTGGAAAAAATATATATATGTCCTATACATACAACTATGGACATGGCAAAAACACATCCAAATGGGTTATGCAGATAAAGAATACACACCAATGAATAAGCACAATAAAAAGGAAGGTGTACACATGTACTAAGATGTGTGTATATATATAGTTCCTGTTATTCACAATCACAGACCATCACCTCTGTAATAACAAAGAAAACATTTTTTCAATGCAATGTAAACAGCTACATGGACAGTGAAATTGATGTGAGTATGCAGGGATAGCATATATATTACATGAAATTGGAGGAATTCCTTAATATTGCATGGGTTCCGAGTGACCTGAATGCTGCAGTACACACCCTAATCCACTGGTGAGATTAGCGATCAGATAAAACCCCACACGATTCACACAACCCAATCACTATCATTATCTAACGGAGCAAGATTCACACAAACTCCCATTGCTACCCCCAGGCAGAGAAGGAAGTTTGTTGTTGGGAGTGACTGTAAGAGAGATGGACGCCCTCTTCCTCTACCTCGCCCATTGGTTCAGGGTGGCCGGGAGGGGGACCCAGAGAAATACCCAGAGGAAGACTCAGATGGAGGCCCAGAGGGAGGACAACCAGGGATCATTGCGGAGTATCCTGCTATGGTCAGAGGGCCTAGGCACATGCTTGCCAGGGATATCATGGAAAGGTACCCTGACCACCAACTCTGCTTTTGAATCAGTGTTAAATTGTCCATGATGACTGACTTGCGCCACTATTTGGGGGTCATATCACAATATATATTGTAGCTTGAAAATTCGGCTTCCCATATGTCCCCGATATACCATGAATCTTTCTGCACTTCGGGCCAATTACTTTGGGCCAGAAGTTCAGCGTATATTGTGTACACACTTATACATACTGTATTTGTGTATAAATAGCAAGAAAAGAAAAACAAGAAAAAACATCCGCCTCCAAGCATTCAGAACCAAAGCATAGCTGAATTATCTTTTAAAGTGGGATAATGTTTTATATGTGCTACATGTACATGTATTTTATGTTTTACATGTTTTTAATGTATTACACTGCATAAAACCGTACACTGAAGAACATACTTGAAAATGAAAGAAATCACAATGCATATCTACTGGGAAAACGCTTGGATGCTTAGCTCCATGACCTAACCACCACTACCCAGACATAACCACAAACCTACCAAGCCCAATAAAAAACACACACAAATTGATAACGGATAAGGGCTTGGCCACAGCTTTTTTTTTTTTTTTTATAAACCAGCAACTTTTACCATACCAGGACGTCATGAGGAGAACTGGACATCACGGGTCTGGGGCTGAGGGGATAGTAAACGTTGACCCTCGACCTGCTTGGTCAGTTTTGGAATGGAACCTGAATGCTAACCTGCGAGGGATAGATTTGAACATCCTCAACAAGGTAGAATTCGACGAAGAGCGGGAAGCTAGGACCTCTCCGACTCGGAATGAAAACATAATGGCAATGGCAACCTGGACTCATACCGGGAAAAACATACTTCCAGGAGATTGGTTAGCAGAGAGTGTAGCAATGTTAGGATCTGGGAACCTGCCTTTTTTCCATCCCAGTGCAACCTTACATTTGGAAAAATCCCGGGTAACATCCTGACAACCAAAGGAATGAAGTAGGAAGGACAAAGCCGACAGTCAACGTTCCGCAGTGGAACCCAAAGAGTCAGAGGACAGAAGACGAGCAAGGTAATTAAGTATAGCAGACCATCGACCTTGAAGGGTGCTGTCCCACAAACCTGGCTCATCAGAGTCAGATGTGAGACACAGCAGAGAGTAAACCCGTCTGCATTTTTTTAAGATCACATTCGGGTTTACGCCATACTGTCTGGACATGTTTTTTTTTAACCTGTCCTTCAAATCTTTAGGTGGTCTTCCGCTTCGTGGCTGAGTTGCTGCAGTTACTAAACACTTCCACTTTCCAATAATAACACGCCCGAATTCATTGAGCTCTTTAGAATGACCCATATGTTTGTAAAGGCAGACGGCATGGCTTGGTGCTTAATTTCTACTGATCGAAACACCTGTCCCAATACTTTTGTCCATATAGTGTTTATGCATCTCTGTTTCAAACGTCACTGTTTGTATTTTATATCTTTTCTAACCCCGATAGAAGAAACTTTAATAATCCTATGGATTTAGAAGTTAATTTATATTCTGCACCATGTTCTAGGGTTGACTCATGGTGATGAGCGGCTATTCCCAGCGAGATCCCCAGTGACCTTCAACATATGGTTCCCACTCGGAAATCAGCAAAACATGTAAAAAAAAAAAAAAATTGCAATTTTGTGTCAGCTGCACAGAGACTCACATAAATATGTCCAGAAGTGGATGTTTTATATCTTTCAAGTCACATTTAGTTAGGCAAGTGGAACTGTTATATGCGAAGGGAACAGCTCAAGGAATTTGGAATTTGAAAGGGAAAAAAAAAGGACAGGCGTGTAATTGATGTTCCTGTCAAATTCACCCAAATAAACTGGAATAAGTATTTTATAGAGGTCAATAAACTGTACGCTTGTGCTAAGCTGCCTTCATATTAATTGGTCATGTTCTGAATGCTGCAGTAAAAAAAATGCTGGGTTTCGCTTAATAACATTTTCTTCCCGCTTTCCAATGTATATATTAAGATGTTTTAACCAGAAATGCGTTTGGAGACTATTTGCAGCCTGTTTATTCAACCGCCCCAGCGTTCCAGTCAAGGGGAAGTCCTCCCGAAATTAAATCAAATAAAGAAATTAATTAAAAAAATTAATAAATGTAATTGTATTAAAAAAAAATTAAATACAAAAAGAAATAATACGTAAATAAAAACAAATGAAATAAATATAAAAAAAACACATTATAATAAATTAATGATACTATTATAAAAAAGATTATACTAATGTTATCCATATTCTAGTAATAGATATAATATAAATGTTACAAATTAATTTTTTATTGGCATGTTAATAGTTTCACCATGACATAATAGCATATTTATCACTTAAAAAATAAATGTTTATTAAAATATGCTATGAATGGTGCAGATACCTGGTCAGTGGTCACATCATGTAATTTAAAATACACATATCGAATACAACACTTAGTAAGGCCAATAACATTTTGTAAATGGCCATGTATACATTTATATAAATATATAATCATATATAATTGTATCTACTGCCATAAGAGTTCTTTTGTTATGACAATGCCGGTAATGTCACGCCAGCTACGGGTTAGAATCACATCACCAGTTATTGTTTATCGTCAATAGCTGTTATATGGCTGATTTTCAATGTTGTTTAGAGATCCCTTCTCCGAAAGGATCCGAAATACATTGCGTTGGAGCCATAACATGTGCTCGCACTGCTATTAAAAACACTTATACTGATTTGCATCGTACTCAAGTCAATAGTAAGGCTCTAAAACCTATTTACACTCTGTTTATAATGGGGTATTAATAAAATAACATGAAAAGTCGTGGGTTGGAAGCACTCTCTGTTTCTCCGCCATGGGCTCTGTGCCAGACCACCAGTGGCATCTTCCAGGCAGATGCGCATTTTCCAGCTGTGCCAGCAGGGCCCACATTCCATGGCGTCCCATCAGGCGCGTATGCTCCATACGTCCTCAGTGTGTGCCGCACACCTAGCACGGAGCGGCGCTGTCTATTTCAGGAGTTTGTGTGCTCCGAACAGAGAGAAATACATCCAGGGGACAGATGGCAGCTGCAAATTGGGCAACAGAGGCACTCACTTTGCCAATTCGAGAAGCATGAAAATTCATATGCTTTTAGTGCTGGTCGAATTGGCAACAGAATGAGTGACTCTGTTGCCGAATTTGCAGCTGTCGTCGGCCCCTCGGATGTAACTCGTGTATTACCGTGCTGTTCGCAGCACACAAACCCCCCAGAATACACGAGACACATCATGCCCACGAGTGACATCTGTGCTCCAGATTGGCAGCACGCCTGTCTCTCAGGGGCACGATCCACCCCGCGTCACATGCCCCCTCACCCTTGTACGACCGAGTGAAGAATTAATATTGATGTGCCCTGTTAAAGAGATATTTATATTTTTAATCCCTCCTGTGCCAACGACATGACAGGGGTGTTTAATTCAAGGAGCGATATTTATCCCCTCATTCCGCAAGCTACTTTTGCTTGTGATGGCGTCCTGAGTGCCTCACTAGCGTTGTAGTGTATGTTTCTATTTGCTGTTCTTCTGTTGATGACCTGGTTCTGTCCTGACGCCTTTGTCCGCTGCCCGTCCTGACTCCTGCTTGTATTTCACCGCTTCTAGATTCGGCCTGTATCCTGACTTCTCATCTACAGAGCGAATCCTACTATACTTTGACTGGCGGCTAAAGCCAATATTCCTAGATTTGCTGGGACAGTCCTGCTTTCTGAGGTCCTATCACGCCAAATTTGCGTTTAGCCTGCTGCCTAAGCTCAGTATTCTGTACTGAGTACACACGATCATGTAAGTTGTGGGACATCCCCTAAACCCATCCACTTTAGACCCCACCCCTACCACGTCCTGGAACACCGTGGCAAGCAATGAAAATACATCTAAATTATACATCTTAAATAAAATTCCCATAATTCCATAGTCCAATGGCTCGGAGTGACACATTTTCAGAGAGATACACAGACAATTCAGTTTCTACCATTTGTACAACAGAATCCAAAAGCTAATATTGAACAAATACATTTTTTTTATTCATGGTTGTAACAGAATCCAGTGCACAATTGAATAAAATCAAAGACAATAGAAGAACACAGCTGCATAATCATCCCAGCAATTTCACCAAAACACTAATTATAGAGCCTTGGTCATGAAAAAAAAAATGTGTTTCGCACAACACATATTCCAGTGATGTTTAATAAAAAGGACATTATTATTACTCATCGACTGTGAATAATCTTGCCTGGAATTGAGCACCATTTTAGATAGTAGATAGTACCCCTTGTGGGAAAACGCCAACTTGAAAAGTACATACTTTTTTAAAATGTATATTAACGTTTATCATTTATAAAAATGCACTCATGTATTGAAATTTGAATGACTGCTTTATAAATGTTTAATCTACTCATATATACCAGGTTTGCATCTTCTACTTATCCTCTCAGTCAGCTCTCCAGCATTTGGCTGGCGCTTGGGAGACACAAAAAAACCCAAAGTTTTTATAAAATGCATGTGTGCGTCTATATATATATATATATATTGTACAGGACCCTGAACAATACACACATCTTCAGTTTCTTTTCCACCAGGTGTGTATCTAGTGTTGTCAGATCAGCCATCTGTTTACCAGATAGTCTAACCAGGGGCATCACTAGGGTTGGTGTCACCCGGTGCGGAAACTCATGGTGACACCCCCCTGGATTTCCTCCATACAATGCCAAACAGATTCCTTAGTAATGCCAGTTAGATGGCCTATTAACTATGCCACACACAGGAGCCCCATAACTATGCCACACACAGGAGCCCCATAACTTATGCAACACCAGAGCCCCATAACTTGTGCAGCACCAGAGCCCCATAAATTATGCCACACCAGAGCTCCACTATTTATGCCTCACCTCTGCCCAATTAATTATTCCACACACACAGGCGCCCCATAATTATGCCACACACACACAGGTGCCCCATAATTATGCCACACAAAAGAGTCCCTTAATTACGCCACACAAAAGAGTCACTTAATTATGCCACACATGGGGCCCAATAAATATGCCACACACAAGTGCCCCATAATTATGCACACATGGGACCGCCATTAATTATGCAATACACAGGAGCCCCACGAGGTGACAATCTTACAATTATAGATATCAGTAATATTGTGCCATTCAGATCCCAGTAGTATTGTCCCAGTCAGAGCCCAGTAATATTGTGTCACTCAGAGCCCAGTAATAGTGTGCCAGTCAGAGCCCAGTAATATTATGCCAGTCAGAGCCCAGTAATATTATGCCAGTCAGATACCAGTAATATAGTGCCAGTCAGAGCCCGGTAATAGTGTGCCAATCAGAGCCCAGTAATATTATGCCAGTCAGAGCCCAGTAATAGTGTGCCAGCCAGAGCCCAAGAATATTATGCCAGTCAGAGCCCAGGAATACAGGGAGTGCAGAATTATTAGGCAAGTTGTATTTTTGAGGATTAATTTTATTATTGAACAACAACCATGTTCTCAATGAACCCAAAAAACTCATTAATATCAAAGCTGAATATTTTTGGAAGTAGTTTTTAGTTTGTTTTTAGTTTTAGCTATTTTAGGGGGATATCTGTGTGTGCAGGTGACTATTACTGTGCATAATTATTAGGCAACTTAACAAAAAACAAATATATACCCATTTCAATTATTTATTTTTACCAGTGAAACCAATATAACATCTCAACATTCACAAATATACATTTCTGACATTCAAAAACAAAACAAAAACAAATCAGTGACCAATATAGCCACCTTTCTTTGCAAGGACACTCAAAAGCCTGCCATCCATGGATTCTGTCAGTGTTTTGATCTGTTCACCATCAACATTGCGTGCAGCAGCAACCACAGCCTCCCAGACACTGTTCAGAGAGGTGTACTGTTTTCCCTCCTTGTAAATCTCACATTTGATGATGGACCACAGGTTCTCAATGGTGTTCAGATCAGGTGAACAAGGAGGCCATGTCATTAGATTTTCTTCTTTTATATCCTTTCTTGCCAGCCACGCTGTGGAGTACTTGGACGCGTGTGATGGAGCATTGTCCTGCATGAAAATCATGTTTTTCTTGAAGGATGCAGACTTCTTCCTGTACCACTGCTTGAAGAAGGTGTCTTCCAGGAACTGGCAGTAGGACTGGGAGTTGAGCTTGACTCCATCCTCAACCCGAAAAGGCCCCACAAGCTCATCTTTGATGATACCAGCCCAAACCAGTACTCCACCTCCACCTTGCTGGCGTCTGAGTCGGACTGGAGCTCTCTGCCCTTTACCAATCCAGCCACGGGCCCATCCATCTGGCCCATCAAGACTCACTCTCATTTCATCAGTCCATAAAACCTTAGAAAAATCAGTCTTGAGATATTTCTTGGCCCAGTCTTGACGTTTCAGCTTGTGTGTCTTGTTCAGTGGTGGTCGTCTTTCAGCCTTTCTTACCTTGGCCATGTCTCTGAGTATTGCACACCTTGTGCTTTTGGGCACTCCAGTGATGTTGCAGCTCTGAAATATGGCCAAACTGGTGGCAAGTGGCATCGTGGCAGCTGCACGCTTGACTTTTCTCAGTTCATGGGCAGTTATTTTGCGCCTTGGTTTTTCCACACGCTTCTTGCGACCCTGTTGACTATTTTGAATGAAACGCTTGATTGTTCAATGATCACGCTTCAGAAGCTTTGCAATTTTAAGAGTGCTGCATCCCTCTGCAAGATATATCACTATTTTTGACTTTTCTGAGCCTGTCAAGTCCTTCTTTTGACCCATTTTGCCAAAGGAAAGGAAGTTGCCTAATAATTATGCACACCTGATATAGGGTGTTGATGTCATTAGACCACACCCCTTCTCATTACAGAGATGCACATCACCTAATATGCTTAATTAGTAGTAGGCTTTCGAGCCTATACAGCTTGGAGTAAGACAACATGCATAAAGAGGATGATGTGGTCAAAATACTCATTTGCCTAATAATTCTGCACTCCCTGTATTATGCCAATCAGATACCAGGAATATTATGCCAGTCAGAGCCCCCCCCCACCCCCCCACCCCCTCGGGACGCCACTGAGTCTAACGCATCTCATCTGTCTTGCTTTGCGCGTGACAGTCCCGGATTTGAGGCACAGTGGCGCTATCCTGCAGAGCTCTAACTTTGTTCCACTTTTCGGTAGAGAGAAAGAGTTTGGCAGGGCAGTGGGATTCAGAAATGCAATCCTTCAGTCCCAATCTTATTCTCCGGTGTCTGGGTGGTGGTAGCACGGACCCCCGAGCTTCCAGGCTCTGCCCCCAACATCCTGATTTGCCAGGGGGCAGAAGTTGGTAGGTATGTAACCTGCTAACATGTATAGCTTGGAGAAAAGATGTAACAGAGGGGATGTGATAGAAACATTTATATACATAAAGGGATTCAACACAGTAACGGAAGAGAGCATATTTAAAAGAAGAAAAACTACCACAACTAGAGGACATCTAAAATTAGAGGGGCTGAGATTTTAAAGTAATATCAGGAAGTATTACTTTACTGAAAGGGTAGTGGATGCATGGAATAGCCTTCCAGCGGAAGTGGTAGAGGTTAATACAGTGAAGGAGTTTAATCATTCATGGGATAGGTATAAGGCTATCCTAGATATAAGATAAGGCCAGGCACTAATGAAAGTATTACATTACTGAGAGGGTAGTGGATGTATGGAATAGTCTTCCAGTAGAAGAAGTAGAGGTTAATACAGTAAAGGAGCTTAAGCATGCATGGGATAGGTATAAGGCTATCCTAGATATAAGATAAGGCCAGGGACTAATGAAAGTATTACATTACTGAGAGGGTAGTGGATGTATGGAATAGTCTTCCAGTAGAAGTGGTAGAGGTTAATACAGTGAAGGAGTTTAAGCATACGTGGGATAGGTATCAGGCCATCCTAGATATAAGGTAAGGCCAGGGACTAATAAAAGTATTACATTAGTGAGAGGGTAGTGGATGCATGGAATAGTCTTCCAGTAGAAGTGGTAGAGGTTAATACAGTGAAGGAGTTTAAGCATGCATGGGATAGGTATAAGGCTATCCTAGATATAAGATAAGGCCAGTGACTAATGAAAGTATTACTTTACTGAGAGGGTAGTGGATACATGGAATAGTCTTCCAGTAGAAGTGGTAGAGGTAAATACAGTGAAGGAGTTTAAGCATGCGTGGGATAGTTATAAGGCTATCCTAGATATAAGATAAGGCCAGGGACTAATGAAAGGATTACTAAACTGAGAGGGTAGTGGATGCATGGAATAGTCTTCCAGTAGAAGTGGTAGAGGTTAATACAGTGAAGGAGTTTAAGCATGCGTGGGATAGGTATAAGGCTATCCTAGATATAAGATAAGGCCAGGGACTAATGAAAGTATTACTTTACTGAGAGGGTAGTGGATGTATGGAATAGTCTTCCAGTAGAAGTGGTAGAGGTTAATACAGTGAAGGAGTTTAAGCATGCATGGGATAGGTATAAGGCTATCCTAGATATAAGATAAGGCCAGGGACTAATGAAAGTATTACATTACTGAGAGGGTAGTCGATGTATGGAATAGTCTTCCAGTAGAAGTGGTAGATGTTAATACAGTGAAGGGGTTTAAGCATGCGTGGGATAGGTATAAGTCGATCCTAGATATAAGATAAGGTCAGGGACTAATGATAGTATTACTTACTGAGAGGGTAGTGGATGTATGGAATAGTCTTCCAGTAGAAGTGGTAGAGGTTAATACAGTGAAGGAGTTTAAGCATGCATGGGATAGGTATAAGGCTATCCTAGATATAAGATAAGGCCAGTGACTAATGAAAGTATTACTTTACTGAGAGGGTAGTGGATGCATGGAATAGTCTTCCAGTAGAAGTGGTAGAGGTAAATACAGTGAAGGAGTTTAAGCATGCGTGGGATAGTTATAAGGCTATCCTAGATATAAGATGAGGCCAGGGACTAATGAAAGGATTACTAAACTGAGAGGGTAGTGGATGCATGGAATAGTCTTCCAGTAGAAGTGGTAGAGGTTAATACAGTGAAGGAGTTTAAGCATGCGTGGGATAGGTATAAGGCTATCCTAGATATAAGATAAGGCCAGGGACTAATGAAAGTATTACTTTACTGAGAGGGTAGTGGATGTATGGAATAGTCTTCCAGTAGAAGTGGTAGAGGTTAATACAGTGAAGGAGTTTAAGCATGCATGAGATAGGTATAAGGCTATCCTAGATATAAGATAAGGCCAGGGACTAATGAAAGTATTACATTACTGAGAGGGTAGTCGATGTATGGAATAGTCTTCCAGTAGAAGTGGTAGATGTTAATACAGTGAAGGGGTTTAAGCATGCGTGGGATAGGTATAAGTCGATCCTAGATATAAGATAAGGTCAGGGACTAATGATAGTATTACTTACTGAGAGGGTAGTGGATGTATGGAATAGTCTTCCAGTAGAAGTGGTAGAGGTTAATACAGTGAAGGAGTTTAAGCATGCGTGGGATAGGTATAAGGCTATCCTAGATATAAGATAAGGTCAGGACTAATGATAGTATTACATTACTGAGAGGGTAGTGGATGTATGGAATAGTCTTCCAGTAGAAGTGGTAGAGGTTAATACAGTGAAGGAGTTTAAGCATGCATGGGATAGGTATAAGGCTATCCTAGATATAAAATAAGGCCAGGGACTAATGAAAGTATTACTTTACTGAGAGGGTAGTGGATGTATGGAATAGTCTTCCAGTAGAAGTGGTAGAGGTTAATACAGATGGGCCGAATGGTTCTTATCTGCCAACACATTATATGTTTCTATGTTTCTAATATACAATGCAATTGTGTCCACAGGGAAACAATGAATTAATCGAAAAAAGGGGATGCCATAGGAACTACCTTGAGTAATTAACTGATCTCCCTCAGAACACATATAGACGTTATCTATTCTGATGGGCCTCTTGTGAATAGAGAATGCCAGCCCAGCCACTATTTTACCTGCCGGCCAGTAAACAAATCGGCTTAAGTCCAATGTTAAGACCACGGTACCAATAGCACGGCCGAACATATAGTTGTATGCTTGGACGTTGGGGTCTCTGTCTATTTTTAATGCCAGTCTTGGGGAAATGTTTTTATGGTGGGTAGATGTACAGTTTGATTCCGCATTAATCTCCTTAGCAGTGCAAATGCTGAATTGTATTATTAAAAATGTTTCATTATCAGATGTGGGGGATTACTGTTTTTCTTTGGGACTATTAAGGGCTGTGGGGGCAGAAGGCAGGCAAAGGGAAGTATCTTTGTTATTTGAAGGATCTCAGAAGGGGAGGTGGTGGAATTAATTTGTTCTTTATTAAAAATGTTGTAAAACCCAATAAAAATAATGAATATATATATATCTTTCCTTTTCCAAATGGTTTTAAGCAGTATAAGTCCATTGATTAATGATCTAGAGTCACTTTCATTTCAATGACTGTTATAAATAATCTAACCCTAATGTTTGCAGAGCTCTCTAATGCTCACCCAGTGCAGCAGGTGTAGCACATAAAGATATTGCCAAAGAAGGAAAACTCTGCAGATTTTGTAAAAAAAAAAAAAAAAAAAAAAGATAAACTTTTCTCCCAAGGGAAACAAATCTCAGAGATACTAAATAATTATATTTATAGACCCAATAAGAAACATCACCTGTAGCTGCTATTTGTGGAAGCTGGGTATTAATCAAACTGATAGTTGGCCAGAAATGTTTTCTGTTTCTTAAAAAAAAAAAAAAAAACAATGTTCCAGTAAAGCTGCGTATATGTGCACAATTTACTGGGCGCCAAATGGTTTGTGCTACTTTCAGTGGCCAGGAATAACACAATATAAATTGCCTTAGCAAAGAGCAAGAAACTATTTGTAACAAGTGCTCAGCCCATGAATGTTGGTAACACAATCTATCTTATTGAAAGACCAGTGTATCCATGGAATGGCCAACCAGTGGAAATAGTACACACTAGCAGACATGTTAGAATGATTTGGCTTTATTAAATACCTCTTGTATAGCGTTACTGAGATAGATGGGCCGGTGGCTTAGTGCATGTGAACATCCATGTTTTGTGGTTAGTTTGTGGATTTGTTAAGTGCTAAGCGGTCCAAGACTATATGTTTAATATTGTCTACAATTGTAAAATATTAAAATAATTGAGATTAGTTTAAAATATATCTTGGCACTTTAATTTTCAAACTTATTGGACATATACATCCGGGGCGTATCCTGCCCCTGAGTCACGCAATACATCCGAGAGACCAATGGAAACATCGAATTCGGCATCAGTGTCACTCACTCTGTTGCCAATTCCAGCACTAGCACAAAAAGTATAAGAATATGACTTTCTATAATTTTCGAATTGGCAACTGAGTGAGTGACTGTGACTCCGAACTCCATGTCGCCGTCGGCCTCTCGGCTTTATTTTGTGTATTGCCAGGCTTTGTGTGCTGTTGTCAGGATCGCCGCAGTGACATCCCGACTGCCAAACGTGGTCGCCCCAGACGCACCCAACAGGGGATTTGAACTGTGGTTCTTCTGGATCATATCCTGCTATTTTGCCTCTGAGTCATTTCAGAACTTTGGATAGCTCCTGATTATGTTTGTATTGGCTGCAACACTAGGGGGCTGGACTTCACCAAAGGCTCCGACCTGTCAGTAACTCTCCAGCTGAATCACATACCTTATTAACAAGGTATAAGACACTGCCTCTCCCTAAGGGCCGTGTCAGTTCATAGACTCTGGATTCCTTGTTTGGTTCCTGTGATTTTGATTTCCAGTGTTCCTGATCATTTTTGGCTTTTGACCTTGGATTTGTTACCTGTTTATTCTGAATTCTAGCATCCTCTGACCTCTGGCTTACCCACGAAGATTCTTTTCCTCTTGTCCTTGTCTGTAACTTTACCTGGATATCCAGACCAGCCCCCGTGCACAAACTCACAGGCCACGTGGCTTCTTATCTGGTCACCCTGGTCTGTGTTTGTTTGCAAGGGTGAGCATCCATCTCTGCCTGAAGGACTCCCAACAAAGGTAAGCCCTGACAAAACATCTCTTCCCAAAGGACTCCCAACAAAGGTAAGCCCTGACAAAACATCTCTTCCCAAAGGACTCCCAACAAAGGTAAGCCCTGACAGCTGTCTGTTCACACAAGCCCTGGAAATACAGCACGGGATTGTGCAGCTGCACACTTAGCGCACATGGAGGAGCCGCATCTGATATACATTGATACAAATATAGATAAGGTGTCTGGTTGTTTGTTATTATGTATTGTGCAGAGTTGTGGACAGATTTTGAAAAACAAATAAATAAGAATTGGAATAAGGACTGTAGCAGAGACAAAAATTATTAGCAAGGAAATATACAAAATATACAAAACAAAAATCCTTAGCAGGGACTGTAGAAAAAACAGAGGAGGGGTAGAGAGAGTAAAAGAAGGGGTGAGTCCTTTAGGAAAGGGTGAGGCCTGAGAAGAGCAACTAAGCCGGAAAACTCTAGAGAGGGCAACTATGCAAGTAAACCATAGAGTGGATAACTTAGCTGTAGAAATTATGCTGTAGCCAGTTAGTCTCAAGAGATGCTGAACAACTTACCCATAGCTGCCAACATCGGCCATGTGACTGTGATTAATTAATTGGATTCTGTCTGTGCGTATATCCGTCCTACATACTGATGGGCTGCAATTTTCATGGTCTTTCTGAAGCATGTGGAACGAATATGTGTCCCTGGAAACAAGGCCAATGTTGGCAACCATGCTTCCCCTGGCTGGTTGAGCCCTCTAGGTTTGGTTTCCCAGTTCCTGGACAGGGTAGAAATCCAGAGCAGCTAAAAGCAGTGGATCAGTATCGCAGTACATTTCAGATTTAGCAGAGGATCCGGAACAGAGGAAGCAGCTCTCAGAAGTCAGGCATTCAACTTCAATGCAAAAGCCCTGTTTGCAAGAAACTGCAAGTATTTTTACAGGCTTTGTTGCACCAGCTAACGAGCCCACCTGACACCAACAGAAGGGAAGAAATACAAGCAAAACAAAACGGAAGGGAGTAGAAAGGAGGAACTTGAGCACAAAAATCAGACTTTGAAATGCATGTGTCAGGACTCAGGAGGTCAGGGTAGAACCAGGAGCCACCATAGTAAACATATATCATATTCAATAATAATATTGCATTAGGATAACTTTTTATGCACACATATTTTATCACTCCTTTTAGCACTTTCCATATCTTCACTCTAAGGCATTTTGCCAAGGAGAAGTAAGACACTTCCAATATTAAATCAACACGGTTCATTTCAAATATTAAAATGGATGTTCAGTATGAAGTATCCTCTCCACCGACAAAACATATAACCTTTTAGGTCCATGAATATTCCCAAGTCCTTTCCAAGTGGACTTTTTCCTACATATCAATGAACCCTGACAGGCAGGGAATTTGAACAAGGCTTATAATTAGTCAGCAACTAACAAGTACACGTCAACACCTCATTCATCTCAAACGAGCGATAAATAATTAATGACTTCATCCTCTGCTGCTAGAATAAGTGAAAGGGCTGTCCAAATTAGTCAGCTCTAATAACATACAGATGTTCCATTTCACGGAGACTCTTCAGATTTGCATATTCGTTTTACCTCTAAATATAACTTAGAACAAGAGGGGTGATAAACAGAAGGTAAGAGATGCACTAAAACATGATACACTGAGAGAGAAAGTTTGCATCAATGTTTTTATTTATCAGAAGCTAAAGTTATATGCTCATATGTTATGATGCTTTGGTAAATAAGGACAAGCAAACTGCAATTAGAAATGAACAGAGATGGCTATATATCAGCTAGACCAGGTAAGAAATATTATCAAGCCAGATGTTGTGGACTTCCTCTCCCATAATCCTCTTACAGCCGTAATGGGGGTGAACCATCAAGGGAAATGTAGTCCTCAACATCTGGAGTGCTTAAAAGGTTGCCTACCCCTGGACCAGGCCAATAAGAGCTGAAATTTAGGTCTGTGTTTAGAACATAGACAACTTAAAAAAGCTAATAAAAAAAAAAAAAGACTTTATTGGACATAGAACAATATCTAAACATGAATTGCCAAACATAAAATGCAGAAAATGGTATAAAAATAATCACACAAAAGTTAAAGGCATATTAAAAGATATATTCACATACTAGTATATTAGGATACGTCATTTTTTGTTCTGCCTCTATTAGATTCTATCATCAACAAAAAAAACTCCCCACAGTGCTTTTAGTACTAAAGTTTGCAGTATATGAATGAACATAATAGAACATTGACGTCTGATTTTATAAACATGGCTTACCACAGGCTATTAAAGGCTTGTATGCATAATGGATATATAGATATACATCACAGTTTTTTGTTTAAAAAGTATGTTAAACAGTGCTTGTCTATTTGGGATTATTTATTATTTATTTGGCTTTGAATGTGGCAAATAAGTGCAGCTGTAATATCAGTATGGAATGCACTTTATTTGCCTAGTGGGCAAATGTTATGTGCTCTGGTTACACATGCCCCTGAGTACTCCCAATGTGGTGCTTCTCAATGGGATAATCAGAGGTGCCTGGGAGAGCGGGGGGGAGGGGGGGCAGTGGGTACAGCAGCACTACCAAGTACCCCCACAGTGGAGATCCAGAAGAAGATCCTCACCCTGCAGGTCCTGAAGTACACAGTGAAAGGCCCCATAGTGCTCAAAGTCAGGGAGATAGAGTGACAACCGCAAAGGGTAAGAGTCTACCCTGTCCAATTACCTCCCCACACAGTGTGCACCTCCCCTAATTCCTCTCACCACTCAGTGTGCGCCTCCCCTAATTCCTCTCACCACTCAGTGTGCACTTCCTATAATTTGTCTCACCACTCAGTTGCGCCTCACCTTTTTCCTCTCACCACTCATTGTGTGCCTCCCCTAATTCCTCTCACCACTCAGTGTGCACTTCCGATAATTTGTCTCACCACTCAGTGTGTGCCTCCCCTAATTCCTCTCACCACTCAGTGTGCGCCTCACCTTTTTCCTCTCACCACTAAGTGTGCGCCTCCCCTAATTCCTCTCACCACTCAGTGTGCGCCTCTTCTTATTCCTCTCACCACTCAGTGTGTGCCTCCCCTAATTCCTCTCACCACTCAGTGTGTGCCTCCCCAATTCCTCTCACCACTCAGTGTGTGCCTCCCCTAATTCCTCTCACCACTCAGTGTGCGCCTCCCCTAATTCCTCTCACCACTCAGTGTGCGCCTCCCCTAATTCCTCTCACCACTCAAATTGCGCCTCACCTTATTCCTCTCACCACTCAGTGTGCACCTCTGATAATTTCTCTCACCACTCAGTGTGTGCCTCCCCTAAATCCTCTCACCACTTAGTGTGCACCTCATCTTATTCCTCTCACCACTCAGTGTGCGCCTCCCCTAATACCTCTCACCACTCAGTGTGCACCTCATCTTATTCCTCTCACCACTCAGTGTGTGCCTCCCCTAATTCCTCTCACCACTCAGTGTGCGCCTCTTCTTATTCCTCTCACCACTCAGTGTGTGCCTCCACTAATTCCTCTCACCACTCAGTGTGTGCCTCCCCTAATTCCTCTCACCACTCAGTGTGTGCCTCCCCTAATTCCTCTCACCACTCAGTGTGTGCCTCCCCTAATTCCTCTCACCACTCAGTGTGTGCCTCACCTAATTCCTCTCACCACTCATTGTGCACCTCCGATAATTTCTCTCACCACTCAGTGTGTGCCTCCCCTAATTCATCTCACCACTCAGTGCGCGCCTCACCTTATTCCTCTCACCACTCAGTGTGCGCCTCCCCTAATTCCTCTCACCACTCAGTGTACACAATAAGGCCACCCTTTACCAGTGGAAACTGGTCATGTGCCCAATTTACCCACTGGTTAATGGGACTCTGGTTACCTTCAATGGTTCTTATTGGGTGCCTCCACAGTGAGGCTGCAGTCACCAGATTGACCTTGGCCTGATGTCTTAAGAAAGACTTGAACAATGTTTTTTTTCGAGGTTGAAGTCTTTCACAGCACTTTGCAGGTCTGCACCAGTGCTACCTTATCCAAAGGGGGAAGGTAAGCCCCACAGGCAGGTTCAATGTGCTTCAAGTTGGAAAACGAAATTAACATAAAAGATTGAGGAGGTAAGACTGTGGAAATAAAAGATGGAGGGGTAAGACTGTGGAAATAAAAGATGGAGGGGGTAAGACAGTGGAAATAAAAGCTTCGGTGATGTAGGAGGCACAAATAGTAAATTGTGAACCCCCCATTGTTCCCATGAAACTAGATAGGATTATTATGATTTTTGTGAATTTGAGTGGGATTGAGAAAAGAAGGTGTCCACTATTGAAAACATTACTCAATACCCACCAGTGACTTAAAGGACAGCTGTGGGAACAACATAACTTACATTTAATTGAGATCAAGCATAGACATTTTAAATAGAAATAATTTAATGAAATAACACAAATAAAGTACTTTATTGAAACCACTGTATATAAATAGCTAGTGATATTCAGACACACATATAGCTTTCAGGGACCCAGTAGTTCTTTGTTTCAAACATTGATGCAAGCAATTATGTAACAGGGCAATTGCCCCCTTGGCTGCTTTCTTTTTTTTTTAGTAATAAAGATTTTTATTATTAGGATACAAATCAGCGCTGCTTAATACTTGATACACCATAACGGAGACAAATTTAAACATGTACAATGCAGTCCTGTACACTTCTATCACTTCATAACTGAAACATTCTCTTTGCTGGAACCTTATGGAGGAACCTTCCTCTCGTAATAATACTGCATATTGTATCCTATTTTTTTTGTAACCAAGATATAAAAACAAGACAAACAAAAAGTTAGACAGGGGAGGAGATAAAAGAAAAAAACTGACAGGAATGGTGGGGGGGGGGGGGGTACGAGATCCCAATTGGTTGAGAAGTATTCCTTTGGCCTCACTTCACTTGCTTAGGGGATTTCTCCCACAAGTCCATAAGATCCTGGTATTTCTGCAATCGGTTTTGTGGAAACATAGAACATCCGTTCCATTATCAAGTTGTGTGTTATCAGGTTATATAGCTCCGCCACCCCAGGAGCATCCGGGTCTCTCCATCGTCGGCTTATAAGAACCTTACTCGCCAATAGTATGTGACCTAGTAGTACTTTCTGTGCATGGTTAATATTTTTCGGAAGGACATGGAGTAATGCTACCTCCGGAGTTCTGGCAATAGGTCGTTTTAAAGATTCCGTAACAATGTCGAAAACTTTAGACCAGTAAGGTTTGATTCCAGGGCAATCCCACCAAATATGTAGCATAGAGCCCGGGCAGTTACACTGTCTCCAGCATAGATTAGAGAATGAGGGGAACATTTTAGCCAGTCTGGTAGGGACCAGGTACCATCTGTATAATATTTTTTTCGTGAGTTCAACATGGCTTGCATTGTGGGAGACCTTTTTTGCTTGTTTCCATGATGACGGAGGCAGATGGCATTTCAGTTCTTCTTCCCATGCGACAATGAAGGGCATATCCACTAACAAATTGGGCGTTTGAGAGGATTTGTAACAGAGTGACAAGGTGCCTGTTGTATGAGGCACTTTTAAACAGGCTAACGTTATTTTGTGTGGGGAGTGGAGAGGTGCACACAACGTGTTAGGGGACTCAGCCATAACATGTCGGATTTGGAAGTATTTGAGAAAGTCTTTGTCTGATATGTGGAATTCAACTTTGAGGTCTGTAAATGACTTTAATTTGTGGTCATGAAATAAATCCCCTAAGTATCGGATACCGGCTTCCTTCCAACGCGACATGCCTAGATCAGGCACTATCACTTCCAGACTGAGGATAGGGGTCGTTGCTGTCAATTTTGTTAGTTCGGGAATCTTTTTTGCATAGCTTTTCCAGATAGCCAGGGAATTGGCCGTGTTTGGGAGCCAACTGTTTGATTTTTTTGTCAATATGTTCTGAGTCCACAAAACCTCTGCGACTCTATGCGCCTTCTATGTCCACCCAAGCAATGACTCCTGGGTCGCAGTGAACTAGCATGGTTTGAGCAATACGTGCCGCTTGGTAATATTGAAATATGGATGGTATTCCCAATCCCCCCTGGTCGCCCGGTAATTTAAGCCACTTGTTCGCGACTCTGGTAGGTTTGTGGGCATTAATAAATTTATTGATATCTGATTGGATATTATTTAGAGTACTAAGTGGGATAGAGACTGGAAGAGACCTGAATACATATAGAAGTTTCGGTAGGATTGACATTTTGACTGCAGCTATTCTGCCCAGCCAGGTTAAGTACATGGGGGACCATGTCGACATATTCTGTTTGGCTACTAACCATAATTTGTCGAGATTCTCAGCCCTAAGGCGGGAGGGATCTTTTGTAATTTGCATCCCTAAATACGAGATACTATCCGTCCGCCATTCAAACCCATTTTCAGATTTAAGTTTAGCTAACACATTTCGGGGTACATTTATCGGGAGGGCTTGTGTTTTGGCTCTGTTCACTTTATGGTAGGATACTAATGCTAAATGCATTAAGGGTTGTTTGGAGGTGGGGAAGCGACTCTGATGGATTGGAAACCATTATTAATATGTCGTCCGCGAACAGCCCCAGTTTTACTTCTCTGTTTGGTGTGTATGAAATGCCCGTAATTGATGGGTGGGATCTTATACTTTCCGCCAAAGGCTCTAGTGCTAACACGTATAGCAAAGGGGAGAGCGGGCAGCCCTGCCTGGAACCATTAGAAATATTGAAAGATTGAGATTGGAACCCTGCGTAAGTAACTTTTGCAGAAGGGGTGGAGTATAGAGCCATAACCGCTTTGATATATTCTAGGGGGAAATTAAATTTTACAAGAACTTTTTCTAGATATAACCAGTGAAGGCGGTCAAAGGCCTTTTCTGCGTCTATGGCCAACAGAAGACTAGGGTTTTTTTGTTTATGTATCAGTGATATTACATCAATGATCTTGCGAATATTGTCCGTACCCTGTCTGCCTTGAACAAACCCCACTTGATCATAATGCAATAAAGATGGTAGAATACCTTTTACCCTATTGGCCAGAATCTTAGCATATACTTTAACATCCGTATTTAACAAGGAAATGGGCCTAAAATTGGGACAGGAAGTTGGTGGCTTCCCTGCCTTGGGGATCGTAATAATATGAGCTAGTAGCATTGATGGGGGAAATGCTCCCTGGGAACTACATGCTTTAAAAACTTTTACTAAATATGGTGCGAGTTGCTCAATGAATGTTTTGTAATATAAATTTGAAAACCCGTCCGGGCCCGGGGCTTTATTCCTGGGAAGGGATCTAACTGTATCTATGATTTCTTGCTCTGATATGGGTGCTGTAAGTTTGACCAGGCAGGATTGGTCTACTTGGGGTAATGTTATCTTCTTTAAGAACTCATCTATTTGAGCTGGATTGGGTTGGTGGGTAGCCGGGTCTAAGTTTAGATTATACAAGGAGGAGTAGTAGTCAGCAAAAACAGTTGGGATCTCTGCTGGATTTTGGGTTTTAGTACCATGTAGTGAAATTAGGTGCGTGATCGCTTTTTTTGCATCCTCTTTTTTTAATCTATTTGCCATCAATCTGCTAGCTTTATTTCCATACGTATAAAAATTTTGTTTAAGCCTTTGGAGTTGCATTTGGGTGCGATATAACTGAATAGCCGAGATCTTATTTTTAATGTCTGCAATTTGGGAATTCCTCGTGGGGGACACCTTAACTTTATTTGCAGCCTCCAATGCATGAAGTTGGGCTGTAAGTGAATTCAAATCTAATTCTCTCTTTTTTTTTTCATAGGATGCTGAGGCAATCAAATGCCCTCGGATGACTGCCTTATGGGCCTCCCATAAAGTTTCCGACCTAGTTTCTGGTGAGTCATTTAACTTAAAATATTCTTCTAATTTAAGCTTTGTCCTGTCTTTTATAGCCTGGTTAGTAAGGAGATAGTCACTAATACGCCAGGAACCTTTACCTCTGTAAGGAACTGTCTCTGATAAAGTAAGGAAAATGAGAGCGTGATCCGACCATTCTATTGTCCCTATCGCGCAATCTACGACCCTTTGTAAGATGTTTTTATCTAGCAGAAAAAAGTCTATCCTAGAGTACGGCTTTGAGACTTTAGTGTGCTTAGGTATTTAGCTGACGGTGTTGAGGTGGAATCTAAATGGGGTTCGGCTATAGAATTAAGATCTCCACATATAATTGTTGCTGCATTCGGCGAAATAGGATTGTGATTCAGGAATTTCCTAAGGAAAGCTACGGAGTTGGAGTTTGGGGCGTAAAGATTTATGATAACGTATGGGAGGTTATTTATGGTAGCATCTACTACTAGGAACCTACCCCCGGGGTCATGCTTAACTTTATTTAAGTTGAAATTTAATGAGTTATGGAACCAGACAGATACCCCTGCTTTCTTCTGAGCAGAAGAGGAGTGGAAAACGTCGGGGAATAATTTGGTAGATACTTTAGGTATTTTGCCTGATGCGAAGTGTGTTTCTTGTGTGCAGATTATGTGTGCGCGGGCCTTAGTAGCTTCTTGGAATAGCATTCTGCGTTTGTGGGGGGAATTCAACCCCTTAGCATTGATTGATAATATTTTTATCGACATTTCTATTGGAGGGTTAAAGACTTTGGGCTGTCACTCCGCATTTTTTTTTATTTTTTTTTATTTTTCCATTGTACTCCCTTTTTCCCCCCTCATTGAGAGTGTAGTGGATCAGTGTTAGGTGGTAAAACCATAAGATATTACTTACATCAGCCCGTGTGGGGTTGGGCTCTAGCTTTCTGGTTAACGTATTTGTACCTATCAAGGCTTCAGTGAGGAGCAGATGAGTACTTGAAACTTCTCCTTCTCTGTTGCCATGTTTGAGGAGTAGTGATTCGAAATGCAGAATACGGGATCTCGTTCCGGGAAATAAGGAATAATAAACACAAGGGAGGATAAAAAACCTAGAACAGGAGGGATAAAGGAAACAGGAAAAAAAAGTAAAGATCACATAAATTAAGACATAGAAATGGAAAAGGCCTGAAATGGGCCTAACAAACCATAGTGCCAGTAAAAACATGTAAATCATTGACAATATACATGTATGCACTACACCCATCCCCAGATGAGAGGGGGTTGTCATGGCAGGGCTCAGAGAGCTTTGCATACTTGGCCAAACTAGTGGAAAAAACCAACATGGCCCACAGATACTGAATTGATCATATATGGGTAGACCATACCCTTCAGATGTAGTTATAACTTTACACATCCCTTTCCAGAGGGCTTTTGTTACCGTCTCGGCATCTCAACAACTTAGATCTACTACTCTGGAGCAATAATACAGACAGGGAGCTTACCTTACTACCATTTAGGTTGTAGTAGGGCTCTATTTAACTATTGCCACGCAGTATTGCTATTCCTTATACGTCTTCTGATCAGTTAGTATATGTACAAGAGACACTTAGGTCCTATTAGTCCCCTTCAGGGGTCTCACCCCTGTACACCAACAGGTGGGGGGGGTGGTAAACTTAACATTGTAATTATAGTCGCGCTATTTCTTCCAATCAATGAAATTAGTAGACGTGGGTTAATGGCAGGGGCATGCTCTTGCTAATTTAGCCTGCGACAGCAAAAGGTTGGGGGAATCACCCACAAACCAAAACTGTCCCCAATCTGCTCCCAACATACACACAACAATTATGTCGTGAATGTTATTACAACTAAGATGTAAGCTAGTCTGCAACGTTTAGTCTTGGCCCAGAGGCATCAGAAAACCCCCATTGGCTTGGGGCTTATCAACACCAGCGGTCAAAAATAAGAGCAAAATACTAAGAAAGTTTTGCAGAGGTGCTAGATAACTCTGTCCTTGTCCAGCATATAAAACTCAGTAACCGTTCGGGTTTCAGTTGCTTTGGGGTCGGGATGAACCGGCAACTGCTGTCCAGTCTCTGGTCAGACGTTGTCTTTTATTTCGCTCCAATTCCGGAATGGCTATGGCCCACTGTTTGAGGTACAAAACGCCTTCTTCTGGAGAACGAAAGATTGTAGTTGATCCCTGTCTGAAACTAGGATTTTAACCGGGAAGCCCCACTTGTATTTGATTTCTGCCCCTCTCAGTGCTGCCGTGATCGGCTGGAACATTCTGCGCTGCTGTAAGGTGTATGGCGACAGATCCGCAAAGATCTGGATCTTTGCATACTGCCCTGGTAGGTCCTTTTTTGTGCGGCTGGCACTCATGACTGCTTCCTTGAAATGGAAGAAATGTAGACGCAGGATTGTGTCACGTGGGGCCTCCGGTGGTAGATTCTTCGGTTTAGGGAGCCTGTGTATTCTATCCACTAGGGCTTCATTACCCTTGATATCGGGTATTAATGCCGCAAATAGGCCTTGGGCCCAATCTCCCAGCTGTGCAGGTAGGACTTCCTCTGGAATGCCTCTGATTCGGAGGTTATTCCTCCTTGAGCGGTCCTCCAGATCCCCGACCTTGTCCCTGAGAGCTCGCAAATCTGCTTCCAGCCCGGCGTGACGATCCTGCAAGTTCTGGTGGTCCACTAGGTCATCTAGTTTCGTTTCCACCTTTGCGGTTCTTTCGCCCAGTTCTCTCATCTCCCTGGCGAATTCAGTCGTGAGATCTGATATATCACCCTTTATCTGGGTACGCAGGGTTGTCAGCATTTTTTTAATCTCCTCCATAGGCACCATCATTGGAGCCGAGATCGTCGATGCCGTTTCATCTCCGTCGATGGCTTCCTCCTCTTCCACTTCACTGTGTCCGCCATCTTGGATATCGCCGCTGGTAAGTTTGAGTTGCTTTTTAGCCTCTTTACGTGCCAGAAATTTCAACAATTTCTCTTGCTTGCGAGAGTGTCAGTGTTGAGACATCTTGCCAAGAGTTTTAGCTTAATAGAAGGTTATATTGTGGTCTGTACGCATAAGTTATCCGTCGGCCATGCGGGAGCTCCCCTAATGCCTTTCCAGTATCGGCTCCTGTCCAGACACGCCCCCCCCCCTTGGCTGCTTTCTAACCTGACTCAATGGGCTGGAACGGTCTTTTGCATGTCTAGATGAATTGCTTCTCCCTTTTGAAACTCTCTGGGTGTTATTAACTCAGGTTTTAAAGTCCACCTGGAGATCCTCTTAACTATTCCTCGTTGCTCCTGTAACCCTTCTACAAATATATCTCAGAAACAAAACTGAAGATGAAGATGTTACTGTTTACATCTTAGGGTCACTAAAAATCATAACAGACTCAACTAGGATTGATACCCAGCCGGCCATAAAGTCTAAAGAGGCAATAGCATGAAGACCCTCCCCATATTTAGTCCGGCCACTAATTAATTAAACAATACACCCATACATGTGCTAATTTAGACATAAAAAGAATTTTAAAAAATCATTACCCATTAAAAATAACATGTCTAGGTGGTACATGGGCATGCAACAAAGACCTAAGTATAAAAATCTCAAGTTTTCTCTTATAATCTAACACACCGTGTGATTCATTTTTGATGCAGCATCATTTCTATTCCTTCCCCACATATTTCAAGTCAACTGTGTAAAGTTCTGCGCCGTTAAAGATCCATGAGAAACGAGAATGTACAAATTGCCTTATTTCTTCTCTGCGAAAGTGGAGGTCAAGTGACATAATAATAATATTTACAGCTCACTCAAGCAGAGAAAGAAAAATGCATCCCATTAAGAAGAAAGAAATATTTCTGGACCGCTCCCGGGAAAAAAACCTCACGAGAAAAGGACAAGAGAAAAAATTGTAAAAAATAAATAAATAAAAATAACCTTCTTGTTTCATGATGGTATTTACATTAACAAGACCTTTTTTCAGAGTGCCTTTGCCTCTATCCGCCGTTCCTTGATTTACGTAAAGTACTGAGATCATCAGCTCTTAAATAACTCACGGGGGGCTCCAAGAAATCAGAAGGAAGACACTTTGTTCTAAACTTAAAAAATTATCCATGTATTGGGAAAGCTCTTTGCGAAAACCCCTTCTGAACTTGCGACAACATAAGGCAGCAAGAGCGTCACTGAATGTTCAGCACAGGTGTGGTGTCATCCACTTTTACCGTCTTTCTATAACAGGCAATCGTCTTTATTTCAGCATTTTCCTGGAATCGATGCTATTCGTGGGTTGTTGTTTTTTCTGAGATCGGAATTCGTTGGTGCGATTTAAGATACATGCAACACTAAACAGCAATTGTTTCTTTGCAGTAGGGTAATTAAAGTGTGATTTTCACCTACAAACAATTTAGCATCGAATGATTAAACATACATAAAAACACTCTATGGGTTGGTATTTCAATCCATTTCAGTAGGTATTGTAATATAGAGCAAGGAATGACTTGTTCTAGTACTAATATAGCCTCTTCCTTCCATCACTCAGTCACACTTTATGAATTCAGGCAGAAGGGGTCTTCTTATTAGAAAGTGTGAGCTTGCACCTTGGGTAACATATTGTCTCCAAGCATGCTTAGCCATCCCCAAAATAACCTGGTTAACCACTCTAGGCATGGACCCCTGTGGCCATAAGGTCTGTAAATGTTGCAGCTTTATCGACAGAGGGGAATCATTTGAATCAAGTGGACAGACCTTCAAACTGAGAGATTATATAAACTGTTGTACCGAGAATATTATTTACCTGATTACCTGTTCAAAGTGTGGTATCCAATATGTCGGGCAGACAACAAGTCAACTAAGGGAACATCTCATCAGCATGGAGGATAAGGATAGTAAGTCTCCCATTGGTTGGGGTTTTTGACAGGTAGCAGCGGATGCACTTACTTCTTAATTTTAAGTGGCATCGAGAAAGTACGAAACACTGTAACAGGTGGTAACTGAAAAAAAAAAAACGGTTAGCCCAACTTGAGTTCTTTAGGATCTTTAAACTTTTGACACGTATTCCCCAAGGTCTCAATGCCCAATATGATGGGTCATGTTATACCGGATGAATAATATCTGCTTTGTCATTACACATATTCATAATGTTCCCTATCCTTTTGTTGTATACATATGTTTGGATTAAAATAAGTGCTTTTATTGGTATACATGATCAAGGTACCTTTTGACAATTTTCGATTCATTTAACTATGTTATTTTCTTTTCTGCTTGTTACAGAAATATGTCAATTTAATTTATACTTCTACATCGCCTCAACTCATACTAATGATCCCATCCTGTGCCCTCACTAATCTTGCAGCATGTTTCTCTGTATATACTGGTATAACATTGTATGATCTTTTCCTTACCTGTTACCTAGATTGATTCAACATGTATTCTTTCTATTTTTTACACTCGCACGTTTGTATATGTGGTTGGTGTTACCTGGACCGGTGATTTGGTTCCGTCACGTTCCTTCTGTTAGGGAGGTCTTTTCAAGGTTTCCCAGTCTCACCGTCCAGAGCTGCTCTTTTCCCCATTTGAATTGATTGTCTAGATGTGTATATATTGAGGAGCTGCTCTGTCATACTAGACTACTTTTTTATAAAGCACCTTTTTGTGTGCGAAACGCATCAGGCATGGTGTCAACTTATGTCTCATTCCATATGCATCTCCTTCTTTTTTTTTGTCCAAGAACTGTAATAAATATTTTAATTAACTTGAATGGTTCATTGCTCTTCATTTTGGAAGTTTGAGCTGGGGTTTTCCTTGTTAGCTCGTGTACCTAAGCATCTTACTGGTGCCTCTTCATTACGAAAGCTTACATGCCTTTTTACTTTTTACTCTCATGTACTACACATCAGAGCTCAACCGATTACTCACATCCTCTTTAAAAGACATAGGGGTCAGACCAAATAGTCCTGCCTTCCCCCCCTTTAATTATTAATGGGGCAACCTAAATTGCTCCCATCCCCCTTACATCAGGACCAGGGAATGTAGCCCTGATCCTGTTATTGGAAAAGCAGGCTGGGAACCGGCTAAATGGGGTGGTTACAATGTATGGGGGCCAGGACAAGTAGCATTGCCACAATAATAAACGGGACTTGGGGTCACCAACATGGCTCACCAACCCTATAAAATTCATGGGGCAGGGGAGGGGGAAGAGCAAGTAACCCTGTCCAGAATAATAAACAAGATTTGGATATGACCAAACTACTCACTGGTGAGTTCCTCCTGTTTAGCTTTGGCCCCGCATAATGTATTGTTGAGTGAAAATTTTGAAAAATGTTTTAGATATGAGTTATCTATCATGTAAATTTGTTGCGAACTAGAGCACACAAGAAAACAATTTATATTCACCTCTGAGGAAGGCGCTATTGAAGCGGCGAAATGCGTCACGTTTTTTCATCTTCATTTGACCGCTTTTGATGCAGACGCAATTTCAAAAATAGAGACAAGATTGTGCAAATAATAACATTGTTCTCACAAGTGTACTATGCTTTTATGAAATATGTTATAATTATTCAATTTGTATCTACATTTTATCATGTGGTAACATTTTTTATCATATGCGTCAGCACATTTAAACTATCTACAGTGATTGTCAATTATAGATTATCTGCCATTCTTTTTAGCACCCCCACCATTTTTGCCTTTTCTATGGGGGCTATTCAAACTTGTTTTTTCGGGAGGACTTAGGCTATTGACATGAGTCTCTGTTGTCCCATTTTATGGGGAGGATAGAGGCTGCTATTTCGGGGGTCTGCACTCCAGAGCCATTAAATTACCCATTTTTACTTCCGATCTGCACTTTTCTGTATTGTTGCTTAGCGATCATACAAGCTTTTCTGCAGTAGTAATAATCCAGTTAATACTGTAACTTTAGTTTGTGACTGTTAGAAAAAAATAATCTATCTGATGTGCTGCTTGCCTTTTATTTCTTATTGTATAAAAGTGAGAATTTCTGCAGAGGACTCAGTGATAAAAATGATATTTTATGATATATTGAGCATCAATTATACTGCCATTCTCTGGGCTTCTAGTGCCCCGTGGGAGGACGGCTGTTTGATACAATTGTTTTACTCTGCTCATCTATCAAACACTGAAGGGAAGAGGACATAGAATTTATATCAGAGACGCAGTATTAGGAGCATCTGTGATTTGAGGCACAGAGATAATTATTATTATATGATATTATATTTTGTTATTATTATTTGGGATTTCATTTTAGTCATTTCAGTTACATCTAGCACTAAATTTGGTTATTTGTGATTTTATTCCTTTTTTTTTTTTTTATTTACAGTTTTCAACTCCTAATAATTGAAAGGTGCCATCTTGATGCTCCCCCAAGGTCCATACTGTGTACATTCTATGAATTATTTCTGCCCTGCAGTATAGTATATAAACGATACTATGTATTTTTCCCTACATTGGCCTAGCCAAATTACAAGCAAACGTTTAAGAAAATATTAATAATCAATTAGATTTTTAGCTTGCTCTACTGCTCTTGTAGCCCCATAACAACAGACATGCTTGCATCTGCCCACCCCCAACAAACTGTTTGCCCTTCTCGCCTTAATAAAGTTGGCAACAATTGTAGAAACTTATCACCGGGTCAAATACTGCGTATGTATAATATGATGCGTACGGAACAGGTGTGAGCGTGTTGCAAGTGCGTGCATTTATACTGTTTGTACAAACGACGAGCTTAGTGCACTACATAGTTTGAGGTTGTTGGCCGGTTCATTGAAGCCTGCTGTCCATGGGCTAATTGAGAGAAGGCCTGATTAAATCTCCACCAGCACATTGGAAATGTTTTGGTAGCAGTATATGTGGCAGATAAACCTTAATACGCTTTGGTCAATTCATTTAATCAAAAGCTCTCCTCTCATTCAAAATTGCTTTTATTCAGATGATTCCAACCTTATCAGGAGTATCTAAACATCTCATGTTTAGGGTATTCCCCCCCAATCTGTTGCAGCAGCCATGTTGAAGGTTTTGGCAGCCATTTTGAATCAATATATTTGCTGGAAACTTCAACAGCAATTGTGCGATTTAAGCATTGATAGTAATTGTTAACTGGAGGTATCGGACACACTTTTTTGTGGATGGCAGGGTTACTTTAAAGAGTGCACTGTTATCCTTTCAATGATTCAGTCGGTACGCTGAGCTTATAATACAGAAAGCCGACTCCACAGAACGTGTGGGTTTTCAATTCCAAACAAAGCTGACTTTTCACTCCCTCAGTGTCCTTGAAATGTTCTAACTAATATGAATAGCAGTTTGTTGGCTAAATATCTTCTTGCAAGGCTAGCCGAGATAATGGTGAGAGCGGAAGTTAAAACCAGTTAGACAACAAGTTTGTTTTTTTTATATATATTTCAGTATTGAATGCAGTATTATTTAGTCAGCCAGGTTATGCTCATAAGGTAATCTTTCATATTGTTACAGTTACTTCATTGGTTCGATGGAATGAAACGCGCCAGGTTTAGAATGTTGTGCCAGAATAATTCTTTATTCATAACTCACAGCGATATGATCGTAGGGTATACATCCCTTTGGGAATGCGATATGGTCCAATCATAGAGTGATGCTTACAACATGCTCAGGGCAGTCCCTTAATTGGACGTTACGTCCCAGGTCCCGACCAGCATCATTCCGAGATAATTCAGTGTGGAGGAGGTCTCAGGCATTCAGGAGAAGCATCCCAATTCTGCACTTGGAACTTGAGAGAATTCAGAAGCCTCTTCTGATTGGTTGAGAGTTCAGAAGCCTCATCTGATTGGTTGAGCGTCTCCTTCACACAGAGCTCAGTGTAACTGCAGCAGGCTATCTGGAGTCAGGTAAGAAACCCATACTGTGTGTGTGCGTGTGTGTGTGTGACTGTGTCATAGTTGCCTACACAGTCCTGAATTTGCTTGGACAGTCCCGTTTTTTTGAGGACCTGTCCCTTCAAATTCAGGTCTCTTTTGGCATTAATAGTGTCAATGCACAGTGCATGGCACTGAGCACAGGCAGCATTGTGTTTAAAGCATGTATAATCTAAAAGAGGAGAACTGTGCTCCAGACACCCAGTATCTGTACCAGTGAAGCTGGAGCTCAATCTCCCGGGTTCACGTAAAAACTGGAGCTCAATATCCCGGGTTCACGAAATGTTGGGTGACATCATGCAGCATCATGTGACTATTTTGGCTCCACCCCTTTTCTTCTCAGGATAAAAGTACAGAAAGTTGGTAAGTATGCTGTGTGTGTGACTGGGTGTGTGACTGTGTGTGTGACTGTGTGTGTGACTGTGTGTGTGATTATGGGGTCTACTCATTATAAACTGATCTGATCTGAAATAGGGCTAAAGAGGAACATCACAGAGAATTTTCCATAATTTGGCTATTCGATAGGGTAAATTTTGGCAATTTCCACCATTTTCAAGCTGATCTTCAACCATATTTGGTTCGGGGAGGGGGGGGGGGGGGGGGAATTTCCAGAGAAAACCTATGGATTCCCCCTACTCAACAAGGGCCAAATGCCCCTATAAAAATGCAATAGAAAAGTGTAGAAGAATTAAAGTAAACATATCTAAAACACCAAAATATTCATATTATATTATTATTAATGTTTACATTAATATAGGCGGGTGACATGGTGTGTGACCTTAAGTAGGCTTTGGCCAATTAATATAACCAAAACCTCTCATTTATATTCTGTTATATATCCAACTTTTATTAGGGTGAGAAGCGCAGACAGTTTTTGTTTTTTTAAATACATTAATGTATGCATTTTTAAATTCTTATAAAACACATTTTATATTTTTTTCTGATTTCCGCTCTAGTTCGGGAAGGGCAACAAGAACAAAGAAGAACACGCTCTACCCAGTAAACGCTGTATATATAAGAAGTCCACTTACCACTCTCCGGCCACTGCAAACATCAAAACAGAGTCCTCCAGGATATTCACTCCCAAATGTGAAGGCCACTTCCACTTGTTTCCGCAAGCTCGGTGAAAAGTGTCCTCTCAGCCCACAATGTAACAGAAATCAAACACCATCCACGCCACTGAAGGGAAGACCTCTATTCCACTTATAATGAAATAGCCATCATCATTAAATTTCTTTTAAAAAATTGGGCAAGCGGGGAGACCCAAAAACTTAGATACACATGGCCACCTTGATCATTTCAAACTTCCTGTGCGTAATCTCTACCTCAGATCCACAAATGCACAGGGGAGAGAAAGGCTGTGGATGTAGAGACAGAGGGGGATTCTCCTCGCACACAAGTGTATGCCTATGAAGTCTGCGTGGAAGGCCAAAATGTGGCGCATCCCCGACCCCAAGGCTTTCTATCCTTACCTAGCCAGAGACATAGGAGGAGGATGTCACCCTAACCTACGGACATGGGCAGAAATAAAAAGTGGTGCAGCCCCAGCCCTTTAAGTCAGGTTAAAGAGCAGCCCCTCCATGCTCCCTTTACCAGCCCTCCACTACATCCTATTTCCTAAAAAAATGCATCGTGTGATAGACCTATTGCCGTTGTTATAGCATCAGTCAAACCACTCTCTCCAAGCCCCTCTTTCTTGGAATGTCACTGATTTTTATCTAAAAAAACATAGTGGAAATGAACAACTGTTTTTGAAAACTGCTCCTTTAAGTGCAACAGCCGGTTGCCATTGCTCATTAATCAGCCTGATATTTCTACCCCAAATTTAACAGTTACAAATTCAAGGAGACTAAACATTCGCTGGGAAGCGGAAATTGATTCGCTGAATGTTGCCATCATCCTTAGGGCCCTTGCGTTTCTCTCTAGTTGCCGGAGGGTTAAAGTGCTTCAAATTCTCAATTTGTTTGTTTCTTTTAACTTATCCAGACGTTACAATGCTCTGCAGTAATTTGTTTTCAAAAGAGATGCACGATGATAATACAGATCATAGGAGGGAAGAGAAAAAACGGTAAGTAATAATTTTGATTTCCTTTTATATGAAATGTTTTGAAAGGCGCTTTGATCTCGATTAATAAAAAATAAAAAAAAACCACAGCAGTTTGGTCTGCGAGAAGTAATTACACTTTCTGATTGTGCTGAATCGACATTGCAAAGTAAATAAACTTTCACAAACTCATTTCACTCCATAACCAGAACAGCACTTAACATTGAGACGTTTCGGAGGTTATAGTGCAGCCTTTAATCTGATAATGTGTACAAGACACTCTGGAGATGGGATCTTTCACACATTATTCACAAATGCTCTAGAACAGATGCCTTAGGTGTGTTCTAGAATGTATTCTAGCTTGCGTTCTGTGTCACATGATAAGGATGCGTGGGATAGGCACAAGGCTATCCCAGATATCAGATAGGGAACCTGGGAATAATACAAGTATTTAGAAAATTGGCCAGACTAGATGGACCGATTGGTTCTTATCTGCCGGTGACACATTCTATGTTTCTATGATAGGATCTCCTAGGCTCAGCCAACCAGAAGAAGCGGTCATTAGAAGCGAACAACCCCGGAGGAAGCTTTTGGCTGGTTGAGCATCATTGTAATTGTGGACAGTTGGAGTGCGACTATGCCTACAACATCTACAAATATGAAAGGTAGTCAATTACAAAAATTATCATTACTGTTTTCAGTAAAGCATATTATAAACCCCAAAATACACTCCATGTTAAGAAGGGGGGTGTGAAGGTGTATGCATAAAAGGGGACACCATTAGGACCAAAACTATCAGATTAGGACTAAAACTATTAGATTATACACTAGCTTACATTGTAGGCGCATGATCATGAAACAAGAAAATGAACAAGTGAACGTACAGCAGTCTGTTCATTAAGCAGTGAGGTCTAGTTTATAAACAGGGAAATGTGGTGAACTTGCAATGGAATTATAAAAAATGCATTAGTACCTGAGTTAGAAAGACAGTCAAGCTGGACACTATTTTCTAGCTGTAGCCCCAATAGAATTTTATCTTCCATTGCAAGAGCTACAAAAGCTGGGCTTCCCCTGGAATACTGGAGTCCTCCACGTAATGGACTGGGTTCCTGAGTCCTCTACGGAATGGGTTAGTCTGAGAGAGAGAGATGTGATTGGCTGACTGTATTACATTGTGGCAGGGGGGTCCAGGTGGGCGGGGGGGTTGGTTTTTTCCCCCAATGTAATTATTTATCTTGATCACTTTGTAGAGAGAAGATATGTTCAATTTATTCTCCCTACCTATGGCATATGAGGAGGTTTAGCTCCGCCACCTAATCGGATAATTGTATCATATTTATAATTTGCAGAATCGTTAATAGATTACCCCTCCTGAGGATAAACACCCGATTAATGCTTCAGATGTAGGTTACGCATGCTTCACCAAATATCACCTACATTCCTCAGGTATCTCGTGATGTGTATTATGAAGGCCTTGAACCCAGCAGGGCCAATTTAGTGTAAGAGGCAGCAGGTCGTCGCTGAGTTTTCCCTGATTGTGTGTTGTATTTGTTGGTTCTCTATAGTTCACTGATAATGTAAATAGATAGGACTTGATGGACTTGTGTCTTTTTTCAACCTGAATTACTATGTTACTATAGTGCTAAAAATGACTATACCTCACCACAACAGGGCCGGAACTGAACCCAAGATGTCCAGAGCAGGCTTCCTTCACAGAAATTCCCACCAAAATAACCTAGAGTGAAGCAATTACATTTTTCCATTAAACGGTTCTTATTTGTCATATTTCCATGTCTGCTTCTTGTCTTTCTCTTCCTAGAATATGTCAGGAGAAGAACCATTCGGCCCGTCTAGTCTGCCCAATGGCTGCCGAAAAAAGAAAAAAAATCTTGAATACTTTCATTAGTCCCTGGAATTATCTTTTATATAGTCTTATTTATGCCTGTCCCATGCATGCTTAAACTACTTCACTGTATTAACTTCTACCACTTTTCCATACATCCACTACCCTCTCAGTAAAGTAACAATTCCTGATGTTCCTAATGCTCCCATTTCTTTGGTCTCCATGACCCATAGGCCCAGACATGGGTCCCTGGCTCACTGCTCCTACAGGCACACAAGCCGTACCGCACTAATGAGGCCCATGATAGGCCAAAACATACGTCTGTGGTTCCTAGTGCAGAGCAGGCTTGCCATGCATTTCGAGTCTAGACTGCCCTTATAGGTGGGATTAGTCTGGTATTTTAATGGAGAGGTCTCCTCTGTAATGGTGACAGTGAGCAAAAAATGGTTGATGCCCCTCCCGGGTAGGTACCATCCTACAGGACCAGCTATTGCAGTGTTGTCCATTCTCGGTGAGATGTGGCTCCCACTTCGTTTGTCTAAAGGGATTCTGTTAGCAGAATTGCAAGCATATGTCTAAAATATACAGGAGGACAGTGAGAACTGTTCACTTGAATGAAAAGGGTTTATTCTTTTATTTTGCATTGTTGATTTCAGATATGTCTTGTTTTTGTTCTGTGAGTTTATTCTATGAAATATTTTATTAAACAAGTGTGACTGGGTGTCACCAGTTTGTGAAATATAGGGTATTTGGGTGCCACCCCCAGTGACTTTACAGCACTAGTATCGCACTTTGGGGCTGGGGACACAGAATGCAGTCTATAAGTCAGAATTCTGATCACAGACTTGCATTGAATGGGAGGGTCATGTAACTTTTACATCACAAGAGGGCGGAGTTATGATTCTGTTTGATCAGGTTAATCTCCTCTCTTTGTGTTGGAAGGCAGGTTAAAAAAAGTTGTACAAAGCCACCTAGTCCTGCCCACTATGATACACAGGAGCCAATAAGAGAGAAGAGGTGTATCTTATGGTGTATCATCTTCATACAGGCTGTGGCCACAATTGTAAAGTGAGACTTGCTGAAAGATTTTCGAGAGTGTTGCATCATGGGTAAAATTCTCAAAATGGATGCTGGAGATAGACACCTAATTTTATTTTTATGTTTATTTGCAATTAATTCAAACATAGAAGAAGATAAACAAAACCAATGGCATATGTCTTAAATATGTGTTTGTTTTAAATGCACAGGTAATCGAGTTACATCTTATGTAAGTGGTAGTGTCCCCTTAAAGGTAGATTCTTCAGATTGGTGATACTCCCATCTGGATTTTAAAACATAAAACACTGATATGAGATATGTCCGCGTTGTTGCAGTAAAGGCATCCTGAGGCACGTACTGAGTGGTCGACTTGGGAATGGTTGTCTGCATTAGATAATAATGTTCCTGCCATCTCACTAGCCTTCACAACATCTCAACCTGTAGAAAAAGAGTCTTCTCTTGACTGCCTATTGAATTTTAGTGAGTAGACTTCTGTTTTTGTTTAGCTGTGACCTTCTCACTGCTGATGTTAGCAGCACTTTTACTAAAAATGTTGTCGGTGTGGGATAAATGTAGTATATTGCGTATAGATGGGAGCAGTGTTAAGTTTCATGGCAAATTTTGATTTTAGTTTATGCATAGTCTTTTTAATAAAATAAAATTTTAGTTTAATCGTATATTAGTCGTCTGAATTGTTTTAGTTTTAGTCGACTAACTCTCCAACAGTGATGGAGCGAACAGGTCTGAGAAGGCTGTTACACAGTATTAAGTTAACTTGCTATGGAGATGGGAGGGAACAGGTCTGAGAAGCCTGTTACATAGTGTTAGGTTAACTTGCTAGGGAGAAGGGAGGGAACAGGTCTGAGAAGGCTGTTACTTAGTGTTAAGTTATCTTGCTAGGGAGATGTGAGGGAACAGGTCTGAGAAGGATGTTACATAGTGTTAAGTTAACTTGCTAGGGAGATGTGAGGGAACAGGTCTGAGAAGGATGTTACATAGTGTTAAGTTAACTTGTAAGGGAGATGGGAGGGAACAGGTCTGAGAAACTGTTACACAGTGTTAGGTTAACTTGCTAGAGAGAAGGGAGGGAACAGGTCTGAGAAGCCTGTTACATAGTGTTAAGTTAACTTGTAAGGAAGATGGGAGGGAACAGGTCTGAGAAGCTGTTACACAGTGTTAGGTTAACTTGCTAGAGAGAAGGGAGGGAACAGGTCTGAGAAGCCTGTTACATAGTGTAAAGTTACCTTGCTAGGGAGATGGGAGGTAACAGGTCTGAGAAGGCTGTTACACAGTATTAAGTTAACTTGCTAGGGAGATGGGAGGGAACAGGTCTGAGAAGGCTGTTACATAGTGTTAAGTTAACTTGCTAGGGAGATGGGAGGGAACAGGTCTGAGAAGCCTGTTACATAGTGTTAAGTTAACTTGCTAGGGAGATGGGAGGGAACAGGTCTGAGAAGGCTGTTACATAGTTTTAAGTTAACTTGCTAGGGAGATGGGAGTGAACAGGTCTGAGAAGCTGTTACATAGTGTTAGGTTAACTTGCTAGAGAGATGGGAGGGAACAGGTATGAGAAGGCTGTTACACAGTGTTAAGTTAACTTGCTAGGGAGATGGGAGGGAACAGGTCTGAGAAGGCTGTTACATAGTGTTAAGTTAACTTGCCAGGGATATGGGAGGGAACAGGTATGAGAAGGCTGTTACATAGTGTTAAGTTAACTTGCTAGGGAGATGGAAGGGAAAAGGTCTGAGAAGGCTGTTACATAGTGTTAAGTTAACTTGCTTGGAAGATGGCGAACACTCACATGACTGTATCTAGTGAATCAGATGGAGGAGTATCCTCTCCCTCTGCAGTTTGCAGGACGTTGTTCCAGGGGGCAGAAAGGCACAGGGAGCCTGTGTCTCAGATAATCCAGCTGCAGATAGAGTCAGGGGACTGGGCTTTGGCAGAGATCCAAGGGAACCAGAACCAGAAGTCCAAACAGGCAAATGCAATACCCCTCACTAACATTTTGAGATGTTGTTTGATGAAAATTGTGATGGATTTAATCATAGTTTTAGTTCTATTAACTTTGTTTTTATTTAGCTATTGTTTCGTTTTAGTCACTGAAAACATGCAAGTTTTACAAAAAACTGTGATGATAATGTATAGCCGATGAAATAAGCATTGCCTGGGAGACGGGAATCGTGTATATTTCTTGCCGGTTTGTATGTACTCTATACATTTATATCGTAGATTATAGGTTTATTGAATGACAATATGTTGGGTTAAAAGCTAGTTTTAGCATCAGATATAAATATGAATATCCAAGTGTTGTGTCGTTGGGATTTGTACAATAACAGAGTGATCAGATAAAACAAACCGCATATTAATTGCACATTTGAAACATTATTTTTTGTACTTTTTTGTCACATGCTTGCGGTTGTAATAGCAATTATGAATTTTAGAAAATGATTTCTTGGTGTATCTAATCACACCAAGATTAAAAGAATAAAATGAATCTAATTATGTGGATTAAACAAAATCTGACTCTTGACAAATGAACGATTTGCCTTTCTGCATATAATTATTGTTTAAAGTAGAACATATTTCTCATTGTTTTTGGTATTATTTTCCAAGTTTAGTAACATTATTTTTTAAGGACAAAATTTGCTAACAGGATCTGCCTTAAGGGTGTGCGACATGTGTGAAAACCCCTGGGGGCAACAGAGGAGGTGACTGGGTAGATCAAAAGCTCTCCCCTCACCAGCCCTCTTTGTGCAGGGTGCAGTGGAGAGTAGCAGCCTATGTCTGTGTGCTGCCTAGGTGCAAAGACATTCTCTGTGGCTGTTTTTTGTGTTGCCCACAACTCTGTATGTGGGGATCAATACGTGACCTCACGACACTCAGACTCTACAGAAACACAGGAAGTGCACAATGAAACCGGGTGCTGCGGGTGAGTCCTGAGTACAAAGTGGGTGCTGGGGTAAGTCCTGAGTGCAAAAATGTGTGCTGGAGTAAGTCTTGAGTGCAAATATGGGTGCGGGTGTAAGTCCTGAGTGCAAATATGGGTGCTGCAGTAAGTCCTGAGTGCAAATATGGGTGCAGGGGTAAGTCCTGAGTGCAATTATGAGTGCTGGAGTAAGTCCTGAGTGCAAATATGGGTTCTGGGGGAAGTCCTTAATGCAAATCTGGATGCTAAGGGAAGTCCTGATTGCAAAGTGGGTACTGCTGTAAGTACTGAGTGCAAAGATGGGTCCTGTAAGTAAAAAGTGGGTGCAGGAGAATGAAATAAAAACAATAAATGCATTTTTTCAATAACAATTTTATTATCTGGTAACTGGACCTTACCACCACCTGTGCTTGGCAAGGAGAAAAGGGAAAGACACTATGGGTGTGGCCCCCACAAAGCACCTGAACACCAAAGGCCAGCCCTGTGGAGTATATTAAATTATCTGTGGAGTATGCTCCTATAGTAGCTACTAAAGTAGCTGTTAAAAGTTGCAAATGTATAAATTGTTTGCTGATTGTGTGTTATTTTATTTAATCTTGTTTTGATCATAACAAATAATGTGTACAAAATGTAAAACAAAACACAATATAGCCTTGAAAATGCATAAAAGAAAAAGGAGGACCTCAAGCAGTAACCTCAGTATAAATATGTGAAGGCTTTATTATATACACAATCTGTGCAAAACACATCAAGCTATATTTGGATGTGTTATTTGTTCTGCTGCCCTGTGCCACCCGTAAATAATGTCTACACATATTGCCTGTCTGTCCATCCCTGGACTTCCTCCATTCTTTTTTACAGTGCTTTACACTGAGGTTACAGTTCTCCTCTAGGAGGATCCAGCATATGAGCACCACTGGGGTATATTCGATGCAAGGTCTTGTTACTAGTGGGGTACCTCAGGGATCTGTTCTTGGACCCATTCTCTTTAATATTTTTATTAGCGATATTGCAGAAGGTCTTGTTGGTAAAGTATGTATTTTTGCTGATGATACAAAGATTTGCAGCAGGGTTGATATTCATGGAGGGATAAGCCAAATGGCAAATGATTTAGCTAAACTAGAAAAATGGTCAGAGCAGTGGCAACTGGCATTTAATGTGGACAAGTGCAAGATTATGCACCTTGGGCGTAAAAACCCAAAAGCAGAATATAGACTATTTGGTACAGTCCTAACCTCAACATCTGAGGAAAGGGATTTAGGAGTAATAATTTCAGAGGACTTGAAGGTAGGTAGGCAATGCAATAGAGCAGCAGGAAATGCTAGCAGAATGCTTGGTTGCATAGGGAGAGGTATTAGCAGTAGGAAGAGGGAAGTGCTCATGCCATTGTACAGAGCACTGGTGAGACCTCACTTGGAGTATTGTACGCAGTACTGGAGACCTTATCTCCAGAAGGATATTGATACTTTGGAGAGAGTTCAGAGAAGGGCTACTAAACTGGTTTATGGGTTGAAGGATAAAACTTACCAGGAAAGGTTAAAGCATCTTTACATGTATAGCTTGGAGGAAAGACGTAACAGGGGGGATATGATAGAAGCATTTAAATACATAAAGGGAATCAACACAGTAAAGGAAGAGAGTATATTTAAAAGAAGAAAAACTACCACAACTAGAGGACATAGTCTTAAATTAGAGGGGCAACGATTTAAAGGTAATATCAGGAAGTATTACTTTACTGAGAGGGTAGTGGATGTATGGAATAGCCTGCCAGCAGAAGTGGTAGAGGTAAACACAGTGAAGGAATTTAAGCATGCGTGGGATAGACACAAGGCTATCCTAGCTATAAGACCGGGAACGGGGGACTAATAAAAGTATTCAAAAAATAAATAAAAAAATTGGGCAGACTAGATGGACCGAATGGTTCTTATCTGCCGACACATTCTATGTTTCTACTGGTATTGCACCACTGTGACCAAGTCACAGACCCTCAACCTTGGTTTTCTCTTTTGCAATTACAGTCCTTGCACCTACTATTTTTTCATACCAAAAAAACAACACCGAAAAAAAAAAAAAAAAACCTGGGACTTATTGATTAAAGAGTTAATTTTAGGGGAACTGAGGTGAGGATTGTGATGGGAAAGAGACATATAGTGGAAGGGAGACACAGAGAGACACAGAGAGAAAGAGTCAGGTGATATGGGGGTGGGAAAAAGACATGAGGAAGAATATGCTAGCACCACCTCTGCAGGCAGTGAATTCCATACCTTTACTGCCCTTACACTGTCATAGACTCAATCCCTTTATTCAAGTCTAAGTGGGTGGCCACTTGTCCTTGGTACTTTTCTATTAATGAACAGGGCTTTAGAAAGCCATTTGTTTTGGTCCTGTACTTATTATTTAACATTCACATCTCCTCTTGCTTTTCTAAGTTGTTACTGTATATGTAGCACAGAATGGTTATGAAAGAGTGCAAGCTTTATTAGTGATCTGAATTACATTGGAATGCAAGCTTTATTATCTAACTGAACCATTTACAGTGCAAGACTTATTGACTAACTGGAATAAAGCATAAGAGTTAGAGGTTAAATGAATTCCATTAGTGTGCAAACTTTACTGGCTAACTGAAATAGCTAATAGAGCAAGTTTTACTATCTAACCAATTTCATAAGAGTGCAAGCTTTATTACCTAACCCAATTACATCAGAGTGCAAGCTTTAATATCTAACTGAATTTCATTAGTGTGCATTTTTGTCTAATTGAATTCCATTAGAGTGAAAGCTTTATTGTCTTATTGAATTCCGTTAGAGTGAAAGCTTTATTGGCTAACTGAAATAAATGACAGTGCATGTTTTATTATCTAACCAAATTGCATTAGAGTGTAAGCTTTATTATGTAACCAAATTACATTAGAGTGTAAGCTTTATTATGTAACCAAATTACATTAGAGTGTAAGCTTTATTATGTAACCAAATTACATTAGAGTGCAAGCGTTGTTAGCTAATTGATTACTGGAGCATTTTAGTGATTTGCTACAACATGCATTCATCTTTCTTTTACCTTTTTGGCTTGGGGTGAAGATGCATATTTATTTGATCAGAGTCCCACTGTTGCCGACACACACATGCATGGATATTATAATGAGTGTGCGATTATTCCTTTGTGTATTCTATAGAACTGCTTGGTCATTTCAGAAGCTGTAGCCTCTATAACACAGGCTTCCCTCCCTGGATATTGTTATATACTGCCCTCATCATTTGCCATGGGTTCTATCCCCAGATCATTTAAACAGCTAGCAACGCTCCTGCGTACAACCAGGGTGGACCTGGTGAGCTCTGTTCAGCAGTATGGTGAAGGTCAGGTTCCTTGTACTTCTTAATACATCTTGGTATTTAGACGGCTGTGAGAATTACACTCCTACAGTAGAACCCTAACTGCAATTCCCATCATGATTAGGCAGACAAAATGCTGACCCATGATGATGGGAGTTGCAATAAAAGACTTTAAAAAAATATATAAAACATGTCATGTTCTTAAGTGTTAACTAACAACTAATCAGTAGAGAAAGGGAATAGACCAAGAGCATCACCAAAAAACCATGGTTACATTACTTGTCGCATTGTATGAGCCAGCAGCAGCTCTCCAAACATCAGGAGCAATGCATCCCCTCATACTCAGCAAGCTAGCAAAGCTGGCAAAGTAAAATGTGAATTATCATCCTTAACATCTGGACTGGCATAGGTTTTGTATTTCTGTAACCGCTAATCTGCATTTACATGCGATCTGATAAAATACACCCTAATGTGTGGATATAAGAAATTAAATATATATATATATATATATAAATAAAAAAATAAAACATTCCCTCCCATAGTATTCATTTAAATAGGCCCTAAATAATATTTAAAGAAATAAATAGGTTTGCTTTCAGATCTGCCTTTCAGATGAAATAGAGCTAATCTTGATGCTGGTAATCAGCTAATCAGAGAAGCCAACTGTTGCTCACATCTGACTGGGGTGTGTTGGGTCCGATGGTCTCTTTCTGTGGTCTCTCCTAGTGCTAGAAGTGAGTAACAGTTGGCGACTGGATAAGCTTTAATGCTTTACAGGAAGGCATGGTGGCAGACAGTCAGTGGATAAAGTACTAGGGACACTGGCTGTATCACTTGTGCTTCTATATTACAACCAAAATAATATATACCTTTAACTTTCTTATGCTAACATCTCGCAGGAAGAAGTTATAGGATCATTCGAGACGAATAATTTGATTTCGGGGGAATAAGAAATGTACACATTTATTTCAACGTTTTCCAGAAAAGTCTTGTCATCGAAGCCAGTGTTAAACATCCACTGCTACAGTCCATTCAGATGAAAGCATTGCTAGAGCTCCAACCAGTGGCGGTGCATTATATTCGTAGCGTGTGTCTGGGATCCATGCAAAAAGTGCGCAGTAAGCAAATACAGATAATCAATGATCTGCGGACACAGAGTATAAACACAATGCACTGCTAATGTAATGAAACAAGATATAAAGGGCAGTTACTATGTGATTCAGTGCTCCTACTAGCAGGAGAAATACTGCACACTCTGCAACAATCTAACTGCTATCCAAGGGTGACATGTCTTCAAAGGACAAATAAACTTATTTTTAACCCTTGCTTCATTGCACTAGCAGAGAGAGACTATGTCAGAAGCACAAGTGGGAAAAAAAAGTTAGTGTTTTTTTTTTAAAACATTTGTCTGTATTTTATATATAGACATGGGGTGGTCTAATGTAGCGCAGATAAATTACTGTATTTGCTCGAATATAAACATAAAAATGTTTTTTTTATGAAAGAGACCCCTCGTCTTATATTAAAGGTTGTCTTATAATCAGGCCTATAACAGATGTCTATAAGACTAGTATCTGGGTCCCCCCGCAGAGCTGCAATGGACCTGGACACAAGTGCGATGCGTTCTGACATCCCCTGGTGATGCTTGGCACTTCCGCCTGGACTTATACAACGGAAGCAGGGAGGTCACGTGACTTTCCAGCAGTACGTCATAAAAGACCAGGCGGAGGTGTCAGGCAGCATCGGAAGATGTCACTTTCACCAGTCCCATGGATCATGTTGGCATGTATGCTCTTATCGTTAAAAAAAAATATATATTTTTTTACATCATTCCCTATTTGGAGCATGTTTGTGTCCTGCATTGCTTGATTATTCCCAATTAATTAACTCTGCTCTTTTAGCCAGTCCTAAGACATCCTGGTAGCGTTATGTGGAAATTGAATGGCAAGCTCAGTGTCGGTTAGTGAATAATTGCCCAGTATTTGAAACAAATGGCACAAAAAGGCACAAGGGTAATCTCTGCAGAGGTAAAAAATGATCTCCAATATCTCCAGAACAATTACAGTATTGACAGCTTTGTAAGGTGAATTTAATAAGGCAAATATCTCACAAGTGACGGGCCCACTTTAAACCTTGGAATGCTTTTCTAATTTGGTCAATAATTCTGTGCTTTCTTAGACCCTGCAACAAGCGTTTCAGTTCCGGTGACTGAAATGATGTATTGCCAAGGTCGACTCTCTGACCTCGGATGATGATAATTATTTGGTGATATCAGAATCTCCGAAAACAGAAAGCATGCCAAGAATGACATTATATCAATTAAAACAGCAATAAGCCTGATAAATATGTATCATAAAGCAGACACTGGGACTGTGGTTTCATTCAGTTGCAAGGCTATTATTTAAGTAGAACAATACCAGCCTCACTGGGGATTCTCTGCTGACTCTGGGAAGTCACTTGAAGGATACTCAAGCTTTTACTGCATGATTAGACCAAATGCTAAAAAAAAGTACAGAAAAAAATGTATATTTTTTATGTTATTATTTTGGCTGGTGCTAGACAATACCTGGTCCCCTCTTGGCCTTGGAGGTCCCATTCTAGCAGCATGTTGTTTCCCCTAGGTATCTCCTGGCTTAGCCCAGTCACTCAGGGTAGATGGTTCTTAGTTAATAGAGGGTAGGACATGTAGCCTGACCTGTATGAGTAGCTTGATATGTTAAGACTTCCCTTATTATTTCAACTGATGTCAATTCACATTTAGCTGGAAATATCTTCACAGTAATATAGAAGAGCATCAGGATGCGTTGCTGGTTGCAGAGGTAGTGTCCTGTTCACCTTAGACCTCATGGGGGGTCACTCTAGAACCCAGTGCATAATAGAAACAGGGCTAGAGGAGTGGATGAGACAACACCAGCTGGAGATGCCTCAGAGATATTCTTGACCTACATGGTATCAGATGATCAGGAAACTAAACAGAAAATAAACTGAAGTAAAAGGTTGCAAGCAGGTAGGATTGTACCAGCAGCAGCAGGCGTAAGAAGGAGCAAATTAAGACATTCCTGCGATGGGCATATCAAGTAGCCAGTGGTGTATCTTGGTTTTGTGCTGCTCTAGGCAGACAATATTTGGGCACCCCCCCTACCCACGATGCACACCCACGACATGACCCATAACCCACGTTGCACACCAAGGACATGCCCCATCACCCCATTTAAATACCTCCATCACCCCATTACACACACATTACCAATATTATTTGCCATTAATATTCCCCAGCCAATTTGCTCAATAATATGCCAGTATCATTTGCCATTAATATGCCCCAGCCAATTTGCCAAATAATATGCCAGTATTTGCCATTTAATATGCCCCTGCCAATTTGCCCAATATTATGTCAGTATTATTTGCCATTTAATATGCCCCTACCAATTTGCCCAATAATATACCAGTGTTATTTGCCATTAATAAGCCCCAGCCAATTTGCTTACTAATATGCCAGTGCTATTTGTCATTTAATATGCCCCAGCCAATTTGCCCAATAATTTGCCAGTGCTATTTGTCATTTAATATGCCCCAGTAAATTTGCCCAATAATATTCCAGTGTTAATTGCCATTAATATGCATCAGCCAGTTTGCCCAATAATATTCCAGTGTTATTTGCCATTTAATTAGCCCCAGCCAATTTGACCAATAATATGCCAGTGTTAATTACCATTTAGTATGCCCCAGTAAATTTGCAAATAATATGCCAGTGTTATGTCCCATTAATATGCCCCAGTAAATTTGCCAATAATATGCCAGTGTTATGTCCCATTAATATGCCCCAGACAATTTCCCCCCATCTCCCCAGCACTTACCTGTTTTCCCTGGTGGCTAGTGGCAGGCAGCATGGTCTCCTCCATGCTGCCTGTTCGGCTCCCCGGCAGTTGTGCAGAGTGAGCACGTGACCGGCGCGCATCTGACGTTTTTGCCAGCACGCGCGTTTTTTTTTTTTAAAGGGGCAGATTTTTTTTTCAGTGTTGGGGGGTGCTGCCGCCCCCCAAAATTTGACGCCCTTGGCATTCGCCTAGGATGACTAGCAGTAAATACAGCACTGCAAATAGCCATATATGGAATGGGGAGAAATACTCCCTGAAATTCCTGAGTCGGCCACATATTATATTACTCTAGTTACTCATAATATTTTAGTTATTCTTTTGTTGGACTATATATCCAAATATGTGCATGTTACTGATCCCTTATCTTTTCCTTGCACATTTATTCTAATTGTTTCCAGATATTTCACCATTCAATCAACTAATCATTGCAATCCATCCTTCAACTAATCATTGCAATCCATCCTGGACAAATATAATGTTTGATAATACATTGGAATAACCTTTTATGTTTGGCTCCCCATATAACTTCCATTATAATTAGTTCTCTATTGTACAGAAGATAGCAGACTGAGGGATATCATCTCATCAATCTGCCTTCTGGGATTCCACTTCTGAACCTCTGATCCAAGAAGGCATCATTTGCTGGTATCTCATCGAGGAAGTCAACCTGTGTAATATTAATGGATCAAGCTCTTGTCCCTCCTTTTCATTTCTTTAACTTGTTATCTGGGGATTAAGGTAATTGAGTAGGAAAAAAAAACATAGAATCGGCTAAGGAATTGTGTGACTTTAAAGGGTTCTTTGTAAACTATAGAAGTTTGTAACATGCTTTGGCATATTATTTACTTTAAAGGTTGAAGTTTGGCAAAACCATCAAAACACGTGATATTTATAAAATCTTTAAATATAATTTAATTTGTTACTTTAGGTTCTATTTTGGCTTCCAAGCTGGTTTGGTGGAACTCAAGAACATCATGTTCCCAAATGCTTACCTTATGGGGCAGCCACCTTGACTTCATTTGTAGAACTATTCATTCTTTTTATAGGAACAGTCTACCCATTTTTATTTTATTTATATTTTTTACAGTGGAAACATTTTGATTCATGTCTGTTCCTTTCCAGGAGAACTCTGTAGCTTTTCCAAAAGCAAAAAAACAAAGAGATAGGCCATGGCTCCATCCCCTCGGATGATATCGGCAAACCAGCCTACGTAGAAGGCTCCTGTGGTCTAGGCATGAGTGGAATCAGTATGAGGGGGGAAAATAATATTAATTCATGGAGTCCAGTCTGGAAACAAAAGAAACCCCTGAATATTGGAGACAACGAGTTTCAAGCTGGTAACAATCCTTACTCACAGCCTTAAGACTTAACACAGTAGGATAGGCACCACCAAAACAACTTATTTTTTTTTAGTAGGATGCCCAAAGCATGTGTTACAGCACTGCCTCTATATGAACCAATAAACATCCCAAGGTGATAACGAGGTCCAAAAAAGTGCACTCCAAAAGCCATGTCTTTAAATTTGAATATTTGAAGAAAATATTTTAGTCCAAAAAAAACCTGCAGCACACTTGAAATGTTTTTTTTTTGTTTTTTTTTTACCCAAAAAGGTATGTCAGACACAGTCTGGGGGGGTCACACACTGTGCTGTTATCATATTATACCTATTAAAATTGGGGGTCTGCCATTAGAAAATGTAAGCTTTTTTAGTAGTACCTGTCCTACTACATTGATATATTGATTAGTGTGAGGGGAGAAGACCCAAAGCATATGATAACACTGATGTATATATTTTGAATGCATGATTCCACTGAGATGCATGTTGTGATGCCCGTACTGTGGTAGAGAGGTGGGCAGGACATCTGGGATCCCTTTGATTTTATTCCCATTAATGTGTCTTTTGCCTCATTTGTTGTATAAATAGAAAACACTCTGGTCAGTCCTAAATACAAAAGACGGAGGGGGCTATTAACTGAAAGGTGAGTTGCTGGTGAACTGAGGTGAGATGAACATTCCATCTCACCAAGGGGGTCATGTACTAAACAAGTGCAGTGGGGAAAAAAATAGTTAAAACATGAGTAAAGAGCAATTTGCGACTATTTGTAACATTCTGCGTTTGTTTTCCCTGATTTGCGCCTCTCCCGTTTATTTTTATTTAGCGTGCATTTTTCCGGTTGCGCCAATAAATTGTGATTCTCTTTGCTCACGCTAAAGAGCTTTGCGAAAAATAATTTGTGAAAAATAATTCTTATTTGCGTGTGAAAATTACACCAGCTTTTAGCGAGCGCTATCAAAAGAGGTAGAAAAAATATTCGTGTTTAATGTTTAGTACATTGCAATAGCAGCAAAGCCAAAATAGTTTTGCACATAAAATATATTTGCTTTTTTTAGTACATGCCCCTCCAAGTTAGCTATACATTGTGCAGAGACAATCCTGAGTTGGCTTAAAAGGGGAAATCTCACCAGGTTTGTCGCTGTACAATGTATAGTTATAATAGTGAGCTGAAACAGTCATCTCACCTCATCTCACCTGCAACTCACCTTTTTAGTGAATAGCCCCCACAGAACTTAAGAAAGCATTTGCGTGAGAAACAAAAAATGTCTGTACTTGCCAATTTTTTTTCTACGTCTTTGATGGAAGCTGCTATCTCCTGGCACTTTATAAGTAGTATAGAGAGAGAGTAAACAAGCCCAGGACACCTAAATCTCTAAATATGCAGCATTCTGAGGAAAGTACAAAATATTGCTGATGCTGTTATCATATTCCCTGGGAGTTATGTGCCTTGTTGGTGGGTTTAATGATCTCACTGCTCAGAAAGGATTCTTTTAAACAAAATCCATTACATTTATTCACTACAGGCAGAATTCTTGCAGACCCTCGAGGGCCTGAGGAAGATGTATGCTCGTGCAAACAGTATTTTTTTTTGCCATTATGCCATAAGTGTAAGGAGGAATTGCAAATACTAATATTAATAAATTACTCTTGGCTCTCACTGGATTCAAATAACTATCTGTTTTCAATAACCTGCATTTTACAGTTCAGTACAGTCAATTAACCTAAGTAGAGATGTCCACGGCTTGAAAAAAAAAACCAGAAAATGTATTAGGCATATACCTCGGTGTCAGGGAGAGCAGCCATTTTAATTTATTGTCGTAGGGTCAGCATAACTCTTCCTCTCCATTCAGTTGGGTCTGGTTGGTCCTGGCAGCCACAGAATGAGGAGTTAGAGAGGGGTCTGACACAGTCTGAAAAAAAATGGAAACACAAGAAGTTGTTACATAACCAAGGAGAGGAACGGGGGTAACCCACATATAAAATAGCTTAAACAAAGAACAGCAGGGAATCGACATCTGACAAAAAAAAACCCAGGAGTGTCAGTGTGTCAGAAAAATGTATAAATAATGACACAGAGTATACAATATTTAGATAGTTTATTGGTAAAGCCGATAAAAGTTGAAAAGAACCATAATGTGATTGAATTATCTCGTAACCCAACTCACAACTACAACACCAGGACATATAAACACATGCAACACAGACAAAACAAAAAAAGGATCAGTCCAGAAATAACTGCTTGATAGAAAACATGCAGGTTGGTCACTATATAGTAGGAAAATCATTACATAAAAGAAAGAAGCAAAAAAAACCTTTCATTATGCCCTGTCTGAAATTTATAGCCTGTCTGTAATTGTAAATTGAATTTAATGTAAATATATGGAAAAATAAGGTATATGATATAATATATTGTGTATATATATTATATCATATACCTTATTTTTCCATATATTTACATATATTTCAGTAATTTCTAAACACATTTTTTGTTGGACTGGATCCTTTTTTTGTTTTGTCTGTGTTGTATGTGTTTATATGTCCTGGTATTTTAGCTGTGAGTTGGGTTATGAGATAATTCAATCACATTATGGTTCTTTTCAACTTTTATCGTCATTACCAATAAAGTATTTAAATATTTTATATTTTGTGTCATAATATATACACTTTCCTGACACACTGACATTCCTATGTTTTTGTTAGCTGTCAATTCCTCTACTGCTCTTTGAAAAAACTGGACAATTAAATGCATATTAATAGCAGACATGCATTATTATTTTTATTATTTAGTTGTTTACTTTTTGTAGTTCTTAAACTTGAAAACCAACCTTTTGCCAGCTTTCTCCAGGGGCTTGAACCGATCCTGGTACTAGTCCGAGGGCTTCAATAGAGCTGCATGATAATGCCCACGAAACATTTGCAGGATGTCAGTGAGGTCACCAGATTTAAACATTTAGGACAAGGAGACATTGTAAGACATCTCCTTGCAATTCACTGCATACATTTGTGTGCAGGAAACTCTGTGCAAAACACAGGTGAAACACTAGCAGATGCATTCAAGTTAGTAATAATGCCTAGAGTTTCCATGACGTTGTGTTGAGATAATATAGATAACACGCAAAACCAAATATCTCTAAAACAAATACACACTGATTGAAAAATAACAAGAAGCAAGTACAAATAAAAAAAATGTGATAAATACATATAGAAATTTTTTTTTTTTAATCTGCTTAGTGATTCAAATTCCTGAAAAGGAATTTTAGAAAAATAATGACTTTAGAAGATCTTCAACCACAAGTGCAATTTGAATGTGTGGTGCTTCAATACCAGAGTCAGCATCACATTATCTTAAAGTTTTGATCTAAGTGTAAATATGTCAATCTGGTCACCAGAGTCTCGTCTAAAACACTGGGAGTCAATTAGATCACAGGTAATGGACAATTTAATAATGTTCTATGGAACCTTCGCCGACCTTGCCACAGACACGGGTTAGATCAACATGGAAGGTTGTAAGTCTACAATGGAAGGAGGAGATTCCTAATGCCTCCTGCACTAGTCTTTAGTCTTTTCCCAGTTGTTAGAGAACAGGGGAGCTATACCACAGATAACCACCAATGATTTGTTTAGGACTAGAAACGTTAAAGGGGCTCCTGCAGAAGTCGTTTCTTGGCCGAACCCACTAGGCCAATATTTTTTCTTCCATTGTAGTTTTTTTTCTGAATATTTTTTTTTTAATGCTACAATAAAATTTTTATAAAATACTGACTTGTGGAAGGGGACACTTGACTGGTAAATTCGATTCACAACAGCTGGACTAAAATGACAAAAAAATGTCTGCCATGCACCCCCTCAAATGGACAGGCCCAGGTGTATTGCCCTGCCCCTGCTTTGGTTATGTAAAAGAGAAAAAAAATGGTTTATTTGCTACAAGGATTTACTGTGCCTTTAATATACTTTTGCCAAACAGACCGGTGTTGACGTGAGATATTCTCCTATATTAGGTCTCACAACAGATAATACACTTCCCTGTGTGTCAGCCAAAACTTAATTTCTTTTTTATTTTATTTTTCTTTGAGACTAGCAAAACATTGCTGTTTGTTCTGCTAGGTGAGGAATCTTTGATTTTCTATAAGAGCTTAATATCTCTCCATTTCCTCCTCTAAGTCCTTATCTCCCCCGTTCAAACACATATCTGCGAAATTCTCTACTTTCAGTGGTGAGGATATAAAGCGTTACATTTTTATTTCTCAAACAAAAACCCACGCTGAGTGGCAGAGATTGTGTTCAAACGAAGCCAGGAAAGCGAGAAGCATCTTGGCGCAGATACAGAATTCTTGCACTCCGCAGACGGAAACAGCGGTCTTAATGAGATTTCTCGCTAACGGAAAGGATCAGATTAGAAATTAAAACTGTATTATTTATAGTCAAATACTAATTGGCTTGAATGACTTAAATAAATGTTTTTTTTTTTTATTGAAAATAGTAAAATACGCTCCATTTCAGGCATTAATCTCATTACTTTGTGCCCCAAATCATGGAAAATTTTTGTGAATTTAATTTCTCTTGTTTTGGCGATATGACAAGTAAAAGAAAAAGTGAAAAGTCATTTTAACAGGAAAGTCGATGCAGCTCTACCAATACTAGAAAGAAGAAAGTAAAACACTGATAAAGGTCGGGGATGACTAATATGGTTCAGTTGACCAATGTAGCAACAATCAGCACTGACCACTCTGTCATCCTATCAGAGGAAGAGCAAGAAATTACAAAGATCATTCTGCAGTTAAGATGTCTTCTGTCCATCTTAAAGGACAACAACAAAAAAATAGTTTAATTGACAGCTTGATGGTGTAGGCAGGGCCGGTGCAAGGATTTTTGCCGCTCTAGGCAAAATAAAAATTGTCGCCCCCCCCCCCCCCAACACACACACATTATCAGCCGCTAGAGGTGCTTCCGTGATTCTCACTGTGAACATTACAGTGGGAGGACGCGGAACATCCCAAAAAAAAACAAAAAAACATTCGCAGCTGAGAGGAGGATCGGGGAGGAAAGTTCCCAGCTTTGGCGCTGGAGAAAGGTAAATGGCTGAAGGGGTTTTAACCCCTTCAGCCCAGTGGGAGGGGGACACAAGGGTGCCCAACTCCTAAGGACTATATAGTGCTAGGAAAATGAATTTGTTTTCCTGGCACTATAGTGCTCCTTTAACACCAGTACTGCACAGTGTCTTTTCTCTGCAGCGACAGGCTATAGACACCAGTACATTAAACTGTAGTGGTTCTGGGACTATAGTGTCCTTTAAATGTGAGGTAAATTAGTTTCCAATGTAGTATTAATAACTAAACAACTAAATAATAAACATATTGAATTGTCTACTTACCACCAGGACATTAAGATGATCTGGTCTCTGGCTGTAGTCTGGCTCTTGGTCTGGCTCTGGGGACTGGAGACAAACACCAATGGATTTTGCCCCCCAATATGCCAGGATTTAGCCTCTCAATGTGCCATGATTTTGCCCCTCATTATGCCAGGATTATACCCCTCAATATGCCAGGATTTTCCCCCACAATATGCCAGGATTATGCCCCTCAATATCCCAGGATTATGCCTCTCAATATGCCAGGATTATGCCCCACAATATGCCAGGATTATGCCCCACAATATGCCAGGATAATGCCCCTCAATATGCCAGGATATTGCCTCTCAATATCCCAGGATTATGCCCCTCAATATGCCAGGATTATGCCCCTCAATATCCCAGGATTATGTCCCTCAATATGCCAGGATTATGCCTCTCAATATCCCAGGATTATGCCTCTCAATATCCCAGAATTATGCCCCTCAATATGCCAGGATTATGCCCCTCAATATCCCAGGATTATGTCCCTCAATATGCCAGGATTATGCCCCACAATATGCCAGGATTATGCCTCTCAATATCCCAGGATTATGCCCCTCAATATCCCAGGATTTTCCCCCACAATATGCCAGGATTATGTCCCTCAATATGCCAGGATTATGCCCCACAATATGCCAGGATTATGCCTCTCAATATCCCAGGATTATGCCCCTCAATATCCCAGGATTTTCCCCCACAATATGCCAGCCAGGATTTAGCCACCCAATATACCAGGATTTAGCCACCCAATATACCAGGATTTAGCCACCCAATATACCAGGATTTAGCCACCCAATATACCAGGATTTAGCCACCCAATATACCAGGATTTAGCCACCCAATATGCCAGGATTTTCCCCCACAGTATGCCAGCCAGGACTTAGCCACCCAATATGCCAGGATTTTCCCCCACAGTATGCCAGGATCCTCCCCCCCTTCCCCCTTACTTACCTCCTTGCTGCTGCTCTCCCGGTGCTCTAATCTGCCCATCTGTGGCTGTGAGGGAAGCATTGTGCGCTCCCCTCCAGCCAATGCGCATTCAATAAAGTTTGTTTAAACAAAGGATACTAAGTAGCCTTACTGGTGGCGCCGGCCCTGGGTGTAGGTATTTTACCTTGAAATTCTTTAATTAAAAAATAATGTCACTTAGTGAGCCCTCTTTGCTTTTTATAGCTCTATCGGGGGCAGACATCTTGGGTCATCTCTTCATATCTTCAAAGTAAAGAGGTTCCAGTCTGCTGAACCTAGAGGGATACCAGCCGTACCCCACTGACGAGGAAAATGAAGGCTGAAACATCCGTCTGTGGTTGATATGTTCCTCATACATAGGGGGCCTGCCCGACATCCTGTATCTGATCTGCCATTATTGGTGGGACCAGTCGTATGTGATAATGGAGAGGTTTCCTCTGTAATGGTGCAAGTGAGCAAATAGCAGTGTGTGGCGAAACCGGCCTCGCCACGTGTCCTTGGAGGGGGCTGCTTGCCCGCCTCTTGCCTTTGGACTATGGACCAGACTTTATGTGAATGTGTTATACCCCAGATAGGAATCCCATGGAGCCCATTCGTATGAAACTGACTGTAAAGACTTTGGCTCCATGGTTAAACTGTATTTGTGTGGTCCGAGCGCCATTCACTTAATAATGTGCGCTCAGACCTGAGCTATCTGGGGATATGTGAAATGTCTGTGTGTTATGTGTAAAATGTGACTTTATGTATTTTAAAGTGTGTCCTCAATTACCCGTTGCAACATTGTTGCGAACGGGTAATTGAACAGTAAGTAGCCGTCCTTTGTTCTCGGGGGTGGCCGCTGTCACGAAGTGAATTCTGACAGTCTGACTGACTGGGGTTCTTGGAGGGGCCTGAGGGCCAAACACCTCCCTATAGATTATGGACCCTGTCTGTAATGTGTTTAAGCCTTCCATTGTTTAGTTATGTCAGCCACCCAGTCTGACTACCTTGCTTCTGGCTCCAGATTAAAGTGGCTAGATACTGCTTTACTGGTGATGTGTTTAAGTTTTCTATTGTTTAATCAAGTTTTATCTGATTGCAGTTTGGTGTATATAAGTCTGTGTTGTTTGTCAAATAAAGTAGTTCAATCTTGCTGTAAAAGTTCCTGTTTTAACCCTCAAAGTGAAGTGTCGTCTCATTATTGGGGGAAGGATTTATTGTATGCTGTTCCAGTTTGACTGCTAGGAGAGTAAACCTATTCGTATGGTTCCTATTCAACTGTCTACAGCATTCATATGCTTGGGAGGATTCATATGCTTCTCCGGTTTGGTGGTTGTGGTGTCTGCTGCATTGCTTGGAGTCCTCAGGAAGCGCTAGGAGCATCCTTTAACGGAGGTACCCAGTCGGGGTGCCAGGCGATCCGTTACATTGGTGGCAAGCGGTGGGATGGCGTCCTAGTGCGAGGTAAAGCAGCTCAGAGACACAGTCGTTTGGATTTACAAATTGAAGGCGACGCTAGTGTTTATACAGCGTCCCTGTCTACATAAAGATTTGGGAAAATGGGGTTCGTGGATCCTTGGGCACCTCGCACACCTGAGGAAGAGGGTGAATTGGACTGGAGAGATATTGCCCGGCAAGAACTATGGTACAATGCCCTGGAGGAAGTCCAGTATCAACGGCAGCAGCGCCTTCCTGGTGTCGCATACCGGTTGGAGGAACAAATGGCCTGGCGGATGCCGCTTCTGGGAGACCAACCCGGAGGGCAGCAGGTCAGACAACTTGAGTACCTCGTGGAAAGGGAACTGAGCCTTGACGCCTCATACCGGGCACTGTGGTGGTGCACTGTCCAGCCAGAGACATGGAGGGCAGAGGGCATCCAGCCGGAGGGGGAGAACTACACTAGCCCTGGCCTGTTGTGGAAGGCCTTAGCAGAAGACGTCGACTTTGGCAGTCCAGCAGAGTCACGGTACTGGGCTATTTTTTATTACCGGGGTGAGATGGTACAGGGCCCGAGATCTAGGGGACTGGGACAAGACCTCCACCGTTTGGCTGCCATGGAACGACAGCTAGAGATGGACTATGTGGAACTACTAAACTCATGTCAGCCACAGGGCATAGACACAGAACAGGAAAACTGGCTGGGAGACCCAGACCTGCCAACCTACAGCTGGGAAAACGCAGCCGAGGTACCCCCTGCTTCACTACCAGCGGCAGAAGTAGGGGACCTCATAGACTGGTCCTGGGAAGACCCACAGGTGGCAGGTGGAGATGGGATGGCGATCTCTCTACCGGCCCTACAGGGATGCTGGGCTGTCGGCCCAGATCTCCAGCGGCAGTGTGTACCCCAGGGAGATGAAGGTGCCGTCCTTCCTCCCCAGCGGCAGTGTGTACCCCAGGGAGCAGAAGGTGCAGTCCTTCCTTCCCAGCGGCAGCGTGTACCCCAGGGAGATGAAGGTGCCGTCCTTCCTCCCCAGCGGCAGTGTGTACCCCAGGAAGCAGAGACCATCTGTCTCGCACCCCAGCCGCAGGACAAAATATTGAAAGGGGAGACAGTTGGTCCCCCTCTCCACCAGCAGAGTGTCAGGGAGAGGAGCAGGTTACCCCCTCTCTCCAGCGGCAGTCTACAGTTCAGAGAGAGGAGCTTGTTACACCCTCTCTCCAGCGGCAGCCTAACCCACCAAGGGGAGATGTTAAGCCCCACAACTATGCAGATGGGACCGTAGTCTCTGCACTTGCAGCCCCAGGGGCAGGGACGGTCGGTCCTGTCCCCCAGCCACAGAGCAGTGTATCCAGAGGGGAGACAGTCGGTCTCCCCCTCCCCCAACCAGGCTCCAAACAGGCTACTTCAGTGGTAGTGCTGGCACCCGGGCAGAGTACCGCTGGTCTCTGCCCACTCAGCAACCCACCAAGGCAGTCTACCAGCCCCCCGCACAGCTGTGGTGAGGCACCTGGACATGGACAAGTTGCTATTTTATCCAGGTGTAGTAACCAGTTATTGTGGGTGGGTTGTATTGCTGTTTGTGCTTCGTGGGTGGGTTGCTGGACTAACCAGGGCACTGACAGGCAGGAGGTCAGATACCCTGTTAGTTTGGATGGTAAAGGGGAGAAATGTGGCGAAACCGGCCTCGCCACGTGTCCTTGGAGGGGGCTGCTTGCCCGCCTCTTGCTTTTGGACTATGGACCAGACTTTATGTGAATGTGTTATACCCCAGATAGGAATCCCATGGAGCCCATTCGTATGAAACTGACTGTAAAGACTTTGGCTCCATGGCGATTAAACTGTATTTGTGTGGTCCGAGCGCCATTCACTTAATAATGTGCGCTCAGACCTGAGCTATCTGGGGATATGTGAAATGTCTGTGTGTTATGTGTAAAATGTGACTTTATGTATTTTAAAGTGTGTCCTCAATTACCCGTTGCAACATTGTTGCGAACGGGTAATTGAACAGTAAGTAGCCGTCCTTTGTTCTCGGGGGTGGCCGCTGTCACGAAGTGAATTCTGACAGTCTGACTGACTGGGGTTCTTGGAGGGGCCTGAGGGCCAAACACCTCCCTATAGATTATGGACCCTGTCTGTAATGTGTTTAAGCCTTCCATTGTTTAGTTATGTCAGCCACCCAGTCTGACTACCTTGCTTCTGGCTCCAGATTAAAGTGGCTAGATACTGCTTTACTGGTGATGTGTTTAAGTTTTCTATTGTTTAATCAAGTGTTATCTGATTGCAGTTTGGTGTATATAAGTCTGTGTTGTTTGTCAAATAAAGTAGTTCAATCTTGCTGTAAAAGTTCCTGTTTTAACCCTCAAAGTGAAGTGTCGTCTCATTATTGGGGGAAGGATTTATTGTATGCTGTTCCAGTTTGACTGCTAGGAGAGTAAACCTATTCGTATGGTTCCTATTCAACTGTCTACAGCATTCATATGCTTGGGAGGATTCATATGCTTCTCCGGTTTGGTGGTTGTGGTGTCTGCTGCAGTGCTTGGAGTCCTCAGGAAGCGCTAGGAGCATCCTTTAACGGAGGTACCCAGTCGGGGTGCCAGGCGATCCGTTACACAGTGATTCCTCTCCCGAGTAGGTTGCATCATATAGGGCCGGCTATTTCAGCTTCTGTCTATTCTCAGCGGGGCTCCCAATTCTTTGTTAATCTTTCACTTGCACTTCTTTTTTGCATCAGTTGTTATTTAATCTCTCCGCAAACAATTATTAAAATGGACTATTCTCATAGCACACTAACTTGAGACCGTTCCAAATGCCACCTTGCAGTCATCACTGAAACCAAACCATGGTCATCCTTTTCCTTTTAGACACGCTGCACTGACTCAGTATTTGCACCTTCTTTGGAGTACATCTGCCAATTGAACTTACAGGTGCCTTGTACCTTATCCCCCACTCTTGTATCCAATGCAGATATCATATTTGGTACCGGTCGCCCCAACACATATCCCCTCACTGCGGTCACTGACTTGGGCGATGGGTGTGGCTTTCGGCTCTGGGGGCGTGTGCCCTCTGTGGGACACGTCTGATCTCCTATGTTGAAGGTTGGGCCTGTTTTGAGGATTAGGTGCACGCCCCTGAAGGTGGAGCCCAGTAGATATTGCGCCCTGGTCACCGGTGCAGGTATGGCACTAATGATGTTTTAAATGTTTGTCAATTTTGCTATTAACTTCTTATGTATTTAACAGTGTGTTGTACCAGACTTACTTAGACTGCTTTGAGAAAGCACCAGTTGGTGTGAAACACGTCAAGCATTCGTCTTTTTTGGTCTGTCTCCCTTCCCCATGTTTGCTGTTTTTATCAATTTTGGACTTCAATAAACATCGTTTTTTCACTATCTACCATGGATATGTCCTGTCTTTTTTCCGGATGATTACTGCTGGCACGCTCTTTGTGTATTTGTTCACTGCATCCATCCAGCCCTGATAAAATAGAAGAAAAAATGGGCACCAAAGTAAAAAGTGAATACTCTATTAAATAGAAGTGGGTAGCTGCAATCACTAGTGAATACTCTATAAATATACAAGTGGGTAGCTGCAATCACTAGTGAATATTCTATAAATATTCAAGTGGGTATCTGCAATCACTAGTGAATATTCTATAAATATCCAAGTGGGTAGCTGCAAGCACTAGTGAATCCTCTATAAATATATAAGTGGGTAGCTGCAATCACTAGTGAATACTCTATAAATATACAAGTGGGTAGCTGCAATCACTAGTGAATACTCTATAAATATATAAGTGGGTAGCTGCAATCACTAGTGAATACTCTATAAATATACAAGTGGGTAGCTGCAATCACTAGTGAATACTCTATAAATTTATAAGGGGGTAGCTGCAATCACTAGTGAATACTTTCCTCCATCATCCTTTCCCTAGCCTGCTGCACTCCTGGTAGCATATGTACTAGTCATCCACACCCATGCCTTGCTTTCCTCCATCATCCTGTCTCTAGCCTGCTGCACTCTTTGTAGCATATGTACTATTCATCCACACCCATGCCTTGCTTTCCTCCATCATCCTTTCCCTAGCCTGCTGCACTCCTGGTAGCATACGTACTATTCATCCACACCCATGCCTTGCTTTCCTCCTTCATCCTGTCTCTAGCCTGCTGCACTCTTGGTAGCATATGTACTAGTCATCCACACCAATGCCTTGCTTTCCTCCATCATCCTGTCTCTAGCCTGCTGCACTCTTGGTAGCATATGTACTAGACATCCACACCCATGCCTTGCTTTCCTCCATCATCCTTTCCCTAGCCTGCTGCACTCTTTTGTACTAGACATCCACATCCAGGCATTGCTGCTTGTTAAGAGAGTATACAAACTTGCCAGAACCTCAGCTCCTTGCTCCATTGTTTTGTGACCTCTGGAACTGTAACTTGGTGTACCACTTCAGCTTTATCCCCCAGCTTCTTACCCGTTGTTGTTTTTAGATTACAATTCTGTGCTGCCTGCCTTTACCCCATACCATCTTCCCTCATCTTCTGACCATCCTAAGGTACTTTGCTGAGGACTTTTTCTCAGTGCACTCATCTCAGTCCTTGGGAGAGTGTCATATTGAACAAAAAGGGGGATTTGGAAGGAGCTCAGTTGGTAGCACCCATCCCCAACCTATCTAAGATAGGGGTGCAAAGGAGTGTCAAAATTATGAATTCAATAGAAAAAAAAGAAAAAAAAAACACACTCCAGTTAAGTTGCATTAAGGAGAAGAAACCAGTTGGACAATGCTATTAGAAAAAATAGTACCAAATGTTATTTATAAAAAAAATGTAACTGCATCAAAAATAGTAATAAAAAAATAAATAAAAGTACACACCTGACCACATAAATAACAGAGGGTCATACTGTACAGGTATGTAGTTACCCAGCTTCTGGACTCCATACCTGCTCTCCAAGTCCTAAACACATCCAAGAGATGTTAGCATCATCACCCTTGAGTGTTGATCCACTCTTGCCAAAAAATAAATCCTGCAGCCGTGAGGCTGATTTTCTACTTTCCACGGTAGCCCACTGAGCATGTGCTGTGAACTGTGGTGGACCAACAAACCAACTGCAAAAACCAAGACAATAATTGGTGACTTGAAAAGACACTCAACTGGGAGAATTTGGCCAACAATACTTTTTGGAATAGTAATATCCCACAAGGGAAATCCGGGCTTCACTGAGACAGGAACAAATGGTTGTCCAGTATCAGAAAGGTGTTGGCTGAGAGTGATTATCCAGGTGCCGTCCTCATACACTAACCAAGCGTTTGCAACAAACAAAACCAATAAAAAGGAGGAAACTCGCATTCTGGATACTCCATAAAATAAGAGGTAGTTTTAATGGCAAAAGTGAAACATATACAGCAACAAAAAAGTGTGGAAAAAGGGAACACATGACATTACCCGTTAAATGAGAATTCAAGAGGAATGGGCAGGTTCTTCCAAGAAACATTCTGATATGCCCCAAATCAAAGATGAGCGCTGGTTTGAGGTTCCGTTTGATGGAAGAAAGAGAGCTATAAGCCGACTACTCCTCCTGTGTGATTTCGTTAAAATTGTGTGATAAAGAACAGCTTTGAGCATATATCACCCCTACTGCATGAGTCACTAATTCTCCCACTTGGGGAGCTGGATGACGGATAGGTGATCTTTAAAGTGCCAAATAAAGCAGATGGCAAAAAAATATATATATATGGCGGGGCACAGAAAATAAATTGTCCCAGTGTCGTAAAAATGTACAACACTAAAATAACTTTTTTAACTGCTGTGTCCTAAGTCCCAACGCTTAATGGTAACAATATATATCAAAGTATTTGAACTTGCAAACAAGGGAGTTTCTTGCTGATCTTTTCATGTTAAACCATTTTGATTATTTATTTTTTACAACCAATCTGGGCAGGTAATTAAAATCCTGTCTCTCCTGTGCGACCGTCTGCCGCTCTCTACATCTGTTCATCTATATTGGATGTTCCGCCTATAGATGTCGGATGTATCGTATTTTTATCTTTTTTGGGGTTATTCCCTATAAATCTCTCCCTGAATAATTTGTTGCGTTAACAAATCTGAATTTGTTTCTTGTGCAGAACCATTCTTCCTTTCGTCTCCGGGAAGGATATTAAATCAGGCAGAAATTGTAATTCATTTTTTTTTTCCCTTCACAACAGCCTCTTGGAAAGCAAATCCGTCTGCTTAGTCTATGCAAATAATCATGTTAAGTTAATTGCATGTACTTTGACTCATTATGAATCTAGTTCCAATGTGGAAAGTTCTGTATTCTGCTAATTATCACCTCCCACAAAACACTGCAAATTATGTACTGAAATTCAAAGAGGCCCCCTGGACTGTAAGGCAGGGGGGGGGGGGGCATGACTGTGGGCCCATGCCTGATTGTAAGGGAACGTTTAATTGCAATGTTATCTTAGTTCTGATTGGCTAAAGTGTTTGTTCCAATGTTCTTACCGTAGGAATGCCATGAGTTTCAAATCTCCCCCTCTTCCTGCCCTGGTCAAGCAAGTCCATTTTCAGTTTCCTGTCCTCCCTCCCTCTTTGGTTTCCCTTGTTTTTCTTATTTTGTAGACCCAGCGGTATTGTTCCTGACCAGCACTAATTCACGGATTCAAGAAATGTGATCTGCCCCGTTGGGCTTGAGAAGCCTTACCCGGGTCCATGACGTTTGTTGGGTACTAGAGCTCACGTTCATACCATGACTCCCAACTTTTGCCTCCAGCGAATTGGGGGCCTTAATGATGCGGTTGAGTGTGAGTGCTACCGCAGTGGTGCAACTGGCAGTACTACTATGCATACGCGTCGTGCTGTGCATGCGCCGTAACAGTCTACATTGTCCCAGTCCCGCTGTCTCGCATAGCTCTCCCTCTGTCACAGAATCAGGACTTTCCTGTGCAAAACCACATAAATTGATATATTCACAAATGAACTACTTTCAAAAAAGGAACTTTCTTAAAGTAAATTCTCACCCAAAGTGAGGGTTTTTCAGTCAATATAAACCAAATCTGTAAAAAAAAAAAAAAAAAAATCTTTTGCGAATGTGTGCGCAGACATATCAGATGACTTCCTGCCAAAACATTCTAACTGAATGTATTGTTAAGACAAAGGGTTCCTGTTCTAAAGAATCCCATTTTTTAGGGACAAGTTTTATTGTTTTTGAGCACTGGTATAATTCATTTAAACTATTTTGAGGAAGTTCCACAACATAAAACATGCTGAAATATAAAATAAATGTACTTTCCATAAATTGCGCTGCACACTGGTGCTGGATAGCACAGTTATTCATATTAATTAATATAATTATATGTTATATCCCACCTTGCACTTCTAGTAAGGAACTATAGCATTATCACTAATCAGCAAGTAAAACATGCGGTGGCCGAAGCCAAGTGCAAAGCACACTTAACACACAGATGGAGTGACTACTTTCCCTTAACCCCTTAGTGAAAAGACAATTTTACCTTGATTTTTGGGGTGTTTGTGTTTAGCTGTAATTTTCTTCTCTCACACATACTGTACCCACACAAACTATATGTTGTTTTTATCATCATACCATTATGTTCATCATATCTTATAATTTACTACAAAAAAAATCATAAAATATGATGAAAAAGTTAAAAACAAAAACACTTTTTCTAACTATGACCTAAAATATAATTTACACAAATACAATCATTAAAAAAGACCCCATCTAAATAGTTTATAAATGTTGTCCCGAGTTCAGAAATATGCATGTTTCCATATTTTTCGGTATTTTTTTGCGAGTTATGGGGCAAAAACCCAAAATAGTGTTTTTCGGTTTTTTTCTATATTGACCTTTTGACCCCCAACCCGAACCCTAAATTTAACCCTAGCACTAAATTTAACCCCAACTCTAATCCTTATGCTATAACTTAATATATTTTAATTTTAATTTAATTTTAACCCTATCCCTTATGCTAAAAATTACTTAATTTTAACCCTATAGGCTAATCTAACATAATACTAGTTTTAAGCTAATTAAATGTTTTTTTATTTTATTTTTACATTGCTATGTTGCTTGGCTACCTCTAGGGGCAGTCAAGCAGCTCAGACCACCAGAGGGCATAGACATATGCTGCTCCATCATTATGGCTCCCACGATCGCTCCGTGGTGCCCCATATAGGACATTTCGGTGCTGGCTATTGCCCCGACATCGAGGCAGTATACCAGCACCGTTAAAGGGGTTTTTGCGATCATTGACCCCGAAAACCGCTTGTTTCACCGCAGGACGTGCCAGGCACGTCCATTGTCGCGAAGTGGTTAACATTTTTTGTTAATCCTTTATAGGAATCTTGTAGTACAGTCAATAATGGCACATATAAAAGAGAGAAAAACCACAAAATATAGTGCGGATTGTTACAGAGCAGCATATAGCTCAATCGTAATCAAATCCAGGCTCTGATCCTGGAGCAACCTACTGCTCCTAGGTGATAGCTCGCACAAGATCCAACGAGGATAAACAAGGAGAAGAGAACGGTAGCCAGTTAAAAACAATATTTTTTCCATGAGCGGCGGGTGGTGACCCTAAAATAAATGCCCCAGTAAAAAAAATGCCTACCTACCCCCCCCCCGTCACCCTAATAATAGTGAGGGGGGTGGGCAATAAACTAACCTGTAAAAAAAACTATTTCATACTTACCATTTGATGTCTTCTTTTTTCTTTCTTTAGCCCCAAAATACGCGCCGCAAAAAAAAAAAAAACGAGCGCAAAAAAATTAAATAATCCATCTTCTTTTTTTTTCTTTCTTCAGCCCCAAAAAAGGCCAAAAGAAAAACCATAATATGTGCCGCAACTGTTAAAAAAAAAAAAATCAACGAATAAAAAAAGAATCCACTGGGTAAAAAATAATCCATCTTCACCCATGGAGGGCCCCGTGAAGACTGAGCTTTGCAGGGCGGGGGAAGGCTTATTAAGCCTTCCCCCGCCCTGCAATGAAGCTCAGATCACTCTGATTGGTTGGATTTCAATCCAACCAATCAGAGTGCTCTGTTTCATTTTACACAGCGTGGGAAAGTTCTTTTGAATTTTCCCACTCTGTTTAAAATGGCTAGCACTCTGATTGGTTGGTTTGAAATCCAACCAATCAGAGAGCTCTGAGCTTAATTGCAGGGCGGGGGAAGGCATTATAAGCCTTCGCCCGCCCTGCAGAGCTCAGTCTGCATGGGGCCCTCCATGGGCGAAGATGGATTATGTTTTCACCCACCAGTGGATTATTATTTTTTTGCTCTGCTTTTTTGTTTTTTTTAACAGTTGCAGCGCGTATTATGGTTTTTTATTTGGCCTTTTTTGGCCAAACCCGTTTGCTCAACTCTAAATGGGAGGCAAAATGGTCAAAGCTATTTTTGAGACTAAATCAAACTCGGGTGCCGAAGTCTCCCAATGAAAGTCGACCTCCTCGAGCTATCAAATTTTACTGACTAAAGTCATTGGAGTAGATAATCCAATGTAAAAGCGTGGCGACATGATAAACCTTTACAAGTATTTTCTATGCTAATATAAAGATATTTTTGGATTTGTCTTTATAAATTGTACCTAGTAGACAACAGTAACACACAACATTAAGATTGGAAGGAAGGACGTTCCCTGTTAACATCGAGAAGGTTTGTTTACTCTTAGGTCTTTAATATTGGGTAGTAGACTGCCATCTAAAAATGTTTTAGCCGATTCAAGCAATATATATTCAAAAAACAGTTGGATGTTTTTCTAGATATGGAATGCATACAGGAATAATGATTTAGAGTCCAACTGTCTTAAAGTCAAGAAAGATTTTTTTTTTTTTCCCCCATTGGATATGGCATCACTGTCTCAGGGGGGAGGGGGGGGGGGGGGGTACCCTCTTCCTGACCAACAAATATAAGTGTGTGGAAGGGTTGAACTTGATAGGCTACATACCTTTTTGTAACCTAATTAACTGTATAACTTCCTTGTACTTTATGATAAACTAGGTGACTGCCTAGACAAAATCATTTTTAGGCTAGATATACCCCAATATGCTCTTGAAATGTAACCATTGTTAAAGGGACACTAAACTTTTTTTTTTTGCACTTGTGCTTCTAATATGGCGTGTACTTTTGATATTACTTTTGATAGTACACCCCAGTTTATCTTCTGACCGACAGCTGCCATCCTTCCATAGGAAGCAGTCAGCCGTCTGGTCTGCGACTGGCTCTCTCTGCTAGCGCAGTGATAGACCTTAGTTTTTGCAAGAGATCAGCCGGGGGGAACTTAACTCGGTCCCCCATGCTGATCCCATGCAAAAACGAGGGTCTCTCTCTGTACTAGCAGCTAGAGACCCTCGCATTCAGCTATCAGATCATGGAAGCAAGGGTTAAACAATATTAACATTGCTTAAGAGAAAAATATTATTATCTTTAATAAAGGTTTTATTATCTTTAAATAAGTTTTAATCGCATATTGTGGTATATCTATCCCTCAAAGAAAATATTGTACCCCATATTAATAGTATCATAATAACCCAAGCAATGACCAATACTGCAGGATGCCCTTTACAAGCCTTTCTATGCCTTGTAGAATTTGAATTAAGGCGATTGAAGAGCAAGCACTAAAATCACAGTTCCCCTAGGCCACAGGGCAATTCACATTTTATAATGATTTTTAGACCTAGCATAAAGGAGCACATATATAATAACTTACTCTATAGTAAATGTATAAGTCGCTAGCTGTCCCCATAATAAAATCTTTCCATAAACAAAATTACATGGTCTAAACTCGAACACAGATTTGTCCAACTGTTATGCTCTAGGTGACGAATAAAATGTAATATTTAGCAGTTATCTTAGTAACATGCATAATTAATTAGTTAATTGGTATTATTAAGTCCTGCAAGGCTGACATTATCAGAGCCTTTTGAGAACCAAGCTGGACATTCTTCTCGTTGAAAGTCCCAGTTTTTACTATGGCGCCAAACACTCTGACATTTAGAAAAAGTAATTGCAAAGTCATTATTACTGTGGTTATCTTACTTTAACTTTCCTCGTCGCCAGAACCTATCCAGTACGCCCCTTTTAATGTGTTCATGGTGATAAAAAAAAATCCCCCATCGCTGTTTTGTCTCAGGTAATGGACTTCTACACTGTTTGGTTTTTTTTATTTGTTTTTTTGTTGGTGACACTTCTCTGTGACATTTTCTGTAAGTCTTTTTCCTTTTCTGCCTCTCTGCACAGTTAAATAAATTACACATGCTTAGCCGAGCTCATTACATCCATCCTAAATAACCTCCACCTGGCTTGGTTCTGCCGTGGGTCATTTCTTTAGAAATGTGCCCCAGCCTTCTAACCTTGCTGAAGAGGTAAAGCAGTCAATGAACCCTTTTAGGCTTTTCAAATACTTTTTCAAATACCATATGTCTGCTGTAATATTAATGGTTTTTTTTGTAGCAGTTTCCAAACTATATCCTTATAGTCCTGATAATTCTTACTGTTGGCATCCAATCTTTTTATGAGGTTATTTTCACTATTGTTCATATTATTACATTACATTACATTAAGATTTATTTGTACAGCGCCACCAATTCTCGAAGCGCTTGGTACAGAGCAAAGAAAGGAACTACATACTAATTTAGACAAACTAGTACAGACTGGTACATGAGGTAGAGAACCATATTATTTTTTTTCTCTCTTAGGAACATCATAAAATGTAGATGCAAAGCAGCGGCAGGCAGCAACATTCCTCAAGGTGGACATGTGCTGGGATCTGTGACGGACAATTTAATGATGTTCTATGCAGGGGCGTCTTCTGCCCCTGAGTGTGCGGCGTGCGCTGGACTGGTAGCACACCTGCATGAAATACATCTGAGGGGCCGACGGCAGCAGAGAATTCGGCATCAGGGTCACTCACTATGTTACCAATACGACCAGAACAAAAACTTTTCGTGCTGGTCGAATTCGAAATAGAGTCAGCGACTCTGATGCCGAATTCGCTTATGCGGTCTGTCTCCTGGATGTATTTTGTGTTTTTCCTGGGTTTGTGTGCTGTCTGTTCGGAGCACACTCGGAAATATACAGCGCGGCTCTGTGCTAGGTGTGCAGTGCACACATGAAGCAAAATAGTCTGATTCTAAGGAACCTCGACAGACACTGGTGTCCTTGTACAGACGCTTGGTCAATACCTGATTCAAAGTTCGGTGTCGCAGATACTACTCACCAATCAACGTGACCAGTGTCACGATCGGCCTGTATTCAGAGGACCCATAGAGCAGGTGTGTTTAACCCTTAACCAGTCTCACGTCTAAGGTTGAGCCCAGATGGTTGGCTGGCTCGGAACATTGAGGATCCCTCGTGGAGAACCTCCAACACAGGCCACTGCTATCATTGGTGGGGAGGCTGATTAAAGAGGCAAACAGAGCTTATAACCTCTTGATGTTTAATATGCAGATCAGGAGAAGATCAAGCAGATATAGCACACACAGGAAGGGGAAATGTGGGATGTGCACTAGACTAATTGAAGACTATGCCCTCTAGAATGAGGTAGCAGAACTGGAGCGTAAGGCAGTAGACAGGAACTGAGTACAGATTATAACTGAGACTATGTATCAGGAAACTGTTCAAGGATAACACTAGTCCTTTGTTTTATAGTTAAATGAGGAATCGCGGAACAAGCAGTCTTTGGATAGATTACAAATTGTGTTGTAATTAATATTAATGTATACCAACAACTTGCGCTTAAAGGAGCGGTGTAACTTATAGGGGGGCAATCCTGGTGCTGAGACAAAATCCTTTTTAGGCTAGATATACCACAATATGCTCTTGAAACGTAACCAATGTTAAAGGGACACTAAACATTTTTTTTTTAATTGTGCTTCTAAAATGGTGTGTACTTTTGATAGTACTTTTGGTAGTACACGCCAGTTTATCCTCTGACGGGCAGCTGCCATGTTTCCATAGGAAGCAGGCAGCCGTATGGTCGGCGACTGGCTGTCTCTGATAGTTTTTGCAAGAGATCAGCAGGGGGGACCTAGTTAAGGCCCCCCTGCTGATCTCTTGCAAAAATGAGGGTCTCTCGCTGTGCTAGCAGCGAGAGACCCTCGCATTCAGCTGTCAGAGCGTGGAAGCAAGGAAGCAAGGGTTAAACAATGTTGAAGAAATAAAGTCAACATATTATTAACATTGCTTAAGAGAAAAAATTATTATCTTTAAAAAAATGTTTTATTATCTTTAAATAAGTTTTAATCGCATATTGTGGTATATCTATCCCTCAAAGAAAATATTGTACCCCATATTAATAGTATCATAATAACCCAAGCGCTGACCACAGTTATAAAACAAAAATACTGGGAGTTATGCATAAACATTCTCGGAAGTTTAAAGAAAAAAAAGAATCTGTCACCTAAACATTTTTCATGCTGCGAATGTAGAGAATAAAAAAAAATGCTCAAAAATAACCTAAACATTGTGTTAGCAGGAAGGTCAAACAAAAAAAAAACATAAAATAAAAAATGTGTATTTAAATGTCTCCGGTTTATGACATCACCGTATGGCTTGACATGCAAATGAATGACATGCAGTGGGAAATGTGCAATTTGCATACCAAGCCATGGATGATGTCATAAACAGTAGACATCTGATTTTCTCTTAATTTAGGCATTTACTTGCAATTCTGTTAACTCAATGTATACGTCATTTTTAACCCTTTTTTGGGGGGATAGGAACATAATTAGCATAAACGTGCGTTGATCCCCTTTATATGAACTTGGCGAAATCACTAGTTAATCGTCAGTGAAATAGAAAGTATTATTGGGTTATCTCTCCCATTCTGGCCTTACCTTCTATTATCTATTTGGCTCACACCTGCATCCCTTGAGTCACAGAGCGTGCAACAACAAGGCTGACAGCAGGAAGGATGGAAAGGCGAATTAAGTCTAAGATCTGACCTTGTTATCACAGAGGAATACATGTGTGACAATCAAAGAGATTTATGGAATCCAAGGAAAGGGCTACTTTATCTTCTTTCTTTGTGATACTCTTGGAAATGCTTAGGTCAGTCATTCAGGGCAATAAAAAGAGAAACCGGACGATAGGAGAAGAATCTCACTCCTCTCTCATTTTGGGCCATAATTCTCCTTTTTATTTATTTTTTTTCAGTGCAAGGATATATGAATGTCAAGCAAGTAAAACACACAGTGCGTAACTGGGCTTTATAGGGCTGGCATTCTTACAGTACATTTAATAGTTCCCATTATTTACTGGTGAGTTTTCTTCTTTTTTTTTTTTTCTTTTGGGTTTTCTTTTTATTTTATTTATAAATTCTTTTGGTTTTTCTTATATTACGAATTTTTTTTTTAAAGAGAGCTTTTACATACAAGTGGATATCAGCATAATTCTTAAAATATTTTTGGCAGAACAATGATATTCAGGTGATATTTGGTTTAATTGCGATCGAATAGAGCTGGTATGACAATTTGAAATTGTTTTTGGCAGCAGTATAGTCAGCTTTGTAACATACCATGTGAAGCATTCAGCTTGATATGGTCACTGACTGTCACCCACTGTATATATAGATAATAGACCCTGAGGTCACTCATCACCAGGAATGAGCAAAGTGTGAGTACAAGGTCACCTGTGTCAAGGTTGTTGAAGGTTCCGTAGAACGCTATTAACTTGTCCATCAGAGACCTCAGCAGATGACGTCCATAAACAATACTGAGGCCTACTCTTGCTCATCACCCAACAGTAGGGATGCCACCTGGTTGGTATTTTATCAGTATTTGGCCAGTTAAACATTGGCTAGAGATCAACGTTCAGTCTGCGCAGTCAGTACCAGGGATGGTATTTTTCTAAAGAAAAGGTGGCAACCCTACCCAACAATCACTGACAGACATGAGGCCGCTCTTATTGGCTGAGCATGCTGAAAGCAAATAGCAGGATACGGCAGCAGGATCAACAATGCCAATTGGAACATTCCGGGAGCTGCGAAAATGGCAGCAGAGCATCACATTGTTTTTCTTGCATATTGAAGTTAAATTATTATTTAAAAAAATGTATTACAATGTGAATATCTATATTCTAAACATTTTAATTTACTCACATATATCTGAGGATCTACTCAATAAAGAGAGGACTGCAGGGAAGTGAGATGGGAATTTCAAACTTAAGGCCAGAGTAACCAAGTTGGAAAAATGCTCCAGTGCTGTTGAATAGGTTGAATTTTTCCAGCTCGGCTACTCTGGACTTAAGTTTGAAATTCCCATCTCAGTTCCTTGCAATTCTTTTTTTATTGAGTAGACCCTCAGGTTTGCCGTTTCTACCTATACTCCCACTCAGCGGTCCAAATGTGTCTGGAGTCTGGTTCAATATAAAAATAAGCTACATTTTAAAGTCTTTCAAAAAAGCAAAGTGATATCTGTACTTGCAATGTCTGCATGTATATATTATGCAGGAGCAGTAGAAAGAGGGAAGTGCTCATGCCATTGTACAGAGCACTGGTGAGACCTCACTTGGAGTATTGTACAGAGCACTGGTGAGACCTCACTTGGAGTATTGTACAGAGCACTGGTGAGACCTCACTTGGAGTATTGTACAGAGCACTGGTGAGACCTCACTTGGAGTATTGTACAGAGCACTGGTGAGACCTCACTTGGAGTATTGTACAGAGCACTGGTGAGACCTCACTTGGAGTATTGTACAGAGCACTGGTGAGACCTCCCTTGGAGTATTTTACAGAGCACTGGCGAGACCTCACTTGGAGTATTGTATAGAGCAGTGGTGAGACCTCACTTGGAGTATTGTACAGAGCCCTGGTGACACCTCACTTGGAGTATTGTACAAAGCGCTGGTGAGACCTCACTGGGAGTATTGTACAGAGCACTGGTGAGACCTCACTTGGAGTATTGTACAGAGCACTGGTGAGACCTCACTGGGAGTATTGTACAGAGCACTGGTGAGACCTCACTTGGAGTATTGTACAGAGCGCTGGTGAGACCTCACTTGGAGTATTGTACAGAGCACTGGTGAGACCTTGCTTGGAGTATTGTACAGAGCACTGGTGAGACCTCCCTTGGAGTATTGTACAGAGCACTAGTGAGACCTCACTGGGAGTATTGTACAGAGCACTGGTGAGACCTCACTGGGAGTATTGTACAGAGCACTGGTGAGACCTCCCTTGGAGTATTGTACAGAGCACTAGTGAGACCTCACTGGGAGTATTGTACAGAGCACTGGTGAGACCTCACTGGGAGTATTGTACAGAGAATTGGTGAGACCTCACTTGGAGTATTGTACAGAGCGCTGGTGAGACCTCACTTGGAGTGTTGTACAGAGCACTGGTGAGACCTCATTTGGAGTATTGTACAGAGCGATTGGTGAGAGCTCACTTGGAGTATTGTACAGAGCAGCGGTGAGACCTCACTTGGAGTATTGTACAGAGTGCTGGTGAGACCTCACTTGGAGTATTGTACAGAGCACTGGTGAGACCTCACTTGGAGTATTGTACAGAGCTCTGGTGAGACCTCACTTGGAGTATTGTACAGAGCACTGGTGAGACCTCACTTGGAGTATTGTACAGAGCGCTGGTGAGACCTCACTTGGAGTATTGTACGCAGTACTGGAGACCGTATCTCCAGAATGATATTGATACTTTGGAGAGAGTTCAGAGAAGGGATACTAAACTAGTCCATGGGTTGAAAGATAAACTTACCAGGAAAGGTTAAAGCATCTTAACATGTATAGCTTGGAGGAAAGACGTAACAGGGGGGATATGATAGAAACATTTAAATACATAAAGGGAATCAACACAGTAAAGGAGGAGAGTACATTTAAAAGAAGAAAAACTACCACAACTAGAGGACATAGTCTTAAATTAGAGGGGCAACGATTTAACAGTAATATCATGAAGTATTACTTTACTGAGAGGGTAGTGGATGAATGGAATAGCCTTCCAGCGGAAGTGGTAGAGGTAAACACAGTGAAGGAGTTTAAGCATGCGTGGGATAGGTATAAGGCTATCCTAGATAAAAGAAAGGGAACTGGGGACTAATAAAACTATTTAGAACATTGGGCAGACTAGATGGACTGAATGGTTCTTATCTGCCAGTGACACATTCTATGCTTCTATTTCTGTACATATTCACATTTTGTATTCCAACAGTTGTACATGTATGGTTGCAAGTTCAGTCTGTTGTTTTTTTCTGGATACATTTAATTTTTACATGCTTCCATGCCGATTGTAATATACCAGGGGGCACCAGTTAAGTAATGACATTCACATTCATTAATTACATATGAACTACCAGAGGCGTGAATAGAAACCACTGGGCTCCAGTGAAAAAATTGCCCTGGGGCCCCCTGACCCCATCATGCAACTCCACCCCAGAAATGTCACTTACCACATGCCTCCCAACGGTTCCGCTTTGTGCATTGTCTTATATGCCTATGCCTATCCCATGCATGCTTAAACTCATTTACTCTATTAACCTCTACCACTTCTGCTGGAAATCTATTCCATGCATCCACTACCCTCTCAGTAAAGTAATACTTTAATTGGTCCCTGAACTTATCATACAGGGAGTGCAGAATTATTAGGCAAGTTGTATTTTTGAGGATTAATTTTATTATTGAACAACAACCATGTTCTCAATGAACCCAAAAAACTCATTAATATCAAAGCTGAATATTTTTGGAAGTAGTTTTTAGTTTGTTTTTAGTTTTAGCTATTTTAGGGGGATATCTGTGTGTGCAGGTGACTATTACTGTGCATAATTATTAGGCAACTTAACAAAAAACAAATATATACCCATTTCAATTATTTATTTTTACCAGTGAAACCAATATAACATCTCAACATTCACAAATATAAATTTCTGACATTCAAAATCAAAACAAAAACAAATCAGTGACCAATATAGCCACCTTTCTTTGCAAGGACACTCAAAAGCCTGCCATCCATGGATTCTGTCAGTGTTTTGATCTGTTCACCATCAACATTGCGTGCAGCAGCAACCACAGCCTCCCAGACACTGTTCCGAGAGGTGTACTGTTTTCCCTCCTTGTAAATCTCACATTTGACGATGGACCACAGGTTCTCAATGGGGTTCAGATCAGGTGAACAAGGAGGCCATGTCATTAGATTTTCTTCTTTTATACCCTTTCTTGCCAGCCACGCTGTGGAGTACTTGGACGCGTGTGATGGAGCATTGTCCTGCATGAAAATCATGTTTTTCTTGAAGGATGCAGACTTCTTCCTGTACCACTGCTTGAAGAAGGTGTCTTCCAGGAACTGGCAGTAGGACTGGGAGTTGAGCTTGACTCCATCCTCAACCCGAAAAGGCCCCACAAGCTCATCTTTGATGATACCAGCCCAAACCAGTACTCCACCTCCACCTTGCTGGCGTCTGAGTCGGACTGGAGCTCTCTGCCCTTTACCAATCCAGCCATCTGGCCCATCAAGACTCACTCTCATTTCATCAGTCCATAAAACCTTAGAAAAATCAGTCTTGAGATATTTCTTGGCCCAGTCTTGACGTTTCAGCTTGTGTGTCTTGTTCAGTGGTGGTCGTCTTTCAGCCTTTCTTACCTTGGCCATGTCTCTGAGTATTGCACACCTTGTGCTTTTGGGCACTCCAGTGATGTTGCAGCTCTGAAATATGGCCAAACTGGTGGCAAGTGGCATCGTGGCAGCTGCACGCTTGACTTTTCTCAGTTCATGGGCAGTTATTTTGCGCCTTGGTTTTTCCGCACGCTTCTTGCGACCCTGTTGACTATTTTGAATGAAACGCTTGATTGTTCGATGATCACGCTTCAGAAGCTTTGCCATTTTAAGAGTGCTGCATCCCTCTGCAAGATATCTCACTATTTTTGACTTTTCTGAGCCTGTCAAGTCCTTCTTTTGACCCATTTTGCCAAAGGAAAGGAAGTTGTCTAATAATTATGCACACCTGATATAGGGTGTTGATGTCATTAGACCACACCCCTTCTCATTACAGAGATGCACATCACCTAATATGCTTAATTGGTAGTAGGCTTTCGAGCCTATACAGCTTGGAGTAAGACAACATGCATAAAGAGGATGATGTGGTCAAAATACTCATTTGTCTAATAATTCTGCACTCCCTGTATATCTAGGATAACCTTAAGCTTATCCCATGCATGCTTAAACTCATTCACTGTGTTTACCTCTACCACTTCTACTGGAAGGCTATGCCATGCATCCACTACCCTCTCAGTAAAATAATACTAAGTTTCTGACCTCCACTGTATGAACCTCTACCCTTTCTGATGGAAGACTATTCCATGCATCCACTACCCTCTCAGAAATTAATACTTCCATTAATCCCTGGCCTCATCTTATAACTAGAATAGTCTTATGCTTCTACTCCTTCACTGTATTAACCTCTACCACTTCTGCTTAAAAGCTATCCCATGCATCCACTACCCTCTCAGTAAAGTAATAGTTTCATTAGTCTCTGGCCTTATCTTATGGCAAGGATAGCCTTATGCTAATCCCATGTATGCTTAAACTCCTTCATGTGTTAACCTCTACCATTTCATAAGGAAGACTATTCCATTCATCCACCACCCTCTCAGTAAAGGAATATCACTTTTCTGATCACAAAAAAACATTAAAATATTTCCAGCATTTTCAAAAGCTTGAGGTGGACCCCAAATGTATATAACTAGCTGTATGCATACTTATATGAACATTTTAATAGTATATTAAACTATTTTCATATGTAATAAAAATTATATTGAAAACTTGTTAATTTCTTATTTGTATTACTTTCCTCTGCACCCACATTGCACCTAAATGTCTTAACACAGCACTATACAGCACTTGGCTTGTACTCATATGGCACCCACATTATTTGGCATGCTACGGTGTAAATTTGCCTGCCAGAACATACAACAGTGTCACTTTGTCCCACTGAACTGCCCCTGCAGAAGATGCCACAGTGTCACATTCCCCCATAGTTCATGATATTTTGCCCCACAGAACATTCCACAGTATCACTTTGGCCACCGCCAATTTGCCCATTAATATACCACAGCCAATTTTCCCATTATGCCACGATTGGCCTGCCCATTAATATTCCCCAGCCATTTTCCACATTAATATGCCACTATTAGCCTGCCATTTAATATGCCACTGCCAATTTCCCATAAATATGCCACTATTAGCCTGCCTATTAATATGCCACAGACAATTTGCGCATTAATATGCCACAGACAACTTTTCCATTAATACACCACCAACCTCCTCCCCCCTTCCCCAATACTCACCTGGCAGTCTCCTCCGTGTTTTATTTTGCCATTAATATGCCAGTATTATTTTACCATTCATTTGCCAGTGTTATCTTACCATTCATTTGCCAGTATTATTTTGCCATTCATTTGCCAGTGTTATTTTGCCATTCATTTGCAACTGTTATTTTACCCTTCATTTGCCAGTGTTATTTTGCCCATCATTAGCCAGTTTTTTTTTTGCCATTCATTTGCCAGTGTTATTTTCCCCTTCATTTGCCAGTGTTATTTTCCCCATCATTTACCAGTATTATTTTACCCTTAATTTGCCAGTGTTATTTTGCCCATCATTTACCAGTATTATTTTCCCATTCATTTGCCAGTGTTATTTTACCCTTCATTTGCCAGTGTTATTTTGCCATTCATTTGCCAGTGTTATTTTGCCATTCATTTGCCAGTGTTATTTTGCCATTCATTTGCCAGTGTTATTTTGACCATCATTTGCCAGTGTTATTTTGCCATTCATTTGCCAGTGTTATTTTACCTTTAATTTGCCAGTGTTATTTTCCCCATCATTTACCAGTATTATTTTACCCTTAATTTGCCAGTGTTATTTTGCCCATCATTTACCAGTATTATTTTCCCATTCATTTGCCAGTGTTATTTTACCCTTCATTTGCCAGTGTTATTTTGCCATTCATTTGCCAGTGTTATTTTGCCCATCATTTGCCAGTGTTATTTTGCCATTCATTTGCCAGTGTTATTTTTCCCATCATTTGCCAGTGTTATTTTGCCATTCATTTGCCAGTGTTATTTTGCCATTCATTTGCTAGTGTTATTTTACCATTCATTCGCCAGTGTTATTTTGCCATTCATTTGCCAGTGTTATTTGCCATTCATTTGCCTGTGTTAATTTACCCTTCATTTGCCAGTGTTATTTTGCCCATCATTAGCCAGTGTTTTTTTGCCATTCATTTGCTAGTGTTATTTTACCCTTCATTTGCCAGTGTTAATTTGCCCATCATTTACCAGTATTATTTTACCCTTCATTTGCCAGTGTTATTTGGCCCATCATTTACCAGTATTATTTTACCCTTCATTTGCCAGTGTTATTTTGCCCATCATTTGCCAGTGTTATTTTGCCATTCATTTGCCAGTGTTATTTTACCTTTAATTTGCCAGTGTTATTTGCCATTCATTTGCCTGTGTTAATTTACCCTTCATTTGCCAGTGTTATTTTGCCCATCATTAGCCAGTGTTTTTTTGCCATTCATTTGCTAGTGTTATTTTACCCTTCATTTGCCAGTGTTAATTTGCCCATCATTTACCAGTATTATTTTACCCTTCATTTGCCAGTGTTATTTGGCCCATCATTTACCAGTATTATTTTACCCTTCATTTGCCAGTGTTATTTTGCCCATCATTTGCCAGTGTTATTTTGCCATTCATTTGCCAGTGTTATTTTACCTTTAATTTGCCAGTGTTATTTTGCCCATCATTTTCCAGTATTATTTTGCCATTCATTTGCCAGTATTATTTTGCCCATCATTTGCCAGTATTATTTTGCCCATCATTTGCCAGTATTATTTTGCCCTTCATTTGCCAGTGTTATTTTGCCCATCATTTGCCAGTATTATTTTGCCATTCATTTGCCAGTATTATTTTGCCCATCATTTGCCAGTATTATTTTGCCCATCATTTGCCAGTATTATTTTGCCATTCATTTGCCAGTGTTATTTTGCCATTCATTTGCAACTGTTATTTTACCCTTCATTTGCCAGTGTTATTTTGCCCATCATTAGCCAGTGTTATTTTCCCCATCATTTACCAGTATTATTTTACCCTTAATTTGCCAGTGTTATTTTGCCCATCATTTACCAGTATTATTTTCCCATTCATTTGCCAGTGTTATTTTACCCTTCATTTGCCAGTGTTATTTTGCCATTCATTTGCCAGTGTTATTTTGCCATTCATTTGCCAGTGTTATTTTGCCCATCATTAGCCAGTTTTTTTTTCCATTCATTTGCCAGTGTTATTTTACCCTTCATTTGCCAGTGTTATTTTCCCCATCATTTACCAGTATTATTTTACCCTTAATTTGCCAGTGTTATTTTGCCCATCATTTACCAGTATTATTTTCCCATTCATTTGCCAGTGTTATTTTACCCTTCATTTGCCAGTGTTATTTTGCCATTCATTTGCCAGTGTTATTTTGCCCATCATTTGCCAGTGTTATTTTGCCATTCATTTGCCAGTGTTATTTTTCCCATCATTTGCCAGTGTTATTTTGCCATTCATTTGCCAGTGTTATTTTGCCATTCATTTGCTAGTGTTATTTTACCATTCATTCGCCAGTGTTATTTTGCCATTCATTTGCCTGTGTTAATTTACCCTTCATTTGCCAGTGTTATTTTGCCCATCATTAGCCAGTGTTTTTTTGCCATTCATTTGCTAGTGTTAATTTACCCTTCATTTGCCAGTGTTAATTTGCCCATCATTTACCAGTATTATTTTACCCTTCATTTGCCAGTGTTATTTGGCCCATCATTTACCAGTATTATTTTACCCTTCATTTGCCAGTGTTATTTTGCCCATCATTTGCCAGTGTTATTTTGCCCATCATTTGCCAGTATTATTTTGCCCATCATTTGCCAGTATTATTTTGCCCATCATTTGCCAGTATTATTTTGCCCATCATTTGCCAGTGTTATTTTGCCCATCATTTGCCAGTATTATTTTGCCATTCATTTGCCAGTATTATTTTGCCATTCATTTGCCAGTATTATTTTGCCCATCATTTGCCAGTGTTATTTGGCCCATCATTTACCAGTGTTATTTTACCTTTCATTTGCCAGTGTTATTTTGCCATTCATTTGCCAGAGTTATTTTACCTTTCATTTGCCAGTGTTATTTTGCCATTCATTTGCCAGTGTTATTTTACCTTTCATTTGCCAGTGTTATTTTGCCATTCATTTGCCAGTATTATTTTGCCATTCATTTGCCAGTATTATTTTGCCCTTCATTTGCCAGTATTTTTTTTGCCCATCATTTGCTCGTTGATATGCCAATTAACCCACCTCCCCCAGTACTAACCTGGATGCTGCTCGTTGTCCATCTCCTCCGAGGTGTTTCATGCACACTGTGTGCAGGAAATACAGCCACCGTATATGACGTCGTCATTTCCGGCGGCTGTGACGAAACGTCGGGTCCGCATCCAGTGGATGCGGACTCACGGCTGCTGCCCGATTGTGGCTGTCTCCGTGTGAGACAGTCACATGGCAATGGGGGCTCACAGGGCAGCTGCTTTGGGCCCCAAAAATGAATGGGCCCCAAGAATGAAGGGGCCCATTTACCCATGCTTTTTCTTTTTCAGGGGTCGACAGGGCCCCCTGGAGTGATGGGCCCGGTCACAGCTGCGACCCCTGCACCAACGATAGTTCCACCACTGTGAACTACCATGATGGATTAATTGCCTGATTTCCAACATCAAAAACATTTGAATTGTACATACAGCAAGGCAGTCCTCCAATATGTTTTGATTTTTTTTAAATATAAAGTAAAGAAATGTCTCCTTTTTTCAAAATAAATAAAAAATGTTCCAATAAGTCAGGATATTTTATTAGCGTAGTACAAAATGTGGTAATAAAATTTACATTTTATAAGTCCCATTTAGACAGAAATGCCATTGTGATCATTATCATATCTTCATTGCCAACAGGTACTTTAAAAGGTTTATTTTTCAGAACATCGCTATATTTCTATTTCAAGTCATTTTTAGTGTTCAATCAATTACCGTCTGTTAGTCTTCGCTATTCTCCAAGCTGGGAAAATTCAGGATTTCATTTAATTTCCCTTTGTTTAGGGACTTGTAAACTCCAAAATTGTGCCAAAATAAGTCAAAGTCTTCCCCATAACTCTACGCGGAGGACCTAGACTATCAATCCTCCAAAGTTCGGCTTGTGAAATGTCAGCACGAAAATCAGCCTATAGAGGTAAATCACCATGCCGATTCGAGATCACTTGTGTGGCCTGAATTGGAGGGATACTCTGAAATTACATAAAATATGTATCAAAGAAAAATGTGACACATTAATTAAATATCTTAAAGTGAATACAATGAACATGAAATAATATAAAATATATGTGATTAAGATATAAGCATTATTATATTAACCACTTCGCGACAATGGACGTGTCAGGCAAGTCCAGCCGGCAACTCCGCTGCCAAAAACGCACGTGATCGCAAAAACAAACGCTCTGACGGTGCTGGTCTATTGCTTCGATGTTGAGGCATTAGGCAGCACCAAAATTTTTAATCTGGGGCACCTACGAACACTCCCCAGAGCGATCGTGGACGCCATATTGGAGAGCAGCATGCTCCTTCAATATGGTTGCTGCCCTCTGGTGGATAGAGCGTCCGAAGTGAAAAAAAATTCACTTTCATCACTCTGATGCTGTTGCTTGACTGACCCTAGAAGTAGTCAGCAACATTGCAATAAAAAAAAAAAGACTTAATTAGCTAAAATCTATGGTTAGTGTTAGAATAGTTGTTAGGGTAAGAATTAAATTAGGCTTAGCATAAGGGATAGGGTTACAAAAATTAGAATATAATAAGTATTAGCATAAGTGTTAGAGTTGTGGTTAAATTTAGAGTTAAATTTAGGGTTTAAGTTGGGGTCAAATGTCACTGTAGTAAAAAAAACACAATTTTTGGTTTTTGCCTTATAACTCGCAAAAAACTGCAGAAAAACATGGAAACAAGCATATTTCTGAACTCGGGACAAAATTTAGAAACGATTTTTATTGGGTCTTTTTTAATGATTGTATTTGTGTAAATTATTTTTTAGGTCCAAGTTACAAAAAGTGTTTTGTTTTTTTTGATCATGTTTTATGATTTTTATTTGTAGTAAATTATAAGATATTATGAAAATAATGGTATTTAATGAATGCCCTTCTTATAACGAAAAAAACAACATAAAATTTGTGTGGGTAAAGTGTGTGAGAAAGAAGAAAATTACAGCTAAACACAAACACCCCAGAAATGTGGGAAAGACAAGGTCAAAAGTTCATGTCACTAAGGGGTTGAAGTAAATATACTCTTATAATATGTAACATTGATATATTATAATATATTATTTTTATGTTTACAATATTTTTACTTTAATTCTTCTACACTTTTCTGTTCAATTCTCCAGCTACTATCTGGAGAATTGAACTTCCCAAAATTTGTCTACATCAGCCAATTTAGGGCCAACTTCAGGTGGGTATGGTCCTTTAGGAGCAAGCAACATCTGTAGGATTTCGCTGTCTGACCCCGCGTCCCCGATCTGAATGTGGCCAAAAGCCACACCAAAATTGGCTGAAATTGACTATTTTCGTGTCAGTATCGACCATATTGTGCAGATGAACTACAAACTTACCATTGTCATAATTTTTTGTATTCTTTATTTTCACAATATAAGCTATTTTTAGGTTTTATATTAATATTTCTCAGTGGGTAAAGGGGAGACCCACTCTGAACTGTGACTGTAACCAGAGCACTGGGCCTTTGTGTGTGCTATTGAATACGGTGTGATGGAAAGTGTGGGATATTTAATGCCGGTGGCTGGATAATGCATTAATAGGGCTGTTTATGCATGGAGTAAGCCAAGTCAAAATTATATTGAACATTAATATTTATGGCAGCAATTTGCTGGATAAGGTTTGCTACTGTATCTAAAATCTAGATTAATTTTACATTTCTTTAGTTCTTTGGATCCCTCTGGCTTTTCTAGCACTGTTAATCCTTTAAGTGCTTATGGATTTGTGGTATTTTAATTAGCATAATGTAGCATAAATATACTCACCTAAAACAGAATATCGCCAGGGGAAGGCATCTAAAGAAAATACCTCTAGGGGTAGGTACACCCACCTATAAGGGAAGATCTCCAGGGGCCGACCAATCTAGAAAGGAAAACCTGAGAGTGAGATACATCCACCTAAAAGTGAAGATCTTGTAAAAGAGTCTTGTCTAAACGTGAAGAGGTATTAGTAGTAGAAAGAGGGAAGTGCTCATGCCATTGTACAGAGCGCTGGTGAGACCTCACTTGGAGTATTGTACAGAGCACTGGTGAGACCTCACTTGGAGTATTGTACGAGCACTGGTGAGACCTCACTTGGAGTATTGTACAGAGCACTGGTGAGACCTCACTGGGAGTATTGTACAGAGCACTGGTGAGACCTCACTTGGAGTTTTGTACAGAGCACTAATGAGACCTCACTTGGAGTATTGTACAGAGCTCTGGTGAGACCTCACTGGGAGTATTGTACAGAGCTCTGGTGAGACCTCACTTGGAGTATTGTTCAGAGCACTGGTGAGACCTCACTTGGAGTATTGTACAGAGCGCTGGTGAGACCTCACTTGGAGTATTGTACAGAGCTCTGGTGAGACCTCACTTGGAGTATTGTACAGAGCACTGGTGAGACCTCACTTGGAGTATTGTACAGAGCACTGGTGAGACCTCACTTGGAGTATTGTACAGCGCTCTGTACAATACTCCAAGTGAGGTCTCACCAGCGCTCTGTACAATACTCCAAGTGAGGTCTCACCAGTGCTCTGTACAATACTCCAAGTAAGGTCTCACCAGTGCTCTGTACAATACTCCAAGTGAGGTCTCACCAGCGCTCTGTACAATACTCCAAGTGAGGTCTCACCAGTGCTCTGTACAATACTCCAAGTGAGGTCTCATCAGTGCTCTGTACAATACTCCAAGTAAGGTCTCACCAGTGCTCTGTACAATACTCCAAGTGAGGTCTCACCAGCGCTCTGTACAATACTCCAAGTGAGGTCTCAGCAGTGCTCTGTACAATACTCCAAGTGAGGTCTCATCAGTGCTCTGTACAATACTCCAAGTGAGGTCTCACCAGTGCTCTGTACAATACTCCAAGTGAGGTCTCACCAGCGCTCTGTATAATGGCATGAGCACTTCCCTCTTTCTACTACTAATACCTATTCATTGTACAGAGCACTGGTGAGACCTCACTTGGAGTATTGTACAGAGCTCTGGTGAGACCTCACTTGGAGTATTGTACGCAATACTGGAGACTGTATCTCCAGAAGGATAATGATACTTTGGAGAGAGTTCAGAGAAGGGCTACTAAACTGGTTCATGGGTTGAACAACTAGAGGACATAGTCTTAAATTAGAGGGGCAATAATTTAAAAGTAATGTGAGGAAGTATTACTTTACTGAGAGGGTAGTGGATGCATGGAATAGTCTTCCAGTAGAAGTGGTAGAGGTAAACACAGTGAAGGAGTTTAAGCATGCATGGGATAGACACAAGGCTATCCTAGATATAAGATAAGGCCAGGGACTAATGAAAGTATTACTTTACTAGAGGGTAGTGGATGTATGGAATAGCCTTTCAGTGGAAGTGGTAGGGTAAACACAGTGAAGGAGTTTAAACATGTGTGGGATAGGCACATGGCTATCCTGGTTATAAAATAGGGAACTGGGGACTAATAAAAGTATTTAGAAAATTGGGCAGACTAGATGGACCGAATGGTTCTTATCTGCTGACACATTCTATGTTTCTATTTTTCTATCTTTGGGGGAGATCCACCTAGAAGGGAAAATCCTGAGTCGGTGTCAGCGTTGTTCAGGGTGGACCTTTACTGGGCTCTGTGGAAGACAATTTAATGACATGCTATGGACCTTCAAAAACCTTGCTGTGGACACTGTGCACTTGCTTTAATCATAACCCCCAATGTAAAGATCATTTTTATTATTTGCTTTATTATCTTCATTTGCAGTATGGACAATGAGGGTCATATATAGAACCTCCTGCACTTGAAAATGTTGGGAAACTAACTAACATGCGCATTAACAATTTTATATGTATACTGTGGAGATTCTTTGACACATTGTTGTGTTTTTAGGTACCTGATTTGTTATACAGTGGGGTATATGCCACAGGGCAACTACGAAGTGCAAAACTAACAATTGCCAGGAGTTTGATGTTTACATTGGCTCACACACGAGTAAATATCAGTGCCAGTTACCCAAAAAAGTAATATAATGAGTTTTGTTTTAGTAATATCCTGGCACCACCTGCCTAGATAGGGCCAATGTGTATCTATACAGATAAAAGCAGGTTTACTCTGAGCTCGGCCTCTCAGCTGAGGCACAGGTTTCGGATGTCAGTGTGTGCTCAGCCAATCAGAGACCTTTGTCATTGAATGGCACCACCAGAGAAAGTTGGGGGCATGTTAAAAAGAAAGTTAAAGTCTGCCAGTGACAGCTGGAGCCATGAAGATTCCTGACAAAAGCATCATGGCTGCCAGTTAGACGAAAAAATGGTATGTATCTTAAAAAAGCACATGACAGTAAATACAAAAGCTAACAGATTTTTCAAAAAGGTTTAGTGACTCTTTTTCGTGAGGTTTAGTGATTTTTTTTTCTTCAAAGAGGGATAGATTGAGATGGATTGAGAGTGTGTTGGTTTTCGAGGCGTCTAAAAATGTATATTACAGCTCCAGTTATTTGAATGGGTATCACTTTAAGGTCGACACTTATTTTCTGTGGTTGTATGTTTTGAGACTACTACTAAACATTAAGGATGGAAAATCAACCTTCCTGGATTCTTTGAAAAACCGCTGCAGGCAAAAAAAATAAGTGAGTTGAATTTTGAAGTCCAGCCTCCGACCTCCAATCCCCCACCCCACCCCCTCAACTTGGAGAAGTCAAGTTGCATCCAAAAGTAAAATAATAAATAAATCCCTGTCAAAGCATGTAGCCCTGCTGTTGATACTCACAGCACCTGTAACCAATATTGGGAGGCCAGGACAAGAGTGACGACAATGAGTGGGACTTTGAGACTGCCAAATTAATGGGCCAGGAACTTGCCCAGGGTCCCTTGACTGTTAATAAATGTAAACCCCCACACATACAGTGATGGGGAGGTAATAATTAAACCACTCATAAGTAAAAGTCTGCGATGGCAAAAAAAATATTTAAAAACAAAGGAATCTTCATGACACTCAAAGATTTTTTACAGGGGTAATTTATTGAATTGTGGGCAAGGTAGGGTGGGGCTGTAGGTAGGGTTTTAAGTGTATTTATTGTTTAATTGTTTTAGGGAATCCAGGGAATTAGGGGCAGTCCCGGACCCGGGAACCTTATTGGGTGGGGGATTATCACACCCTGGCCCACCTGGCCCACTGCATATACAGTGGGCTGAAATCCATTTGGGCAACTCCCAGCCCTGATAAAAGTAGTGGAAAATCAGGGCCACTTGACATGGACCCCCATATATTTATGTTAGTGGCTGAGATCTATTTGGGCAGCTCCCAGCCCTGATAAAAGTAGTGGGAGGTCAGGGCCACTTGCCCTGCCCTCCCATATATATGTAATCTAGGGGTTACAGGTGAAGGGGGCAGCTCCTGGACCCATTTATGATAAGGTTAGACTTGTCCTTTAATAGTAATTCAGACTGTTAACGTTATAATATGAAATTTCGTGGGAAGCGAGCTACAGCTTGAAAATTCAAAGCTTTGTTTTATATCCCATTTTAATTACGTAGCATGGAGAGACAAACACACCCACCATTTTTAAAGCTAATGATGAATATTATTGTACCGTAAAATATTCACAGTGACTCCATCAGACGAGGTTTGTGTTGGATAATTTGTACTCAGTGCTGACTGTGCTTCCATTAAAAAGTAAAAGTGTAAAGCACAGTAAGATTTTAATTAACAGTTCAAAGTATGCCATGTTCTTCTCTACATCTCGTGCTACGGTATCCTGTTGAGCGTCTATAATGGTGCTGAAGGTGGACGTGCGATCTCACTAATGTCAGAAAGTCTGCAAAAGTATCTTCTGCTCTGAAGTAGAAAATTGGATTGATAATTGAATGGTTTCAAGTGACTGGTATGTCAATAAAGGAGTAAAATTTCTATAGATAAGATATATACTTTTCCGTTCTTTGGAAGCTTTTGCTTCCTTCGTACATTCTTCATGGCCTAGTGTCTGGCAGTTCTTGCGACAGGTGTGGCTATGGTTTTGCTGATCTTCTTTGGTCGGTTGGTTATGTATCGAACATGACTTGTTTAGTCTTCCAGAAAGAAGACTAAGTGTTGGCGTTCTTTCATAGAGTTCTGCATTCTGTCTTTATTTTGTGGTGTATCCCTCCACCATTAGGCAGGCTCTTCAATCTATTCCATCCTAGTAAAGTGGCATCTAGGAACCCTACTCCAACATGGAACATCCTACCCATTCCGTAACAGCACAGCTCACCAGTGCTGCTGTTGGTCCGTAAGCCGCACAATCCATGGCGACACAGGTTGTCGCAGGACCAAATTCTTTCATTGAAAATAATGTGACGGGGTCTCTAATGTAAGTGAGTGGGAGTACACAGGAGGCAGGCTGCCTTGCTCTGCAGCAGTCTTCATGCTCCCCTCCAAGAATATGCTGTGATTAGCTATTACTGTGGAATCAGCCCCTCTGTTTTGAACTCCACTGTTGCTTATAAAGTGGTTTCAGACAGTTTTGTGTTCCGTGACGTAACACAAGGAGAGTTCAGGAAGATAGGCAGGACTGTTGCTATACAAAAGTCAGTTACAATGTATTTGCAGGTTTCAGTATAAGGAAGTTTAGGGATTTAGGGAGTGTTGAGGAACAAACTGATTAAATAGATCTGTTTTGTTTACCTTATGTTTACATATTAGTTCACAAATATACTCATGCACTGAAACAGTTATACACAACCAGGATATGTAAGTCCTTCAGAATAAGTACAAACTGTAGGTTTAATATTTTAGTGAAATATATAGTGAGTGAAATATATATATATATATGTATTAAACCTCTTCTCGCTTTGGTAGATCAGAAGCCAGGCTCTCATGATGCAAGAGATGAAAGTAATCAAGAGGCATCATGTTTTCCCTTTTTCCATCTTCACACATCCCATGATATGCCCGTCCCTGACATATTTATCACCTAACAATGTTACCGGAAGAACGATCAGTGATTAGTCTCCTACGAGCAGCTTCTCACATTGACACATGGGAAAATCATATATTTTTTTTTTTTTTTAAAAAGCGTTTCTGATTTACAACCTGTTCCTTGTGTACAGACAGTGTGGCGTTATTACAGGAGATGTGGCGTATCATCACAAACGCGCTCCTTTTACATAATCACCCACTAAAGAATTGCTTTCTTATTGTAGTAGATAACAGGGGGTTATTTGAAAAAAATCTAAAATAGCACCAAATAGAGGTGATACGTAAATTTGTCTGTACAGTTGTATTTTTTAAATCTTTGATTACATAACGCTAAACATCATATAGTCAAGCGGGGGTCTTAGAATGTATTAGTAAAAAATAATTTGTCTCACTTTATTATCCCCTGTAAAATATCATTATATACTAGTAGTCCCATGCAGTTCCTGAATTAACTGTCTACTACTCTCTCCTTCTCATTTAAGCATTCTTTAAGATTACCATGTTTAACGCGTGTGCTAAAAATTATTCTTAAAACAGCATAGATGTCCCTTTATCTTTGTTGACCATTGTTAGCCAGGTATCTGCCCAAAATCCCAATTTGTCCAAAGTGCCCCAACAGAGTAATATGCTAAATAATATTATGTCATCAGCAAACACTCACATGTCCCCTCCAGGATCATCCATTAAGAAATTAAAGAAAAGTGAAATCAGGATAGATTTCTTGAGCATGGACTTTGAAGCTTTTATGGGGAAAAGTCTTACTTACGCTCATACCAAACTGCCCACTCCAGTGCCCAATGGGGTTATTTATAATCATAGCTTGTCAGGGTCGGGGTCCAGGTGAGACTGGACCCAGCGCACTCTTAGATGGTATAAAGGAGATAAATGTGCAGAAATGGAGTAACAGGTCCTGGTACAGGGTAACCACACTACCCTGAAGGCTTGAGACCCAAGTTTCTTAAGCCACATACCAGGAACATGAGGTGGCAGCTGGTTTATCCAGAAAGACAGAGCAAATAGCTGAGATAGAACAGAACAGAATATAGGGCCGAGGAGAAACTTGACAATACTGGGACTGGGGACATAAGTGAAGTACTGGAGAAAAAGAAAAACTGAAATAGACATGAGCAGGGTAAAGCAGAAACAAAACTAAGGGTAAGAAAGACAAAAACATAAATACAGTCCAGAGGTAGACCGATCACAAACAAAGGGCATTGTAACATAAATTAAAGGAATACACAGGCACATGTACAAACAGAAATAGTGACATAAATACAGGAACCAGTCTAGAACTCTGACATAGTAAAAAGTAAGGATCTAGATCACATGATGGCCCTCCGATGGAAGCTTGCTAACCACCATCAAGGTACCCCACAATATGGCAAGTCCTTGAACTATCCCTGCCTACTATAACTAAATATATTAACTGAAACTATATGACTGAACTAAACAGAAACACAGGAATTACCTGAAGCAGAATTGTGTAGACTGAGAGCCAGTAACAAATTGAACCAGAGAGCAGAAGGTTGTGGGGCACAATATATTAGAGCAGAAAAATAAGGTGTCGGATAGTAATAACCATTAAAATATTGATAAAAGTTAGTAATTATGAATCATAAAAAATGTGAAAATTGATGATTCATATACATGGGTCCGACCAAAAATACCCATATCAAGAATCGTTATGTATATAGAGAGTTTGGATGACGTTTTTACAAAAGTAAATACAATGCAACAATTATTAAATAATAATTAATTTATTGAATATAAAATAAAGATAAAACAACAAGCAAAATAGCGTAACAACAAAATACAATATCAATAGATGTTAATTATAATTCACATGCATGACTTATAACAGAGGTGAATAAAATAGAACATGAATTATGCAGCTCTGTAGCCGTATCAACATGCATGTAGTATAATTTACTATGCAGTTACGTTTCTGACCAATAGATGGCCATGCATTTTATTTAGATACAACCCCGCCTACATTCATAATGATTAGTAGTTAAAATAGTTAATGAAAGTTCACCATGATTACCTACAAATGACCAGCATATACTCTGCTTAGGTAAGGTAATATTACTAAATCATATAACTACTCAAGGTGGCTATTTTTTAATCTGCCCGTTAAATAACAATGTATGTATTCTAGCTTAGACTTTAAGAATAAGAATCTTAGATAATCTCTGGAGATTATCTATTACATATTTGGGTAAATAGCTAGACTATAAGACCGTATGGTTCTTGGTAATATCTATAGGATATTCCTCTGGCTTCCTTCTGCAGAAAGGATGACAGATAAACACCAGGCTAAAACATATAGATCCCAGAAATTGTGGGATTTAAGTTTGATTTACCCAAATATATTTGCTAATAACATCCATAAAAATGGAGATTATGCTAGAAACAAATTACCACATTTATCCATTACCAGCAGAGGTTGGTTTGTAGTTGAGACTCCTTCCATTGAAGAATTCAGTGATGGGAGTTACTCCTGGGACTTAGTTCAATACTCTGTGTATGGAGATGTCTATTGTTATAGTGAACATGTGTTATTAAAAGCCTCATATTCCTGAGTTCTCCCCAGAAGGAGAGAGACTCAGCCCTTTTCTAAAACATTCCCATCTCTCACCCCACTAGTGGCAGCTCTCCCAAAATCAGTCCCCCTAGGTCTTTTCAGGTATATCAGGTCTCTCTTTCTACACCTCCAGTATCAACTTATCAACCAAACCTTATCTCAGATTCACACCCTGTTTCTGTAACTTCTAGCCACTTGAATGGATGGGTGTGTTTAATTTAAATGAGATGATGTCATGATTTATAGCTACACCTGGATTGTGAGTATAATGTGAGAAAATATATATGTTGAAAGTGTTAATACAATTTCAAATTGGAGTAAATATTCTTATCAATATTCTTATCATTTCACATTAGATAACTTATAATAAAATGTATATCACACTAATAAAACAATAAAAACAATATTATAATTAATATGTAGGATTAATTATACTTTACAAATTTATGAGTGAAGGTGTGATATAATTATATATTTTAATAAGCGATTTGAATCACCTAAGTGTGTTTGTAATAACCCTTATTAGATTCTTCCCATCTAAAATCCAAATAATCTCAGTGTGTCAGTGTCTTTCAGTTTCTGCCAGTTTGGGTGGGCTAGCAAGTTGCAGAGAAGCCCCCCTTCTCCTCTTGTATGTACACAGCTGTGTCTGCATCAGTACAATGAGATGTGGCTTGGTCATAAACCTTCCACTAACAATGGCCACCTTATCTGTTCCGGTGATACTATGAACTTATCAGTAAAATATTTGGTTTCAGATAACAGAGGTAAGAATGTGGAAGAGTTTATTTTATCCTCAGGGACACAGAAAAAGATTTAAACACCCAGAAGGATGTCCAGACACTGACACAACATGGAGGCTGCTGGCATCCATCTTGTTCTCCTTTGTTTCTTCTTTATTCATATGTACCAGTGTCGAGATTACTGTTCAATACCTCTGACAAAGGTAAATAGAAAACCAGGAACGGATCAGAGGAGGGATCATAGCAAAACCAGCATAGGGTAAAAGCAAGCGATAAGCATAATATTAAGGGGACACAACGGACAGAAAATGGAACTACAGCAAATAAAGAAACCAGGAGAGACTTGATACAGAATAACCAGCCTGGATGAGCTTTACATAGCATGCTGGATGTTCAAGTCTAGAAGAGCCTGATATAGCTCTGGTCCAGAGTTCTAAAAGTGGAGCAGTCACCATGAAGATAATCAGAATATTCCTGCTGTGTAGACCATTTTTAGCACTATATCCCAGAATAGACTTTTTATAAATATACATTTTAGTTCTGAAAACACCATATTCTGGATTTCACTTTAAGGTAATGCTTTTTTTTTTTTTTAATACAAATATCCCAGTCTTTATAAATGTCATATCCCAGCATTCCCAGTGCTGTATTTACCGCGAGGCATCCTAGGCGGATGCCTAGGGCGGAAAATTTTGGGGGGCGGCAGCGCCCCCCAGCACTGAAAAAAAACAAAAAAAACCGCGGCCCTTTAAAAAAAAAAAACGCGCTTGCAGCCAGAGACGGAGGTGAGAGGGGATCGGAAGATCCCCCCTCACCATCGCTCTGCCTGCCAGGCTGCATTGGGAGCCGAACAGGCAGCACAGAGAAACCTCCGTGCTGCCTGTTCGGCTCCCCGTGCAGTGTGCCGACACGGAAGTGCCGACAGTCACGTGACGGGCGCGCAGACGTCATACGCGCGCCCGGTCACGTGACCTGTCGGCACAATCGTCGGGAAGCCGAACAGGCAGCACGGAGGGACCATGCTGCCTGCCACTAGCCACCAGGGAAAGGTAAGTGCTGATGGGAGTCAGAGTGTGTGTGATGGGAGACAGTGTGTGTGACTGAGTATGATGGGAGTCAGAGTGTGTGTGATGGGAGACAGTGTGTGTGACTGAGTGTAATGGGAGTCAGAGTGTGTGACTGAGTGTGATGGGAGTCAGATTGAGTGTGTATGTGATGGGAGACAGTGTGTGTGACTGAGTGTGATGGGAGTCAGAGTGTGTGTGATGGGAGTAGGAGTGTGTGACTGAGTGTGATGGGAGTAGGAGTATGTGACTGAGTGTGATGGGAGTGTGTGTGTGATGGGAGTATGAGCTTGATGTGAGTCTGAATGATGGGGCATGTCTTAGGTGTGTAACGTGGGTGTGCAGCTTGGGTAGGGGGGTGCCCGGATTTTGTCTGCCTAGGGCAGCACAAAATCAAGATACACCACTGAGCATTCCATCATTACGCTGAATTCATGTGCACATTACTTACCAGTACACTGAGCCCATGACCTGCACTGAAACCAGTAATGATTTCCTCGTTTTAGGTCGTTAACACCCGTTCTGGTATGGTAAGCAGATACATCATTATATGTACTGGCCGTGAGAAATATTATGGGAAAAGATCCATTAACAGAAACACCAACGAACAAAGCAAATGAAATCACCCACAAATGTTCTGTTTGCAAAAAAAAAATGAAGAAGAAAATGTTGCTTGTTTATGGGATTAATAAAGTTTTATTATATGCATTTTAGGCTTTTTTGCTGCCGTTGATGGAGAGGAGAGCCGCAGTGCATCAGTTAAATATGTAAGGTCTTAAAAATCAGCCTGTAAGTGCCATTCATTTATAGTGTGCTTTTGTGTTTATTTATTTAGATTCACATGTTGCAAGAATTAACAGCTGAGCACAGAAGATTTGGAAGTAAATTTGGTTTCTCCATATCACCCAACTGTCTCGCTTTACGCAAAACAGTCCTGATGCACGTCCGCTATGCTGCAGATCTGACTATACCCTATGGTGTCCCAAATATCTTGGATCCTTCTAGGATAATGAACTCGGAGCATGTTCAGGAATACTTGCCAACGGTCTCGGATTTTCCTGAGCAGCCCCAGACACCAAGGAACACTCTAGTCTTTTTTTTTTTTTTTTATAATTATTAGAGCTTGAATTAAAAACAAAAAAAATAGCAACACAAATTAATAAAGAAAATCAAAGAAAATGAATTTTGTATAAGTGAATGAAACAGTGATGTGCATAAGATAATGGAATAAGGTTAGGTGTGTCACAGGGGGGGATCCAGAGTCTGATCGCGGGAGGGGCACATGTCCATCTGTCTTTTCCTCTCTTCCATGTTCATCACGCTCCTCTCCCTTCCCATGTCTGTCGCACTCCTCTCACTCCCCTTTACATCCCTCCATCACCCCATTACATACACATTGCCAATTTTATTTGCCATTATTTTCCCCAGCCAATTTGCCCAATAATATGCCAGCATTATTTGCCATTAATATGCTGCAGCCAATTTGCCCAATAATATTCCAGTATTATTCTGCCATTTAATATTCCCCAGCCAATTTGAAAATAATATGCCATTATTATGTGTCATTAATATGCCCCAGCCAATTTGCCCAATAATATGCCAGTATTATTCTGCCATTTAATATTCCCCAGCCAATTTGCCAAATAATATGCCAGTATTAATTGCCATTAATAAGCCCCTGCCAATTTGCCCATTAATATGCCAGTGTTTGCCATTAATATGCCTCCAGCACTTACCTTTTTTCCCTGGTGGCTAGTGGCAGGCAGCATGGTGTCCTCCATGCTGCCTGTTCAGCTCCCCGGTGGTTGTGCAGAGAGGGCACATGACCGGCGCGCGTCTGACGTCAGAGGGTAGCCGAATAGGCAACACGGAGGTTTCTCTGTGCTGCCTGTTCAGCTCCCTGTGCAGCCTGCTGGCAGACAGAGCGACGGTGAGGGGGGATCTTCCGATCTCACCTCCGTCTCTGCCGGCAAGCAAGTTTTTTTTTTTTTTTTTTTTAAGGTGCAGCTTTTTTTTTTCACCTCCACACTGGCTTTTATTTTTTATCGTGGAGGGGAGGGGGAGGCCTGGATCCACCAGTGGTGTGTCAGTAGACTTGACATCACCGGTGGTCTAATTTTCAAATTACTCTATTCCCATGGAAAAGCAGTCCATTTGCATACCGTGCCCCAGGTGATGTCATAAGCAGGGGACTCCACAGACACGTTTAAAACATATTTTTCTCCTAATTTCGTTATTTGTTTGCAGTTTTGCCAATGGGATGTATATATCATTTTCAATCATTTTTTATTCTCTACATTCATATTGTATACAGGACAATTAGATACACAGAAGTTTCAAATGAGCCTCCTGTGGAATAAGTTGCAAATATAACTATAGTAACAGATGGAGGTTCTGAGTATACAGTATATACACAAAGTTATACAGTATAACTATAGAGTAACAATGCTCAGCTGCTTAGAACCTGTATTTAATCTCTGCCACTGGAAAGTAAGGTCTCAGGTGTAAATGACCAACAGGAAATATAATGTAATCGCTAAATACACACCATAGCTTTCACGTCAAAGCAATCCTGCTCATTACATTATTGATAAAGGTATTATAAAGCTGTGTGTAACCAATGTATAGTTCGCATACAAGAGAGTAATGTAGAGACAGTGCCATGATAGATAATGAAGAATAGCATGTACAGCAAAGATACAGCACCACGGCACTACTGCCACCACAAAACCACTGCCAGCACTGCCACCACAGTATCATGGTACCACTCCCACCACAGCAACACGGAACCACTGCCACCACAGCACCACGGCACTACTGCCACCACAAAACCACTGCCAGCACTGCCACCACAGTATCATGGTACCACTGCCACCACAGCAACACGGAACCAGTGCCACCACAGCACCACGGAACCACTACCACCACAGCACCATTGACACCTTTCATTGTTGACATATCTCTGTAACCACAGTGCAATGCATGCCAAGTAAGAGGCAATATTGAGATTAACTGCCCCACTTCCCCAGAGGTACTGCCTTAGAAAATGTTGTGAAGATAATGCCATAAGGGAGTGAGATTCTGCTGTAAATATCAATGCTGTTTAAGAAGCTGTTTGGAGCTCCTTTACCCCCTGGACTCAAAGGTCCCTGATCCACAAAACCTTATGGTTTTGGTATGTGGCCGCACCAGGAGACTGTGGTTACCCTGCACCAGACCTTGAAACTCTGTAAGTAACTCCTGAATACCACATATGGGTGCTCAGGGTCCCTTGTCACCTGGGCCCCATTGTGACATTCTAGGCCCGCTGGAGCACTCATTTGTCAGAAAAAAGCCAAAGCGTTTCGCAGGGCTCAAATTCGCTTCATCACGGGGAACCCAGTATCCATATGCCGGACATTTAAATATGCACGCTTCATGTCAGCTCAGCACAGTCCCCGTTCTTGATTGGTTGGGATGTCAAAACCTCCTAGTGCTTTTCAATGCACGACCAGTGAAAGTCTCCCAATGTAGCAATAATTTTGCCATCATTGTAGAAGTTGCAATTAATAAATAATTTTCCCAGTGTGCAAAGACAGAAAAACAGAGCTGCTGTGAGCCAGAAAGGTAATCAACAAACTCGAAATGACTAAGTATGAAACGAGCAATGCAAACTAAGAGTTGATTAGATATGTGTATTGCTTTTGCCAAAAAATATTCAAAAGCAACAAACAAGAGTGGGATTTGATTGTTCTTATTTGTACCGATATAGTATTATATTATATTCAAAGAGAATACATGTACAGCACTTAACTTTGGACAGTAGGTAACTATAACAGTTCAAATGTAAATATTATCCCAGTATTTTATGCAAAATCCTTTTAGTGCAAAAAAAAATTACAATTATTGTAAAAGAAAAGAACTCGACAAAATGATTAATATTATTATATTTAACAGGCAGTGTTCTTGTATTATTGCAAAATGTTTTGGATGGTTTAATATACATGCATGCCTTGCAGTGGCTGCACAATAGCAACGATTGGTAAAATGTGACAATGAGAGCTCCAAGAGTTCTGATAGATTTCCTATCTGTCAATGTTTCTTTCCTATCTGTCAGTATTACTTCTGCTAAGACAGTATCAGGATATAAGACTGGAAATATTTGATAAGAATATCCATAACTTGGACCATATTTGCAGAATCTGCACAATCTAAGATATTGTCCGATAGGTACATGTTTAATGATGTAGGGTGATGGCTCTGCCCAGTGGTGTATCTTGGTTTTGTGCTGCCCTTGGTAGACAAAATTCGGGCACCCCCCTACCCACGTTGCACGACATTCCCCATCACTCATGTTGCCCACCCACGACTTGCCCCATCACCCACATTGCACACACATTAAATTCCAAATCACCCCATTACATGCCCCCATAACCCACATTGCATACCCCCACCATGTCCATTACATGCCCCCATCACCCTGATTAATTGGAAGGCGCAAAAGCTTGCTGAATGGTGGGGGAGGGAGGGAAAATGTTGCTTTAACACCCTCTGGTTATGTGTTGCCCTCTGGCAGATTGCAGCCCTAGGCGAGTGCCTTGTTTGCCTTGTAGAAGATACACTACTGGCTCTGCCAGTGGAGCAATCATTGGTAGTGGTTTTGTGAAATAAAATTGTCATGTCGTTCATTGGCTTTAATGATCCTAAAGTCCAAGAAGACTAGTTTGTTAGACATGTCCTTCAATGGATCTAATGATCCTAAGGTCCAAGAAGAGATGTTTCTTGAGTTATGTCATTTTGATCACAAAATGTTGACAATATCATGGAACGTAACTAGGTCACTTTCCCATACTAGAACAATGTCAATGATATAAGTCTTGTGCATCTGGGCATTTCTGTAGTGAATATGTGGCCTTGTTCCCAATAACCTATACAGAGATTATCATAAGTGGGTGCGCAATAGGTGCCCATTGCGGTACCAAAATATTGTAAATAAATTCTTCCATTAAATAGGATATAATTATGTGTTAGCAGAAATCTCTCATGTTCTAAAGACTCCACTGAAATAATGGATAGATGGAAAAATTACCTGAAACCACAGGTGCTCAGAAGTCTGTCCTTAGAATATCAGCATGTATGGTCACCATAAAATTTCTTTGACATACTGCACTCCGGGGTCCAAAAAATTTGAAGAATGTATTCAATGACAAAGGAGCAAAAAGAATGTCTTATTTCAACAAGATTAATTGTGTATGAATGCAAAATGCATCAAGTCTCTTCTGTAACCCTGCACGTTTTTTTTCTGCTTTTGTCACTGAATGAATTCTCATAATCCATTTTAAACACGGACCAAGTAATAAACCTGGGAAATATCCCTAATTTTCCCAATGAGTAAAGTTTGCCAACCAAACATCCCTGAATGGGCAGTAATTACATGAAGGATTAGGAGGTAGGTGTGGCATTAAATAGATATGAATCACTCTTATCTAAAAAAATGTTCAAATACTGTATTTTACAAAAATGACATTTTAGCTTTTGGAAACATTTAATGGCCTCAAGTGTTTTTTTGTCTTTTTTTCCCACAAACCCATGAGTGTAATTGTAAGTTATATTTTTTGCTTACTTGTTTCTACCTTTTATTCCTTCAGCTGACAGAGGGAAAAAATAAAGTCTATAAAAAGGAAAGTAATTGAGACGGGGGGGGGGGGGGGCTCATGAGGGAAAGGGTTATAGAAGGATTGTGAAGGTGCATAGGATGTCCATGATGCTATCATGGCCATCTAGAACATATTTCCCAGTATGCACCTTAATTCTTTATCCTGATTGGCTATTCATTTTCTATCTTTTTTTTCTATCTATGTGACTTGGTTTTTTTTTTTTACTTTTAACTGGTCCAGGAATCAGATGAGACAATGGGTTATATGAGTGCTCTTAATACCCAAATGCCAATTGTAAGTGCGATTTAAAGATCTTGATCGGATAAATTGCCTTAGAAATACAGTTAAAATAAATTTGTGGTCTTCAAGGAGAAGACCCCTTTATAGAGGATATTCTGCCCTACTTTTTATTGAATTAAGTATTGCTCCGGGCTTAGAGATTCTCTTGGTTTCAAATCTAATTCTTGTAAAGCACAGTAAGAGTTTGTAATAGGATTATTTACCACCCCCCTCCCCCTACACTAAGCAAGCGTTGAAGTGGACAGATATCTCAGACAGGATTCAGGAAATAATTTCATGGTGATAGAATCCATTGCTGTAGCAGAAATGAATGGCGCCTGGTCTGTTGAGTAGGGACTGTCTTTACACATTAACTAAAACGTCAGTCTTTGGTAAGCAGTCATCAGTCATAGCATCACTCACTTCGGATTCAAGGGGAAAAATAGAGAAAAAAGTCACTGTTTTTGTGACCTTTTCAACATGCACGATGAGTCTTTTTTTTTTATCAGGCAAAGCTAGACCTGCCACCATAGGCTGATCTCTGTAGATATTTCCAAGGAAAACTTAACACTAAAAGTACTAGAGGGGAAAAGTAAAGAAAAAAAATTAGACTGAGAATACTGCAAGACTCTGTGCATTGTCTAGTAACCCACAGAATAAAGTCCAGTGGTTCTGAGTGGGGAACTGTCCCACAAAGAACAGGTAGGGTGACAGAGTGTCCCAGAGGCTTTGTCCTATGTTCTAGGTATCTTCATTCAGGGACAAATGGGTAGGTTATCTCCCTTAAAGGGACTGTCTGGTGCCCAAAATGTATCTTCCAAATGTTAATGCATATTACTTTGCTTTCAAAGTACTTTGAAATGCATGTCTTATATTTTTCTTTGTTTAAAATAGGAAAATCTTACACTTAGATGATATTGTGAAATTGCAACAGTTTGCAAGAAACCAGGACTGCCCACACTAGCCGAGTAAAAGTAAGATTCAAATGAATGGAATTTCCTGGTGATATCATCAGACAATGCATTGCCCTGTTAAGAGATCCTACTGTGCACAAGAGCCAGTTTATCACAGTCCACACAATGTATTCAATTGGAGGAGCACAGAAAGTGGCTAAATGAAACAAAACTTTTTATCCTCAGTTTCTATATTATCAGTTCTGCCACACCTGCAGTAAACATGCAGAGTAAAATATGATTTACGCAGAATACCTGCAACAAATCATACTGGGATAAAAGCCTGTGCACTATACAAGCAGTAATCTTATTATTGCACCAAAGTTAATTTGGGGACCAGATTGTCCTTTTAACTGGCTGATTCAAGCACCAGGCATGAAAAAAGGGAAACAGCACACAGGGGTGTATTGTGCCCCTGAGTGACAGGCGTGCTGCCAGCCCGGAGCACGCCTGTCACTCGGAGACACGACGTATCTGTATTTCCGGGGGTTTGTGTGCTAAGAACAGCCAGCACACAAACCACCGGAAGTATACGAAAATTCGTACACTTTTCATGCTGGTTGAATTGGCAACAGCGTGAGTGACTCTGTTGCCAAATTTAACGCAGCGTCGTCTTTCGGATGTATTTCTGGGGTTTGTATGCTTTTTGCTCGGAGCACACTAACCACAGAAATACAAGCGCGGGTGCTCCGTGTTAGGTGTGCGGAGCACTCCTAGCACATATGTAGCATTCGCCACTGACAGCACAGTGTCTGTGTAATCCCCACTCTTCAAGTCCTTCTATAATTGTATTTACTAAAGCTTTTATTTACATGGGACCTTGGGGCTATATGTTTTGTTTAGGTAGCATTTAATAAACAGAAACATTGCTCTGGCATTCTACACTGTCACTCAGGCCAGCTGGACAGGTTTACAGGACAACTGTAGCAAAAAATTAAGTTGTGTTTAATTGAAAGATGGCACCAAGTGTAGGCATTTTATAAAGAAATGCTTTAATGAAAGAATACAAATAAATGACCTTATTGAGCCATCTTTAATCCATATAGCTCCACCAGGAGGCAGCCATTTTGTTTAGAATCTTTGGTCAGATGGGTCTGTTTATCTGAACCAAGGTGAGTGAAGATCTGACCCAAGATTCTAAACAAGATGTCTGCCCCCTGAGTAAACAATATGTAGCAAAGAAGGCTCAATGAGTCACTTAATTTGCATTCTTTCATTAAAGATTTTCCTTATACTTTTACACTTGATACAATCTTATATTTAAACATAAGTTCATTTTTTTGCTACAGTTGTCCTTTAAGGCAGAGACTTTTAGGAGAGTGGGAAAGGTATAAGGTATAAGGTACTGCCTCTGAGGTACTTGTAAAGCACCGACCACACAAGGCAAAACCCAAAGAGTTCCCAGTCATGAAAATAGAGAGACTGTTCATTCTGTCCGTCTCTTATGGGTTGAATTTCTTTCATATGTGAGCATTTTGGTTTGATTCAGGGATTAACTATGCCATTTTTATCAAAAAGATACTTGTTTGTGTTGCCGGTGGAAGATCAATGTTTGTAAACCTTTGCCAGGTCACCTTCAGACCCACATAACACAGAAGCTTATGAGTAAGCGCTATAACCGCGAAACGTGTCAACCTGCACCATTAATCTGATTGCCGTAATTGTTTGTGTCTTTATCTGTACACTTTGGATTATAATAAATGTCACCTTTTTGGATTATCGACCACCGACAGTGCCAGTCTGCCTTTACTTACCCTGTTTATCGGTGCTGGCCACGCATCAGCAGAGGCCGCCAGTGGGGGATACACCTCTTCGCATTCACCAGTGAGCCCGTGAAACCTTTTCTTTTCTCTATAGTTGCAAATATGGCTACAGCTTTTTTGAACATGCACATAGACCAAACTTTGGTATAAAATGTTCTACTTTCATGGCCAGTGTATAATTGTGAGATACCAGAATTCCAAGGAAGCAGGGGTCAAATCACAATAGCTACGGCTCTGACAGAATCACCTCTGTTTAAGCAGGGATGTTTGTCAAGTTGTGATTTATTAAAGGTGGGTAGAGGATAAGTTTGGAAGAAAGAAAACAAAAAAACAACAGATAATCCAAAAAGGTGAGGTAGAAATGATGAGAGATCATTTGGGTATTGCACACAGAAACAGAATAATAAAAAAAAAAAACATTTGATAAGGAATTTCTTATTCGGGCACAAAAGCAGTTACTTCACAATAACAATATCATATATTCTGGGCAGAATTTACACAGCTGCCAGGCACCCTGTGTATCAGTTCCAAGTTTCATCTTTTGGAGCATTCTGCAGATTGTAATTACTATACAGGAGCTATTTGATTTGGGGAAGCCCCCAGGGCACTTTGCAATGATATCTCTTCCTCCTTCTAGCTCTTTTTTTTAACATTACCAATACAATAGAATAAATTAATAATAACCAAGTACTACATACATAACAAAGGCCGTTGCTGGAGGGTAAATTGCAGCAGAATAGACCTAGGGATGAGTCACCAGATGCCAAACAATCATGAAAAACACATTTGATCTGGTGTGTGAGTGTTTGTTTTGTTTACTTTACGAAATGTTGCTTTTTTAGACTTTTTTTTAACTGAACTCATGCTCTATTATCATGCATAACTTGTTTCAGATGCAGATGGCACAGGTTATTTATTTAAATGCTTCCTCCACTAGGTGGCAGTAAGGAAATTATATTATCCGTAGACCTACTCTGGGCCCTCGGAGTGACAATTTCCTTGAAGTATACAGTAGAAGATGGCTCCCCCAGTTGGTATGGGGGACCCTTCCAAACATTTTTGAACAGTAGGGTTCATCCTTGTAGTGCTGTAGGGAAGTATTGTTTATGTTCCCCACAGCACTGTAAGGGTCAGTGTGCAAAAAATAGTAACATATGGGTCTATTGTCTAAAATTTTACTTTGGAGGTCGACTTTCAAGTCAAATTCGAAACCTGACCTAGTCTCAATAATAGCTTTGATAGGGTTGAATTGCTCCTGGCGGTGTTTCAAAATCTAAAGGACAGGGTTTCTTCGAGTGAAGAGAAAAAAAGTGTTTAAAATTTTTGTGTGCAGTCTCCTGTTTATCACAACACCTTAAATTTACTTGTGTGTGTGTGTGTTTGTATGTATGTGTGTGTGTGTGTGTGTGTGTGTGTGTGTGTGTATGTTTGTGTGTGTGCTTGTGTATGTGTGTGTATATGAATGTGTGTGTGTGTTTGCATGTGTTTGTGTGTGTATGAATGTGTGTTTGTGTGTATGTATGTATGTATGTGTGTGTGTGTGTGTATGAATGGGTGTGTGTGTACATTGACACAATGTATTATTTCGATTCCCCCATCAATTGCAATGACCCAAAATTAAACATGTATTGATATAGAATGGAGTGGTAATTTTTAGATATCAAACTAACTGTCAAAGATTATCTATTTATGATGAGATTTGTTATAGTTTCAATGGCTGTTAACTCTAAAGAGAGAATTGCAGGGAATTGAGATGGGAATCTCAAACTTAAGGCCAATGTAGCCGAGTTGGGAAAAATTCTCTAATGCAGCTGAATGGGAGAATTATAACAACTCAACTACTTTGGGCTTAAAGGGACACTACCACTTACATAAGATATAACTAGGTAACCTGGTCATTAAAAACAAACACATTTATAAATAATATGCCACTGTTTTTTTATGATTTAATTAATTGCATTTAAAAGGAAAAATAAAATTAGGTGTTTATCTCTAGCATCCATTTTGAGAATGTTTCCCATGATGCAACATCGTCCAAAAAATCTTCCAGCTGGTCTCACTTTACAACTGCTGCCAAAGATGTCAGACGATACTCCCCTGCTCTCTTACTGGCTCCTGTGTATCATAGTGGGCAGGACTAGGTGGCTGTGTACAACACAAAGAGAGGATATTGACCTGATCAAACAGGATCATAACTCCGCCCCCTTATGATGTAATAGTTTCATTACCCTCCCATTCAATGCAAGTCTATGGTCAGAATTCTGACTTATAGACTGCATTCTGTGTCCCCAGCCCCAATGTGCTGTAAAGTCACTAGGGGGGGGTGGCACCCAAAAACACTATATCTCACAAAATAGTGGCGCCCAGTCATAATTGTTTAGTTACATATTTTATTAAATACAGTCACATAACAACAACAAAAGACATGTCTAAAATCAACAATGCAAAATAAAAACGTTTAATTTTTTGGTGGGAGCATCCCTTTAAGTTTGAAATTCCCTTCTCAATTCCCTTTGTTGAAGAATTCTCTCATTCATAGGCAGCCACTCAGGAGGGTATCTGTTTTGAGTAGGTTAGTAGCTTGTGCCACAGTTGAAGAATGTGGTAGTGGTGATACCACGTAATGCTAAGCTTAATTGGCAGTGTCCTCATCTATTCCGACCACCAGCCACTGCTACCGGCCAATGGCTTCAAGCATGTCATGCCTGTATGTCTCAGATACCTGTTATCCATTGGCTGTATAGTTGTATTAACTTTGCTAGGCCAACCATGTCATTACTAATTTGATGCTTTCTGTAACAACAAAACAAAAAACAATAAGCAAAAAGAGAGATGCATACTAAATATGTAAAAACAAAAAACAAATACAAACGAATACAAACAATACGTGATGATACACATTAACAAATACACCGCAGCAATCTAGTGTAAATAATTGTATTGGCAAGAGAACATTTTTAAATGCAGAAAACACACTGGGAAAGTTTGAGAGCATTGTAATACAAGTTATATATATAGATATAACATTGAATATTGTACAGTCACGTGGAAGAGAATGCCCACCCTCTTTGAATTCTATGATTGTATGAACAATACTCTGTTCCTTAGCAGGTCTTAAAATTAGGTAAATACAACCTCAGATGAACAGTAACACATGACATATTATATGGTGTCAAGATTTAATTAGCAAAAATAAATACAAAATGGAGAAGAGCGCAGCTCTATCATTCAGCCTAGGACTAAGTACCAGAGAGGCAGAGACGCTTTTAACCAATGGGCTGAGTGGGCACTTGACCAGGGCCCACTGGTTAAAGGGGCCCCAGCTAATCTCCAACATGCCCACCCGCACAATCAGACAATCACGTGTGCAGCAGCCAGAAGCCGGATCCGGCTCACTCTTAGTGCTGCCGGATATGACAGCAAGTCATATGCGGCCGCTGTTTGTCCCTCCTCCATGCAAGCTACGCATGCAGCATGCGTGGAGAAAAGACTGCGGAGGAGGCGGCCGAGGTAGCAGCAGCATAGTAAGTACTGGGTCCTTTTTTATTGGGCAAACTGGCACTGGCATATTTCTGGGCATACTGGCTGTGGCATTATATTGGCAGTGGCATATTAATGGGCCTACTGGCTGTGGCATATTCCTGGGCATACTGGCAGTAGCATTATATTGGCAGTGGCATATTAATGGGCATACTGGCTGTGCTATATTAGTGGGAAAAGTGGCTGTGTCACATTAGTGGGCAAATGAACAGTGGCATATTAACAGGCAAATAAACAGTGGCATATTTATGGACAGACTGCGGCATATTTTAATGGGCAAACTGGCTGTTGCATATGTTAATGGCAAACCGATTGTGGCATGTTAACTGGTAAATGACTGTGGCTCATTTTAATTGGCAAACTGATTCCGTGGCAACTTCTGTGGGGCAAAAAAATAACCTGTACTATGGGTCAAAGTGACACTGTGGCATGTTCTGCAGGGCCAGTTCTGTGGGGTAAAGTGACACTGTGGTATGTTCAGTGAGGCAAATTGACAGTGGCATGCCAAATTATGTGGGTGCAGTATAAGTGCAAGTCAAGTGCTGTGGGTGCAATATAAGTGCATGGCAAGTGCTGTGGGTGCAATATAAGTGCATGGCAAGTGCTGTGGATACTGTATGGTGTTGTGGTCCGTTGGGTGCAGAAAAAGGGAATAAAAACAATACATGTAATTTTTGAATTGCTTTTTTATTACATATACAAATAGTCGAATGTGATATGAAAATAGTTGAATATAATATTCAAAAGTTTACATTTACATATAGTTTTTTACATTGCGACTTTAGAAAAATTGGCTTGAGGGGGGCCCACTGCTAAAGACTTTGCCCAGGGTCCAGTAGGGTCTTAAAGCGGCCCTGCAGACAGGGATGAAACGCGTCAGGCCGTGTGTGCGCCCTCTGTAGGGTGGAATTTTGTGTACTGTGGAGCAAAATTCTATTCTATTCATGTTCAGAGATTTGTTACAGACTATACATCCTGGGGAGTCGGTTGTTCCTTGCCAGGAGAAAGCCTCTTCTCTCTAAAAAGAACATGGCAGCACAGCTCTGAACAAACTACAAGACTACTGGAATGATGTCTTTTGGACAGATGAGACCAAAGTGGAGATGTTTGGCCATAATGTACCACACCGCGTGTGGCAAGAACCAAACACAGCAAATCAGCACAAACACCTCATACCTACTGTCAAGCACCGTGGTGAAGGGGTGATGAGTTGGCCTTATTTTGTAGTCAAAGGGCCTGGGAACCTTGCACTCATGATATGGGGTTGTTTTTCAGGGGTTGGGCTAGGCACCTTACTTCCAGTGAAGCGAAATCTTAATGCTTCAGCATACCAGGACATTTTGGACAATGTGATGCTTCCAACTTTGTGAGAACGGTTTGGGGAAGGTCCTTTTCTATCCTACCTTGACTGTGCTCCAGTGCACAAAGCTAGCTCCACAAAGACATGGCTGGATGAGTTGACTGGCCCGGATAGAGACCTAACCTCAACCCCATCAAACACATTCTGGATAAACTGGAATGGAGATTGCGTCCAACATCAGTGCCTGACCTCACAAATGCTCTGTTATAGCTGCAAAGGGGGGGGGGGGGGGTCAACTAAATATTAATGTATTAATATTAATGGCTGGACTGAAATCCACATAGACACTTGGTTCCTTACTGGTTCTTACTTGTAGATTAAAATATATTTTTTAAGGTTTTCTCTAATCCCTGCATGAGGAAAGACAACCCTTCTATCGAGACCTTTGTCAGGAGCACGGTATAGAACCATATCTACAGATGAGCTATCACGAGCAAGCATAGTTTCGAAACTATGTTAATGTGCCATTAAGTTTTAACACCCCTCATTGAAAAGCCTTTGGGAGTTTTGTTTCACTATAACGTAGAATAAGAAAAGTAAACATACTTATCACCAGAATGGAGTATGGAGGAATTTTCATAAAATAAAAAACAAGGAAAAGGAAAAATAGTGTGACTCCTGTAAAAATATCAAATGACCACCCCAAAAAAACCAGGACTCACATTTACCAGAGCCCAGAATGCCTGGCTGTGGCTCGATTTACCTGCCTGGAAGTCTCAGGTCCACGACAGCAGTACAAACCAAGCCACAGATTTGTCAATAGTCAGTAGGAGAAGGAAGTCATTAAAGGGACACTACCACTTACATAAGATGTAACTACACTGAACAAAATTCTAAACGCAACAGTTTTGTTTTTGCCCCCATTTTTCTTATGGTTTATGGTATGGGCAGGTGTATGTTATGGACAGTGAATACAGGTGCGTTTTATTGAAGGCGTTTTGAATGCACAGAGATCCCGTGACAAGATCCTGAGACCCATTGTTGTGCCATTCATCCACGACCATCACCTCATGTTGCAGAAACTGCACATTTTCGAGTGGCCTTTTATTGTGGCCAGCCTCAGGCACACCTTTGCAATAATCGTACTGTCTAATCAGCATCTTGGATGTCCCACCTGTGATGTGAATGGATTATCTTGGCAAAGGAGAAGTGCTCACAAAAACAGATTGAGGCAGATTTGTGAACAATATTTGAGAGAAATATGCCTTTTGTGTACATAGAAAAAGTCTTAGATCTTTGAGTTCAGCTGAATTTTGTTCAGTGTAGATAATGTGGTCATTTAAAACAAACATATATATAAATCATATGCCACTAGTTTTTTTTTTATATGATTGAATTAATTGCACATAAAAAGGAAAAATAAAATGAGTTGTCTATCACATGGCTCCAATTCGTGAATATTTCCCATGATGCAACATCGTCGAAAATCTTCCAGACGGTCACACTTTACAATTGTGGCCAAAGCCTACATGATGATGTCATAAGATACTCCCCTGCTCTCTTACTGGCTCCTGTGTATTATGGTGGGCCGTCTAGGTGGCTGTGTATAACACAAAGAGACCTGATCAAAGAGGATCATAACTCCGCCCCCTTGTGATGTAATAGTAATTCTGACTTATAGACTGCATTCTGTGTCCCCAGCCCCAAAGTGACATACTAGTGCTGTAAAGTCACTGGGGGTGGCACCCAAATACACTATATTTTACAGAATGGTGGCGCCCAGTCACACTTGTTTAGTTACATATTTTATTGAAAATACACATTAAATCACATAACAAAAACAAAAGACATGTCTGAAATCAACAATACAAAATAAAAGCCTTTCCTCTTATTGGTGGGAGCGTCCCTTTAAATAATAAAGTTGAGGTCATTGTAGCAGATAGAAAGCTCTGTTACTCTTTCTGTGGCTGCATTTGCACATTTGGGTCTGTTTTTTTTTTTTTTTGTAGTTACATTTTTGGGTAAAAACTTTTTTTGCCTATTTATTTTTACCGGCTGACATTAAATCACTGTTTGCGTTATAATTACTGCACAGAACTGTGTTTTAATAGCGTTTTTTTTTACCGGCAACGCTAAACCTCCATAGAAATATGGCGATTTTATAGCAGGTGCGGTAAGGATATTAGCGCATACGTTAACCCCGTTTAATCCTCAATGGCTCAATGCAACCTCAATGTATGGAAACACCATGGTCCAGCAAAGGGGAAGATTTGACTCTGGAGCCGTGATGGACTACATTTTCGGCAATTGCATGTTTCCAGTGACTAAAACGAAACAATAACTAAATAAAAACTAACTTAATAGGACTAAGACTATGATGAAAATCAATCGCAAATTTTTCAACTGATGAAAATTTGAGTAAAATGGTTGTCTGCCAAAGCCCAGTCCCCTGACACTATCTGCAGCTGGATTGGCTGAGACACAGGCTCCCTGTGCCCATCTGGCCCCGGGAACAATGCCCTGCAAACTGCAGAGGAAGAGGATACTCCTCCATCTGATTTACCTGGTACTGTCACAGGAGTGTTTCCCTTCCCATCTCTCTAGCAAGTTAACTTAACACTGTGTAACAGCCTTCTCAGACCTGTTCCCTCCCATCTCCCTAGCAAGTTAACTTAACACTGTGTAACAGCCTTCTCAGACCTGTTCCCTCCCATCTCCCTAGCAAGTTAACTTAACACCATGTAACAGCCTTCTCAGACCTGTTCCCTCCCATCTCCCTAGCAAGTTAACTTAACACTGTGTAACAGCCTTCTCAGACCTGTTCCCTCCCATCTCCCTAGCAAGTTAACTTAACACTATGTAACAGCCTTCTCAGACCTGTTCCCTCCCATCTCTCTGGTAAGTTAACTTAACACTATGTAACAGCCTTCTCAGACCTGTTCCCTCCTATCTCCTTAGCAAGTTAACTTAACACTGTAACAGCCTTCTCAGACCTGTTCCTCCCTCACTGCTGGAGATTTAGTCAACTAAAACTAGATTAAAACTAAAACAATTCAGAAGACTAAAATATGACTAAACTAAAATGGCGTTTTAGACAAAAAAGACTATGACTTAAACTAAATCAAAATTTGCCGTCAAAGTTAACACTGCTACCTTTGCCATGATGCTCTGCTAATCATTGCCCACCTGCTCATCATGGGAAATGTAGTCCACAAAACCTGTAATGCCAAACGTTATCCATCCTTGCCATATTGCTGTACTAATAAATAAGGGGGCTCCAAAAATAGCCTCTGTCAAGAGGCACACGTGACAGCACAAGGCAAACACAGCCACGGCCCTTGAAGGAACCACAGAGCATGCCTGGAGTAAGAGATCTCAGCTAAATCCAGTATCATCGCACCGAGCAATGGTTTAATCCTAAGTACACACCAAACGGCAGATATTAAGACAATCATAGTATTTGAATTACAGAAATAATCCATCTGCAAATAGAAGCTTGTTCCATGCTCTAGTTCATGGTGTGTGACAGCAGGGAAGCAACTTCATTAATAAGTGAAGGCGGGGAAACACCATTGCTTTCATGCTTGATGTTGGATACACTGTCAGTAGAACAAAGATTAAAATGGAACATTAGAGTAACAAGAAGGAAGATGTGCTATGGCAGCCACAGTTCAATGAGTAAATTGCAGCCCAGCTAGAGGACCAATCGCAATGAGGAAGAAAAGCAATTAAACCCTCGCAGATACAATGCAAGGAGCCTGACAAATGAAACCGATGAACCTGAAATCATAATGGAACGCTAAAAAATAAAAACAATTAGACTTGGCTGTAACCCTAAATACTCCAGGGAAAACGACTTCAGGGTTATTATATAAAGCAGTGAATTCTATTTCCAAATCTAAAATGAATTAGGTCAAATGTAAGGAGACTGATTGATCTGGGATATGGAAGTGAACTGACAAGGGAACTGTGATTCTCCTGCGTTGTGGTGGATGAAATGGCCGTCTTCCCGTCTCATCGGTTAATGTCTGAGTTTTACAGTTCGTTTGTCAGTTTACTTTTTAGCAAAAACTCCCTTTAGTTTGAGCAAGTGCAATTATTAACTAACGTTTACTTTTCATCATTATACTTTGTCGGGTCAGATTTGAAAGTAGTTCTAGGTCTTGACGACTCACCGCTTTCTCACAGACCCTTTCTGTTTCAGCCTTTATATAACTTTACAATATTAGTGACTGTCTGTGCCAGGGGTGGGGAATCTGCTGAAAAACGACATCTCCCATAATGCTTCTTTTAGTTAAGAGGCTGGCAGAGGAGTATGGGATAAACCCCCCAAAATCAGGACTGTCCTGCACAAAGCGGGGCAGAGGGGGGGGGGGGGGGGGGTGAAATAAGCTAAGCATACCTGCCCCATATTTAGTATATGAATGCATATCATGTACATGTAATTTAAATGCATATATTCCTATATCTATATACATAGAGGCCCATTCATATTCATTCTATACACAAAAGCATACCCACATGATTACACTTTATTACATTATGAAATGTATACATTGATATATTTTGACTTTCTTTATTATAATATGTTGCTGACAGCAGTATATAATTTATGGGCTGCTCAGTATATAATGTATGGGCTGCTCAGTATATAATGTATGGGCTGCGCAGTATATAATGTATGGGCTGCACAGTATATAATGTATGGGCTGCACAGTGTGTATAATGTATGGGCTGTGCAGTGTATATAATGTATGGGCTGCGCAGTGTATATAATGTATGGGCTGCGCAGTATATAATGTATGGGCTGCACAGTATATAATGTACGGGCTGCACAGTATATAATGTATGGGCTGCGCAGTATATAATGTATGGGCTGCACAGTATATGATGTATGGGCTGCGCAGTATATAATGTATGGGCTGCACAGTATATAATGTATGGGCTGCGCAGTATATAATGTATGGGCTGCCCAGTATATGATGTATGGGCTGCGCAGTATATAATGTATGGGCTGCACAGTATATGATGTATGGGCTGCGCAGTATATGATGTATGGGCTGCGCAGTATATAATGTATGGGCTGCACAGTATATGATGTATGGGCTGCCCAGTATATAATGTATGGGCTGCTCAGTATATAATGTATGGGCTGCACAGTATATGATGTATGGGCTGCGCAGTATATAATGTATGGGCTGCACAGTATATGATGTATGGGCTGCGCAGTATATAATGTATGGGCTGCACAGTGTATATAATGTATGGGCTGCGCAGTGTATATAATGTATGGGCTGCACAGTATATAATGTATGGGCTGCACAGTATATGATGTATGGGCTGCACAGTATATAATGTATGGGCTGCGCAGTATATAATGTATGGGCTGCGCAGTGTATATAATGTATGGGCTGCACAGTATATGATGTATGGGCTGCACAGTATATAATGTTTGGGCTGCACAGTATATAATGTATGGGCTGCGCAGTATATAATGTACGGGCAGTTCATGTAACAGACACAACTAAATGAGCCCCTCTCCATTCGTATGACAGATTACTCTTTCAATATCTCACAGCAAAATAATGTACAGATGACAATCTGGGAATCAGAATCACTAATGTGTCATAAAAGAGAATTGTTTCCTCTCTATAAAGCATTTATATTTCCCTGGTATTGGAAAACCTGCAAACCAAACGCCAGAGCAGTAAGAGAGGGGGCTTTCTGTCCGGCTTCTCGCCCGGTTCATTAGTTGCTAAAAATATAAAAGTTGAGTCTTTCTGTTTTAGCCACGTAAAAAAAATGTATTTGTTTTATATCTCACTTCAAAGAACAGTTCTATATAATAACATAATGGCATGTACTTCCCTGTGAGGACAGGATCACCGCGGGGATGGGAGAGAGGAGGAAATCACAGATCTCTACATCTCTGCTCCATCATAATGTACCTGACCTCAGGCAGTGGTGCTGCCTTAGGTTGTACTAGACACATGCGCTCCTTAATGTTTACATTCTAGGGATGTTATGGTTGACCAATTTATTCTTACTCATTCTATAAACATTGAAAGGATGAAGGACTGATTTGACCCCACCAGGAATTGAAACAGGCTCTACATGCTCTTCCTTGTTTGCCATGTTGACTTGAGTCTTGTTGGCAGCCAAGGAGTTAATTTATAAAGAGGCTAATACCCCTTTTATATTTGTTCCAGTCCATAGAGAATTAAACAAATTGTGGGAATCAAAAGGTGCTGGGTATTCAGCAACACAATCCAGCTAATACCTTTATAAAGCCATCACATAATGTGAATAGATCACAATTAGCAGCAAAGCAGCTACAATGAATAGAGATAATTATTAATCAGTCTGCCTGTCTGGATGTACTCAAAGATATGAGAAAAAAAAAACATCCATTTCTGTAGCCAACCTGAACCAGCAAAGCATCCTGGAGAGCTAGCTGAATGGCCAACTTCAAGATGATCTAATAAAAAAGTGTGAAAGTGAACAAATAACTCAGAATGCACATTATAAGCATATGGAATAAGCAGGGTGCTGATATCGATGGGGAAGAGAAATCAAATGAGAGTAGGGTTTACACCTTTTCTACAAAAAAATACAGGCCTTGTTGGTGCCTCCATAGACTGAACATAGGCATCAAGCCAATTTTTTACCTGCCTGCCGGTAAAATACCGGTGACAGGTTTTGAAAATGAATATTGTCTTTGGCCTTCTCTGCACAGTAATGTGTTGCATTCTCTATGTATAATGTTGTGTATAGCTTCGCCTGGATATCGAGGCTACCCTGTCATGTTTTCCTCTCTAGCATCCCAGAGAACAAGGATGCCTTACAATGAATCTGTGATAGAAGGACAGGGGTAACAAACTGAGAGAGTCGGGGATACATTGGTGGGATTAATGTCGGGGGGAATCAGATAGGTGCAGCCATAGAGTGTACTTCAAGCTCTTGATCACACACTCTTTTCCGTCTGACCCTTTATATTTCAAACGTTAAATAACTTTTAAATATGAATCACTGCCTATCCCATCATGCTCATTTAGTGTTTGCTAGCGTTCAACAGAGCTACTGATGCTCACGAAGCATGGATCACCATTGGTTCTTAAGACCCATTATTTCAGAGTTCCGGCACAGATATTGGGGTAGATTCTATGGTCCCCGCGAAGTAGCATACCTGGGACATTTAATCTGCACGTTCCTTCTGGAAACTCAGAGTGCTAAACTAACAATCGGCAAATGTTAACGAACCCGTAAGGAGCAGCTCCAGGTCAAAAACGCCTATTGACCCGCTAAAGGAAGTCAAAAAGTGCACCAAATAAGGGAGCTGCTAGAAAGGGAGAAACCAATCAGATCATCACAAAAAACACTAACCATGCCAAGCAAATGCAGCCAATAACAGACCCTGAATAACTCTTAGCCAATCAGGAGTCACAGACACGGCAAATGCACGTCAGTTTAGCTACACATTGCACCGGGACAAACCTGGTGAGTTTGCTCGGCGGGGGGAACTAAACAGGTCTGGCCCTGCACAATGTATAGTTAACAATGCTCATCTCACCTCATGTCACCCCAAATCCCCTTTTAGTGACTAGACCAGTCTAAATTTTGTGCATGTGCAGTTCTGTCATTTTGATTGTCACACCTCCTCAGTCTGTTTCTTTAAATGTCCTGGTACTCTTTTATACTGTCTATATTTATTTTAAGAGACATGTCGGTGCTCAGTACGGATGCATAGTTTAAAGGAAGAGAGTATATTTAAAAGAAGAAAAACTACCACAACTAGAGGACATAGTCTTAAATTAGAGGGGCAACGATTTAAAAGTAATATCAGGAAGTATTACTTTACTGAGAGGGTAGTGGATGTATGGAATAGCCTGCCAGCAGAAGTGGCAGAGGTAAATACAGTGAAGGAGTTTAAGCATGCGTGGGATAGGCACAAGGCTATCCTAGATATAAGATAAGGTCAGAGACTAATGAAAGAATTACTTACTGAGAGGGTAGTGGATGTATGGAATAGTCTTCCAGTAGAAGTGGTAGTGGTTAATACAGTGAAGGAGTTTAAGCATGCGTGGGATAGGTATAAAGCTATCCTAGATATAAGATAAGGCCAGGGACTAATGAGAGTATTACTTTACTGAGAGGGTAGTGGATGTATGGAATAGTCTTCCAGTAGAAGTGGTAGAGGTTAATACAGTGAAGGAATTTAAGCATGCATGGGATAGGTATAAGGCTATCCCAGATATAAGATAAGGCCAGGGACTAATGAAAGTATTACTTTACTGAGAGGGTAGTGTATGTATGGAATAGTCTTCCAGTAGAAGTGGTAGAGGTTAATACAGTGAAGGAGTTTAAGCATGCATGGGATAGGTATAAGGCTATCCTAGATATAAGATAAGGCCAGGGACTAATGAAAGTATTACTTTACTGAGAGGGTAGTGGATACATGGAATAGTCTTCCAGTAGAAGTGGTAGAGGTTAATACAGTGAAGGAGTTTAAGCACGCGTGGGATAGGTATAAGGCTATCCTAGATATAAGATAAGGTCAGGGACTAATGAAAGTATTACTTTACTGAGAGGGTAGTGGATGCATGGAATAGTCTTCCAGTAGAAGTGGTAGAGGTTAATACAGTGAAGGAGTTTAAGCATGCGTGGGATAGGTATTAGGCTATCCTAGATATAAAATAAGGTCAGGGACTAATGAAAGTATTACTTTACTGAGAGGGTAGTGGGTGTATGGAATAGCCTTCCAGTAGAAGTGGTAGAGGTTAATACAGTGAAGGAGTTTAAGCATGCGTGGGATAGGCACAAGGCTATCCTAGATATAAGATAAGGCCAGGGACTAATGAAAGTATTACTTTACTGAGAGAGTAGTGGATGTATGGAATAGTCTTCCAGTAGAAGTGGTAGAGGTTAATACAGTGAAGGAGTTTAAGCACGCGTGGGATAGGCACAAGGCTATCCTAGATATAAGATAGGGAACTGGGGACTAATAAAAGTATTTAGATAATTGGGCAGACTAGATGGACCAAATGGTTCTTATCTGCCGACACATTCTATAGTGCCTATAGTCCTGCACCTATTCATTTATTTCTTATTCTTCGTATTCTTCTCCTTTCAGCATATTGAGCAAATGAAATGTATTTTTCCTTGGGAAATATATAATGCAGAGTTTGACCTTTCATTTTAAAAGTTCTTTTAAGAATGGTTTTTAATCCTGTGTGAAATTGATTTCCTTTCAGCTGCCTTATAAATGTATACCAGAAAAAAGAAAAATAACTTCAAAGCATTGTATATCATTATGTTGCTTTACATGTAGTCTTCACACACATACACGGTGGCAGGAGGGTACGTAGAGCAACAGATTTGATGCCAACCTATGGCTGGTATGACATCACCGGCATTGTTACAACACCAGAGCTGCTATGGCAATGTATAAAATGTTATATGATAATAAGTATATATATATATATATGTATTCACGACCATTCCTTCACTTTTATTGGGGTTGCTAAGTGGCGTATGTGATATGTGTATTTTATATTACATGATGTGTTTATTGACGTTGGAATTAAACCATTTAAACTTAAAAAAGAGTTTACAATCATTCATTTTTTTGTAATAAATATGCTTTTTTAAAAATTATATTATAATAGATTTATTGCTATTATATATCTAACATTATATATCTAACCGTATTTAGGAGAATCCAATGCGTCAACGAATGTATTGCGCACTTCAGATTTTGACCCCTTGAAGGCAACAAGGTGTCGCTGGCGAATGTAATGCACATTTGTACAAGAAGCTTTTTTTTTTTATTAACAATCAGTTTATGCTACCAACCAAAACGAAAGTTTTCCTCTAAATTACACTGCTATGAACAATATTCAGGAATTTCGGGACTAAGAGAGTGTAGTACGAATGCACAGTTTGTCTGTGATTTCCTTTTTGTTAATAGAAAAAATTTGGGGGGTTTTGGATTAAGTTGCAACATAAAACATACGCGAATCTAATGCGCCATCGATTCTGATGCGCACTCAAACTTTGGAGACCAAATATAGCGAAAAAAGTTGTGGGTTAGATTTGAGTAAAAATGGTAATTTGTTTAATATTATCTTATTTTGATGTTTTTATTTATTTGTTTGTTTTTATTCAAATTATTTTTTATTTATTATTTTTATTTTAATACATTTTATTATTTTTTTATACAATTTAATCAGATTTGGGTCCCAAAAAGTGGAGCTTCCAGTTTGTCATGGAAAATTGGAGCTTCCACAGTCATCCCAAAATTAACTTTGGCGCAATTCCTTCCATCCAGTGGAATTCGCGAAACAAAAAAAAAATGGGCGCGTTTCATCCAAAACGAGGGCACTTAAATCTGATGAAGATACAGTAACATATATTATTTCATCTCTTGTGGAATATCAAAACCAGCGATGTCACGTCAGCTATAGAGTGGTGTCACATCACTGGTTATTAATCATCATCAACAGCGGTTAGGATATTTGTACCCACCCACCATTATGTATATATCAGAGTACCATTTCATTTCCAAAGTGAGATTTCCAATATTGATTTCTAATGCCAGATTTTCCACTGTAGAAATTAAAATGTACATTTCAAATGTGAGTGCATTAGGTAGGAGAATAACCTGGGCAGAGGTGTAACTAGAAACCAACGGGCCCCTCGGCCCCACCATGCAACACTTACATGCCTCCCAACTGTTCCACTTTGTGCGGGACAGTATTGATTTTGGTAGGCTAGCCCGCTGTCCTGCCAACCTTTACCTCTGTTCTACTTTTTGGGACAGAAGTAGATTTCGGTGGAATTTCAGACATCAATCACGCAGTAAAATATGGAAGTCTCTGGCGTCTAGGACACCAGCGGAGATCGATTACTGGGCATGCGGAGTAGCGCCACCAGTCTGAGAGACACCGCCTACTGTGCATGCAAGCTAGTGGACATTCAACCTCAAGCTCTGCCCCCTCAACGTACAGATTTGCCAGGGCAAGAGTTGAAAGGTATGCACATGTACATTATGTGTCATTATAACTAGCACACAGGAATAAGGAAAGGCATACATATTCCACCAAAAACAACTTTATCAGGGACACGAATTTGGTGCGGGCCAACAATAATCCAAATAAATAATAAATAAACAAAAATATATTTTCTAAAAATGCACTATCAGTGATAGGAATGCCTAAAACTTTTTACATTTAGATATTTCTTAATTCAAAACATATTAGCGTTCTGCTTGTGTGATTAGCAATAGACAGCCTATAACTTGTTTTATGCTGTGAATGTTGCATGTCAAAAGCTAACAATGCTGAATGGGAGATAACAATCCACATTATATAGGGGTTTACTTCTGATTGCTAAATTCAAGGGATAAGCATTAGGCTATCCATAAGATTAGACCAGTGACAAAAGATAATAGAATTTATAAGCAGGTAGAAATATGGCCAGACTAGACAAGCCATACACACAGCATATGAGATAAAAAGATCCTTGCCACCCCTTGAAAAATATTTGAAGATATTAGGAACCAAACAGACCAAATCTTTAACATGTAGAGGGAAGACAAGACAAGAAGGATTTGATAGAAGCATTTAAATATACAAAGACAATCTACACGTCAATGAAGGAGAGAACGCTTCAAGAACAAGCACTTAAATTACAGGGTTATGGGTTTAAAAGCAACATTATAAGAGGGTTGTGGGGTTGTGGAACAGCCTACCAGCAATTGTGGTAGAGGTAAATTGATTGAAGGTGTTTAAACGTTCAAGGGATCAGTGTAAGGCTATTCATCATTTTATTCAAAGAAAAAGGACGGATCTATTGTATTAGTTGTTGTTAGAAATCAACATCAGTATTATGCATAATTGATTTTTAAAACAAAAAAAAACTGTATTAGTCTCTTATATTAAAAAATCTAGTGAAAAACAAAATATAATGTACTAGACCTTAAACCCGTTAAATTAACGGGCTCTAGAACATATGTGGATGGGGGGGGACATAAGTGGGCAACATAGGGGAAAGCACCCTGGTGAGGGGGGGAGCCTTGAGGGCTGCCTCATCTTGATGGGAGTTGTGATCCTCCTGCTGTATTATTGATGCAGCAGGGGGATCACAACTCCCATCAAGATGAGGCAGCCCTCAAGGCACCCCCCTCGCCAGGGTGCTTGCCCCTATGTTGCCCCCTTATGTGTCCCCCCCCCCTGTGTTACTTACCACCTTAGCGTGGTGTGAAGGGGGCGGGAGGTGGGTAGCGTCGCTCCGCTCGCGCATGCGCAGTCTTTACAAAATTACAGCTGAGTGATCAGCTGTAACTTTGTGCGCATGCGCAATTAGTAAATTCTCCTGCGATTGTCAGATCGCACCTGTTCTGACCGAAGTCTCTGCGCTCCCAACGGCTGTCCATTGGGCACATGCGCAGTAGCGCAATCCCACGGACACAGGGACTGGACGCAGAGACACTTCTACTTTATTATAGAGGATAATACACACTTTAAAAAAAATGACATGAGCTGACAAATAAAAATCAATGTTAGGTCAGCCTAGCTCAACCAGGTGCTAAACAGGCACAATAGTTTAATGTTATACACACAGAGGTGATATTAGTATAACACAGGAAGGGATTAATCAGTCTGGGGTCATTATAACCGACTGAGACCATGGGGATCCCGAGTTGTCATTTTTGAAAAGTTTTTATACACCCAGTGTCTGGTGGGAGTAAATGACATATGCCAAAAATAAGGATCTACTGTATTTATCACTTATAGACCTTTGCCCCAGAATTGTATTTGTGTAATTTTCCAAACAATATGTGTTATTTTGATATTAATAAGCCACAGTCAGTTTGCCCAATAATATTCCAGTGTTATTTTGCATTTAATATGCCACAGCCAGTTTGCCTAATAATATCACAGTATTATTTGCCATTAATAAGCCAGCATTCTTGTTCTCATTAAATTTAAACCCTCCTCCCCCCCCTTCCCCGGTACTCACCTCCTTGCTGCTCCGTTTCCCCGGTCGTCTCCTCCGTGCAGCCACCGGATATGATGTAGTGTCAATGATTTTTTGGGGGGGGCACCACAGTGGCCAGCAGGGGTCCCCTTCCCGAGTGGGCCCTTGGCAAGTCCCCAGTTTTCCCATTGGTTAAGGATGCAGAAGATGAAGCTCATTCCAGGACACTACATTGTCTATTATTACAGAGCCTCCAAACGCAGGACTGTCCCGGGCATTCCAGGGTGCGTTGTCACCCTAATCAGCTGTGACCCCTGCAACCATAATAGTTCTGCCACTGAACCTGGGCATGGTGTGAAAAATGTCCCTGAGCCCCCCGACTTTGCAACACATCGCCACATGAGACCACCAGTGCAAAACAATTTCCATAATACTAGCTTTGCCACCACACCACTAGACAGTGCACCATAGTGGACGCAAGGCTACCACAGCAACTGAGCCTGCCACCCTTGGGCACTTTGGGGACAAAGCAGGTAGCGTGGCAAGAAATTGCACGGGTGGTATTGTGTGGTGATGTGCGGCCAGGGGTTCCCACAGCCATTTTCCCACCATAGCACAATCATATCTAAGGTACTATTAGGTATCTAAGGTATTTCCACAGTGGAGAATGCTGCAATGCAAATCCAACACTTCTAACTTCAATGCTACATGATTAATACCCACAGTGTAGAGGTTGAGTCACCTACAGTCTCTCAAGCTAAGCGACACCATTCCATTTAAATTAGCTATAATGTGCACAGCCTTCTGCTGAATTGCCCTATAGCTGCAAATACTAAGTTCTCTTTCTCTCCTCTTTCATTTCTGTCAAAACACTTATCTGCAGTATAAGCTGTTTTTCCTTATCCGGGGCGGCTCAAATTTATTTCATATACTCGCCCATTCATCACCAGCTCGGACACTTCACTTAAGTAGAAAGATGAATATATGTCTGGGTGAATATTATTATTATGCACCTTCCGAAGATTCGCAATCATTCAAACTGGTATAGGATTTAAACAAAAAAAAACAAAAAAAGTTAAAAATTGAAAAAGAAAATCCTAAGTTTGCACTAAGAATCCATTTAAACAACATCATTAAGCTCTGTGTAAGTGATAAGCTACAGATCAGATGACAGGCTGATAGATGGCATTATGAAACGTGTGCACAGCTCAGGCTTTGTACTCACTGATGGTCTGCAAACTCCCTCGGTTCCTTTCTATATAGTGACCTATCAGACCCAGCTCTCAGAACAGCATAAAATATGTCTGTCGACTACATGATCAGGATAGCTAAGCAATGTGTTGCAAGTAATCACCGAGTACAAGACAAACCATTTAAGTGCTATATCATGAAACTTCAGAATGATACGGATATTCAGTAAAACTGACCTGCCAGGGGAACTGCAATGATCAGGCTTTAACTCCAACATGCCTGTCCTTCCAACTCCGCTATTACCCTCAACTTCACCAACTTCACTATATATTTCTCCAACATGCCTGTCCTTCCAACTCTGCTATTAATCATCAACTTCACTATATATTTCTCTAACATGCCTGTCCTTCCAACTCTGCTATTAATCATCAACTTCACCAACTTCACAATATATTTCTCCAGCGTGCCTGTCCTGCCAACTCCCTATTACTCTCAACTTCACCAACTTCACTATATATTTCTCCAACGTGCCTGTCCTTCCAACTCCGCTATTAACCATCAACTTCACCAACTTCACTATATATTTCTCCAACATTCCTGTCCTTCCAACTCTGCTATTAATCATCAACTTCACCAACTTCACTATATATTTCTCCAACGTGCCTGTCCTTCCAACTCCGCTATTAACCATCAACTTCACCAACTTCACTATATATTTCTCCAACATTCCTGTCCTTCCAACTCTGCTATTAATCATCAACTTCACCAACTTCACTATATATTTCTCCAACGTGCCTGTCCTTCCAACTCTGCTATTAATCATCAACTTCACCAACTTCACTATATATTTCTCCAAAGTGCCTGTCCTTCCAACTCTGCTATTAATCATCAACTTCACCAACTTCACTATATATTTCTCCAACGTGCCTGTCCTGCCAACTCCGATATTACTCTCAACTTTACCAACTTCACTATATATTTCTCCAACGTGCCTGTCCTTCCAACTCCGCTATTAACCATCAACTTCACCAACTTCACTATATATTTCTCCAACATTCCTGTCCTTCCAACTCTGCTATTAATCATCAACTTCACCAACTTCACTATATATTTCTCCAACGTGCCTGTCCTTCCAACTCGGCTATTTATCATCAACTTCACCAACTTCACTATATATTTCTCCAACGTGCCTGTCCTTCCAACTCTGCTATTAATCATCAACTTCACCATTTATTTTTCCAGCGTGTCTGTCCTTCCAACTCTGATATTAATCATCAACTTCACCAACTTCACTATATATTTCTCCAGCGTCCTTGTCCTTCTAACTCCGCTATTACCCTCAACTTCACTATATATTTCTCCAGCGTGCCTGTCCTTCCAACTCTGATATTAATCATCAACTTCACTATATATTTCTCCAGCGTGCCTGTCCTTCCAACTTCGCTATTACCCTCAACTTCACCAACTTCACTATATATTTCTCCAGCGTGCCTGTCCTTCGAACTCTGATATTAATCATCAACTTCACCAACTTCACTATATATTTCTCCAGCGTGCCTGTCCTTCCAACTCCGCTATTACCCTCAACTTCACCAACTTCACTATATATTTCTCCAACGTGCCTGTCCTTCCAACTGTGATATTAATCATCAACTTCACCAACTTCACTATATATTTCTCCAGCGTGCCTGTCCTTCCAACTCCGCTATTAATCATCAACTTCACCAACTTCACTATATATTTCTCCAACGTGCCTGTCCTTCCAACTGTGATATTAATCATCAACTTCACCAACTTCACTATATATTTCTCCAGCGTGCCTGTCCTTCCAACTCCGCTATTAATCATCAACTTCACCAACTTCACTATATATTTCTCCAACGTGCCTGTCCTTCCAACTCCGCTATTACCCTCAACTTCACCAACTTCACTATATATTTCTCCAACGTGCCTGTCCTTCCAACTGTGATATTAATCATCAACTTCACCAACTTCACTATATATTTCTCCAGCGTGCCTGTCCTTCCAACTCCGCTATTAATCATCAACTTCACCAACTTCACTATATATTTCTCCAACGTGCCTGTCCTTCCAACTGTGATATTAATCATCAACTTCACCAACTTCACTATATATTTCTCAAGCGTGCCTGTCCTTCCAACTCCGCTATTAATCATCAACTTCACCAACTTCACTATATATTTCTCCAACGTGCCTGTCCTTCCAACTCCGTTATTAACCATCAACTTCACCAACTTCACTCTATATTGTGCAAGGACAACCCTGGTGAGCTTCCCCGGCCAGAAGAACAGACATGTCCTTGCAGAAAGTGAGATCTTTTTAAGAAGGAGAGCAGGAGCAGTTCCACAAGTTTGGCCCTGCACAAAGTATGTAAACCATAAGAAAAAGAGGAATGGGCACTCTGGATATTCCGTGAACATAATGGTGTTTGATGGCAAAAAAGTTATAGTAAAAAATATATGCACAGCAACAAAACAGTGTGGGGAACAGCACTTGACGCATTTCGTGTCAAGTACGGTGAAGTCATCGAGATGATATGTTCACTTTTTAGTAAATAAACCCCAAATCTATATTGCTGCCCTTTAATATCTAGATGTGGTCCCTGCAGAATTCCATAGACCTTCCACCATTGGTATACAAATACAGCGGTCTTGGGTAGTCATGAAGAGTCAAACTAAAGTATTCGCAAAAGACGACACAAGGATAAGCCCAATCATGTTGGCTTACAAAGTTATTTTCTTACCTATCCTCGATAAAGCATCAACGCACCCAGGTGCAAAATGTCCCACTCCCACTGAACTACATGTCCCAGTAACGGGCAAGCTGCAAGCAATCACTGGCACATAATGATCCCTACATCTCCCCCTGTGGTTTGTTCAGGTAGACATGACATCATATCTATAATAGTCTACTTGACCCAACCACAGGAGAAGATGCAGTGATCATTAAGGTCCAGTCATTGCTTGCAGCTTGCCCATGGCCCCCCGAAATAAGGAAGGAATTGAGGATTGGTAGTGAAATACGCTGAAATGGTTGGGAAGAACTGTGAAGTAAGACATTTGAGGGGGGGGCTGTGACCTAGCAGACTTGCCAATTGTACAGTAAGATTGCTCATAGATTACCATTTAGAATGATCAGAAGATAACATTTAAATACTGTACATTTTATTCACAGCTGGAAAGATCACCCTGCTTCTCCAGCATGTGTACACGGAGATTAAGGCTACTTTTTTTTTTTTAAGCTGAGCTAATGGTCTTAAACGCTGATAAATTGTCACCGGACTCAACTTCCGACATCATAGCATTTTAAATGCAATATTAACACGATGGTCCGAGGTGCCGCTTTCTAAGCAGAAAATGAATACAAGGTAGAAATAATTGCAGAGCTTTAATTACCTCGGCCTCCTGTGATTGGACATGGTGTTTGGCTGCATATTAAGCTGACTGAACACTTCCACGGTGTAAGCAAGAGTTTAATTCATAGAGGGGGGGGGGGTAGATGTAACTGTAAATTGGATTTTTCTTAATGTCGATGCAAACATATCCAAATGATTAAATAAAACAGAGTGTCTGAACCGGCCAGCGGCTGAGCAACCTCAGCCAAGCCGGTGCTGGTTCAGACATCCTCAGAGGTCCATATACCTTCTGTGGCTTCTACATGGGGGGAGACAAGATGGTAAGTGGGACATGTTCCAGATATCCGATCAAAGCTGCATATCTAACTGCTTGTCTCCAAAGCAATGTATTAGTGATTTAGATCTGTCATGGAGCTGGCATTACAATCATTACAGTTCCTGTAAATATGTTCTTCATTACATTTGCTTTTACAGCATATTTTCTGATCTTTCCCTACCATGTGGTAGAACATTGTCATATCATTTCTGTTTTCTTTGCTTGGTTAAAGGGACTCTCACCTAAATACTGTCTGTACTGTGAATGCAGAGAATGAAAAGGTATCAGTGCATTGTTAGTGCAAGGTATTAGCCTTAAAGGTAGGTAGGCAATGTAATAGAGCAGTAGGTGTGCTTGGTTGTATAGGGAGAGGTATTTGCAGAATGCTTGGTTGTATAGGGAGCAGTGATAGCAGAATGTTTGGTTGTATAGGGAGAGGTATTAGCAGAATGCTTGGTTGTATAGGGAGAGGTATTAGCAGTAGAAAGTGGGAAGTGCTCATGATACCTCACTTGGAGTATTGTACAGAGCACTGGTGAGACCTCACTTGGTGTATTGTACAGAGCACTGGTGAGACCTCACTTGGAGTATTGTACAGAGCACTGGTAAAAATGATCTCTCTTGGCATGCCTGCACATCTGTTGTTTGGTGAAGAGTCACTTTAATGTAGACATTTGTTTGCAATATAGCTCATAAAATGTATAGATCATTTTTATTCTCTATTGTCACAGTATCAAAAAATTGTTTAGGTGCCAATATTTGTACAGTAAATGTATGTGAATCAGAGCTCCGAGTGTGATTAACTACCCATGTGAGCATCATGCCTCATTGATGGCTATGCTCTGGTTCAAGTCAAGATGTGGGGGCTCTGGCTAGGGAATATAGTGGGCTATGTATAAAATAGGAGCCGGGTAGATAGTGTAACGAGTACCAGTGTTTTACTCCCCATGTACAAAAAAAGCCGGAGCTAAAAAGCAACTGAAAAAGTTTTGGAGGAGGCACTAATACCTGCACACGACAATACCGCAACATAAGAAATGACAATGTATATATATATATATATATTTCTTTTTTTCATGTGTGTTACTGACACTCTCAATCAGAAGACTTTTATGAAAATTTCCTGATCTTTATTAAGATTTGCTGTTAAATACAAGTTGTTCATTTCTATAATCTGGGTGCAAGATAAGTGATTTAAGCAGGGGAGTTGCTAGGTCTCCAAATTATCTGAGACTAGACACACATAGTCTCTCGCTCACACACACAGTCTCTTAGTCACACACACCGTCTCTCGCTCACACATATACTGTCTGTCACTCACAAACACCTACACGGTCTCTCACTCACATATATACACCGTCTCACTATCTTTCACACACACACTGTCTCTCTCACACAAACACACACTGTCTCTCACACACACACACACACTGTCTCTCTCACACACACACACAATGTTTCTTTCACACATACACACGCACTGTCTTACACACACATTTTTTCCATGTGCCCCAGTCCCAGTGTGGTCCCAGTGTGGTCCGTGTCATGTGACACCCGGAGCTCTAACCAGACATGAAGCAGAGTAATCTGCGTGCGGTCCAGGAGTAACACAGGACCACACGGAAGGAACATAATATTTAAAAAGAAAAAAACACAGCAGTGGCATTGAGGGCGGTATGCTGCCCCTTAAAGTCATGGCTCTGCTCAGCAACAGCTATGGAGACGTGGGGCTAAAGTTTGCCGCAGAGATTCGGGGCTATACCACCAGTAGCCCACCCCTAGCAATGCCACTGGCTCTTGGTTAGATTAGCCATATACAGTATTGTACATGATTTTATAAGTAGCATCCACAGCATGCCTAAATGTTCTCTGGTTCTCATGATTTGTTACAATCTCATTAGTGGCAATGGTTTACAAAGCTGAAACTCAGGATTCCCTATTCCATCTGCTAGCTCAGACATTCCAAGTGTATTAACATCCTCACTGACATCTGTGCAGACTAATTCTGTGGGGTGCAGGCTTCATCTTGAGGTGGAAAGCCACTAAAGGTTCTTAAAAATACTTTTAAAAATCAATTCCCGTGAGTTATAACTTCTGAGATATGTTAGCGTTACTGCAGAATTTTTGCAGAGCTTCCATTGGCTGATCTGACAGCTGTGCTGCGAGTCAGTAGAGAATTATTAAACATCTCTTTACACACTAGACTAGTCATCAGACCTATCTTATTACTATAAAAGAAACCAACTTTTACCATGAACCACCACAAGTCTGAATACAGATATCAGCAAACCATCCAAGCAGGTAAAACTCTTTAAATGGGGTCATTTCTGCTTATAATAAAGTGAATGTATTCTGAAGGGTTAATGATTAAAACAAATTCACCTTTAACTTGTCGTGAACCGATAGAATCATACATATAGACACCAGAAGATCTCATAATCAGGTGAGGGGGTGTTTATTCCACACAAAGGAATGCTGTGGTGTCAAATCATGAGGTATCATGTAGACCCACTGATTTAGCCTTTTTTGTTCCAGGATCTCCAAACAAACTTGGCATGTATGTGGCTGCTGTACCAAAGTACATATAGGGTGGAGTGTTGAGTCCACAAAGGTCAAGATTATCCTTCCCATCGCCTGGTGCTTACTGGCTCAATTCAATGATTTGAGTTATCACTGGTCATAGTGAGAAAAAATAACTTAGGCCATTGAATAAAGCCTATTACTCTTTACAGGACCCACTGGCCTAAGGAGAAATGGACCGCAATTACCACCTATCACTACATCTAATAGTGTGCCATGATTACACAACGGACATTCGTGCTGACAGGTGCACGTGCCAGGATTAGGATCCATGTAATATGCCATGCTGATTGGTTACTCCAGTTTAATTAAGTACTGGCCAATCAGATGATAGCTTGGCGATGTGTCTCAGTATTAATGAGATGCCAGCGTAGACTTAAATTACATTTATAAATCTGATTTAAAAGCAGCAAGGAACCTGGGCTTCAACAGAACTGAGCAATATCCTAAACTCTATTACTTGTATAGGATAATCAAGCCGTGCACAGGCCATAATTGCCTGATTAAAAGGTGTAACCTGCAGCAAGTTTCTAGTTAAAGTAAATACCTAGTGATGTCTTGCTGTCAGTACGTTACATTACGTATATTAATAATACATGCGTTATATGTATCACATACTGTGCAGCAGGATTAATACACATGTTAGAATGAAACCCATTCATTGGCTATATGTAGTGCCTGACTAGCACTAAAAAAAACATCCTGACGAAGCCAGCCTGGTCCCTGGTGAAACGCGTTTACGGTTTAAAGCTGGTAGAAGTTTCTTGTTATCTTCAGACCTCAGCAATGTTTTTTTCTCTGGACACTATGAAGGCATGTTATGCCAGGGTCGTTTGTGCTTCTAGGGGTTCTTGATTCCCATTGGTTGGTGTGTGCATGGATAAGCTCCATCTTGTGAACTCACCGGTTACACTGTTATTGTGATTGTGTTTGCGATCTCTCCTATGTGTCTGTGCAAATCAAGGAGAGAAAGTGGTTTGTCCCGTGCTTGGTATGTCTACGGTATGCTGATGACATCATGGGAGCTATACAGAAGCTAGCAAACATGCAGGCAAAGGTAACAGCATGCTGGTTATTCCTGTTAACATAGAAAGAAAAAGCAAAATTCTAAAAGTAGAATAATCCCCATGGAATGTTCTTAAAGGGACAGTCTAGTCCCCAAACTCACTTTGGTGCAAGATGAAGATTACTGCTTATATAGTGTACAGGCCTTTTTTCCCAGTGTGATTTGATGCAGGCATACTGTATAAATCACATTTTTAATATTTGACTCAAGCCTTCCCCCAGTGATTACTCTGCATGCTTACTACAGGTGCGGCAGCACTGATTATATAGACACTGAGGATATAACGTTTTGTTTCATTTAGTCACTCCCTGTGCTCTTTGAATTGAATACAGTGTGTGGACTGTAATAGATATGCTCTTGTACAATGTAGGATCTCTTAACAGTGCTACACATTGTCTGATGACATCACTAGAGAGACAGGAAATTCCATTAATTTGACTAAAATTATTCTCATTGGTTCCTCCAGCAAAAAAAACAAGCATACAGGAAATTACGTTTACTCAGCTAGTGTGGGCAGTCCTGGTTTCTTTAATATGCATTAATAGTGGGAAGATGCCTTTTGGGCACAAGACAGTCCCTTTGATGAAAAGACCAACTTTTAGAATGATGCCTCTTGTTTTTGTGTTTGCAACTAAAATGCACCAGTCTTCAAATGCTTTGATTTGATTTATCTGTGAGATTTCCCTCAACACTTCCTTGCAGATAATTCTGTGCGGTGTGAACATCTGGATGCCAGAATAATTTGGCATGGTGTATGTAACCGGTAACTGGCAGCCATCTCCAACCTGAGCAGGTGATATCGTTAAATTGGAGGCGACACCTTTTCCCATGGTTAATGTAGATATTTAGGATATGGGAGATTGACGTGTCTGGATGTAGAATACTATAGAGTTGAGTCAATATACACAGCACCGGGTCAAAATGGATTCACATTGGTCAACTTAAGCAGAATTTCACAAATCACGGGAATGCAGCTACTCAGTAACCCTGGATTCAGGTCGGAATCGTCTGTTTGTGTGGTCAGAAACCAAAGCAACAGAAGGCTTCAGATCGGAGCAATTTCACCATAAAAAGAGCATAGCATTCTGAGTACCCGATAGCTGACGATCAACTGCAAACAGGATCCAAATTTGGGTAACGGGTAAAATGATCCCAATTTAATGCTCCACGTTATAGTTGGAGAATTGAATAGAACAGTTTAGAGAAATGAAAGTAAGCATATTTTAAACATAGAAACATAGAATGTGTCGGTACTTTTATCAATCCCCCGTTCCCGGTCTTATAGCTAGGATAGCCTTGTGTCTATCCCACGCATGCTTAAAATCCTTCACTGTGTTTACCTCTACCACTTCTGATGGCAGGCTATTCCATACATCCACTACCCTCTGAGTAAAGTAATACTTCCTGATATTACTTTTAAATCGTTGACCCTCTAATTTAAGACTATGTCCTCTAGTTGTGGTAGTTTTTCATCTTTTAAATATACTCTCTTCCTTTACTGTGTTGATTCCCTTTATGTATTTAAATGTTTCTATCATTTCCCCCCTGTTACGTCTTTCCTCCAAACTATACATGTTAAGATGCTTTAACCTTTCCTGGTAAGTTTTATCTTTCAACCCATGAACCAGTTTAGTAGCCCTTCTCTGAACTCTCTCCAAAGTATCAATATCCTTCTGGAGATACGGTCTCCAGTACTGCGTACAATACTCCAAGTGAGGTCTCATCAGTGCTCTGTACAATGGCATGAGCACTTCACTCTTCCTACTGCTAATACCACAAAACACAAAAAAACACAAAAATAGTTCCGAACATTATATATTATAATAGTTTATTAGTTAGTATAAGCATTTTGAGATTTGAATTAGAAAAATACTGGTGTCATCAGCATATTATAAGATGTTCATTTACTTTATCTTTAGGTATTTAATTAATAAATCATGTTATCATTTTTATTTTATCTTTAATGATTTTAGTTTTTTTTACACTTTGGACCATTTCGGGAGGACTTCAGCTATTTCAGCCATATTCAAGGTTCTCCACATAGAGATCTAAAGGGAGTAACGAGACTACCCCTTCGTTTCAGGTGCATTTGGTCTGGTTTCGGTGTCATGAGACAGGCCCGGACTGGAACAATAATAGGCCCAGGCATTTAAGACTGAGCAGCCCATTCTGGTTTTAAACCAAATTTCAAATAATGACAAATATAATGAACCGATTCTCATTGTCTGTTTGTTATATTTAGCTTGTCAGCCGGTCACTTATAAGGTAGTGCCACCCTCGGCTGTACATATTGAATAGTTTGAGCTTGGACGTAGAGGAGATGCAAGCAATCTGACAGAAAGGGGGTGTATAGAATTAAAATTAAAATAACGATGCAAATACAACCCATGTCTTTTGACTGCGAAGACGGTGGTGCAGGGATAGTAAATAGTTGCCAACATTCCTGGATTTGCTGGGACAGTCCCATTTCTTGACATCCTGCCCTGTCAAATTCGGGTCTGTCCCAGCTTGTCCGTCTCCTAGTCTCTCACAGTGCACAAGTGGCAATGCATGTGGGTGATACCTACATAGACTAAATGTGCACAAAATCTAGTCCAGGCAGGCTAGAGACTGATTTTGTGGGGTTCACACTACATCATGTGACATCACACAGACTCTGCCCCCCTGATCTCATCACATAATACACGATCTGTGCTCCTTTCTATGTCATATGCCTTCTCCCCTCACCCATGATACTGCCCCGTGTCAGTATGAATCACCAGGGATCAGCTCAGTGCTGAGTTATCTTGGGGCTCTATTAATTAAAGAGCGAAATGCAGGGATTTGAGAAAGGCATTTCATACTTAAAGGGGCTGCATCACCTAAACACTGTTTTATTACTGTGAATGTAGAGAGAAAAGAAGTGTTTTAAATGGAGTCATTCTATTTTGGCTTCATATGCAAATGACACATGTCCCATTGAAAACCAGTTCATTTGCATATCAAGCCACCGGTGATGTCATAAACAGGAGACAACAATCTCCTCATTCAGACTTATTCTTGCAATTTTGCTAATACAATGTATAAGGTCATTTTTGATTCTCTATATTCACAGTACAAAAAAAGTGATACCGTCCCCGTAAGGCCAGTTAGGAAGGTTCTCTGGAAACGAATCCAGCTTGTCCCATCCTTCAGGGATAAAGTCCCTATTGGGATCCAAATCCGATTATTCTCAGCATGCATTTTCTGCAAGACTGCTTTGATGCGGTGATACATGCTCATACTGCTCCCCTCTGGATGACCTGCTAGTGCCATTTCTGCAGTTTAACCCCTTCCTAGCCATGGATACCCACAGTGAGGCGTTGCAGATCTAATTAGTAAAAGGGTGGGGGGAGTTTGGAAGCCCGAGCATGTTTCTGTATGTTTCATTTTGAGCTGTATAGACACAATGTAACATTTGTTTTCAGGCCAGAGGAAATACTGACATGCATTCCTGATCTCCAGCTTCCTTTCTAAGAATGTGCCGGACGGGTACAAAATTAATTTCACAAGCATTACATTAAATTTCTATTTATCAGTGTGACTGCAGGAGACTGCCTGTGATATAGGGTCAGCACTGGGGCATGCCATTTCCTTGTAAATAAAGCCGTGTTTTATGCATCAAGTTTGGCATTGTCTGGATTTGCTGTGATTTGAAGTGAAGGACTTAATTCAACATATTGACTATTCAAAGTTTTGTAGATTGCCAAGTGTGCTGGAAGCTGTCATCCTGGAGATGGCGGCGTAACAGTGCCACCTACTGGAACTTTGACTGCAATGCACAATTGGTTCATTATACATAGATTTTGCGTACTCAGACCTTATACTATATATACTCCTGAAGCTTCCAGGAAGGCAGCGATGGCACAAGTCGCCACCAATGAATTGCATTGGGAGGCCGTACATGTAGGTAGGGTTGCCAGTTATTTTACCGGCAGGCCTGACACCAGTGGTAAATCTATGGACGCATTAGCATGGCCGGTATTTTTTGGAAGGAAAGGTGGCAAACCTATATGTACATTGTTTGGAAGGGGTTAAGGCACCTACAAATATGGGTGGACAGGTAATAGTCAAATGTACCTCAGTGCGGACCCCCTGGTCCTTGGTTTTGGAATTATGTATGGCTTGCACTGTACAGTTGTCATGTTTTGGAACCCATGGCAAACTTCCATGGAGGTACACTGTACTATTCTCTGCAGGAGGCAAGCTGTACGGGTCAACCCTGTGAGAGTGCTTGCCTGTGGATCATATAACTCCTGCCAATATAAAGTGAGAAATCACAAATATAAAATACATTAAATGCATAAACACACACCAAAAACACTCCTACACCCCCCACAGGACAGTGGCAATATTATTGGGGGACAGGTGTACACTCAGGGGACAGCTCCAGGATTGAGACCACTGCCCCTCGGCCAGATATGTTGGCAGCAATGCTCTTAGATCAGTGCCAGGCAATTTTCCCAAACAGAATATGCTAAAACTGAATGCCAGGGCAGGTCGCCAATGTTAGCAGTGTTCTGTGCTTTCAATAGGGAATGTGAAAATGTTACTAAATATGTATTATATCCATTAATACAAATGTATTACAATGTTAATGTATTTGAGAATGGTACTATATTTACTCCACCAACAGAAGCCAAATACGCACTGAATAATCATTGGAAAATATGCTCATATATGTGGTGTTTTTTGCTATCTGCACGTTAATAAAACATTCCTGAATTTAATCCGTTCACGATTCTCCCTCACAGAAATAAATAATGTCCTTACCTGCCAACGTTCTCGGTCGAGGAAGCGGCGGCGTGGAGCCACAAGGGGGCACGATTACTTGACATCACATGACATTCCATTACCCCATTAGACTGAGCTCCAAGCTCCCTGGTACAAGTACTCACTTCTTGCATGTTTAGACTTTGTATGTCACTTCTTGAATGTTTAGACTTTGTATGTCTCATAGACATGCCTAATTAAAATGTAATGCTGCATCCCTCAGTAGCGAGGGACCATGGGGGTGTAATTAACCACTTTGCGACACATGGGATGTCCTGTGTTAACAAAGATCACTTCCACCGCTCAAACACTGTTTCTGTAATGACTGTATTGTTAGCAACAGGGCCGGCCTTAGGGGTGTGCGACCTGTGCGAGCGCACAGGGTGCAACACCCCAGGGGGCGCCCTCCCGTTCAAAAAAAAAACCCGGTAGAGGCACTGGGTGGGGGAGATCAAAAGATCCCCCCTCACCAGCCCTCTGCTCGGCAGGCTCTGCTAGATCCAGGGAGGGGGCGGAGCTATCCAGCTGAGAGGTGTAGCTCCGCCCCCACCCTGTGAAGCAGAGTAGCGTCTGCTTCACGGGGAGCCACTGGCAGCATGAGAAAGTGCTGCTCGGCTCCCCATGCCTGCATTAAGCATGGGGAGCCTGCATTAAGCATGGAGCCTGCATGGAGCCTGCATTAAGCATGGAGCCTGCATTAAGCATGGAGCCTGCACTAAGCATGGGGAGCCTGCACTAAGCATGGGGAGCCTGCATTAAGCATGGGGAGCCTGCACTAAGCATGGGGAGCCTGCATTAAGCATGGAGCCTGCATTAAGCATGGAGCCTGCACTAAGCATGGAGCCTGCATTAAGCATGGAGCCTGCATTAAGCATGGAGCCTGCATTAAGCATGGAGCCTGCATTAAGCATGGAGAGCCTGCATTAAGCATGGAGCCTGCACTAAGCATGGGGAGCCTGCACTAAGCATGGGGAGCCTGCATTAAGCATGGGGAGCCTGCATTAAGCATGGGGAGCCTGCATTAAGCATGGAGCCTGCATTAAGCATGGAGTCTGCATTAAGCATGGGGAGCCTGCATTAAACATGGGGAGCCTGCATTAAGCATGGAGCCTGCATTAAGCATGGAGCCTGCATTAAACATGGGGAGCCTGCATTAAGCATGGAGCCTGCATTAAGCATGGAGCCTGCATTAAGCATGGGGAGCCTGCATTAAGCATGGGGAGCCTGCATTAAGCATGGGGAGCCTGCACTAAGCATGGGGAGCCTGCATTAAGCATGGGGAGCCTGCATTAAACATGGGGAGCCTGCATTAAGCATGGGGAGCCTGCATTAAGCATGGAGCCTGCATTAAGCATGGGGAGCCTGCATTAAGCATGGGGAGCCTGCATTAAACATGGGGAGCCTGCATTAAGCATGGGGAGCCTGCACTAAGCATGGGGAGCCGAGCAGCACCTTCTCTTGCTGCCCATGGCTCCCCGTAATGCAGACTGTGCTCTGCTTCACAGGGTGGGGGCGGAGCTAAACCTCTCAGCCGGTTAGCTCCGCCCCCTCCCTGGATCCAGAGAGAGACAGACAGAACAGGGGCAGGGGCAGGGGGAAGAGACAGAACTGGGGGAGAGAGAGATAACAGGGGGAGGGGGGGAGAGACAGAACTGGGGGAGAGAGAGATAACAGGGGGAGGGGGGGAGAGAGAGCCAGAACAGTGGATGGGGGAGAGACAGAACAGGGGAGGGGGGAGAGAACAGGGGAGGGGGGAGAGACAGAACAGGGGAGGGGGGAGAGAGAGACAGAACAGTGGATGGGGGAGAGACAGAACTGGGGGAGAGAGAGATAACAGGGGAGGAGGGAGAGAGAGAGACAGACAGACAGAACAGGGGCAGGGGGAGAGACAGAACAGTGGATGGGGGAGAGACAGAACTGGGGGAGAGAGAGATAACAGGGGAGGAGGGAGAGAGAGAGACAGACAGACAGAACAGGGGCAGGGGGAGAGACAGAACAGTGGATGGGGGAGAGACAGAACTGGGGGAGAGAGAGATAACAGGGGAGGAGGGAGAGAGAGAGACAGACAGACAGAACAGGGGCAGGGGGAGAGACAGAACAGTGGATGGGGGAGAGACAGAACTGGGGGAGAGAGAGATAACAGGGGAGGAGGGAGAGAGAGAGACAGACAGAACAGTGGATGGGGGAGAGACAGAACTGGGGGAGAGAGAGATAACAGGGGAGGAGGGAGAGAGAGAGACAGACAGAACAGTGGATGGGGGAGAGACAGAACTGGGGGAGAGAGAGATAACAGGGGAGGAGGGAGAGAGAGAGACAGACAGAACAGTGGATGGGGGAGAGACAGAACTGGGGGAGAGAGAGATAACAGGGGAGGAGGGAGAGAGAGAGACAGACAGACAGAACAGGGGGAGAGACAGAACTGGGGGAGAGAGAGATAACAGGGGAGGAGGGAGAGAGAGAGACAGACAGACAGAACAGGGGCAGGGGGAGAGACAGAACTGGGGGAGAGAGAGAAAACGGGGAGGGGGGGAGAGAGAGACAGAACAGGGGGAGGGTGGGACAGAACAGGGGACAGGGGGGGGGAGAGACAGAACAGGGGACGGGGGGGGGAGAGACAGACATGGCAAGGAAGAGGAAAGGGACAAACATGGGAAGGGAGAGAGACACATACATAGGGGGTGAAAGAGACGGGGGGGCGCCACGGGGGAAGCCCGCACAGGGCGCCGGAACACTTAAGGCCAGCCCTGGTTAGCAACACTGCAGGCAAAAAAAAACAAAAAACAATCCCTAAAATTAACCTTATATCTAAGGTTAGGTTTCCACTTAGTGTTACAGATGGATTAGGGTTGGTGCTTGGGTTAGATCTGGAGTTTAGAGTGATGATTAGGGTTGGGGTAAAAAGGTCACTAGAGGAGTGAATGGGGGGGGCGTTACTTTCGGTTATTGCCCTTTAACTTGCAAAAAAAAAAATAACAGAAAAGCATGTAAACATTTGTATTTCTAAGCTCAGGACAAATATTACAAACTACTTAGATGGGGTCTTTTTTACCATTTATAATTGTATAAATGATTTTTCAGATCAGTGTCGTATTGTGAGTTTTTTTAATAGTAAATGTTATGATAAAAATAATGTTATCTTAGGCAAACCCTTTTTATGCTGATAAAAACAAATAATATGTGTGGGAAAGATTCGGGGTATATCGAGGTCATGTCGGCAGCTGAATTTCATGCTACACAATATGCCCTGATGTGACACTGAATAACCTTGCAATTCGGCCATCTTGGCCCTATACACACTTTCGAATATATCATCCGCATAGCCTTAGATGGGATGATAATGGCTCATTTTGGCAGGTATTCGGCTATGTCCATATGGGTATTTTTTTTTGTTAACCAAATGGAAAACGAAAAAATTAAAACAATTAAAATATTGGTGGCGTTCCAAAAAATGCATGGGGGGGGGGGCAAAGAAAAGTATCCCTGACCCTCCAAAGTATCCCTAACACCCCCACTATTAGATACAGGGCTGGGAGCTGGGCTAGTGCTTGAAATGTGGCATATTGTGTAGCCAAATTTTGGATACCCATTAGATTCTATTATATCCAATATGAATCCCTTTCGGAACGGATCGGTTAAATTGTGTCGACCCTTAAGTAAGAAAGAGCAAAATTACAGCTAAACGCAAACACTGCAGAAGTGTTAAAAAATCCTCTGTCAACAAGGGTAAGGCACAGCCAAAATAGTCTGGACACAAAGGTGCTTCACTGAACACCAGCTGCAAGTGTGAATCAATGTGCTCAGTGCTGTACGTGCAATTTTACCCAGCACTTTTACATTTAAAGACATCCAATATTATGCCAAGTATTTTCCTATGTGTCTTTACATGTATATCTTGAAATTGGAAGACTGAAACATTTGCACCTAACGTAATATCTTTCTAAAGTTTTATATATATATATATATATATATATATATATATATATATATATATATATATATATATAATCTATATTGTGTGTATGTAATATCCATTGTGTGTGTATATTGTGTGTGTACAGTCTGTATATTGTGTGTGTATAGTCTGTATATTATGAGTGTGTATAGTCTTTATAGTGTGTGTGTAGTCTGTATATTGTGTGCGAATAGTCTGTACATTGTGTGTGTATAGTGTGTGTGTGTATAGTGTGTGTGTATAGTGTGTATGTATAGTGTGTATAGTGTGTATGTATATGGTGTATGTATATGGTGTGTGTGTGTATAGTGTGTATGTATATTGTGTGTGTGTATAGTGTGTATGTATATTGTGTGTGTGTGTGTATAGTGTGTATGTATATGGTGTGTATGTATATTGTGTATGGATATAGTGTGTGTGTATAGTGTGTATGTATATTGTGTGTGTATATATATTGTGTGTGTGTGTGTATAGTGTGTGTGTGTATATTGTGTGTGTATAGTGTGTATGAATATTGTGTATGTATATAGTGTGTATGTATATTGTGTGTGTATAGTGTGTATGTATATATAATGTGTATGTGTATAGTGTGTATGTATATGGTGTATGTGTATAGTGTGTATGTATATTATGTGTGTATAGTGTGTATGTATATTGTGTATGTGTATAGTGTGTATGTATATGGTGTGTGTGTATAGTGTGTATGTATATGGTGTGTGTGTATAGTGTGTATGTATAGTGTGTATGTATATTGTGTGTGTGTGTGTGTGTGTGTGTATAGTGTGTATGTATATGGTGTGTGTGTGTGTATAGTGTGTATGTATATTGTGTGTGTGTATAGTGTGTATGTATATTGTGTGTGTGTGTGTGTGTGTGTATAGTGTGTATGTATATGGTGTGTATGTATATTGTGTAGGGATATAGTGTGTATGTATATTGTGTGTATAGTGTGTATGTATATTGTGTGTGTATATATATTGTGTGTGTGTGTGTGTGTGTGTGTGTGTGTATAGTGTGTGTGTATATTGTGTGTGTATAGTGTGTATGTATATAGTGTGTATGTATATTGTGTGTGTATAGTGTGTATGTATATATAATGTGTATGTGTATAGTGTGTATGTATATGGTGTATGTGTAGTGTGTATGTATATTATGTGTGTATAGTGTGTATGTATATTGTGTATGTGTATAGTGTGTATGTATATGGTGTGTGTGTATAGTGTGTATGTATATTGTGTGTGTATAGTGTGTATGTATATTGTGTGTGTATAAGGTGTGTGTATATAGTGTGTATGTATAATGTGTGTGTATGTATATTGTGTGTGTATATAGTGTGTATGTATAAGGTGTGTGTGTGTATAGTGTGTATGTATATTGTGTGTGTATAAGGTGTGTATGTATATTGTGTGTGTATAAGGTGTGTGTGTGTATAGTGTGTGTGTATATTGTGTGTGTATAGTGTGTATGTATATTGTTTGTGTATAAGGTGTGTATGTATATGGTGTGTGTTTATGGTGTGTGTGTGTATAGTGTGTATGTATATTGTGTATTTGTATAGTGTGTATGTATATTGTGTATGTGTATAGTGTGTATGTATATTGTGTGTGTATAGTCTGTATATTGTGAGTGTGTATAGTCTTTATAGTGTGTGTGTAGTCTGTATATTGTGTGCGTATAGTCTGTACATTGTGTGTGTGTATGTATATTGTGTGTGTGTGTATATTGTGTGTGTGTGTATATTGTGTGTGTATAGTGTGTATGTATAGTGTGTGTGTATAGTGTGTATGTGTATAGTGTGTATGTATATTGTGTGTGTAGTGTGTATGTATATGGTGTGTGTGTGTGTGTAGTGTGTATGTATATGGTGTGTGTGTATAGTGTGTATGTATATGGTGTGTGTGTATAGTGTGTATGTATATTGTGTGTGTGTGTGTGTATAGTGTGTATGTATATTGTGTGTGTGTATAGTGTGTATGTATATTGTGTGTGTGTGTGTGTGTATAGTGTGTATGTATATGGTGTGTATGTATATTGTGTATGGATATTGTGTGTATAGTGTGTATGTATATTGCGTGTGTATATATATTGTGTGTGTGTGTGTGTGTATAGTGTTTGTGTATATTGTGTGTATAGTGTGTATGAATATTGTGTATGTATATAGTGTGTATGTATATTGTGTGTATGTATATATAATGTGTATGTGTATAGTGTGTATGTATATGGTGTATGTGTATAGTGTGTATGTATATTATGTGTGTATAGTGTGTATGTATATTGTGTATGTGTATAGTGTGTATGTATATTGTGTATGTGTATAGTGTGTATGTATATGGTGTGTGTGTATAGTGTGTATGTATATTGTGTGTGTATAGTGTGTATGTATATTGTGTGTGTATATAGTGTGTATGTATAATGTGTGTGTATGTATATTGTGTGTGTATATAGTGTGTATGTATAAGGTGTGTGTGTATAGTGTGTATGTATATTGTGTGTGTATAGTGTGTATGTATAAGGTGTGTATGTATATTGTGTGTGTATAAGGTGTGTGTGTGTATAGTGTGTATGTATATTGTGTGTGTATAGTGTGTATGTATATTGTGTGTGTATAAGGTGTGTATGTATATTGTGTGTGTATATGGTGTGTGTGTGTGTATAGTGTGTATGTATATTGTGTATGTGTATAGTGTGTATGTGTATAGTGTGTATGTATATTATGTGTGTATAGTGTATATATATATATTGTGTGTGTATAGTCTGTATATTGTGAGTGTGTATAGTCTTTATAGTGTGTGTGTAGTCTGTATATTGTGTGCGTATAGTCTGTACATTGTGTGTGTGTATGTATATTGTGTGTGTGTGTGTGTATATTGTGTGTGTATAGTGTGTATGTATAGTGTGTATGTGTATAGTGTGTATGTATATTGTGTGTGTAGTGTGTATGTATATGGTGTGTGTGTGTAGTGTGTATGTATATGGTGTGTGTGTGTATAGTGTGTATGTATATTGTGTGTGTGTATAGTGTGTATGTATATTGTGTGTGTGTGTATAATGTGTATGTATATGGTGTGTATGTATATTGTGTATGGATATAGTGTGTATGTATATTGTGTGTATAGTGTGTATGTATATTGTGTGTGTATAGTGTGTATGTATATGGTGTGTATGTATATTGTGTGTGTGTGTGTGTGTGTGTGTGTATAGTGTGTGTGTATATTGTGTGTGTATAGTGTGTATGTATAGTGTGTATGTATATGGTGTGTGTGTGTGTATAGTGTGTATGAATATTGTGTATGTATATAGTGTGTATGTATATTTTGTATGTATATGTGTATGTGTATAGTGTATATGTGTATGTGTATAGTGTGTATGTATATGGTGTATGTGTATAGTGTGTATGTATATTATGTGTGTATAGTGTGTGTGTATATGTATAGTGTGTATGTATATGGTGTGTGTGTATAGTGTGTGTGTATAAGGTGTGTGTGCATAGTGTGTGTATATAGTGTGTATGTATAATGTGTGTGTATGTATATTGTGTGTGTATATAGTGTGTATGTATAAGGTGTGTGTGTATATGGTGTGTGTATAGTGTGTGTGTGTATATGGTGTGTGTGTATATGGTGTGTGTGTGTATGTGTATATGGTGTGTGTGTATATGGTGTGTGTGTATAGTGTGTGTGTATATGGTGTGTGTGTATAGTGTGTGTGTATATGGTGTGTGTGTGTATATGGTGTGTGTGTATATAGTGTGTGTGTATAGTGTGTGTGTATGGTGTGTGTGTATGGTGTGTGTGTGTATAGTGTGTGTGTATAGTGTGTGTGTATATGGTGTGTGTGTATATGGTGTGTGTGTATATGGTGTGTGTGTGTATATGGTGTGTGTGTATATGGTGTGTGTGTGTGTGTGTGTATAGTGTGTATGTGTATATGGTGTGTGTGTATAGTGTGTGTGTGTATAGTGTGTATAGTGTGTGTGTGTATAGTGTGTGTGTATATGGTGTGTGTGTGTGTATAGTGTGTGTGTGTGTATAGTGTGTGTGTATATGGTGTGTGTGTGTGTATATGGTGTGTGTGTATATGGTGTGTGTGTGTATATGGTGTGTGTGTGTGTATATGGTGTGTGTGTATAGTGTGTGTGTATAGTGTGTGTGTATATGGTTTGTGTGTATATGGTGTGTGTGTGTATATGGTGTGTGTGTATAGTGTGTGTGTATATGGTGTGTGTGTATATGGTGTGTGTGTGTGTATAGTGTGTGTATATGGTGTGTGTGTATAGTGTGTGTGTATAGTGTGTGTGTGTATAGTGTGTGTGTATGGTGTGTGTGTATATGGTGTGTGTGTATATGGTGTGTGTGTATAGTGTGTGTGTATATGGTGTGTGTGTATGGTGTGTGTGTATATGGTGTGTGTGTATAGTGTGTGTGTGTATAGTGTGTGTGTGTATATGGTGTGTGTGTATAGTGTGTGTGTATATGGTGTGTGTGTATGGTGTGTGTGTATATGGTGTGTGTGTATATGGTGTGTGTGTATAGTGTGTGTGTATATGGTGTGTGTGTGTATGGTGTGTGTGTGTGTGTGTGTGTATGGTGTGTGTGTATATGGTGTGTGTGTATATGGTGTGTGTGTATGGTGTGTGTGTATGGTGTGTGTGTATATGGTGTGTGTATATGGTGTGTGTGTATATGGTGTGTGTATAGTGTGTGTGTATATGGTGTGTGTGTATAGTGTGTGTGTGTGTATATGGTGTGTGTGTATATGGTGTGTGTGTGTATGGTGTGTGTGTGTGTGTATATGGTGTGTGTGTATAGTGTGTGTGTATATGGTGTGTGTGTATATGGTGTGTGTGTATAGTGTGTGTGTATATGGTGTGTGTGTATAGTGTGTGTGTGTATATGGTGTGTGTGTATATGGTGTGTGTGTGTATGGTGTGTGTGTGTATATGGTGTGTGTGTATAGTGTGTGTGTATATGGTGTGTGTGTATATGGTGTGTGTGTATGGTGTGTGTGTGTGTATGGTGTGTGTGTATAGTGTGTGTGTATATGGTGTGTGTGTATATGGTGTGTGTGTATATGGTGTGTGTGTATATGGTGTGTGTGTATATGGTGTGTGTATGTATAATGTGTGTGTGTATAGTGTGTGTGTATGGTGTGTGTGTGTATAGTGTGTGTGTGTGTATATGGTGTGTGTATAGTGTGTGTGTATGGTGTGTGTATAGTGTGTGTGTATATGGTGTGTGTGTATATGGTGTGTGTGTATAGTGTGTGTGTATATGGTGTGTGTGTGTATATGGTGTGTGTATATGGTGTGTGTGTATATGGTGTGTGTGTATATGGTGTGTGTGTATAGTGTGTGTGTATATGGTGTGTGTGTATGGTGTGTGTGTGTATATGGTGTGTGTGTATAGTGTGTGTGTATATGGTGTGTGTGTATAGTGTGTGTGTATATGGTGTGTGTGTATATGGTGTGTGTGTATATGGTGTGTGTGTATATGGTGTGTGTGTATATGGTGTGTGTGTATAATGTGTGTGTGTATAGTGTGTGTGTATGGTGTGTGTGTGTATAGTGTGTGTGTGTGTATATGGTGTGTGTGTATAGTGTGTGTGTATAGTGTGTGTGTATGGTGTGTGTGTATAGTGTGTGTGTATATGGTGTGTGTGTATAGTGTGTGTGTATATGGTGTGTGTGTGTATATGGTGTGTGTGTATATGGTGTGTGTGTATATGGTGTGTGTGTATAGTGTGTGTGTATATGGTGTGTGTGTATGGTGTGTGTGTATAGTGTGTGTGTATATGGTGTGTGTGTATATGGTGTGTGTGTATAGTGTGTGTGTATATGGTGTGTGTGTATATGGTGTGTGTGTATATGGTGTGTGTGTATAATGTGTGTGTGTATAGTGTGTGTGTATGGTGTGTGTGTGTATGGTGTGTGTGTATAATGTGTGTGTGTATAGTGTGTGTGTATGGTGTGTGTGTGTATAGTGTGTGTGTATATGGTGTGTGTGTATATGGTGTGTGTGTATAGTGTGTGTATAGTGTGTGTGTGTATAGTGTGTGTGTGTATATGGTGTGTGTGTATAGTGTGTGTGTATATGGTGTGTGTGTATGGTGTGTGTGTATATGGTGTGTGTGTATATGGTGTGTGTGTATAGTGTGTGTGTGTATAGTGTGTGTGTATAATGTGTGTGTGTATAGTGTGTGTGTATGGTGTGTGTGTGTATAGTGTGTGTGTATATGGTGTGTGTGTATATGGTGTGTGTGTATAGTGTGTGTGTGTATAGTGTGTGTGTATGGTGTGTGTGTGTATAGTGTGTGTGTATAGTGTGTGTGTGTATATGGTGTGTGTGTATTGTGTGTAATGACCTCACGTCACTATGACGTTTGCCCAGTGTGCTGGCGCGCGGTATGACGTCACATTCCCGGAAGTAAACAAGGGAGGTTGGAAGATGGCGCTGCGAGCCGGTGGCAGGGTTGTGGAGCCGGTCCTGAGGAGATACCCCGAGCGCTGCCTCTCCGCCGCCGTGCTGCAGGGTCTGGCCGTGGTGTCACTGTGCACGGCCGTGGGTGACCCCAGCTGGCTGCTGGTCCAGGCCGGGGGACAGAGCTATGTGTACGGGGTGGCATATACCCTGCACCGGGGCTTCAACCTCACAGAGACCGGTGAGACCTGCAGCACAGTGTGCAGAGCATGATGGGAGTGAGTGTGAGTGCAGAGCATGATGGGAGTGAGTGTGAGTGCAGAGTATGATGGGAGTGAGTGTGAGTGCAGAGCATGATGGGAGTGAGTGCAGGGCATGATGGGAGTGAGTGTGAGTGCAGGGCATGATGGGAGTGAGTGTCACTGCAGAGCATGATGGGAGTGAGTGCAGAGCATGATGGGAGTGAGTGTGAGTGCAGGGCATGATGGGAGTGAGTGTGAGTGCAGGGCATGATGGGAGTGAGTGTGAGTGCAGGGCATGATGGGAGTGAGTGTGAGTGCAGAGCATGATGTGAGTGTGAGTGCAGGGCATGATGGGAGTGAGTGTGAGTGCAGAGCATGATGGGAGTGAGTGCAGAGCATGATGGGAGTGAGTGTGAGTGCAGAGCATGATGTGAGTGTGAGTGCAGGGCATGATGGGAGTGAGTGTGAGTGCAGAGCATGATGGGAGTGAGTGTGAGTGCAGAGCATGATGGGAGTGAGTGTGAGTGCAGGGCATGATGGGAGTGAGTGCAGAGCATGATGGGAGTGAGTGTGAGTGCAGAGCATGATGTGAGTGTGAGTGCAGGGCATGATGGGAGTGAGTGTGAGTGCAGAGCATGATGGGAGTGAGTGTGAGTGCAGGGCATGATGGGAGTGAGTGCAGAGCATGATGGGAGTGAGTGTGAGTGCAGAGCATGATGTGAGTGTGAGTGCAGAGCATGATGGGAGTGAGTGTGAGTGCAGAGCATGATGGGAGTGAGTGTGAGTGCAGAGCATGATGGGAGTGAGTGTGAGTGCAGAGCATGATGGGAGTGAGTGTGAGTGCAGGGCATGATGGGAGTGAGTGTCACTGCAGAGCATGATGGGAGTGAGTGTCAGTGCAGGGCATGATGGGAGTGAGTGTCAATTCAGGGCATGATGGGAGTGAGTGTCAGTGCAGGGCATGAGGGGAGTGAGTGTCAATGCAGGGCATGATGGGAGTGAGTGTCAGTACATGGCATGATCATGGGAGTGAGTGTCAGTACAGGGCATGATGGGAGTGAGTGTCAGTACAGGGCATGATGGGAGTGAGTGTCAATGCAGGGCATGATGGGAGTGAGTGTCAATGCAAGGCATGATGGGAGTGAGTGTCAATGCAGGGCATGATGGGAGTGAGTGTCAATTCAGGGCATGATGGGAGTGAGTGTCAATACAGGGCATGATGGGAGTGAGTGTCAGTGCAGGGCATGATGGGAGTGAGTGTCAGTATATGGCATGATCATGGGAGTGAGTGTCAGTACAGGGCATGATGGGAGTGAGTGTCAATTCAGGGCATGATGGGAGTGAGTGTCAATACAGGGCATGATGGGAGTGAGTGTCAGTGCAGGGCATGATGGGAGTGAGTGTCAATGCAGGGCATGATGGGAGTGAGTGTCAATGCAAGGCATGATGGGAGTGAGTGTCAATGCAGGGCATGATGGGAGTGAGTGTCAATTCAGGGCATGATGGGAGTGAGTGTCAATACAGGGCAGGATGGGAGTGAGTGTCAGTGCAGGGCATGATGGGAGTGAGTGTCAGTGCAGGGCATGATGGGAGTGAGTGTCAATGCAGGGCATGATGGGAGTGAGTGTCAATGCAAGGCATGATGGGAGTGAGTGTCAATGCAGGGCATGATGGGAGTGAGTGTTTGTGTGACATATATTATGCATCAGAATTAAAATGTCACTTCCAAATTAAAATAAATAAATCCTGATTTATGCAAAGCTAATAAAATCACACCCTGGCGCCTCCCTAACCTGTACCCCTGGGTACGCAGCCATATGCACTACTGTCACATGCCCATTACTGCATCATTTATAAAGGTTCAGGTGTTTTATTTGTGTTTGTTGGTTTCACTAATTATTTTAGAAAATAAAGTCTATATTATCTATAGATTGTAGCCCTATGATGTTGCTATATTTGGATTGCTTTCTGATATATATCTTTGTACGCTCTCCCCACTCTCCCTTTCATAGATCTACTACGTGCAAAGTGAGGAGGAACAGTACAACAGACCAGCAAATAATAGGGAATTGTTTTAGTGCTGTTGCTATAGTGATAGCCCTTCCTTAGATCTTCAAACCTTCCTGATTGGATGTCACTGACTTAAGTGGGCCACTGTGATATGATTTTAACGTTACCACTAAGGGAGAAATGTAAATTGTTTTAAACTAAAAAAAATGTGTTAACTATCTGGACAGTATAGCGACTGTAACCTCGGTGCAACTTCTCCTTTAAAGGGAAATGTATTTTATGTTAGTGATACTGATTCCAGTGTCTGTGATATTAACAGAGGTGTGTGTCTCTTTAACAGGTTCCCTTCACTTACTTCATGACATCGGCTCGGATGTGCTGGTATTGATGACGACCTTTTGCTATACCAGTATTCTAATGGGATTTGCTGCCTTCCTTCTCGACTTCCTGGAGACGAGAAACCTAAGATTGATGGGAGTGAAGATAGCGCCTCTCCTGCACTTTACCACAGGTGACTTATCTATGAGGGGCTGCGTTAACCCCCAAGCATCTTTAACCCATGTATAACTATACAAGGGAGTCAGCGTCTGTGTCTCGGTTTATACAGACAATAAATGACCCACTGGAAAGTCTCACTAAAGTTCTTAGCATCTGTACACTGTATCGCTACTCTATAGGGCAGTGGTGGCGAACCTATGGCACATTCAGATCTCACCGCTCGTCTGCTCCGTCCGAGAGGAGCAGGCAACAGTGGTTAAAAGATGGTCGCTGCTGGCCATCTGCTTCTTCTACAGCATGCGCTCTATCTGCATTCAAGTCTGAAATCAATCAATATTAAATACCGTATTTTCCGGCGTATAGGACGACTGGGCATATAAGACTACCCCCAACTTTTCCATTTAAAATATAGAGTTTGGGATATACTCGCCGTATAAGACTACCCCTCTTCCAACTAGCATTTTCTCCTACAGTGACATTTACACACACACCCTTACAGTGACACACTTACACACACACCCTTACAGTGACACACTTACACACACACCCTTACAGTGACACACTTACACACACACCCTTACACAGAAAGTGACACACTTACACACACACACACACACAGTGACACCAATAGACACATAACCTGAGACACACTATTTTGCCCCTCAATATGCCAGTATTTGGCCACTTAATATGCCAAGATTTTGCCCCTCCAATATGCCAGGATTTTGCCCCTCCATCCAATATGCCAGGATTTTGCCCCTCCATCCAATATGCAAGGATATTGCCCCTCAATGCCATTTAATATGCCAGGATTTTGCCCCTCCATCCAATATGCCAGGATTTTGCCCCCAATGCCATCCAATATGCCAGGATTTTGCCCCTCCATCCAATATGCCAGGATTTTGCCCCTCAATGCCATTTAATATGCCAGGATTTGCCCCTCAATATGCCAGTATTTTGGCATATTCCAGCCGCGCGGCTTGTTTTTTGTTTAAAAAAAAAAGTTTAAACAAACTTTATTGAAGTTGCGCGGCTGGAGGGGAGCGCACAACCCTTCCCTCACAGCCACGCGCACCTGCAGAGCAGCAACGAGGTAAGTAAAAAGATGACCCCCAGCGTATAAGACGATCCCCCGACTTTTGGGAAGATTTTCCTGGGTTAAAAATTAGTCTTCTACGCCGGAAAATACAGTATTATAAACAAATTAGAATGTTTTTTGCAGGTTATCAGTTAGCATTTGTAGACGTGTAAGAAAATAAACATGTAAATGCTAGAAAAGTTTTTATTTTTCTGATTTGATGATTTTTTTGTGTGTGTGTATACATATATAATTTATTATATATATATATATATATATATATATATATATATATATATAATTTATTATATATATATATATATATATATATATATATAATTTATTATATATATATATATATATATATATATATATAATAAATTATGTGATAAAAATAATGGTATCTTAAGAAAAAAAATTAATGCTGAAAAAAACAATATATAATATGTGAAGGTACATTAAATAAGAGTGGAAAATTACAGCTAAACTCAAACAGCTTAAAGGACAACTGTCGGGGGAAAAAATAAGTTCTATTTAATTGAAAGATGAAATCAAATTGTGTTCAGTATTGATATAGATATTATTCCATCTTTGCATGTTTTGGTTATAGGATCACATATTTGTACAGCACGCAGATACACCATCTAGTATTGCATTTATAATTGTCTATACTGTCTCTCTGCTTTTATCTGACCCAAGATTCTAAATAACATGTCCGCCCCCTGATAGAGCTATAAAAACACAAAGGGCTCAAAAAGGTGCTTTATTCATATTGTTTCATTAAAATATTTATATTTAAAATGCCTATGCTTGATGCAATCTTTCAATTAAAATAGATTTTATTTTTTCTGACAGCTGTCCTTTAAGGCTGCAGTGTTTTTGTTTTTTTTTGCTTGTTTTGCATTCTTCTTGTTTTCCCGTTTCACAGTAATGTTTGGAAAAATACTTTAGTAGATCTTATTGTGTTATTGCTTTACAAAGGCTTCTTCAAGCCAGTGTTAAATACTATTTTCCCACTAGATGGCGCCTCCAGATGCATGTTAAGAAATCATATATCACTTTTGTCTGTTAACCAACCAACATGTTTTTGAGGTTGTGCATTGATTTACCTTAAGAGAATCGCATTGACAGGCTAATGCTTGGACCATCGCCCATCTTTGTCTATTTTTCTTCTAACTTAATTTTACAATGATAAGGAACACATTGAAATTGAATAAATAAATCATTTTTGCATCATATATCACTGCTGCTCGTCTGCTAATCTGATGATAAAATAGTCTTAATTATATTTAAGTATATTTAGTGATTTTATTCTGTCCTGGCTCCCTCATGTACGCAATGAATAATAAAGACATCTTTGTTTGTTTTTGTTTTTGCAGTTTTGTCCACAGCCGTAGCTGTGGGTCTGTGTTCCTACCTCTTTGCATTCATTCTCCAAGAGGTGCAGTCGTTTAAAGTTAAAGAAAACAGTGTTGAGTTCGGGGAAAGTTACTTCTTTGCCATATTCTCCGGGGTCTCATCCCTGATCGCTGGGGTGCTCAGCTATATATATTCCCGGAGATACAGTCGCCAAACTAGAATACAAAGCACACATACCGTTCAGACAGAAGATGTCACCTCACCTCTGCTACAACAGCCGTCCAGCACTGACCTGACCGGGGAGTACGGTTAATCTGGCACCGCTATGTCTATTGTGCGCATGGGATGTGCAACTCAACAAGGGACCAAATATTTTCCAAAATATGCACTTGATAGCAAAACCCAATCATTAATGATTGTGGGCTTGTTGTTTTTTATTTTAAATAATTTTCAGTATTATGTTTAATTAAGTTTTCTGTTCAAACCTCTATATATTTTTTGTTGTTAGGTTGATACCCAAGATGTACAGATTGTAACCACTTTCCTCCGGTTATATCACCACTCGCCTTACTTAATAAAGCTTGGCATCTAATAGCCTAGGTTAGGTTGGTTTATCTTGGGTTGTGTCTTTCTTTCCGTACAGATAGTAAGAGCCCCAGTGTTTAAATGTAGAGGCTTTCTGTGGCACACTGTATGGTGAGTTTGTCAGTACCACCTTTTGATGAGTGGTGGTCAGATTTACAAATCACTCAAGAGAGTGGAAATGTAATACTCTCTCCAAGATCTACTACAAGCTAAATATTCACTAGGAAAGACCTGGAACCTGACAGATCGATTACTATTCCTAGGATGCTATCTCTTTATTTTTTGTAAATGGTTCATCATTCTTGCCATTGACGGACTTATTTGTTTGTGTTAAACAACCTATAGAAGGGTATTAATGTTACACTGAGTACTCAGGAGCAAGATAGCACATGGGTTGTATTTGTCTGTTTCATCCTGCTGTTTTCCAGTTATGCATACATGTACTATATATATAATAGCATTCTCTGCAGATTTGCACTGTACAGATTGAGCATCCGTTTTCCAAAATGATCTGTAATCCCCCAAAATTTCTGATTTCACCTCAAGTTGCAAATTCCACACACACCTGTCAGAAAACAAGCGCACAGCAGTGTATTCAGTGTGCAGCCCCCTTACACTGTGATCTAGCCTTTCCATGCATACTCAGATTCCCCCCTTACGCTGTGATATAGCCTTTCCATGCATGCTCGGATTCCCCCCTTACGCTGTGATATAGCCTTTCCATGCATGCTCGGATTCCCCCCTTACGCTGTTATATAGCCTTTCCATGCATGCTCGGATTCCCCCCTTACGCTGTAATATAGCCTTTCCATGCATGCTCGGATTCCCCCCTTACGCTGTAATATAGCCTTTCCATGCATGCTCGGATTCCCCCCTTACGCTGTGATATAGCCTTTCCATGCATGCTCGGATTCACCCCTTACGCTGTGATATAGCCTTTCCATACATGCTCGGATTCCCCCCTTACGCTGTGATATAGCCTTTCCATGCATGCTCGGATTCTCCCCTTACGCTGTTATATAGCCTTTCCATGCATGCTCGGATTCCCCCCTTACGCTGTGATATAGCCTTTCCATGCATGCTCGGATTCTCCCCTTACGCTGTGATATAGCCTTTCCATGCATGCTCGGATTCTCCCACGCCCACAAATGGTAATACAATGAGACGTGTGCAAACCTGACACGCCAACGGCAGGTTCCTAGCTATGCCTCACATCACAACTACATCACAGTGACAGTGATTTATTTGCTCTATACAGTATTTACATTGATATTATTGGATTACATGAGAGCTGAGAGGCTTTAATATATCTTATTGGTGAAAATGATCTGTTATCCAAAATACTTCTGGTCCCAGGCATTTTGGATAAGGGATACTCAATCTGTAATATAATACCAAACTACCTGGCTTTCCATCTCACTATTGATATCACTGGCCGGCTGTTTTTCGGTTTATAAGTTTTGGTTTTTTAGTAAATATATAGAATAATATCAGTCGTTAATGTTATGACGGGAAGGATAGATAAAGAAAAATGTGCCGGGGAGTCATTAAAAAGACGTGAAAATAATGATTTTATTACATTTTGGTGGGATTCTTATAGGAAAACTGTTGGAAAAAACATAGGTTCTGTTTAATTGAAAGATTGCATCAAGTGTAGGAATTTGAAATAGAAATGCTTTAATGAAAGAATACATATAAAGTACCTCTCTGCTTGAACAGCACTATCAGGATGCAGACATTTTGGGTCAAATTTCCCTACATCTGACCCAAGATTCTAAACAACATGTCTGCCACCTGATAGAGCTATACAAGCAAAGATTCTAAACAACATGTCCGCCCCCTGATAGAGCTATACAGAGCAAAGATTCTAAACAACATGTCCGCCCCCTGATAGAGCTATACAGAGCAAAGATTCTAAATAACATGTCCGCCCCCTGATAGAGCTATACAAGCAAAGATTCTAAACAACATGCCCGCCCCCTGTTAGAGCTATACAAGCAAAGATTCTAAACAACATTTCTGCCCCCTGATAGAACTATACTAGCAATGATGGCTCAGGTACATTATTTGTATTCTTTCATTAGAGTATTTCTATTTAAAATGCCCACACTTCATGCAATTAAACAGAACTTCATTTTTTGCTTAAACTTTAATCCTAACTGGAAATACAGTATTTCAGTTCTTGCATAAAACAAATATTATCGCCATTGCGTTACGGTCTTGCCTGATTTTAAAGGACGTCTTCTATCGAGAGGCATTGTTTCTATAAAGATAAATCTCATGTAAAAGAGTACAGTTTAAACATGTTTACAAAATGTGTAAATGTTCTAAAAAGTGTTTTCTAGCACAATGCAGGCTGCCATTAATGTATTCTAATCTGTGCATTATCTGGTCAGCGACTGATTTTAATCCTTGCTCTTTTCTGATTGGCTGAAAATACCAAGAAGCTAATAAAACTACTGCATCCTTTATTAAAAGTTATCACTTAAATACAGGGGTATTATACAGTGATACGGGTAAGTCCTTTATTTATAGCTTACATATATGACCTTTTCTCAGTGTACTGTATCGGCTAATTGCTTCTGTTTTTATTGTTCTTTTGCCCAGATTGTGGAAGTTTGTATTGTAAGAATAAAACCGATAAAATTACATTTCTTGTGTTTAGTCTGTAACATTCATTTTGGAAGGCGAGTGAGCTTGGTATTAAAGGTTATTATTTAATTTGTATAAAGCGACCCCAATTTCTGCATTTAATTCCATTATTGTTGAACATATGTAGCACCGTTGATGATTATCCACCATGACTTTCCTTATTTTCAGAAAACATTGCATATTTTTAAATGTCATTCATGTCAGATAAAAGGACCGTTTCACCTTCAGTGTCTGGGAAAAATATTGATTTACTTTGGGGGTGAAACGCGTTGTGGACAAGAGGAGACTGCTACTGGGACTCTATATATGTATTGTTCAAGTGGATCTTTGAATGTAAGATTCTTTATATGTTTTTATTGGTATTAAAATCGTTGAAGCTAAATAGTCTCCTCCTTACCCTCTCTTATACTACTGCTGGGAGTACCTTCTGGGTCTGCTACCCTGAATAAGCTGCATAGGATTCCTCTGTGAACCTGTTGGATCTTTAACCCCTTGGTGGGCTCCCTGGATGCTGTACAGACTGAGCAGATCTCTGCTCAGGAAGATGTGAGTGTGTTCTCACTTATTATTTGTTATCAGCACTTTTATGTGATATACTACACTATATTATTTCTGTTCTGTTTTGTTTTATTTTTTTCCCTTCGGATTGAATATTGAGCTGATTTACTTTAAGGCTGATTTACTTTAAGGGTAACAATTTATTATTTATTTTTCCTGAGTTGTGTGTTTTGAAGTGTTGGGTCACAGCGCACGTTTTCACTTGTGTGTTGTATTGATTTATTTATGTATTTATTTTATTTTATAGGACTTTCGGTTTTAAAATAAAGAGAAATAAACAGACCTCAATATGTCCTATCTCCTCTTAATTACACATAAAGTGTCATAAGGCTACTTGTGTTGCTAGAGCAATAGTTCTGGAAAGCTCTCCAATTCTGAATTTCGAGGCCCCAGTGAACTTATTTTAAATGTAAAACTGGGGGAGAAAGGTCAAAGTAAAAAAAGAAGTGCACTTCACATATAATAAAGACATAGATTGTGTCCCTGGCAGAGAAGAACCATTTGGCCTTCTGGCTCAACATGAACGACTTCCAGAGAATAAGCTAGATGGACCAACACAGTGATCTATAGCAAGGGGTAAGCAACCTTTGGCACTGCAGATTTTATGGACTACATCTCTCATAATGCTTTTACAGCCATAATGCTGGAAAAGCTTCAAGGGAAATGTAGTCCACATGCCAAAGGTTGACTACCCCTGATCTATCGAATGTTCAGCCATTGAATATTTCACACCTGGATCTCTAAAAGCAAAATCCCTCCCCTTTTGGACCAAAAAATAGTACTTGTTGCATTACAGCTAGCACACACTTTTTAAAAAAAAAAAAAAAAATTATGTCTGTATGGTCTCCTGTTTATGACATCACTGATATACAACTTACCTCATTTTTCTTTTTTTTTTCTTTTTTTGGAGCCATCCTTCATTTATTATTGTCTGTGTTTTTTGATAACGGACCATGATTTTAATTTCAGTGGTCATATTTTTTTTTTTCTTCTAATAAAAGTTTGTATTGTGGCACATAAAAGTATACATAAGAAATTACCTTACATCCCAATAACATTGGGGTGACAGTTAGCAGCAATTTCCAACTTCATATAAAACTTTATACCAATCAGATCAATCAAGTCCCCATGTACCAACTACATAGAACATGTTTCTGTTTGCCACGGTAATAATTTATGCCTACAGTGCACACTATCATAGAAAAGAAATAAAAATGAAAGATAGAAGTATAGAAATTGAGGATAGACGAGGAAAAGGTGGAGGGGGGGAGGAAATATGGGATTATAGCTGCACTTAAGATCTTTAGGCATACACATCACCACTTATTTAGAGTTGTTTTCCCAAATCATCATACAATCGTTTTAACCTAGAAAAAAACGTAGAAAATCCGCTCCATTTTTAGGCTCCCAAGCTGGGGCCAGTGTGTCTTTCCAGTGTCTGGCAATGAGCGACTTCCCTGCCAGTAGGATATGACTTCGTATGATCCTGTGGGGGTTTTTTAAGAGTCGGTGGGTATATGTTGAGGACTTAGCTCATTTTTCAATAGATAATGTTTCATTTACATGGTGATGTCATATGCCGGAGACAGGGCAGGCACATTTAAAAATATATATAATGCCTAGGTTATGTATTTTCATATCATTTTTCTTGCACAATGTATAGATTTTTTTTTATTCTCAGCATAAGAAATGTTTAGGTGACGGTCCCTGTAAGTAAGTGAATTGTCTCTAATGTGTATATTTTTTTTTTTGTTTTTTTATTCTCAGCACGTTACAGATTGATCATGGCTTCAGTATTTGTAACCGTAGAAACAACTAATTGGGATGAACTAATAGGCATGTCATCAAGGTCTAATTTGTACGAGAGAGTTGCATGCATTTCCTGTAAGAGTGCGTAACAAATTGTGCAATTAGAATGTGATGTTCCATTAGTGTAACACACGCTCTTCGACATGCTGGGGGTGAAACAAAATCAGTCCAATATTCTTATTCTGGATCTCCACCTAAAAGTAGTCACGTGTGTTTGTGACGTAGCTTAAAATGTAGAGTTATTTTGGTCTGGGGAAAGCATGGTAGTATAGTGGCAATACAGAGATTAGTGCTTCTGACCTTGGTGTCTGTCTATCCAGCCATCTTGTTTGTGCTTGTGAACAAGCAATACATGCATTTAAATTAAAGGGATTCAAGCTAAACATTGCTCATACTGTGAATGTAGATAGGGTTGCCACCTGGCCGGTATTTTACCGGCAGGCCGGTAAAAAATTGGCTTCAGGCCAATGTTAAGTCTATGGAGACAGTACCAAGGCTGGTATTTTTCTGAAAATAAGGTGGCAACCCTAAATGTGGATAATGACAAATGATCCATACATTGTGTTAGTGGAATTGCAAGCAAATGCATGGAACAAGATAAAAATCAGTTTTACATATGTCTGCGGTATCTCCATTAGAAATTCAAATTCCACATTTCCCATTGAAAAAAATAGTTAATCTGCATATCAAGCCAATGCACAGATCATTTTTCAGCAATGTTTATGCTCTGCATTAACAGGATAAGCCATGTTTAGGTATACAGATCTCTAAAAATACAATGCTTCAAACAGCATCCAATCTTGTTGAAAATACAGCAAGTTTCTATAATCAATAAAAATATTTCCACTGTTTTATTATTTGTACCCTAATTACACTTTGTGAGTTTCTACTGGTTCTTTTTTTTCTCTCCACCTATATGGACGCTGCCTTGGACGCTGCCTTAACTATTTCTCATTCCATGAATACATATGTATCGTTGGCCATTTCTTTTCTTTTTTTTAAGTATACATATGACTTGGACATGCAGCCCTGCAGAATTCATATACATTGTATATTCTGCAGTGGATCATTTAATGGTTATGTGACCAGAAAACACTGGGAGATCTGACTGTGTTTGTGTTACACATGGTGGTGAAAGAATACAGGTGCTGTGTACTGACTCCTGTGCAGTGAGTGTATACTTAGCGATTGAGATACTTTGCTTTTTGCTTTTATGAAGCACTTTTAATGTTGCGTTTTTTTTAACCTCCGAGACTCCAGCCAAATGCTGAGAGCTGTGTGGGAGGATCGGAAAAAAGATGCAGATTTGATAATTGTGACTGAATCCAACATATTTAGAATACAGATCTACATATTATATTAAGTATACATATTTAACTTTCATATGCATGGAAAAAAAGTTAGTTAATTGTCATGTAGGCCAAGTCTTTTAATCTCTTAGCTCATTTAAAGATTTCCTTAGTCCACTCCCTTTCTTTAATTGTCCCAAATCATGTATTTTGCTTTTTTTTTTTGATCCCTCTGAATGGAAAACGAAAAGAAAAGTGAGTAAACCTGACTTAGCAATGGCTCACGTGTAAATATAAAGCATGATTCCAGCCCCACCATCCTCAGCCGGGTACCGGCTGTCCGTTGCAGATAGGGATTGTACAGTGTTCAGTTTTTGGACTGATCAATGATCTTTCTCTATTCGGGGGGGGGGGGGGGGGCATGCTATACATTACTGTGTATGGCATGATTTTATGGTTAGCACACACCCTATCATCCTCATCCAGGCACATGCAAGATGATTTGGACCATAGTCAGTAACCACACACTCTACCTATTGCATGCTTGCAACAAGATGGAGTATAATCCTGCTCAGTGGGGTACCACTGTCTCCATCACTGTACAGCACCTGAGGTGCAGATGCTGGTCGTCATAGAAATGGTTATCTCCATTGCAAGACTGCAGGGGGGGGGGGGGGGGGGGGGCATGAGGAAGCCCTGGCAGCTGATATATTCTATTTGTAGCTGCAGCTACACGTTGTCTGATTGGAACATTGCGCTGGAGCAGTGAGGGGGTTAGGGCTGAGAGCAAACGACACATTAGACAGTTACGAGAGCAGAGAGACGGCTGATGATTTACATTACATTACAATAGGCAGGACAGTGAATGCTAAATGAGGCATGCCTAGATTAGAAGGTCATTTAGAGTGTTCTAATGAGATTCTAACTTCATCCTCTGACCTACAAATCAGATACAACATCTGCCTGTGATGACCCTCTAAAGATCTCTCCATCCCACAGAGATCTAGTCACCAAGCAGTGATGAGGGGATTGTGTAAATCAGGGCAAAATGGCCAACTTGGAAAAGATCTCCAACGTATTAATCTTTCCAGTGCAGCTACTAGTAATTCACTTGTCAGTTCACCACAGTTCAATGTTTGGCGGATAGGCTGCCTCGTATTAGCGCTTGGTAATCAAATCAGTTTTAAATAAAGCACATTTTCCTTTCATGAGTTGAGCTTTTCATCTCACAGGGGACTATTCACTACAAGTGAGTTGCAGGTGAGCTGAGCATTCCATCTCTCAGGGCACTATTCACTATGAGTGAGTTGCAGGTGAGCTGAGCATTCCATCTCATTGGGGACTATTCACTATGAGTGAGTTGCAGGTGAGCTGAGCATTCCATCTCACAGGGGACTATTCACTACAAGTGAGTTGCAGGTGAGCTGAGCATTCCATCTCATTGGGGACTATTCACTACAAGTGAGTTGCAGGTGAGCTGAGCATTCCATCTCACAGGGGACTATTCACTACAAGTGATTTGAGCATTCCATCTCATTGGGGACTATTCACTACGAGTGAGTTGCAGGTGAGTTGAGCATTCCTTCTCACAGGGGACTATTCACTATGAGTGAGTTGCAGGTGAGCTGAGCATTCCATCTCATTGGGGACTATTCACTACGAGTGAGTTGAGCATTCCATCTCATTGGGGACTATTCACTACACGTGAGTTGCAGGTGAGTTGAGCATTCCATCTCACAGGGGACTATTCACTACAAGTGAGTTGCAGGTGAGCTGAGCATTCCATCTCACAGGAGACTATTCACTACAAGTGAGTTGCAGGTGAGCTGAGCATTCCATCTCACAAGGGACTATTCACTACAAGTGAGTTGCAGGTGAGCTGAGCATTCCATCTCATTGGGGACTATTCACTACAAGTGAGTTGCAGGTGAGCTGAGCATTCCTTCTCACAGGGGACTATTCACTATGAGTGAGTTGCAGGTGAGTTGAGCATTCCATCTCACAGGGGACTATTCACTACAAGTGAGTTGTAGGTGAGCTGAGCATTCCATCTCACAAGGGACTATTCACTACAAGTGAGTTGCAGGTGAGCTGAGCATTCCATCTCACAGGAGACTATTCACTACACGTGAGTTGCAGGTGAGTTGAGCATTCCATCTCACAAGGGACTATTCACTACAAGTGAGTTGCAGGTGAGCTGAGCATTCCATCTCACAGGGGACTATTCACTACAAGTGAGTTGCAGGTGAGCTGAGCATTCCATCTCACAGGGGACTATTCACTACAAGTGAGTTGCAGGTGAGCTGAGCATTCCATCTCCCAGGGGACTATTCACTACAAGTGAGTTGCAGGTGAGCTGAGCATTCCATCTCATTGGGGACTATTCACTACACGTGAGTTGCAGGTGAGTTGAGCATTCCATCTCACAGGGGACTATTCACTACAAGTGAGTTGCAGGTGAGCTGAGCATTCCATCTCACAGGAGACTATTCACTACAAGTGAGTTGCAGGTGAGCTGAGCATTCCATCTCACAAGGGACTATTCACTACAAGTGAGTTGCAGGTGAGCTGAGCATTCCATCTCATTGGGGACTATTCACTACAAGTGAGTTGCAGGTGAGCTGAGCATTCCTTCTCACAGGGGACTATTCACTATGAGTGAGTTGCAGGTGAGTTGAGCATTCCATCTCACAGGGGACTATTCACTACAAGTGAGTTGCAGGTGAGCTGAGCATTCCATCTCACAAGGGACTATTCACTACAAGTGAGTTGCAGGTGAGCTGAGCATTCCATCTCACAGGAGACTATTCACTACACGTGAGTTGCAGGTGAGTTGAGCATTCCATCTCACAAGGGACTATTCACTACAAGTGAGTTGCAGGTGAGCTGAGCATTCCATCTCACAGGGGACTATTCACTACAAGTGAGTTGCAGGTGAGCTGAGCATTCCATCTCACAGGGGACTATTCACTACAAGTGAGTTGCAGGTGAGCTGAGCATTCCATCTCCCAGGGGACTATTCACTACAAGTGAGTTGCAGGTGAGCTGAGCATTCCACCTCATTGGGGACTATTCACTACACGTGAGTTGCAGGTGAGTTGAGCATTCCATCTCACAGGGGACTATTCACTACAAGTGAGTTGCAGGTGAGCTGAGCATTCCATCTCACAGGAGACTATTCACTACAAGTGAGTTGCAGGTGAGCTGAGCATTCCATCTCACAAGGGACTATTCACTACAAGTGAGTTGCAGGTGAGCTGAGCATTCCATCTCATTGGGGACTATTCACTACAAGTGAGTTGCAGGTGAGCTGAGCATTCCTTCTCACAGGGGACTATTCGCTATGAGTGAGTTGCAGGTGAGCTGAGCATTCCATCTCTCAGGGCACTATTCACTACAAGTGAGTTGCAGGTGAGCTGAGCATTCCATCTTACAGGGGGCTATTCACTACAAGTGAGTTGCAGGTGAGCTGAGCATTCCATCTCACAGGGGACTATTCACTACAAGTGAGTTGCAGGTGAGCTGAGCATTCCATCTCACTGACTTGGCAATACATTGTGTAAGGACTAACCTGGTGAGTTACTCCTCATCTGAAGTCAATAAAGTGTGCAATCACCGCTTGTATAACGTCCACCGCGCCTACTTTTAATGCAAACCTCCACCAGACAGTATTTAGCGCCAGTTCTCTGATAATTTTCAGGCTCCTCTCAGTACCTGCATGGCTTGTGCCGGCACTCTGAGTGCTGGATAGGGCTGCCACCTTTTCTTTAAAAATATATATCAGCCAGACTATTGGCTCCATAGACTTAATATTGTCTTCAGGAAAATGTTCTTTTACCGTCCAGATAGTTGGCAACCCTAGTGCTGGAGCAACCCGAGTGTGCCGGACCGAACTCCCAACAATCATCATTAGATAGCATTATACATAGGCACACATTAGAATAGCGCCACTATTAGATGCTAGCTCCTTGTGCATGTCCTTTATACATATTCCGCATCGTACCTAAATGGCCTGCGTTGTAATATTGGCCAGCAGTAAGGGAAGCAGTAAAACAAAGGCTACACATTTATTGACGAAAAAAGGGAATTGATAAGGGAATGGAAAACTTAAGGCCAAAGTATCCGAGTTGGAAAAAATCTCCAATTCAGCTAGACTTCAACTTTTGGTTTTTTTTGGGGTCTTAATTTTGCAGTTCCCTTGTCAATAACCCTACAGTTCCCTCTTAAATAATTAGAGCCCATTTTTTTTTATACAGTGACTGTAGAGAGAGAGAAAAAAAAACTAAAACTAAATATAAAAAATGATCTATACATTGTGTTAGCAGAGTTACAAGTAACAATACGACACAACAATCTTTTAAGAAATGCGCCACTGGTGATGTCATAAACAGCAGACATCAAATGGATATCATGGATTACATATATTTCCATAGAAACCACTCTTAAGGATTTATACACCTCACATAAATAACTCACATACACTTCTCCCGGACTCGATACAATACTTTAGTTAAGAATAAGAGACAAACACATATTAGCACTTGTTAATATAAATTACAATAATTATGATACACAATATTTTATTCACGGTTTTTACCCATATGGAGAGCGGAAGGGGGAGGGAGAGGGAAGTAACCAGATAAAATACAATCTACAAAATTTTTAAGCACTAACACACCATAACAAGCACAGAATACAAAATTGCACTACTACCTTAAATAAAAAATAATTTTTTTTTTAATATTTCACTAAGGACAATCCTGCATATTAGATACTTCCCTCCTTCAAGTCATTTCTCATTTTATCCCCTGATCGATGCTTGTAATAAATTGCGCTTATGTTTGTATTAGATATGTCTGATAATATGCGTCTACTGATACTGAATAGGTATGTATTTTTTTTTCCACGATTGTATGCATTCTACATGTTTTCACTTGAAAAGCAATAAAAAATCAAATTTGAAAAAAAAAAAAGATAACATATATTTCTCTTAATGTATGCATTTGCTTGCAAATCTACTAATTACTACCACAACTAGAGGACATAGTCTTAAATTAGAGGGGCAACGATTTAAAAGTAATATCAGGAAGTATTACTTTACTGAGAGGGTAGTGGATGTATGGAATAGCCTGCCAGCAGAAGTGGTAGAGGTAAACACAGTCAAGGATTTTAAGCATGCGTGGGATAGACACAAGGCTATCCTAGCTATAAGACTGGGAACGGGGGACTAATAAAAGTACTCAAAAAAAATTGGGAAGACTAGATGGACCGAATGGTTCTTATCTGCCGACACATTCTATGTTTCTATGTAATTGACTTAATTATTGATATTGTGTAATTCTTTACATTCACAGTATAAATGAATTCCCTTTAAAGACAAGGATGGAAAATATGTATTTATAATTTGGGAAATCTTAGGAATGAGATTATTACTTTTATTACTATTTATTATTATTCTTTGTGTCTATATATAAAAAAAAACATACAGATATTTGCATTCAGTACAGCTTCCTAGATATTTTTAACCATAGTTTAAAAAATAAATCCATAGGTGACAACTTCTGAAGATTCCAAAGCACATTTTTCATTGTAAATTTTGCTGTGTGTATAATACAGAGCCTTTTCTCAAGGACACAGAGGTCAAGAAGCAGTAAAGGTAAGATGACATTTCTAGGGCACTTCTTTGCTTTTAGCAAACTTCCCTTCTTTTATGGTTGAGTCACAATGAGCCGAAAGGAATATCATACGCAGCAGACGAACAGGGACAGATTTATCTGTATAATTCTAGAAATGTTGCTTTTTACAGTTCTTGAACGAGGAATAAACCTAAAAAAAACCCGGAATGAAACGATTAATTAGTGGAGCTGGTAATTTTAAGGGACCAGTTACATAAGATGTAGCTAGATTACATGTGCATTTAAAACAAACACATATATAAGACATATGTCACTGGGTTTTTGTCTCTATGTTTGGATTAATTTCATGTAAAAGTAAAAATAAAATTAGGTGTCTGTCTCCAGCATCCATTTTGAGAATTGTACCCGTGATGCAATAGTGTGCAAAATTTTCCAGAAAGTCTCACTTTTCAACTATGGCCAGATCCTGCATGATGATGTCATAAGATACTCCCCTGCTCTCACTGGCTCCTGTGGATCATAGTGGGCAGGACTAGGTGGCTGTGTACAACTTTGTTTTACCTGCCTTCCAACAGAAAGAGAGGAGATTGACCTGAAATAGGATCATAACTCCGCCCCTTGTGATGTAATAGTTACATTACCCTCCCATTCAATGCAGGTCTATGATCAGAATTCGGACTTACAGACTGCATTCTGTGTCCCCAGCCCCAAAGTGAGATACTAGTGCTGTAAAGTCACTATGGGGTGGCACCAAAAAACACTATATTTCACAAAATGGCAGCACACAGTCACACTTGTTTAGTTACATATTTTAATAAATACAGTCACAAAACAAAAACAAGAGATGTCTGAAATCAGCAATACAAAATAAAAAAATAAAAAACCCTTTTCATGTTTTGGTGGGAGTGTCCCTTTAAGCAACTGACTACATTAATGTTTCAAAATATTCCTTAAGATGCTATTAGAATCTTGTAACTTCATACATTAGGTTCCCATTCTTTGTCTTTTAATAAAGCAGGTGACAACATTAAAAGGACAGTATCACCTAAACATTGTCTTTAATGTGAATGTAGAGGGGAAAAATACTGAAAATGATCTATACATTGTGTTAGCAAAACTGCAAGTAAATGCCTCAATTAGGAGAAAAGAGTGTTTTAAATGTGTCTGCGGAGTCTCCTACTTATGACATCACCAGTGGCACTGTATGCAAATCACACATTTCCCATTGGAATCCAGTTCATTTGCATATCAAGCCACAGGTGATGTCATAAGCAGGCGACTCCACAGACACATTTAAAAACTTTTTTCTCCTAATTTAGGCATTTGCTGTCAATTTTGCCAACACAATGTATAGATCATTTACAATCATTTTGTATCCTCTACATGTAAAGTAAAACTATTGTTTAGGTTATACAGTCCTTTAAGTCCACCAGTCAGCAGATCCCATGTGATATATAAAAGTATGTGCCCGAGTCAGCAAGATGCTTAAAGGCATTAAGTGAAGCTGACACTATGGTGAGGTTTTTGCATTAATAAAAGGGTGTGGGGGAGCAGATGGTAGAGTGTTATGTGTAAGCATAGGCGTGCGCACGGGGTGTGCCGGGTGTGCCTGGGCACACCCTAATCCAGGGCCGGCGCCACCAGTAAGGCGACCTAGGCAGCTGCCTAGGGCGCATTTTGGCTGGGGGCGCCGGAATCCTGCTTCCAAAAAAAAAAAAAAAAATCCTCCTCCTTACTTACCTCGTTGGTCGTCGCTGCGTCTCCGGTGCTGGGCCGCCTGTGGCTGAGAAGCGTTTTTTTTTTTAAACTTTATTGAAAGCGCATTGGCTGGAGGGGAGCGCACAACGCTTCCCTCTCAGCCACAGGCGGCCCAGCACCGGAGACAGAGCAGCAGCAGCAGCAGCGACGAGGTAAGTAAAGGAAGGAAGTCCTGGCTGGCATATTGGGTGGCTAAGTCCAGGCATATTGCGGGGGAAAGTCCTGGAATATTGCTGGGGAAAGTCCTGGCATATTGCGGGGGAAAGTCCTGGAATATTGCTGGGGAAAGTCCTGGCATATTGCTGGGGAAAGTCCTGGCATATTGCTGGGGAAAGTCCTGGCATATTGCTGGGGACAGTCCTGGCATATTGGGTGGCTAAGTCCAGGCATATTTTGGGGGAAAGTCCTGGCATATTGCTGGGGAAAGTCCTGGCATATTGGGTGTTTAAGTCCTGGCATATTGGGTGTTTAAGTCCTGGCATATTGAGGGGCATAATCCTGGCATATTGGGTGGCATAATCCTGGGACATTGAGGGGCATAATCCTGGGATATTGGGTGGCATAATCCTGGCATATTGAGGGGCATAATCCCGGGATAATGAGGGGCATAATAATGGGACATTGAGGGGCATAATCCTGGGATATTGAAGGGAATAATCCTGGCATATTGAGGGGCATAATCCTGGCGTATTGAGGGGCATAATCCTGGGGTATTGAGGGGCATAATCCTGGCATATTAAGCGGCATAATCCTGGGATATTGAGGGGAATAATCCTGGCATATTGTGGGGCATAATCCTGGGATATTGAGGGGAATAATCCTGGTATATTGTGGGCATAATCCTGGGATATTGAGGGGAATAATCCTGGCATATTGGGTGGCTAAATCCTGGCATATTGCGGAGCATAATCCTTGGGTATTGAGGGGAATAATCCTGGCATATTGAGGTTTAAGTTATGTTACTTATTCTCCACCATTCTTAATAGGGGGGCTTTATTGCAACATGTAACTCTGTTAACTCTCTTTTAATTTAAATGCTGAGAAAGGGGTGGAACATGTGATGTCATGATATGGGAAAATAATATGATAATGGGGGGGGGGGGGGGCGGCAAATTTTATTTTGCCTAGGGCGGCAAAAATCCTTGCACCGGCCCTGCCCTAATCAAGCCTCAAAATTGAGGCTCTCTCACCTCCGTGCTGCACTGCCGTCTGCCGCCCGAGTTTGTCTCCTAATCCGATCCTTCACTATGCGAGCGGAAGCGCCGCATAGTGAAGGACGGACTTTCTCCTCCCTCAGACCTCCCCTGTAATGTACGTGTTCGCTTACACGCGTCCCGTGACGTCACGTAGAGGCGGAGTCACGGCAACGCAAGGGTGAGGCCCAGCCGCAGTGCCAGAGGAGAGGGTGCAGAGCGGAGCACAGGGTCTGTGCGGGTCTGTATGTAAGTATGCAGAGTGCATTTGTGTATGTGTGTGTGTGTGTATAGATATATAGATAGATATATATCTATCTATATATCTATACACACACACGTGTGCGGCGTGTGTGTTTGTGCTTTAGGGTGCACACCCTAATGCAATAGGCTGCGCACGCCTATGTGTGTAAGGGGGATTTCCCCAACTCCACAGAATCTGGCAGAGGCATGTCTGTGCCAGACTGGTCCTACATGGGTTGTGCCAGTAGTGCAGACTCACGCCCTTAGCACTCATTTTCTTTTTAAATATTTGCCCCACAAAAGGCTTATCTTTTAATGAGTTACTTCTCCGCACACTTGTCGCACAAAATTAGGGGGAAGCCACCCGGCCGGGAGGTAAGAATAAAATTGCCACATGGCTTGCAGTGCCAAGGTTAGCTATCACTAGTCTACTGGGACTTTAAAAATATACCATTGTTCATTGCTGTAAAGTACCCCAGAAAGACTGGCCTTTATACAGTAATGTTTCCTGAGCTCAATCAGATGTTTTTCATTTATTTATTTTTTTGCATACTGTGAATTCTAAACATTGTGTCTAGGGGCAGCATATTCAGACCACCCTGCTACACACTGTAGTCCCTGGAAAGTTAATATGTTTCATCCCACCCTCTTCCCTCTATCCCATCTCACAAATTAGAATAACGGGTTGCCATGGTGATGTACTCTATAAATAATGATGATATCTGGGATTCAGTTATTTAAGAGCATTAAACTACCAGAAAACCTGTTCTCAGTATTTCAGAAAATCCCTCTAATAATTCCTACCCTAATGTGCCTTGTTTTTAGGTTCCCAGTATATTTGCTATGTATAGGTGTATCACAGAGCCCCACTGTATTAAAATTCATAGTAATGTGCAGTGTGTATAAGTGTTACAGAGCTCCACAACAATAGAATTCACAATGTTGTGCATTGTGAGTGTATCACAGAGCTCCACAGCAATAGCATTCACAATACTGTGTGTTTATCACAGAGATCCACAGCAATATAATTCAACGTACTGTGTGACTGTATCACAGAGATCCACAGCAACAGAATTCACCATTGTGTGCAGTGTGTGAGTGTATTGCAGTGCTCCACAGCAATGGAATGCATAAAAATGTGCATTTTGAGTGTATCACATAGCTCCACAAAAATAGCATTCACAGTACTATGTGTGTATCACAGAGCTCCACAGCAATAGAATTGCAGTGTGTGAGTTTATCGCTAAGCTCCACAGCAATAGAATTCACAGTAATCTCCAGTGTGTGAGTTTATCACAGACTCCACAGCAATAGAATTCACAGTAATGTGCAGTGTGTGAGTTTATCGCAGAGCTCCACAGCAATAAACTACCCAGTGTTTTACCTGCAGTGGATGATTTTGTTTTGTTATTAGTTTATGTAGAATGTTTTCACGTTGTAACTTTATTAATTACATAAATAGCTGTCATCTGTCCCCAGGCCTCTCCCCTAAAACGAATGTGTCCCACGTTGGCCATTGAAATGTTTGGAGCTATGTGTTAAGAAGTCAAGTATTAATATCACACCCCACCGGCTATCCCTGTGCCTACTCCACATGCCAGGTTACGCTAGAGCTGGTTAGAAAAATTAGCTTGAGGCCAATAACACGGTCAGCATTTCTTTCCAGGAAAGATAGCCACCCTGGGTATCGCTGACACGCCTCCAAAGCCACGCCCACCCAAGCACCCCGCATTGTCGGTGGCGTTTGTTGGGATGTATGGTAATATATATACGGTCACTATATGGTGCCCAGACATATGTAGTATATGGCTTTCTAATTGTGGTCTATGGATACAAGCAAGCAGTTTGCAAAAACAAATCCCGTCACCCATATTATCCCAATGATCACAGCACATCTTGCTGCCCTCACTATTAGTGCTGGATCATTTGAGTCCCGGCCAAATCCCTTTGTCACGGCAACCGAGAGAGCCGTGTTCTGTGTAATGGTTCTGTGTTCTAAGCTGGGGATGATACACAGACTTAAAGTTGGGCCTAGCCAGGAACGGTGGGCTAACTGAAGGGGGAAATGTGAGCAGATGTAAAAATGCCATCACATGAGCAAATGTGCCTAACAAAGTAATTATTATAGATGACAACGTCAGCCATGTTACCAGGGAAACATACGTGTTCCACATACTGCAGAAAGAGCATGCAAACTGCAGTCTGGCTGGATGCACATACACACAGACATAATCCACATACTTGATCATGATCATCCATGACTGTGATAAACACAGTGAAGGGGTTTACGCATGCGTGGGACAGCCATAAGGCTATCATAGATATAAGATAAGGCCAGAGACTAATGAAAGGATTACTTTACTGAGAGGGTAGTGGATGTATGGAATAGTCTTCCAGTAGAAGTGGTAGAGGTTAATACAGGGAAGGAGTTTAAGCATGCGTGTGATAGGTATAAGGTTATCCTAGATATAAGTTAAGGCCAGGGACTAATGAAAGTATTACTTTACTGAGAGGGTAGTGGATGTATGGAATAGTCTTCCAGTAGAAGTGGTAGAGGTTAATACAGTGAAGGAGTTTAAGCATGCGTGGGATAGGTATAAGGCTATCCTAGATATAAGATAAGGCCAGGGATTTCACTTGGAGTATTGTACAGAGCACTGGTGAGACCTCACTTGGAGTATTGTACAGAGCACTGGTGAGACCTCACTTGGAGTATTGTACAGAGCACTGGTGAGACCTCACTGGGAGTATTGTACAGAGCACTGGTGAGACCTCCCTTGGAGTATTGTACAGAGCACTGGTGAGACCTCACTTGGAGTATTGTACAGAGCACTGGTGAGACCTCACTTGGAGTATTGTACAGAGCACTGGTGAGACCTCACTTGGAGTATTGTACAGAGCACTGGTGAGACCTCACTTGGAGTATTGTACAGAGCACTGGTGATACCTCACTTGGAGTATTGTACAGAGCACTGGTGAGACCTCACTTGGAGTATTGTACAGAGCACTGGTGAGACCTCACTGGGAGTATTGTACGCAGTACTGGAGACTGTATCTCCAGAAGAATATTGATCTGCCTACTATATGCTGAATGTAAGACATATTCTCCTGCTTCTCAGGAGGCCAACAAGGTGTTTTTTTTTCCCACCTGCTCTAGCACCTGTTTCTCCTGACCAATCAATTAGGCCCCTTGCTTTCTCGGCCTTATTGCTCACTCCATTTTACAGGTCTGAGTTCTGGGTTCCAGATCAGCAATTCTTCCTGGTACCAATTCTTATTTTACTCTTCTAGAGTTACTTGCGGCCTTGCTCTCTTCCCTTGCTCTGACTTTCCCACTGGCACAACTTTGAGGATAATCAAAGGCCCACCGCAGCTTAAACTTAGGGATTCTACGTTAGGAGCATGGCAGCCAGGGGAAATAATTTGTCAGCATTTGTTACGTCTTCTGGTTTTGTGTACCTTACTGAGCCCTCTTTGAGCCATATAGTTCTATAGGGGGGCTGCCATTTTGTTCAGAATGTTGAGTCAGAAGCTCTTTCTACGTGTGACCCAAGGTGAAGGAGGATCTGACCCAAAGATTCTAAACTGTCTGCCCCTGATATAACTACAACAGGCAAAGAGGACTCCCTTTATTCGTATTCTTTGGTTATTATAATAACATGTATATGCTTGAAAAAAAAAAAATTGCCGTACAGTTGCACCATTAGGCTAGGCCAGAAGTATTGGGATGCTCCTAGGGTTAAAACATCACAAAGTGGAGAGAATTCTTCATGCAACATTTTTATTTAATGAATATATTTCATCCCAATGTTACAAAACCTCCCCATCTCCCTTTGATGCCGACGCTGGCTGCAGAAACACCGTCTGCCTTCCGTAAAAAAAAAATGCGATCACATGCAAAGCAGGAGGTTTAAAAAGAATAACTTTAAATGCAGGTTCATTGAAAGTTCAACCTTGCGGTGTATAACAGACCTGAGTGACAGATCGTTCATACATAAAAGACAATTACAGTACATTAAACCAAACCAAAGGGATGATCAGACTACGTGTCTATTATATGTACCATGTGACAGGCGAATCCATAGGCAACACACAGCGACAAATGTCAAACAAAATAAGGTGGGAGGGATTAGCTTGTTAATATGTTCCCACACTCTCTGATTAGAAGGTTTATGAAAGTTCGAATGCACTTCAATACGGGGCAGATTTTTAGTCTAAAGTGCAGTAAGGGTTTGGACTTTTTTTTTTTACCCCATTTTTTTTAACAGGTTCCCATCCCCACCCATTTAGCCCAGGCTCCTCCCTTTGTAGTCCCAGAGAAAGGATTTGGTGTTGGGTCTGCCAATAACATTTTCCTTTGTGTTTCACATAAACTTTTTCTTTGAAACAGAAATAAAAGTATACACTGATATCAAGTGCTGACTGTACAAAAAGTAACACTTTTTAGAATCCCTAATTAATTTATTCCGGCTTCTTTCTGGATCTGCCCTACACACACCAACAGTTTCATGGGCCTATTTACTAAATTCTGTGTTGGCTCTAGGCCAGGGGCAGGCACCAAGGTTCCCCATGATGGACGTTGGTGTATTTAGGTTTTTTGCTACCCTAGGCCTGACTAAACTCATATATTCCACAACTCTCAAGGTCCCCTTTCCACTGCACCATATTACACCCACATTCCTTTGTCCATCACTAGATTGCTCCCTGGTGACCTAGTGGGAGCAGTTTGGATGTATGTGTGAGCCGCACACAGTGAAGGAGGAGGGAGCATGTACCACCAATAATAGTAGCGCTGGTTCTGCTGTTACCTTCTTCAGTCTGCTCTTGCCCCCTTCCAGATCTTTTTGGCATAGGCAGAAATGCAACACTAGATGTTGGCTTTATCTGACCCCAGGTAATAATTGGGGATGCTCTTCTAGAAGCAACTGCTCTGAGAATGCAAACTCATCCATGCCACACTCCTTGGATTAGTTGGTCCAATTTCAGGTCCATAACAAAGATGTAACTCTCTTTACCTGACAAAGCCCCAGTTTGATTTAATACCGTGTCACGGGACGGACTCAGTGGAGTGGAGTGAGTGGTTAGTGATATGCTTTAAGTATTACTTTACTGAGAGGGTAGTGGATACATGGAATAGTCTTCCAGTAGAAGTGGTAGAGGTTAATACAGTGAAGGAGTTTAAGCATGCATGGGATAGGTATAAGGCTATACTAGATATAAGATAAAGCCAGGGACTAATGAAAGTATTACTTTACTGAGATGGTAGTGGAGGTAAACACAGTGAAGGGGTTTAAGCATACATGGGATAGGCATAAGGCTATCCTAGATATAAGATAAGGTCAGGGACTAATGAAAGTATTACATTACTGAGAGGGTAGTGGATGTATGGAATAGTCATCCAGTAGAAGTGGTAGAGATTAATATAGTGAAGGAGTTTAAGCATGCGTGGGATAGGTATAAGGCTATCCTAGATATAAGAAAAGGCCAGGGACTAATACACGTATTTAGAAAATTGGGCAGACTAGATGGACTGAATGGTTCTTCTCTGCCAAGACATTCTACTTTTTTATATTTCTATATGTCTGTATCAAAATAGCATCTTTGTTTCAAATATTTAAAATTAGTGTACAAATCTAAAGGAACAATGGAAGAACACACTGTATAGCTAGTATTTATTAAAACCTAGGATTTGTTAGTCCCATCGTCTTTTCTTCCATTACAAATGGCACTTTTCAAAGTGGCTTCCTGATACATTCACATTTTGAGGGATAAGATTCTCTTTCACTGACTTGGGATTCAGACTGAAATCCACGTTCTCTGTATCACGGTTTCCCAGCCACGTTCCCCATCGGGGCTGCCACTGGCAGGTCGGTGAAATTTATTCTGGAAGCCAATGTTAAAGGGTTTCTATCAACCTAAACATTGTTTAAATATCAGTGTAGAGAATTAAAAAAACGATCTATACATTGTGCAAAATTTGAAGCAAATACATAAATGAAGAGCTAAATATGTGCTAAATGCCTGTGTGTGAGTGTCCTCCTTATGACATCATCGTGTGGCATGATATGCAAATTACACATTGTCCATTAAAAAAGTGGTTCATTTGCATATCAAGCCACAATGTATAGATCTTTGGCCATTTTTATTCACAGTAAAACAATGTTTAGGTGATACAGTCCTTTTAACTATTTAACACATGGCTGAGCAATGCATTCAAGCATGTCCCTCTGGGGCTCAAAACAGGGGCAATAGCTTGGCAATCAAATGGTTAATCAGTCTACCTGCCCAAAGGGAGTAAGTATTAACTCCTTCGTGTGTGGAAGGCATTCTTCCACTCACCTGGGGGGACAGGAGAGAGCAATGTTATCAGTGAGAAGGGCTATTCCTTCCTGTGTATGGTGCTCTAGGTGTGGAGCAGGGGAGGGGATGGGGGTCCATTGATGCCAGTGTTGGGCAGGGTTGTGGGCGGAGTACAGTGCCTGTTACAGTGACTGCCTGGTGCCCTCAGGGGGGCATCTGTGTACACTGCCAGCAAGCATCCCCCCCATCCCCCCCACCCTCCTCATTCCTGCTGAAAAGGAGGAAAGGGATGGAGGGGGCTGCCAGGTGAGGAGGAGAGTCTGGGTGTCCATACATGCCCATCTACCAAAAGGATGTCTGCTGCTGGAGGGGGGGTTCATTGAGGATCTTCCTGGCATGCACACAGGGCTTGCAGTCAGACCTCCCTCCTGCATTCTGGGTTTGGATGTTATCTCACTGACCCTTACTCTGCTCTCACCCCAGCCTGCTGCAAAGAAGATGCCACTTACAAGCCCAAGGATAGACAAGTAAGTGTGTCAGCCCCTCTTCTCCCCCCTAGTCTCCTCCAGAGGTGCAGATTTGGGGATGCTGTGGCTGCTTTAGCAGGGATGGAGCAGCCATACTGCAGTGCAGCTCTCAGGATGATGATGTCATCTTCATGACTGGGTGGCCAGGCTGCCTGCTGCTGGCCTGGGCTGGACCAAACCACCCTCCACGGGCCAGACATGGGGGCTGGCTGAGGGTGATGGGACTTTGAGTTGCAGGTATTTGTTACAGTAGGCAGGCTGTGCAGTCATCATACTGATCACGTCTGTCTGTGCAGATCAACCAATAGCCAATGCTCACCTCTCTGAGCCCCTAAGGGTTAACTGGCACTGCTATGGGATCTGTGTCATGCCTGTGCCGCGGAGACTGTCAGAGAGTGTGAGCTCATGTGTGCAAGCCCTGTCTGCTGGATGCATGTTATAATGTACATAGCTGACACATGAGATATATTTATATTTTCTGGTACAGACATTACCCATGCTGAGTGCATCCTGTATATGGATTTAATGTGATATTTATTTACTTAGTACTAATTAAGGGCCATATAATGGGGGCAGGTCAGGTGCATCTGCTACACTGCAATCTAATGTCATACTGTTGGGGGGATATGATGTTAAACTCAGAGGGAGAAATTATGGGGACATTTTTTTTCATTCCATTGGTTCCCATGGTGATTGGCCCAATTTTTAAGCTTCACCCCCAGAATATCTCTTTAGACATAAACCCAGATGTATTCTCTGTTTCAGTGGAGAGTTCAAAGAAGGTAACTGTCACAAGGGCAGGAGGGGGTTTGTATAGAGGAGGAGGGGTACATTCTGGGTTGTATAGAGGAAGAGGGGGTACATTCTGGGTTGTATAGAGGAGGAGGGGTACATTCTGGGTTGTATAGAAGAGGAGGAGGGGTACATTTTGTGTTGTTAGAGGAGGAGGGAGTACATTCTGGCTTGAATAGAGGAGGAAGGGTACATTCTGGCTTGTATAGAGGAGGAGGGGTACATTCTGGCTTGTATAGAGGAGGAGGGGGTACATTCTGGCTTGTATAGAGGAGGAGGGGTACATTTTAGGTTGTATAGAGGAGGAGGGGGTACATTCTAGGTTGTATAGAGGAGGAGGGGTACATTCTGGGTTGTATAGAGAAAGAGGGGTACATTCTGGCTTGTATAGTGGAGGAGGGATACATTCTGGGTTGTATAGAGGAGGAGGGGTACATTCTGGGTTGTATAGAGGAGGACGGGGTACATTCTGGGTTGTATAGAGGAGGAGGGGTACATTCTGGGTTGTATAGAGGAGGAGGGGGTACATTCTGGGTTGTATAGAGGAGGAGGGGTACATTCTGGGTTGTATAGAGGAGGAGGGGTACATTCTGGGTTGTATAGAGGAGGAGGGGGTACATTCTGGGTTGTATAGAGGAGGAGAGGTACATTCTAGGTTGTATAGAGGAGGAGGGGGGTACATTCTGGGTTGTATATAGGAGGAGGGGTACATTCTGGGTTGTATAGAGGAGGAGGGGTACATTCTGGGTTGTATAGAGGAGGAGGGGTACATTATGGGTTGTATAGAGGAGGAGGAGGGGTACATTCTGGGTTGTATAGAGGAGGGGGAGTGGTACATTCTGGGTTGTATAGAGGAGGAGGAGGGGTACATTCTAGGTTGTATAGAGGAGCAGGAGGGGTACATTCTAGGTTGTATAGAGGAGATGGGGGGTACATTCTGGGTTATATAGAGGAGGGGGGGTACATTCTGGGTTGTATAGAGGAGGAAGGCAAATACAAATCTTATTTCAGCAATTTCAAATTCTGCTTTCAATAGGGAAAAAATTCCTTCTTAGCTCCGAATGGCAGATCAGATTTCTCCTCACCAAGCACTTAATAAATATTAATGCCTTCAATAACCTGCATAGACCTATATATTCTGCTTTGATAGCACCACCTCTTCAGGCAGTGAATTCCATACCTTTACTGTCCTTACTGTAAAGCAAGAGTGGGGAACCTGTGGCCCTCCAGCTGCTGATGAACTGCATCTCCCATAATGATCTTTCTGCCAAGAGGCTCGCAGAGGAGTATGGGAAATGTAGTCCTGCAACCTCTGGAGGGCCTAAAGTTCAACAACCATGCTGTAAAGAATCCCTTCCTCTGTCGTAGACTAGATCACCTTTCTTCAAGTTTTAGCGGGTGACGTCTTGTCCTTTGTCCTGTTCTGTTAATGAACAGGTCATTAGAAAGCCCTTTGTATGGGCCCTGCATATTATTATATAACATTGTCATATCCCCTCTAAGCTGCCGTTTCTCTAGCGTGTACAGATTTACCTTTTCCAGCCTTTCTTCATAACCAAAACCTTCCATTCTTCCAACTCTCTAGTTTCATAATGTATTTTTTTTTAGACCAGAATTGCATATTCAAGGTGAGGTCTTACCATGGACCTGTAAAAAGGCAGAATAATATCTTCCTCCTGTGAAAGTATGTCACTGCTGCTAAGTCTATTGTCTACAAATACTCCCAAATATTTTCATTAGTAGATTTCCCCAACTAAACACAATTTGAAATATTCAACTATGTTGCATTGTTATTATTATATCCAAAATGGATAATTTTACATTTATCTACATTCAATCTCACTTGCCATTTATCTGCCCAGTTTTCTTTTTTTTTTTTTTTTTTTTTTTTTTTTTTTTTATTACTGCATATAAAAATATAAGTATTTGAAGAACAAATTGATACAAAGGTTCATTAGACAATACAAAATAAACAGTATAATATGACTGGTTAGTCTAAGAGTAGTAATATCAACGAGCCAATCTATACATAAATATAAATATTCTACAGTGATATGTACATGTATTGACACTAACATGAATATGCTAGTATGACCGTACGTAGAGGACACCAAGGGTCATAATGTAGTAGAGCTAGGTTCTCTTAAATTTTATAGTATCAATGAAGCAGTAAAAACATAAATAACACACTAATAACACACTAACCATAAGTATAGGGGATTCGGTGCCGGGGGGCAGTGGGGGTCGCAGGAAGAAAGGGAGACTGAAATAGTAATAAGGGCGAGGGGGGGCAAGGGGGGGAGAGGTCCAAAGATTCTGATGCGTCTCTGCCCAGGTACAAGTTGAAATTAAACATTATAGATTTCATTCCAATTGCTCCATATATCGCTATAGAGGACACTAGTGGAGTTGTTATATGACACAGATTTTTCCATAGTGGCTTGGTAATTTATTTGTAGTGTTATATCATTTTGAGTTGGGATCGTAGATTTTTTCCAATGGCGTGACATGCTGATCTTAGTGGCCATTAATATATGTATTATTAAGATGTGCTGTGATTTTGAAGTTTTAGGTAGGTTAAAGTGAAAGAGAAAGTTTTCGGGAAGAAGGACATTTAATTTAATGTCCAAACTGTCAAGTAGCTTTAAGACTATAAGTTTGAGGTTTCGATAGAACTGAGCAGTTCCACCAAATGTGGAGAAGAGAGCCAGGTTCGTTTCCGCAGCGCCAACATAAGTTGGTAGTCTCTGGTTGGTATTTACAGAGTTTAAATGCCAGCGAGGCATTGCACAGCTCTCTGGGATTCGAACGGTTAATATATCTGCTTCTCGGAATGCTTTGCAATCCAGTGATGGCGGTGAATGAACGCGAGAGAGGCGCGCTTGCGTGTAATCCAGGTTATATCCAGAGCATGCAGCCTCACTACTGCCGCATACATTATGACAATAGAACTATTAGCATACCGGAATAGGATTATTGTTTTTGTCTATTTCATCGCCGGTTGCCTGGCTGGCTCATACTCCAGTGAATTATCTGCCTGGTGGGCTTACGGCATGACCTGAATTTGTGTCGTGAAATGATTTCTCTGCGCATCGGCAGAATGCTCTCAGATAGATTAACTCCACATGTTCCACAGCTATAGATACGACACTAGTGGCTGCTGTGATATGGAAGCTTAGTCCTGTTTTACCTGGTATTAAAAAAAAAAAAAAACATTCTTCCTACTGCCAGTCTATGTATGTCAGGTGTGCAAACACGGATATGGTACAATATAGAGCCCATCAGTATATCATTAGCCATATATAGACAGTAGTGCAATATATAATTAGGGTACAGATTTGGATCCCTCAATATATAGTTAACTATAGTGGTGACAAAGGCAGGGCATAACTAGAAACCACAGGGTCCTGATGCATAAATTGCCCCGACTTCACCAATCAACATGTCCCAACAGTTTGTCTGTGCCATCTTTGCCCCCAAACAGCTACATGTGCCATCATTGCCCCCAGACATCTTGTCTGTGCCATAATTGGCCCACAACATCTTGTCTGTACCATAACTTTCCCAAAAAAAATCTTGTCTGTGCCAATTGTTGGCCCAAAACAGTTTCCATGTGTCATTGTTAACACCCAACAGCTTGCCTCTTTCACCCAAAACCGCTTTTCTGATCCATTGTTGGCCCCAAACAGCTTTTATGCACCATCTTTGCTTTCAAACAGCTTGTCTCTGCCATCTGTGTTCCCAAACAGCTTATATGTGCCATTTTAGCCCCCAAACAGCTTGTGTGTACCATCTTTGCCCCAAGCCCATTGTCTCTGTCACCTGTGTCCCCAAACAGCTTATCGTTGCCTTCCGTGTTCCCAAATAGCTTATATGTTCCATTTTAGCCCCTAAACAGCTTGTCTGTGCCATCTGAGAGCCCCAAACAGTCAGTTTGACAGAGCTACCGCACCACCCAGGCCCACGTTCTATACCTGCCATCCCGTTTTGCCAGGGGAAGAAGCTGGGAGCTTTATGATCATCATTTACAAGTAATGTCAGGTTATTATAAAAAGCTTTCCCAGGAGAGATCTGCCAGAAAGCAATATGGCCCCGTTTTTGTTTCGGAAATTCCGTGTCAGGTTAAAGCAAATCATGAATAAAGAATGTTATTAGAAAAAAATGTTTTAAAAATAATTTCGATTTAGTCTTTTTTTTTGCATATATAAAAATTTCCTACATTTCCCCCCTTTTTAATTTTTGCTCATCCTATAAAAGGAAGTTCACAGCAAGGTCTTGAATCTGCCAATTAAGCAGAATTTATCAGTGACTCATCGTGGTCCGTGGAGTAGAATAAGGAGCCAGGTAACATGGTTTCCTAGCAACTACATTCAACGTAACCCACGTGTAATTCCACTGCTCCATATGAGAGGCAGTGATTTATGTTGCAAGAAGAAGTAACCCACCACCCTGCCATACTCAGAGTCTAGCTACTGTGTTTGTTTGTACCAATCACTGCATAAAACCTGACATGTGCATACATCATAGTCAGTAGTGTGTTTAAAGGTCACAAGACGGCACTGCCAGGTTTATTTGCAGAATTCAAGGGGTACGTTTTGCACCCACCATGTCCTGTCTATTTGCTACCTGACTATCTAGTGAATAAGTCATTTTGCAAATTTATTTTCACCCCCTGGAGACCACACTGTCTGTGACATTTTGCATCCTTTGTGGAAATGGCTGCTTTTACACTTCTGCGGTGTTTGTGTTTAGCTGTAATTTTCCTTTTTCTCATTTAATGTCCCCACACATATTACATATTTTTTTTATCGGCCTAAGAAGTTTTTTTTTAAAGATTATTTTACTCATATCCTAAAATTTACTATAAACAAAAAATTATAAAATATGATATGATGAAAACCCTAATGATAACCTTAACCATAGATCTTAGGCTAAAAATATGTTTTTCTTCTTCTTTCTCTTCAACTGTAATGTTGCTGACATCCTCTAGAGGCAGTCTAGCAACACTCCCTGAGCAATAGAAGTGATGGTCATTATCATCAATCATTATCACTTCTGAAATCTTTGCTCACAGCAGGGCAGTGCCATATTGAAAAGGTATGCTGCCATTAGGCCACATTTAGCTGTTGCTGAATGCCTCACCATCGAGGTTGTGCAGCTATATCAGCTGAGCTTAGAAAGTGATCAGAGGCATCAGGTCTGGTTGGCGACTGTCTCTCTCTACTCTTTTTTGAACTAAAGGAGCTCTGTCACCTAAATTATGCTTTTACTGTGAATGTAGAGAATAACATTTTTAAAAAAAATACCAAAAATGATCTCTACATTGTGTTAGGAGAATTGGAAGCCAAATGCACATGTTAAGAGAAAAATACTTTTTTAACCCTCTGCTGTTGAAAAATTGTTGTCCCTCTTCCCCCCAAGTAAACCCGACTACTATCGTTACATATAACTTTTGGCTCTGTCTCAACTGTGAGGCAGAGCCAGTGGGGGAGGCTGGCGCATGCTGATAGTGGCACAGCCAATGAGTGCAGGGGCTTGTTCCAATTGTCTGTATGTAACCCTGATCATCTGAAAGAAATAGAAAAGCCGCGTAATGAAGTATAGGCACACGCGTTCGGATGGTAATCGGAATACTGTTACATAGTACTAATGAGTGACTAGGATAGCACAATGGAACGAGTAATGGAATAATTGATATGGCAATATAGTAACGGGGAATTCCAAATGGAAAGCTCTTAACCTTAATAATCTCAGTCTTACACCCGCCCCTTCTCTTTGATGCTAATAATCTGGAAAAAAGAAAGAAAATTCCAATGTTTAAAAGATGGCGTAACAGACGTTTTAATTTCTCTCCTTAATAAGCACCCAACCCGTGTTCATATATTGCACCTGATTGCATGCCTGGCGCTGGCTTAGCAATAAAAAGAGAGCTAAGTGGTAAATGAATTGTGATTCGATGCCCGCCGCTAAAACTGGTAACGGGTGCAGTAAAATCATTACCTCATCCATTAAAAAAAGCCTTATACTAACTCTAGTTTAGCTTATACTAGCTAAACTAGCTATTTAATGACTAGCATGAAGGGGTTAAAGGGACGGTATCACTTGAACATTGTCTGTATTGTGAATGTAGAGCATAAAAAATGATTGAAAATGAGCTATACATTGTGTTAGCAAAACTGCCAGCAAATGCCTAAATCAGGAGAGAAATGTGTTTTAAATGTGTCTGTGGAGTCGCCTGCTTATGACATCACCTGTGGCCTTATATGCAAATTACACATTTCCTATTGGAAAGCAGATCATTTGCATTCCCCCATCTGTCCCACTTTGCGCAGGACAGTCCCAATTTGGGGGGGGGGGGGGGGGTCTGTCCCGCCGAGCTCTCCCTCTGTCCGACTTTTGGCAACAGAAGTAGCATTCGGAGGAACGTCAGGATTCAGGATCGCAATCCTGACACCGGAGAATGTTCTTGAGCAGCACTGTACGCATGTAAATTTGTTTTTGTAAATATCCCCATTATGAATTTTTGATTCCCAGGGCTCCTTGCTTTATAAATGTCATTTTCTTTTTTAATGTATGTATTGTAGTCATTTCCCCTGCTCTGTGTGTGTTTTGAAATGCTGGATAAATGTTTAAAGTAGCTGAGCTACTACAGCAGTGTAGAAAACCCGATCAGTAATACCCACCTATCTAAATACTCGGGCAGCCAGCCCAACTAAAAACAGGAGCCCTACAGAGCAACGTGACTCAGTGTGCTGAAAAAACACACACACACAGTTACAACATGCACACAGGCATGACAGGCAAGTGCTTGGCACTGCATAGCATACTGCATTGAAAGCATCGGCAATCTCTACTCCCATCTCTGATACCACTGCTGATACAGCCTCGCTCAGGATTGTGGAAAGATGACTGCATCAGGCTATCAGGGGAGGACTGAGTGGGCCTATTGACAGGGAAGAGAGCGGAAGATGGGGTCTGCAGAGGTAAGGAGGGGGGATCCCAGACATTTAGTAGGGGAATGAGATGCAGAGATAGGGTGTTATATGAATAATGCAATTAATCATATAAAAAACCATTAATACAAGAACATGATGTATGGGGCTTAGATAAATTGCTGTAGATTGTAAGCTTGTGAGCCAAACAAACCCTACCTTCATTTTTTGTCTGTAACACCCTTTTAAATTCTGTACCAAGCGCAGCATTAGTCATTAGGGGAATGCAAAGTAATATCTATAAGCATAATTATATATAGTAGCACACATGATGTGATCTGGCTATCATATTTGCAACTTGCTTTTGGAATATAAAGACACATAGCCTAAAAATGAGATAAATTCATTCACAGCTATGTTGAAACATTCAGCCATTCCAATCGTGTGATGTTACATAAGTATCTGTACAGTGGAATGGAGAGAGAGACTTTGGATGTGTCTATATGGTTTCTATTAATACTTGGATGCAAGGTGATTTTTTTTTAGGCTGGTCTGAGGTTACAGGGAGGCTGTTAGATGTTAATTTTTTTAATGTCGAATATAAAATGAGAGATTTTTAGGATTTGATTTTTTTTTTTCGGGGGTCTATTAGAACATATAATTAACGTTATCTCAGCATCACCAGCAATATCCAGTTTGGAGCAGTTGTGAGTCATTCTTAATCATCTTGCAGAGCAGATGCTTCATGCGTTGCAAGCGTTGGTGGATTGCAAGCTCTTTGGCACCCTGTGTTTGTCTGACAACCATTCAACATAGTTCAGTTAGTATTGGAGAGATGAGCATGTCATGATTTATTGATCAGATACAGTATCTCTTCAAATCCACTCTTGGTAACCGAGCTACAGATAATTTCTTTTTTTCCCCCCATTTCTTTTTAACTCCTTGCTTGCCAGCCTAGCATCATTACAGCATACAGATTATATTATATAGGTCAATATGTCAACCTATGAAATGTTCACACAGCTGCCGGCATGAATTACAGGAGTTGATGTATTGGACTGTAGCAGTTGTATATTTTTCTTATGTGCAGAATATACATATATAGTTTATATACATCTTTGATATGTATGTAAAATAGTGAAAAGATCCTACTGTTAGAAGCTTAGGCACACGTGCCTGTCTGTAGAATATAGTCATTCACAAGCAGAGCAAATTTTTAATTAATGCCAAACTATTTAGAAAGTTCTAAAAATGAAGCAGTCACCATGGAAAGCAATGGATGTTTACTGCTGTTTAAGCCATTTTTACTACTTTTCTTTGGATGCTCAACTGATTCAAAGTATTGTTTGGGGGGGGGTGGGTGTTCAGCTGACTGTTACATGTTGGATACACAAGAGCCATGTTGAAGTTTTATATGGCAAAGAGGAAATATTATTAAGCTGACAATCTAGATGGGACGAGGGATTGGAGAAACATAAGGTAAGTGAAAAGGAAGGAAGATAAGGTGGTAGCAGTGATAGTGTAATGGGGGATAATGAGCACTAGGTATGTCTTAGTAGGTATTCTGAATGAATAATTTGCAAGTTTCTTTGAAGAAAGTATCTTTTTCAAGCTGGGAGGTGAGGTCCGAAGATTGGACGGATTTGTAGGTAAGAGTATTTTAAATTTGATCCTAGAAGAAAGGGAAGCCATTGGAGGGTGTTAACCTCTTGGCAACCTGCAGGACGATCTATGCCATCCTAAAATACTGGGGTCAAAGGCCGGTAGGATGACCTAGAACATCCTGTGTTCTGCAGCTCATCGTGGGCTGTTTTGCGCATCCCGCTGCAGGGTATCATTCTGACATGTAACAGGTGTGCCAACAATGCGCCAGCTGCATTTATAAGAATCCAAACCAACGTGTGGGGTTAAATAAGACTTGTAGTAACACAAATAGTGTTGGCTTAGCAGGGCAGCATGATAAATTGAGTTTTTAGGGAGTTTTTGAATGGGCGCTCTATTTTAATTGGAGCAATGGAACAATATCCTGACAACCAGATTAAAAAGTGCCTCTTGAACACATTATGGTTCGTCTATTGATGGAAAGTGAGTGGTCCTCCCCCAAAAAAGAATAACAATAATAATAATGGCTATCATCACCTCTGCCCTTTGTTAAAAGCATTTGTAATTTGTTATTGTGCCAGGGGTATTCGGACAGCCCCTGGCACAATAGGGGAAAGGGGAGGCTATATTTTATTTGTATTTGGTCGCATATCGCCAGCCCCCAACCCAGGGGCCAGCACAATATATATAATTAGACCTTAAGGAGATATTTTTTTTTTTGTTTAAATATTTGTTTCTGTCCAATTCCAATTTGAAAAGTTTGATTTTTGCTTCCAAAGTTCAGGACACCCTAGTAACCTTCTACAATGTTGCAATATTTACACAGAAAGTGGCTAAATGAAACAAAACGTTATATCCTCAGTGTCTATATAATCAGTGCTGCTGCACCTGCAGTAAACATGCAGAGTAATCACTGAGGGAGGGCTTGTGTCAAATATTAAAAATGTGATTTATACAGAATGCCTGCATCAAATTACACTGGAATAAAAGCCTGTGCATTATACAAGCAGTGATCTTCATCTTGCACCAAAGTGAGTTTGGGGACTAGACTGTCCCTTTAATGCAGGCATATTAAATATAAATTCTATAGACATCTTGGGTCACACAGGTCAGATCTTCCTTCATGTGACCAATATTCTAATCAACATGTCTGCCCCCAGAGAGAGAGGGATACAAGCAAAGAGGCCTTAATAAGAGACTTCATTTGTATCCTTTCATTAAAGCATTTCTATTTAAAATGCCTACACTTTATGTAAACTTTACATAAAAATTAAACCAAACTTCATTTTTTGGCGCCCCGTGGTCTTTTAACGTTTGTAGAAATATATTTGCGTGCAGACCTCTCTCTCTTGTTTATATACCTATATATTTTTGTGTAGTGCCGTGGGGTCAACACGTGGCAGGTCTATCTGTATCATCTAAAGCATATTTACCACATTTACGGTGGACATTTACTCCACGGTGGGCTTACTAACTGATAGTTTTGTGTGGACGTTTACAGGCCTTTGCATTGACACTGGTGTCTTAGTCCGAACATTTCGGGAACTGTTCACTAAAACATGTCAGATACGAACATACAGTGAGGTGAGATGGACACTTCATCAGGTTCGTCCCTGCACAATGGATAGCTAAGTTGGGGCGATGAAGTGTTCCACTAACTTGCAACTCACGTTTGATGAATAGACCCCATGTCAGTTTCAAGTGCTGGTGTTCAGTTGATACGTCCTATGAGTCACATGAACTGAGAAGGTCCTGGTGCAATGCTGGAAGCATGCCAATATTTCCACTCACAGACAGCAAAGCGGTAAGCAGTGAGAGGCCTCCATCCTCTTTAACAGCTAGGTCCTAGCTGGAGTAACAGCTGTACCCCCAATGGGCCTGCTCAACCTTAATTACTCAGAAACACTTTTCTGTAGTAATGGAGCTTTGGAGGGATTGGGGGGGGGGGGGGGTGGAAAGAAACCTCATTACAAAAGTACATTCAGCAATTTTAGGTAAAAAAAATAAAATCATATGTGTGTTGCAAACGTACAGTTACACGCTGTAAATTTGTGTTTTTCTAACCTTGCATAAGTCATGTATTAATTAACCCCTTAAGGACACGTGACCTTCCTGGCACATCATGTATTAGTACGTTTCGCAAGGCGCCAACAATATCAGAGAAAGCTGGCGGCTGAAGTACGACGGCGGCATTTCTATCAGACACACAGCCGTCCCCGCGCTCCAAGGTGCTCTGATGTGGCATGCTAGGCGTGTATGGCAGAAAGTGTGCATCTTGATAGAAACTTCTCTGGAGTTTTGGAATTGACTGTAAATGAGGGACTTTCACAGGGGAGGGAATTAAGCACGCATCCAATGGGAGTTTCTCAGAGGATTCAGACCATGGCGGGAAGAGAGCTAAACTTTCCCCTTTTTTTTATGCAAATCTCCTCATTTGCTTATTCTGAATAACTAGAGCAAAGCATCTCACAGATTTTTTAAAAAAAAAAATCTTTTTAAATTCTTTCCATGGATCTCTCCTGGGAGGTTAGTTGCAGGAGGCAGGTCCGAAAAGTAAACAGAATTGTACTCTGAATTCTTTTTAAAATACCAAAGTCGTGGCAGAGAGGATGTGGTTGACCATTAGACGCGGTGGGACAGTCGAGTGGCATCCGTCACATACTCACACAAACCCCAGGAAAAATGTCTAGTATTTGGAATGACTCTGCACATGGGGCACTCTGTGTGTTCACCAGCCAACTGAAACACCCCCATTGGTGGCATGAGCTTGCATAAGGAGCTGCCTTACCACACAACGTTGTGTTGTCACACCTCCCAAATGTCCCAGCGTCCTGCTGGTGCTTCATATTACTGCCTGAAGAAGGCTGCGAAATGCATGGGGGATCACTATACACAGCTGTAGCTGTGCTGACCTCACATCCTCTGTCACTGAAGGGTTTGCTATCCACACGGAAGTGGGCTAAAAGGCAGTCCATCATTTCACCATAGCTGTTATTTTAGTCGCATTGTCTATCTACATTGTGAGCATGAGGTTTTAGCTCATTTCATCTTATCTTTGTAATAAACATATTGGGGTCTGTTCACTAAAAGGTGAGAGTTACATTGCTTCTAGGTGACTCATCCACACATTGTGCAGGGACAAACCTGTAGAGTTTCTCCAGCTGGATGATCAGAGTTGGCCCTGCATAATGCATTGTTAATAACATGTTTTTTCTTTTATAGATTTAAGGCTGCACTATCCATAGCCAGCTTACCTCTTCTAGCAAGAGAAGCTCACCAGGTTTGACCCTGCACCATGTGTAGTTGATTCATTGAGTTCCAATGTCGCCTGTAACTCACCTTTTAGTCACTCCATTGACACATATTGCAGCCCTCCAGCTGCTGGTGGTCAACATTTCCCATATTTCTCTGTTGGCTAAGAAGCTGGCAAGGAAGTATGGGAGATGTACTTCTAAGAGCAGGAGGGGCACAGTTTAACAACATGATCTAGGGTATTGGTTCCCACTTTGCACACCTATGACATGCTCCATTACCTGCCCCATCACCCACATTGCACACCCACGACATACCCCATCACCCACATTGCACACACATTAAATGCCCAATGACCCCATTACAGCCCCATCACCCACATTGCATACACACTAAATGCCCCTTCACCCCCTTTACATGCCACCATCACCCACATTACATACCCCCACCACGTTCATTAAATGCCCCCATCACCCCGATTAATTGGAAGGAGCTAAAGCTTGCTGAATGGTGGGGGAGGGAGCGGAAATGTTTGAAGCACCAGAAGTGGGCTTTAACACCCTCTGGAAAAGTGCCGCCCTAGGCGAGTGCCTTGTTTGCCTTGTGGAAGATACACTACTGTCCTTAGTAGACATTTTGGGGAAGAACTTCTATATTTTAACAGAACAAAAGATGAGCACCACAAGTTTACAAAGTATGGTCCATCAACTCTGCCCCAGTTTTCCTGATTTCCCTCAGGCCACCTATAGTTTTAACGTATGTCTCCCATGTCCCATTCTTGCTTGCCTTCTTTCCTTTCAATCCTTCAGGTGCCTCATTACAGGACCCCCTGCAGGTGTAGAACTATTTCCTAAATCCTTCGCTGCTTGACGCACTGATAACCTCCTCACAATTACCACCGGGCTCTGCGCCGCTCACAGCATGATTTCCGATGCAGAGAAGCCCATTGGGATTTTTTTGCATCTCGTTTTCGGGAAGACTTCATTGGGGTAACCCTTCGTAGCACTGCACAAAGGGAGGTGGGTGATCTGAATAATGTTCTAATTGAAAGAATGAGAGAAACCGTTGTTCAATCATAGCAGTTTAAGTTGAAAGAAAGGCTGGTATCCCTGAAGTTCAACCCTTTTCCTATTCCGTGTTTACCACTATTGATCCAAAAGAAGTCGTCTTCTTGACTCCAAATGGTAATCATATTTCTCCCTGGATCAACAAGCGACAAATAAATATTAATGTCTATACCAACATGCATAGCCCTCTATGTTCTGTACCCAGGCCCCTTTTAAAGGCACATAATGTATTTGATAACACCACCTCTTCAGGCAGTGAGTTCCGTACCTTTACTGTACTTACTGTAAAAAAATAAAATCCCTTCTGCTGTCGTAGACTAAATCTCTGTTTTTAAAGTTTTCATCTCAGGCAGAGATGGCAGATAATTTGTTACTGCCAGTTTGTAGAGAGGGCAGACGGTTGGGAGAATGGTGGATAAGGGCCATATTCAATTTAGTCATTGAACCTTTTTTCATTTTTAAAACACAATGGAAGCCCTATATATTATTTTATTGTAGCACATATGTAGATTATACTTTGTATATGAAGCCAATCTGCATCAGTAAAAACATAATCATTGTAAATGAAGCCAATCTGGAGCTTCAGAAAAAAATCTTTGTATTTGAAGCCATACTGGAGCAGTATATGCATATTATTTGTATATCAAGCCCATCTGGAGAAGTACCGTATATACTCGAGTATAAGCCGAGTTTTTCAGCACAATTTTTGTGCTGAAAAATGCCCCCCTCGGCTTATACTCGAGTCAGTCGCTGAAAAAAAAAAATATCTAAAACTTACCTCGTTCCTGCTCTGTCCCCCGGTGCTCTGAAGCTGCGTGGCTGTGAGGGAAGCGTTGTGAGCTTCCCTCCAACCGCGCGGTCAATAAAGTGTGTTTTTTTTAAACAAACTTTATTGACCGCGCGGCTGGAGGGGAGCTCACAACGCTTCCCTCACAGCCACGCAGCTTCAGAGCACCGGGGGACAGAGCAGGAACGAGGTAAGTGCTGGGGTCTGGGGGAGGAGGGTGGCATAACGAGCATAGTAAGGGGCAATATCCTGGCATATTGGGGGCAATATCCTGGCATATTGGGGGCAATATCCTGGCATATTGGGGGCAATATCCTGGCATATTGGGGGAAATATCCTGACATATTGGGGGAAATATCCTGGCATATTGGGGGAAATATCCTGGCATATTGGGGAAATATCCTGGCATATTGGGGCAATATCCTGGCATATTGGGGGAAATATCCTGGCATATTGGGGGCAATATCCTGGCATATTGGGGGAAATATCCTGGCATATTGGGGCAATATCCTGGCATATTGGAGAAATATCCTGGCATATTGGGAGAAATATCCTGGCATATTGGGGGAAATATCCTGGCATATTGGGGGCAATATCCTGGCATTTTGGGGGCAATATCCTGGCATATTGGGGGAAATATCCTGGCATATTGGGGCAATATCCTGGCATATTAAATGGCATATTGGGGGCAATATTTACCAGTAGCTGCCACATTTTCCACCCTAGGCTTATACTCGAGTCAATATTTTTCCCAGTTCTTTGTGGTAAAATTAGGTGTCTCGGCTTATATTCGGGTCGGCTTATACTCGAGTATATACGGTATATGCATATTCTTTGTATATGAAGCCTTTCTGAAGCAGTATATGCATATTATTTGTATCTGAAGCCTGTCTGGATCAGTATATGCATATTATTTGTATATGAAGCCCGTCTGTAGCAGTATATGCATATTCTTTGTATACAAAGCCAGTCTGGAGCATTGTATGCATATTCTGTGTATATGAAACGTGTCTGTAGCAGTATATGCATATTTTTTGTATATGAAGTCTGTCTGGAGCAGTATATGCATATTTTTTGTATATGTAGCCCGTCTGGAGCAGTATATGCATATTATTTGTATATGAAACCCATCTAGAGCAGTATATTCATATTATTTGTATCTGAAGCCCATCTGGAGCAGTATATGCATATTATTTGTATATGAAGCCCATCTGGAGCAGTGTATGCATATTATTTGTATATGAAGCCCATCTGGAGCAGTATATGCATATTATTTGTATATGAAGCCCGTCTGGAGCAGTATATGCATATTCTTTGTATATGAAGCCTTTATGAAGCAGTATATGCATATTATTTGTATCTGAAGCCTGTCTGGATCAGTATATGCATATTATTTGTATATAAAGCCCATCTGAAGCAGTATATGCATATTATTTGTATCTGAAGCCTGTCTGGATCAGTATATGCATATTATTTGTATATGAAGCCAGACTGTAGCAGTATATGCATATTCTTTGTATACAAAGCCAGTCTGGAGCATTGTATGCATATTCTGTGTATATGAAACGTGTCTGTAGCAGTATATGCATATTTTTTGTATAAGAAGTCTGTCTGGAGCAGTATATGCATATTTTTTGTATATGTAGCCCGTCTGGAGCAGTATATGCATATTATTTGTATATGAAACCCATCTAGAGCAGTATATTCATATTATTTGTATCTGAAGCCCATCTGGAGCAGTATATGCATATTATTTGTATATGAAGCCCATCTGGAGCAGTGTATGCATATTATTTGTATATGAAGCCCATCTGGAGCAGTATATGCATATTATTTGTATATGAAGCCCGTCTGGAGCAGTATATGCATATTCTTTGTATATGAAGCCTTTCTGAAGCAGTATATGCATATTATTTGTATCTGAAGCCTGTCTGGATCAGTATATGCATATTATTTGTATATAAAGCCCATCTGGAGCAGTATATGCATATTATTTGTATCTGAAGCCTGTCTGGATCAGTATATGCATATTATTTGTATCTAAAGCCCATCTGGAGCAGTATATGCATATTATTTGTATATGACACGCGTCTGGAGCAACATATGCATATTATTTGTATATGAAGCCTGTCTGAAGCAGTACATGCATATTCTTTGTATGTGAAGCCTGTCTGGAAAGGTATATTCACTTTCTTTGCAAATGAAGCCCGTCTGTAGCAGTATATGCATAGCATTTGTATATGAAATGCGTCTGGAGCAGTATATGCATAGTATTTGTATATGAAACGCGTCTGGAGCAGTATATGCATATTATTTGTATATGAAATGCATCTGGAGCAGTATATGCATATTATTTGTATATGAAGACCATCTGGAGCAGTATATGCATATTATTTGTATATGAAGCCCATCTGGAGCAGTGTATGCATATTCTTTGTATATGAAGCCCGTCGGGAGCATTGAATGCATATTTTTTGTATATGAAGCCCGTCTGGAGCAGTATATGCATATTATTTGTATATGAAGCCCGTCTGGAGCAGTATATGCATATTCTTTGTATATGAAGCCTTTCTGAAGCAGTATATGCATATTATTTGTATCTGAAGCCTGTCTGGATCAGTATATGCATATTATTTGTAAATAAAGCCCATCTGGAGCAGTATATGCATATTATTTGTATCTGAAGCCTGTCTGGATCAGTATATGCATATTATTTGTATATAAAGCCCATCTGGAGCAGTATATGCATATTATTTGTATATGAAACGCGTCTGGAGCAGCATATGCATATTATTTGTATATGAAGCCTGTCTGAAGCAGTACATGCATATTCTTTGTATGTGAAGCCTGTCTGGAAAGGTATATTCATTTTCTTTGCAAATGAAGCCCGTCTGTAGCAGTATATGCATAGCATTTGTATATGAAATGCGTCTGGAGCAGTATATGCATAGTATTTGTATATGAAACGCGTCTGGAGCAGTATATGCATATTATTTGTATATGAAATGCATCTGGAGCAGTATATGCATATTATTTGTATATGAAGACCATCTGGAGCAGTATATGCATATTATTTGTATATGAAGCCCATCTGGAGCAGTGTATGCATATTCTTTGTATATGAAGCCCGTCTGGAGCAGTATATGCATATTATTTGTATATGAAACGCGTCTGGAGCAGTATATGCATATTATTTGTATATGAAACGTGTCTGGAGCAGTATATGCATATTCTGTGTATATGAAACGTGTCTGTAGCAGTATTTGCATATTATTTGTATATGAAACGCGTCTGGAGCAGTATATGCATATTCTGTGTATATGAAACGTGTCTGTAGCAGTATATGCATATTTTTTGTATATGAAGTCTGTCTGAAGCAGTAAATGCATATTTTTTGTATATGAAGCCCATCTGGAGCAGTATATGCATATTATTTGTATCTGAAGCCTGTCTGGATCAGTATATGCATATTATTTGTATATAAAGCCCATCTGGAGCAGTATATGCATATTATTTGTATATGACACGCGTCTGGAGCAACATATGCATATTATTTGTATATGAAGCCTGTCTGAAGCAGTACATGCATATTCTTTGTATGTGAAGCCTGTCTGGAAAGGTATATTCACTTTCTTTGCAAATGAAGCCCGTCTGTAGCAGTATATGCATAGCATTTGTATATGAAATGCGTCTGGAGCAGTATATGCATAGTATTTGTATATGAAACGCGTCTGGAGCAGTATATGCATATTATTTGTATATGAAATGCATCTGGAGCAGTATATGCATATTATTTGTATATGAAGACCATCTGGAGCAGTATATGCATATTATTTGTATATGAAGCCCATCTGGAGCAGTGTATGCATATTCTTTGTATATGAAGCCCGTCGGGAGCATTGAATGCATATTTTTTGTATATGAAGCCCGTCTGGAGCAGTATATGCATATTATTTGTATATGAAGCCCGTCTGGAGCAGTATATGCATATTCTTTGTATATGAAGCCTTTCTGAAGCAGTATATGCATATTATTTGTATCTGAAGCCTGTCTGGATCAGTATATGCATATTATTTGTAAATAAAGCCCATCTGGAGCAGTATATGCATATTATTTGTATCTGAAGCCTGTCTGGATCAGTATATGCATATTATTTGTATATAAAGCCCATCTGGAGCAGTATATGCATATTATTTGTATATGAAACGCGTCTGGAGCAGCATATGCATATTATTTGTATATGAAGCCTGTCTGAAGCAGTACATGCATATTCTTTGTATGTGAAGCCTGTCTGGAAAGGTATATTCATTTTCTTTGCAAATGAAGCCCGTCTGTAGCAGTATATGCATAGCATTTGTATATGAAATGCGTCTGGAGCAGTATATGCATAGTATTTGTATATGAAACGCGTCTGGAGCAGTATATGCATATTATTTGTATATGAAATGCATCTGGAGCAGTATATGCATATTATTTGTATATGAAGACCATCTGGAGCAGTATATGCATATTATTTGTATATGAAGCCCATCTGGAGCAGTATATGCATATTATTTGTATATGAAGCCCGTCTGGAGCAGTATATGCATATTCTTTGTATATGAAGCCTTTCTGAAGCAGTATATGCATATTATTTGTATCTGAAGCCTGTCTGGATCAGTATATGCATATTATTTGTATATAAAGCCCATCTGGAGCAGTATATGCATATTATTTGTATCTGAAGCCTGTCTGGATCAGTATATGCATATTATTTGTATCTAAAGCCCATCTGGAGCAGTATATGCATATTATTTGTATATGACACGCGTCTGGAGCAACATATGCATATTATTTGTATATGAAGCCTGTCTGAAGCAGTACATGCATATTCTTTGTATGTGAAGCCTGTCTGGAAAGGTATATTCACTTTCTTTGCAAATGAAGCCCGTCTGTAGCAGTATATGCATAGCATTTGTATATGAAATGCGTCTGGAGCAGTATATGCATAGTATTTGTATATGAAACGCGTCTGGAGCAGTATATGCATATTATTTGTATATGAAATGCATCTGGAGCAGTATATGCATATTATTTGTATATGAAGACCATCTGGAGCAGTATATGCATATTATTTGTATATGAAGCCCATCTGGAGCAGTGTATGCATATTCTTTGTATATGAAGCCCGTCGGGAGCATTGAATGCATATTTTTTGTATATGAAGCCCGTCTGGAGCAGTATATGCATATTATTTGTATATGAAGCCCGTCTGGAGCAGTATATGCATATTCTTTGTATATGAAGCCTTTCTGAAGCAGTATATGCATATTATTTGTATCTGAAGCCTGTCTGGATCAGTATATGCATATTATTTGTAAATAAAGCCCATCTGGAGCAGTATATGCATATTATTTGTATCTGAAGCCTGTCTGGATCAGTATATGCATATTATTTGTATATAAAGCCCATCTGGAGCAGTATATGCATATTATTTGTATATGAAACGCGTCTGGAGCAGCATATGCATATTATTTGTATATGAAGCCTGTCTGAAGCAGTACATGCATATTCTTTGTATGTGAAGCCTGTCTGGAAAGGTATATTCATTTTCTTTGCAAATGAAGCCCGTCTGTAGCAGTATATGCATAGCATTTGTATATGAAATGCGTCTGGAGCAGTATATGCATAGTATTTGTATATGAAACGCGTCTGGAGCAGTATATGCATATTATTTGTATATGAAATGCATCTGGAGCAGTATATGCATATTATTTGTATATGAAGACCATCTGGAGCAGTATATGCATATTATTTGTATATGAAGCCCATCTGGAGCAGTGTATGCATATTCTTTGTATATGAAGCCCGTCTGGAGCAGTATATGCATATTATTTGTATATGAAACGCGTCTGGAGCAGTATATGCATATTATTTGTATATGAAACGTGTCTGGAGCAGTATATGCATATTCTGTGTATATGAAACGTGTCTGTAGCAGTATTTGCATATTATTTGTATATGAAACGCGTCTGGAGCAGTATATGCATATTCTGTGTATATGAAACGTGTCTGTAGCAGTATATGCATATTTTTTGTATATGAAGTCTGTCTGAAGCAGTAAATGCATATTTTTTGTATATGAAGCCCATCTGGAGCAGTATATGCATATTATTTGTATCTGAAGCCTGTCTGGATCAGTATATGCATATTATTTGTATATAAAGCCCATCTGGAGCAGTATATGCATATTATTTGTATATGACACGCGTCTGGAGCAACATATGCATATTATTTGTATATGAAGCCTGTCTGAAGCAGTACATGCATATTCTTTGTATGTGAAGCCTGTCTGGAAAGGTATATTCACTTTCTTTGCAAATGAAGCCCGTCTGTAGCAGTATATGCATAGCATTTGTATATGAAATGCGTCTGGAGCAGTATATGCATAGTATTTGTATATGAAACGCGTCTGGAGCAGTATATGCATATTATTTGTATATGAAATGCATCTGGAGCAGTATATGCATATTATTTGTATATGAAGACCATCTGGAGCAGTATATGCATATTATTTGTATATGAAGCCCATCTGGAGCAGTGTATGCATATTCTTTGTATATGAAGCCCGTCGGGAGCATTGAATGCATATTTTTTGTATATGAAGCCCGTCTGGAGCAGTATATGCATATTATTTGTATATGAAGCCCGTCTGGAGCAGTATATGCATATTCTTTGTATATGAAGCCTTTCTGAAGCAGTATATGCATATTATTTGTATCTGAAGCCTGTCTGGATCAGTATATGCATATTATTTGTAAATAAAGCCCATCTGGAGCAGTATATGCATATTATTTGTATCTGAAGCCTGTCTGGATCAGTATATGCATATTATTTGTATATAAAGCCCATCTGGAGCAGTATATGCATATTATTTGTATATGAAACGCGTCTGGAGCAGCATATGCATATTATTTGTATATGAAGCCTGTCTGAAGCAGTACATGCATATTCTTTGTATGTGAAGCCTGTCTGGAAAGGTATATTCATTTTCTTTGCAAATGAAGCCCGTCTGTAGCAGTATATGCATAGCATTTGTATATGAAATGCGTCTGGAGCAGTATATGCATAGTATTTGTATATGAAACGCGTCTGGAGCAGTATATGCATATTATTTGTATATGAAATGCATCTGGAGCAGTATATGCATATTATTTGTATATGAAGACCATCTGGAGCAGTATATGCATATTATTTGTATATGAAGCCCATCTGGAGCAGTGTATGCATATTCTTTGTATATGAAGCCCGTCTGGAGCAGTATATGCATATTATTTGTATATGAAACGCGTCTGGAGCAGTATATGCATATTATTTGTATATGAAACGTGTCTGGAGCAGTATATGCATATTCTGTGTATATGAAACGTGTCTGTAGCAGTATTTGCATATTATTTGTATATGAAACGCGTCTGGAGCAGTATATGCATATTCTGTGTATATGAAACGTGTCTGTAGCAGTATATGCATATTTTTTGTATATGAAGTCTGTCTGAAGCAGTAAATGCATATTTTTTGTATATGAAGCCCGTCTGGAGCAGTATATGCATATTATTTGTATATGAAACCCATCTAGAGCAGTATATGCATATTATTTGTATCTGAAGCCCATCAGGAGCAGTATATGCATATTATTTGTATATGAAGCCCATCTGGAGCAGTATATGCATATTCTTTGTATATGAAGCCCGTCTGGAGCATTCTATGCATGTTTTTTGTATATGAAGCCTGTCTGGAGCAGTATATGCATATTATTTGTATATGAAGCCCGTCTGGAGCAGTGTATGCATATTATTTGTATATGAAGCCCATCTGGAGCAGTATATGCATATTATTTGTAAATGAAGCCTTTCTGAAGCAGTATATGCATATTATTTGTATATGAAACCCATCTAGAGCAATATATTCATATTATTTGTATCTGAAGCCCATCTGGAGCAGTATATGCATATTTTTTGTATATGAAGCCCATCTGGAGCAGTGTATGCATATTATTTGTATATGAAGCCCATCTGGAGCAGTATATGCATATTATTTGTATATGAAGCCCGTCTGGAGCAGTATATGCATATTCTTTGTATATGAAGCCTTTCTGAAGCAGTATATGCATATTTTTTGTATCTGAAGCCTGTCTGGATCAGTATATGCATATTATTTGAATATAAATCCCATCTGGAGCAGTATATGCATATTATTTGTATCTGAAGCCTGTCTGGATCAGTATATGCATATTATTTGTATATAAAGCCCATCTGGAGCAGTATATGCATATTATTTGTATATGAAATGCGTCTGGAGCAGCATATGCATATTATTTGCATATGAAGCCTGTCTGAAGCAGTACATGCATATTCTTTGTATGTGAAGCCTGTCTGGAAAGGTATATTCACTTTCTTTGCAAATGAAGCCCGTCTGTAGCAGTATATGCATAGCATTTGTATATGAAATGCGTCTGGAGCAGTATATGCATAGTATTTGTATATGAAACGCGTCTGGAGCAGTATATGCATATTATTTGTATATGAAATGCATCTGGAGCAGTATATGCATATTATTTGTATATGAAGACCATCTGGAGCAGTATATGCATATTATTTGTATATGAAGCCCATCTGGAGCAGTGTATGCATATTCTTTGTATATGAAGCCCGTCTGGAGCAGTATATGCATATTATTTGTATATGAAACGCGTCTGGAGCAGTATATGCATATTATTTGTATATGAAACGTGTCTGGAGCAGTATATGCATATTCTGTGTATATGAAACGTGTCTGTAGCAGTATTTGCATATTATTTGTATATGAAACGCGTCTGGAGCAGTATAAGCATATTCTGTGTATATGAAACGTGTCTGTAGCAGTATATGCATATTTTTTGTATATGAAGTCTGTCTGAAGCAGTAAATGCATATTTTTTGTATATGAAGCCCGTCTGGAGCAGTATATGCATATTATTTGTATATGAAACCCATTTAGAGCAGTATATGCATATTATTTGTATCTGAAGCCCATCAGGAGCAGTATATGCATATTATTTGTATATGAAGCCCATCTGGAGCAGTGTATGCATATTATTTGTATATGAAGCCCGTCTGGAGCAGTATATGCATATTCTTTGTATATGAAGCCCGTCTGGAGCATTCTATGCATGTTTTTTGTATATGAAGCCTGTCTGGAGCAGTATATGCATATTATTTGTATATGAAGCCCGTCTGGAGCAGTGTATGCATATTATTTGTATATGAAGCCCATCTGGAGCAGTATATGCATATTATTTGTAAATGAAGCCTTTCTGAAGCAGTATATGCATATTATTTGTATATGAAACCCATCTAGAGCAATATATTCATATTATTTGTATCTGAAGCCCATCTGGAGCAGTATATGCATATTTTTTGTATATGAAGCCCATCTGGAGCAGTGTATGCATATTATTTGTATATGAAGCCCATCTGGAGCAGTATATGCATATTATTTGTATATGAAGCCCGTCTGGAGCAGTATATGCATATTCTTTGTATATGAAGCCTTTCTGAAGCAGTATATGCATATTTTTTGTATCTGAAGCCTGTCTGGATCAGTATATGCATATTATTTGAATATAAATCCCATCTGGAGCAGTATATGCATATTATTTGTATCTGAAGCCTGTCTGGATCAGTATATGCATATTATTTGTATATAAAGCCCATCTGGAGCAGTATATGCATATTATTTGTATATGAAATGCGTCTGGAGCAGCATATGCATATTATTTGCATATGAAGCCTGTCTGAAGCAGTACATGCATATTCTTTGTATGTGAAGCCTGTCTGGAAAGGTATATTCACTTTCTTTGCAAATGAAGCCCGTCTGTAGCAGTATATGCATAGCATTTGTATATGAAATGCGTCTGGAGCAGTATATGCATAGTATTTGTATATGAAACGCGTCTGGAGCAGTATATGCATATTATTTGTATATGAAATGCATCTGGAGCAGTATATGCATATTATTTGTATATGAAGACCATCTGGAGCAGTATATGCATATTATTTGTATATGAAGCCCATCTGGAGCAGTGTATGCATATTCTTTGTATATGAAGCCCGTCTGGAGCATTGAATGCATATTTTTTGTATATGAAGCCCGTCTGGAGCAGTATATGCATATTATTTGTATATGAAGCCCATCTGGAGCAGTATATGCATATTATTTGTATATGAAACGCGTCTGGAGCAGTATATGCATATTCTGTGTATATGAAACGTGTCTGTAGCAGTATTTGCATATTATTTGTATATGAAACGCGTCTGGAGCAGTATATGCATATTCTGTGTATATGAAACGTGTCTGTAGCAGTATATGCATATTTTTTGTATATGAAGTCTGTCTGAAGCAGTAAATGCATATTTTTTGTATATGAAGCCCGTCTGGAGCAGTATATGCATATTATTTGTATATGAAACCCATCTAGAGCAGTATATGCATATTATTTGTATCTGAAGCCCATCAGGAGCAGTATATGCATATTATTTGTATATGAAGCCCATCTGGAGCAGTGTATGCATATTATTTGTATATGAAGCCCGTCTGGAGCAGTATATGCATATTCTTTGTATATGAAGCCCGTCTGGAGCATTGTATGCATATTTTTTGTATATGAAGCCTGTCTGGAGCAGTATATGCATATTCTTTGTATATGAAGCCCGTCTGGAGCATTGTATGCATATTTTTTGTATATGAAGCCTGTCTGGAGCAGTATATGCATATTATTTGTATATGAAGCCCGTCTGGAGCAGTGTATGCATATTATTTGTATATGAAGCCCATCTGGAGCAGTAAATGCATATTTTTTGTATATGAAGCCCGTCTGGAGCAGTATATGCATATTATTTGTATATGAAACCCATCTAGAGCAGTATATGCATATTATTTGTATCTGAAGCCCATCAGGAGCAGTATATGCATATTATTTGTATATGAAGCCCATCTGGAGCAGTGTATGCATATTATTTGTATATGAAGCCCGTCTGGAGCAGTATATGCATATTCTTTGTATATGAAGCCCGTCTGGAGCATTGTATGCATATTTTTTGTATATGAAGCCTGTCTGGAGCAGTATATGCATATTATTTGTATATGAAGCCCGTCTGGAGCAGTGTATGCATATTATTTGTATATGAAGCCCATCTGGAGCAGTATATGCATATTATTTGTAAATGAAGCCTTTCTGAAGCAGTATATGCATATTATTTGTATCTGAAGCCTGTCTGGATCAGTATATGCATATTATTTGTATATGAAACGCCTGTCTGGAAAGGTATATTCACTTTCTTTGCAAATGAAGCCCATCTGGAGCAGTATATGCACATTATTTGTATATGAAACGCATCTGGAGCAGTATATGCATATTATTTGTATATGAAACACGTCTGGAGCAGTAAATGCATATTATTTGTATATGAAACGCATCTGGAGCAGTATATGCATATTATTTGTATATGAAGCCCATCTGGAGCAGTATATGCATATTATTTGTAAATGAAGCCTGTCTGAAGCAGTATATGCATATTCTTTGTATATGAAGCCCGTCTGGAGCATTGTATGCATATTTTTTGTATATGAAGCCTGTCTGGAGCAGTATATGCATATTATTTGTATATGAAGCCCGTCTGGAGCAGTGTATGCATATTATTTGTATATGAAGCCCATCTGGAGCAGTATATGCATATTATTTGTAAATGAAGCCTTTCTGAAGCAGTATATGCATATTATTTGTATCTGAAGCCTGTCTGGATCAGTATATGCATATTATTTGTATATGAAACGCCTGTCTGGAAAGGTATATTCACTTTCTTTGCAAATGAAGCCCATCTGGAGCAGTATATGCACATTATTTGTATATGAAAGGCGTCTGGAGCAGTATATGCATATTATTTGTATATGAAACGCGTCTGGAGCAGTAAATGCATATTATTTGTATATGAAACGCATCTGGAGCAGTATATGCATATTATTTGTATACGAAGCCCATCTGGAGCAGTATATGCATACATTTTGTATAAGAAACCCATCTGGAGCAGTATATGCATAAATTTTGTATAAGAAACCCATCTGGGTTTATACACACCAAAGATACAAAACAGTAAAGTATTTTATAATATCCTTTAAAAAAATATCAGATACTTACCTCCTCCCTCGCTGCTCAAAATACAAGTGTAACAAGGGACCACGCTACAGATTTAGCTTCCAATACTGCGAAATGTGGAGTGCGTCAAGGAGATGCTTCCTTAAAGGGTTACATCTCTATTTTTCATGGGAACACCTATCTCTGCTGTGGAACACCTTTTTGGAATTGCTGGATTAGGGCCCCACCCGCCATTCATGGTATGAACAAATATGGCCTCCCAAATAGACGCACTAACTGCTATAGCTGGCCTGAAAACAGATGGATGTTTTGTATTTTAATAATAATTCTGATAACAACAAATGATGGTTTTTAGTAAGAGTAGTAATACCGCCCATTGAAGTCAGACACTCGAATCCCTCTTGTTTTGAGGTGCCAGGTAATAAATCCAGGTGTTAGCGCATCAGAATCCAAGCGCTGACATTTTGTAGATTTTTCCCAGGAAGAGGCAGGAGGAAAGCATCTTCAATGTGCCAACATCATTACAGATTGCGGATGAGAGAAACAGAATCTCAAAGTTCTCAAGATTAATTGTAGCATGTGAGTTGGCAGCCGGGAACGAGCGAAAGTTTGTAACCATGGCAGCTGCCTTCCTCCGGCACAATCCCACTCGTTCAGCTAGAGAAGGAGACATGAAACACAAGCTTTTCAACTAATTCGCACAACGGCTTCAAAACATAGCTAATTAAGACAGCATTGGAAACGGCAGCTCCTGTGTGATAGCCCTGTATCCTAATAATCACAGATTGTTACATTACCGTATTCTAATCAGAGAGTGAAAATAGGGGAAGTTTGGGTGAGGGGGCAGATGTACTGGTTAAAGGGACAATTGCACCTATCTTACTTGCTTATTACAGTTCTCCATTGTAAAAATTGTTACCAGGGTCCTCTAAATTCAGCGGTTAGAGGACCCAGGAGGTAGACTTCCTCCCTCAGCAGCCATTTTCATTATTTCAAATCGGCAACTCTCTGTTGAAGTCAGCGAGACGGACAGAAACGTCTCTCTTGGGTCTATTCGCTAAAATTGGAGAAAAGCTTGAGTAGATCGACTCTGGAGGTTGACTTTCCTTTTGAGACTAATTCAAATTGGCTTTTGGGGGACAAAATGATCAAAGCTATTTGTGAGACCAAGTCAAATTTGGCACCCCGAGTTTGACTTAGAAAAGAAAAACTCAGGTTCGAAACTCAGACGAAATGATCAAAGCTATTTTTGAGATTAAGTTAAACTCTGGTGCCAAATTTGACTCAAAATGAAAGTTAACCTCCAGAGTCGACCTACTTGAGCTATTCTCGAATTTGAGAGAATAGATCCATCGGAGTTCTTTTGAGGTGATGCTTTACACATTTATTTACAGATTGAGTAATTGTGCATATACACAATTTTATATAATAAAATTTAGTCAAGAGGAGAAGACAGAGGTAATGCTGAGCCTGAAGAAAGAGGATTTGAAACGCATCGTCGGGATACATATTCTTTTAAGTCCACAAAGACTTTTTAAAACTTTTAGCTTTTTAAAAGTTTTCTATTTTAGTGTCTATAGAATCTTGTCGCTGTGCAGGACATGTATTAACGTTACATTAAATGTTAAAACGAACAGTGGAAGCAATCAATGATCACTTCCACTGCTCAGCCAGTGTTGCTGTAATGCCTCGATGTCGAGACATGCAGCAACATTGAAATTCCCTGCCAGATTCGCATGTCATTCCAGTATGGTGCAGACCTGCTGTGGGAAAGAGCTTTGGAAGTGATCAATATTGTTAGACTGCCTCTAGAGGCAGTCAGCAACATAGCAGATCAAAATAGCTGAATTTAAAAATAAAATCAATGCTCACCATATGGCCAAAAATAAAGAGTGCGAGACAGACACTGATGGCAAGGGGGAGAGCGAGACAGACAGGGATGGCATAGCGCGAGAGTGAGACAGACATGGGTGGCATGGGGAGAGAGGGACAGACAGGGATGGCGTAGAGGCAGAATGAGACAGATATGGAGGGAGAGTGAGACAGACATTGAATGTGTAACAGTGTGTGAATGTTTGGCTGCACGTGACATTACATGTGTTACTGTGTGTGTACATGTGGCTGCATGTGACATTGCATGTGTGTGTTCATCTGCCTGCATATTTACGTAACACTGAAAGTGTTACTGTGTGTGTGTAAATGCCTGAGGGTAGGATCAGCAAGGGGTGGCAAAAAATATGTTGGCCTAGGGTGACAAAAAGGCTTGCACCGGCCCTGCATCTACTATATGTGCTCATGCTGGAACCACTTGCGCAAAGGATAAGAAATTATATACAAAGTTGCCAGACCCTATGCTGACGACATACTGGTAACACTGACTGATAAAAATAAAATGTTCTTTGAAACATTTTCTTGGATAGATAGAGATGTACAGAAAATTATCGAACTTAATGGGATGTTCTCCCCTGTCATAATATGGCTCCCAATGTGAAGCTAATGTAAAAGAAGGCTATGATTGAGGAACATCGTATGGCAGCAACCATTATTTCTTTAGTGAAGAATGTCTACATTTGTAATATTTATTAATTTGTATTTAGATAGTCTGACAGAAATATTTCTGTACTGATGTTTTTTTATATTATGAAATAATAATAATAAAATATACATATATATATATATATATATATATATATATATATATATATATATATATATATATATATGTGTGTGTGTGTGTGTGCCGTAGTCAGGTAGCCTTTTAAAAAATGCAGTAGCCAGGTACCCATTAAAATATGTTTTTTTTTTTTATTATGAAATAATGATAATAATAAAATATACATATATATATGTGTGTGTGTGCCGTAGTCGGGTAGCCTTTTAACAAATGCAGTAGCCAGGTACCCATTAAAATACAGGTAGCCTTTTAACAAATGCAGTAGCCAGGTACCCATTAAAATACAGGTAGCCTTTTAACAAATGCAGTAGCCAGGTACCCATTAAAATTTTCCACAACCAGTTTGCCCATTAAAATATGCCATGGTTAGTTAGCCCATTAAAACATGCCACAGTCAGGTGCCCATTTAAAATATGCCACAAGCAGTTTTCCCATTGAATTATTCCACAGCCAACTGCCCGTTAAAATATGCCAAATCAGTTTGCCCATTAACATATGCAACAGTCAGGTGCCCGTTAAAAACATAACGCAGTGTCTGCACCCCCTGCCACCTTGGTGCTGTCCTGGTTTCAGGAGGAGGCACTGCCCACCTCCTCCATGCAGTAACCGCTTAGGAGGAGGGGGAGGCACCGGGGAGATCCTCTCTTTCATCCACATCCATTTGTGTTATCAGGATGGGGCGTGGTCATGTGACATGCACCCTGTACCTTCTCCTCCAATAGAAGATAGAGGAAGATTAGCAGGGTTTCATGTCGTCATGTCTACTTGGAAGTGCGGACATTATTCTTTTGAATAATCATTTGAAACAAGTGTTATTGGGTTTATGATCCAATAGGAATTTCAAGTCCTGGTTGATAGGGATTTCTTGGCCCTTAAAATACATCTACGCGTTCAGCCTCCCCTCCAACTTCCTCTGTATTACTGGATATATAGAGAGGCCAGCAATAGTGATCAGATTATATCAGGGACACTGGAGAAGTTATCCCTGCAAAACCCAACTCAACCCAACTCATGTTGGGTAACAGCACACTGACTAGCCACTTGTCCTCTATCAGGATGGCATGTATTTACAGCATGATTATCATTGGTCCTGGACATTGTCACATGTCTTTTTACGGAGCCAGGCTCGCAGGCTATCGCGCAAAATACATATACAAACTGATGGCCATCACATTTTATTGCTGTGCAATTCTGTGATAGACTCATACACATTGCACTATGTATCGCTGTGGAGTTCACACGGGAAATGCTCTAGTTATGTAGATCAGTGCTTCTCAAACCTGTCCTCAAGGACCCCCCAACGGTCCAGGGTTTAGGGATTACCCAGTAGTGTATAAATAAGAATATGTAGAACACCAGGTATGGTTTCCTAATGCCTAGGGAACCATACTAAGTGTTATACATATTCTTATTTAGACACAACCATACAAGCTTTAAATCCTGAACTGTTGGGGATCCTTGAGGACAGGTTTAAAAAGCACCAATATCGATCCACACCATTCATGGGGGAGGAGATTATTAAAAAATTGAGGTATGTGTAGGAAGGCATGTATTTATTTTTATACAATAAAATGTTTTTTTATATGTAAACTAACCATAAAAGTGTCTATACCGCTTCGCACTCAACCAATTAGTTCTGGTTTGATCTGGAGAACTTGAGTTTTTCGATCAGAGGTCTCCCAGCCGTCCCAGGGTTAAATCTGATCCAGAGAATATGTTCCTTTATCTACCCTCTTTTGAATCTCGTTAGCGAGATGCCATGAATATAAAGAATCAGCAGCCGGGAGCTCACATGGACTCCATAATCCTCAGATAACAATTGTCAGGAGAAATTGGTTCGACTTTTATTGTCCTTGATAAAGGAGAAGGGAAATCTTTACTGACCTAGTGATTAAAACAAGCGAAAGCCGTAATAATGTCACATTGAACTGCTTATAAATGTGCAAGCTTGAGATCAGCCATGATGTGTAATTAGATTGTGTCAAATAATTATCAGATTAATTAAAGTGAATTATGGTTAAAGTCTTCTATAATAATATTTGGAGCTAAACACAGACGTATTCAACTAACTAGGTCCGGGCTCATGGTTAACCAACATCAGCCACGTTTTTCAGGGACACGAATGTGAGCACTTAATGTAGAACGTGTATGGTGCTGTCTGACAGTATGTAGGATGCATATACACACAAACAGAATCCAGTTAATGAATCAGTATAGGGATCTTATAATAAACAGGATTAATTCATTGAATTGTGCCTCTGCGTATTTGCACCCTACATACTGCCGGGATATACTTTACATGCTCTTTCAGCAACATATACGTGTCCGTGTAAAATGACCTATATTGGCCACATTGATGGGCATGTACTAAAAAAACGCAAATATATTTTATGTGCAAAACTATTTTTGCGCTTTGCTCCTATTGCAATGTACTAAACATTTAACACGCAAATAGTACATACGGGCAAATTGCGAATAAAAACAGGCAATTTGGCACAAAATGTTCTACCTCTTTTGATAGCGCTTGCTAAAAGCTGGTGTAATTTTCACACGCAAATAAGAATTATTTTTCACAAAATATTCATAAAGCTCTTTATCGTGGCGCAAATATAATCGCAATGTATTAAAGCAACCGGAAAAATGCACGCTAAATAAAAATAAACGGAAGAGGCGCAAATCAGGGAAAACAAGCGCAGAATGTTACAAATAGTCACAATTTGCTCTTTACTCATGTTTTACCTACTTTTTTCCCCACTGCACTTGTTTAGTACATGACCCCTTTTAGAGTTTTCTGCATAACAAGTTCCTTTAGGTAAAATAGTATGATTGAAACCTACATTGTCATGCCTCTCCAGCAATGCCGAACACCAGGGCGAGCAGGAGCTCGGCTGAGAAGTGCCAGTGCATGCGTGACATTGATCACTCCAGACAATGACGTCAGACCGCAAGATAGTGGAATGAATTGGGGCCTGTCCCCCCTATAGTAGAACCGTTGTGGGTATTCTAGTGCTCACTGCGGCCTTAGCAAATGTATAGATTTGATCTAATGCCCTGGAGGTTTTGTTTTTTTACCTGGTTAATTCCGAGGACATTGTGTATGCCATTCTGGAACTTGATAAATAGAACAATGTAGGAATGTCAATGTTGAGGGGTGAACCAGGGAGCAAAGCGCAGGGGTCACCACTGCAAGAGGTCAACAGACAAAAGGGGAGTCCGTAACAAAGGTACCAGAGGAACAGGAAAAAACAGTGGTCAAGTTCGGTCTGAAGGTCAGGGCAGGCAGAGAGGGTTCACAAGCGATAATCCAAGCCAAGGTCAAAATCAGAGGAGAAAGCAGCAAAAAACAGGTGAGGTCCAAAAAATAGGTCAGCAGCCGGGAAATCAATCAGGAGGAGGTAATAGGAACTGTAGTAAGGATAGGGATAACCAGAGGGCACAGTACTAGGCATTGCAGCTTGAAAACGAGCAAGCACTGAATGAACAGTGCCTGCCTGTTTTATAGTCTGCCTAGTCCTTAACCGCTCCCACCACTCCCCAGGTACACACCTCTTGTCTCTGGGAAGCCTAGGAAGGGAGGTAGGGCAGAAGCCTACCTCCTATTCCCTCCTCCTTGCTCTACCCAATGAGGGCGCGCTAGCCGAACGTAGGACACGCCCCCCGCCTGTAGCCTAGTACTTGCGCTCGCGAAACGCGGGGCGCGAGTTACTACAGGCCGGGGATGCGGCCAACATCACGCCCGCGTGGCTCCCTGGCGGGGTGCTTGGAGCCTGGAAGCGGCAGTGCCAGGTAAGGGACCCTGGGGAAGTGGCCTCGGCGGGGGGCGGGACCCGACAGTTAAGCTGTGGATCACTTATATTCAGATACTTTGTATTTGTATAAGGACACATCTATTTTCACTAAACTGGCCCCAGCCATATTTGGTGAGGTTTCCTGCCTCCCGTGACCTGGAGCTACCTCTCGTCCTGCTCGTAGAGATAGGTGGTGATCTGTGGACATAATGTGCTGATAAACTATTAAACTATTTCTCAGGTAGAAATATAGGGAAATGTAAATTTAGAACCTTGACCATTAACATGCCACTGAAAATGAGTCCATTAATATGCCACTGATAATATGTCCTTTAATATGCCACTGACAATTTTACCATTAACATGCCACTGATAATTTGACCATTAATATGCCACTGACAATTTGACCATTAATATGCCACTGATAATTTGCTTATTAATATGCCACTGATAATTTATCCATTAGTATGCCACTGATCATTTGACCATTAATATGCCACTTGTAATTTGACCATTAATATGCCACTGATAATTTGACCATTAACATGCCACTGACAAATTGACCACTTATATGCCACTGATAGTTTGCTTATGAATATGCCACTGCTAATTTGCCCATTAATATGCCACTGATAATTTGTCCATTAGTATGCCACTGATAATTTGTCCATTAGTATGCCACTGATAATTTGACCATTAATATGCCACTTATAATTTGACCATTAATATGCCACTGATAATTTGTTCATTAATATGCCACTGATAATTTGCTCATTAATATGTCATTGATAAGTGTGAGACAGTCACATGGGCAGCGGGGGCCCACGGGGCAGCTGCCCATGGACCATTAATTCCCGGGGGCCCAAAGGTCGTTTTATTTCTTCAATTTTTTTGTCAATTAATTTTTTTTAAAGGGCCAGGGACCGTTGGGCCCATGACGGGTGTATCGCCCGTCACCCCCTGATGATGGCCCTGCATGGAACAGACTAGGTTATGTATTCTATACTTTATCATTCTATACTTTGTCATGCTATAGGGATCATAACGATTCAGAGATGCCTGAACACAGATTCCACGGACCTTCTTAGTTCTTTTTCTTGCTCTGATTCTTGTGGGAACTCAGATCCAGCAAAGTGGCTCATTACCACAGTCTGCGATGAGCGTCAGACGATATTGTTATGGTTGAAGAACAGAAAGTCTATGGATGTGTAGATATCAGAGGCGTCGCTAGGGGGGGGCTACTGGGGCTGAAGCCCCGGATCTCCCCTCCATAGCCCCGAATGGAGACCCTGACCACGCCCCCTCGCGCTCGGCTCCGCCCCCTCACGTTCGATCCCGCCTCCTGCATGCTGTATGCTGAACAGCAGCAGACTCCATCCCCTCATGATAGGCTCCGCCCCTCGTGTTTAGCTCCGCCCCCTCAAGTTTTGCAGGTGAGTGTTTGGCAGAGTGTGAGTGGCAGAGTTATTAGTGTGCAGGTGTATGTATGTGAGGTAAGTGGCAGAGTGTAAGTGGGTGTGAGTGGCAGAGTTATGAGTCTGCATGTGTATGTAAGTAGCAGACTGTGAGTGGCAGAGTTATTAGTGTGCATGTGTATGTATGTGAGTGGCAGAATGTAATTTGCAGAGTATAAGTGGGTGTGAGTGGCAGAGTTATGAGTGTGCATGTGTATGTATATGAGTGGCAGAGTGTAAGTGGGTGTGAGTGGCAGAGTTATGAGTGTGCATGTGTATGTATGTGAGTGGCAGAATGTAATTTGCAGAGTGTAAGTGGGTGTGAGTGGCAGAGTTATGAGTGTGCATGTGTATGTATGTGAGTGGCAGAATGTAATTTGCAGAGTGTAAGTGGGTGTGAGTGGCAGAGTTATGAGTGTGCATGTGCATGTGTATGTATATGAGTGGCAGAGTGTGAGTGGCAGAGTGTAAGTAAGTGTATGTGTGTGAGTGTGGCAGAGTGTGATTGGAAGAGAGTGTGTGTGAGTGTAAGCATGAGTGGAAGAGTTATGAGTGTGTATGTGTGTGAGTGGCAGAATGTAAGAGTGTGTAAGTGGCAGAGTGTGATTGTATGAGTGAGTGTGCAGAGTGTGAGTGTTTGGAAGAGTGTGAGTTATGAGTGTGCGTGTAAGTGTGGGTGAGTGGCAGAGTTTTGGAGTGTATAAGTGTGAGCAGCAGAGATATGAGTGTGCGTGTGAGTGAGTGTAAGCATGAGTGGAAGAGTTATGAGTGTGTATGTGTGTGAGTGGCAGAATGTAAGAGTGTGTAAGTGGCAGAGTGTGATTGTATGAGTGAGTGTGCATAGTGTGAGTGTTTGGAAGAGTGTGAGTTATGAGTGTGCGTGTATGTGTGTGGCAGAGTGTAAGTGTGGGTGAGTGGCAGAGTTTTGGAGTGTATAAGTGTGAGCAGCAGAGATATGAGTGTGTGTGTGTGAGTGTAAGCGTGAGCAGCAGAGTTATGAGTGTGTGTGAGTGGCAGAGTGTAAGTGTTCGAGAGTGAAAACATAAGTGGCAGAGTTAGGAGTGTGTGTCAGTGGCAGTGAGATTACTAGGAGAAAATGTGATTAATTACTATTAATCATATTGAATGTGATAATCAAGTGTGAAACAGTGCTCATACCATTTTTATTTTCACACCTGATTATCACATTCAATATGAATAATAGTGATTCATCTTTATATATAGTCTTTATGTTGATGGCAATGAGTCCATACACATGGCATTAAACATCACATGGACCTCGTTATACTATTAAACCCATACATTATGAGTGTATGAGCTGCTCATTATATTATAGGCTTTACTCATGAAAGAGAGAATTGCAGGGAAGTGAGATGGGAATTTCAAAATTAAGGCTAAAGTAGCAGAGCTGGAAAAATTCTCGCATTCAGTTGAATTCCCATCTCAATTCCCTGCACTTCTCTCTTTTATTAGGTTGGTAGAAGGAGCATACCTTCATACCTCAGCCTATTCTCCCCAAGTTTTTTACCCCTTTTTATTAAAAAATTAAAAATATTTGTGATGTGAGTGTGAGAGTTGCAGGTTTACACACTAGTCTGCGTGGCAGAATGTCTGTGTGGGAAAGGCCATCTGTGTGTATAAGGGTGTCTGTGTGTAAGGTTGTCTGGATGTGTGTGTGAGTGTAAGGTTGTCTATGTAAGGGTATCTATGTGGGGGGGGGTCAGGGTTGAGTCATTTTTATATGCTCAGTTATTTTTAAATCATGGGAATTTGCTCACATACAAGTGTGTGTGTATGTGATGTAAGTTGGTGTGTGTAAGTGGGATTGTGTGTCTCTGTGTGTAAGGGTGTGTGTATGTATGTGTGACTGTGCATGTGTGACTGCAAGTGTGAATGTGTGTGTATGTGTGGCTGCATGTGTATGTGTGTGTATTTGTGGCTGTGTATTTTTGTGTATAAGTGTAACTTTGAGTAATGTGAGTTTTTTGTGTGCTGCGAGTCTTATTGTCAGTCACACACACGCATATAGTCAGTAACAGACAGACACAAACACACTCATACAGTCACAGACAGACACACACACAGTCAGTCACAGACACACACATATACATTCTGTCACAGTCAGACATACAGTCACACACACATACAGTGGGTCACATAAACACACAGTCACACACACACATGCAGTCAGTCATACACACAAACACACACTCTGTCACATACACTTACGCACAAGTCAGCAATTTTGTTGTTGTTTATGATAAAAAAAAATAAATGCATCTATCAATATGTCCCCCTCTTGGTTGCTATACCTCATTCTAGCCTGGTCTGTGCCCTGCTGTTGTTTCTAGCCCTGTTGAGCACACTCAGCGCTCGGACACTATAGTACGGTGCATGTGGGGATGGAGCAGGAAGACTGTGCAGCCGGTGCACACACTGCTCCCCCGCGCTCCGCTGGATAAATAAAATGATCCCAGCGGCGAGGGCACCATGCAGGGACAACAATAACTGGGCGCCAGGTATAATTTCCTGGTGCCTGGGATTTGTTGAGCCCCGATATATACCCATATATACCTATTGTTCATTGGCGTCAATTATATCAGTCTGTATGCTGCCTAACCATGTGATTTTATTTACTCTACTTCTATAAAATCTATCATGGGCTCCAGCCCCGGATGTTTTGGAGACCTAGCAACGCCCCTGGTAGATATGAAGACTCTCAATATAGAACCTTTATCTAGTGTTCTTTTGGGGAAAACATGCAAGATTTAATCAGTGCCATTATATGGAATGAAGAGGAGTAACATGATGACATCATGTTACCACGAAGCTTAGGAGGTAAGATGGTGATGGTCTCAATCTAGCAGCAGGCATTGTGTAGTAGGAAATGTTCATTAAGGTTCATAGAGGACCCCCCTCCCCCTTATGAGAATTTGGTAAGCCTGTAGATGAATAGAGAGGGAAGTAGGCATGGGTGCAACAATGTAGAGATGTTGCAGGATTTTTTAACTGAGCAGGATCTAGAAAATTAAAAGAGTGTTTCAAAAATATATTTGTAAAAAATCTAAAAACTTGGTAGCAGCATCGCATGAAGTTGTAGACCATTGATGTCCAACAGGTGGTCTGTAGGCCAGATGTGCGACTCAGGTAAGTTTACCATCGTTTCTTCAAAAAAAAATACCAACCATGGACACAAACTATTTAGGTTCAAGGTTTTCTTGTGAACCACAACTGTCCCAACTTAATCCTTCTGTGTTTGGCACACCTCCATGGGCGTAGGAAGCGGGGGGGGATGGGGGGGTGAAATCCCACCCAGAACGCGAGGCAAACGGGACCCCCAGCCCCTGCTTGCCGCTTTCACAGCGCATTGCGCTTGTGAACGCTTTTTTCCGGCAAGCCGCATCCGATGGATGCGACGGCTGGAAAAAAATAAAAAAAACTGACGCCGGATGTGACGTCGCGTCACATCCGGTGACTGTTTCCCTCCTCCTTGCAAGAGGGAAGACTGCACGGAGGAGACATCCGGCGGGGGACACGGAGCAGTGAAGTGTAAGTACTAGGGAAGGGGGGTGGCGGGACTGGCACAGTATTACAGGCATCTGACTGGCATAATATTACTGGGCATCTGGCTGGCACAATATTACTGGGCTCTGACTGGCACAATATTGCAGGCATCTGGCTGGCACTATATTACTGGGCATCTGACTGGCACTATATTACTGGGCATCTGGCTGGCACTATATTACTGGGCATCTGGCTGGCATAATATTACAGGCATCTGGCTGGCACAATATTACTGGGCTCTGACTGGCACAATATTACAGGCATCTGGCTGGCACTATATTACTGGGCATCTGGCTGGCATAATATTACAGGCATCTGGCTGGCACTATATTACTGTGCTCTGACTGGCATAATATTACAGGCATCTGGCTGGCACTATATTACTGCGCTCTAACTGGCATAATATTACAGGCATCTGGCTGGCACAATATTACAGGCATCTGGCTGGCACTATATTACTGGGCATCTGGCTGGCATAATATTACAGGCATCTGGCTGGCACAATATTACTGGGCTCTGACTGGCACAATATTACAGGCATCTGGCTGGCACTATATCACTGAGCATCTGGCTGGCACTATATTACTGGGCATCTGGCTGGCATAATATTACAGGCATCTGGCTGGCACAATATTACTGGGCTCTGACTGGCACAATATTACAGGCATCTGGCTGGCACTATATTACTGGGCATCTGGCTGGCATAATATTACAGGCATCTGGCTGGCACAATATTACTGGGCTCTGACTGGCACAATATTACAGGCATCTGGCTGGCACTATATTACTGGGCATCTGGCTGGCATAATATTACAGGCATCTGGCTGGCACTATATTACTGTGCTCTGACTGGCATAATATTATAGGCATCTGGCTGGCACTATATTACTGGGCTCTGACTGGCATAATATTACAGGCATCTGGCTGGCACAATATTACTGGGCATCTGGCTGGCACTATATTACTGGGCATCTGGCTGGCACAATATTACAGGCATCTGGCTGGCACTATATTACTGGGCATCTGGCTGGCACTATATTACTGGGCATCTGGCTGGCATAATATTACAGGCATCCGGCTGGCACAATATTACAGGGCTCTGACTGGCACAATATTACTGGGCTCTGACTGGCACAATATTACAGGCATCTGGCTGGCACTATATTACTGGGCATCTGGCTGGCATAATATTACAGGCATCTGGCTGGCACAATATTACTGGGCTCTGACTGGCACAATATTACAGGCATCTGGCTGGCACTATATTACTGGGCATCTGGCTGGCACTATATTAGTGGGCATCTGGCTGGCATAATATTACAGGCATCTGGCTGGCACAATATTACTGGGCTCTGACTGGCACAATATTACAGGCATCTGGCTGGCACTATATTACTGGGCATCTGGCTGGCATAATATTACAGGCATCTGGCTGGCACAATATTACTGGACTCTGACTGGCACAATATTACAGCCATCTGGCTGGCACTATATTACTGGGCATCTGGCTGGCACTATATTACTGGGCATCTGGCTGGCATAATATAACAGGCATCTGGCTGGCACAATATTACTGGGCTCTGACTGGCACAATATTACAGGCATCTGGCTGGCACTATATTACTGGGCATCTGGCTGGCACTATATTACTGTGCATCTGGCTGGCATAATATTACAGGCATCTGGCTGGCACTATATTACTGGGCTCGGACTGGCATAATATTACAGATATCTGGCTGGCACTATATTACTGGGCTCTGGCTGGCACTATATTACTGGGCATCTGGCTGGCACAATATTACTGCCCAAATGAATGTGGGCAACAAAAAACCTGGCAAATGAATGTGGGCAAAAAAAAAAAACCCTGGTAAATGAATGTGGGCAAAAAAAAAAAACCCTGGCAAATGAATGTGGGCAAAAAAAAAAAAAACCCTGGCAAATGAATGTGGCCAAAAAAAACCCTGGCAAATGAATGTGGGCAAAAAAAACCCTGACAAATGAATTTGGGCAAAAAAAAACACTGGCAAATGAATGTGGGAAAAATAAAACTGACAAATGAATGGGCAAAATAATGTAATTAATAAGTAATGATGGTCTGTGCCTTTGTAAGAGGCACAGACAAACCTGGAACGGAAATGCCCACCTTCCCTGCAATGAGATATAGTGTGTGTGACTGACTGTGTGAGTTTGTGTGTCTGTGACTGACTGTATGAGTTTGTGTGTCTGTGACTGACTGTATGAGTTTGTGTGTCTGTGACTGACTGTATGAGTTTGTGTGTATATGTGACTGATTAAGAGTGTGTGTGTCTGTGACAGACTGTATGTATGAGTGTATGTGAAAGACCATGTATGAGTGTGTGTGTCTATGTGACTGACTCTGAGTGTATGTGTCTATGTTACAGACTGTATCTATGAGTGTGTGTCTGACAGACTGCATGTGTGTATGAGTGTGTGTCTGCGACAGACTGTATGTATGTATATATGTATGTATGAGTGTGTCTGTGAACGACTGTATGTATGAGTGTGTGTGTGTCTGACAGACTGTATGTATGTGTGAGTGTGTGTCTGGCAGACTGTATGTATGTATGTATGAGTGTGTGTCTATGTGACAGTATGTATATGTGTGACAGGCTGTATGTATGAGTATATGTGTCTATGTGACTGACTGTATATGACTGCATGTGATTGTGTGTATGTGCTGTTGTCTGGCTCCTAGATTTTTTTCCTGGCTCCTAAAACTTAGTTAAGGTTGTCAAGCCCTGGTATAAATGTTACTAGTTATATACATATATTTGGGGTCCACCTTAAGCTTTTGGAAATGCTGGAAATATTTCATATTTTACAGTTTATTTTCTGGTCAGAAATGTAATGTTTGTTTGCTGAGAGGGTAGTGGATGCATGGAATAGTCTTCCAGTAGAAGTGGTAGAGGTTAATGCAGTGAAGGAGTTTAAGCATGCATGGGATAGGTATAAGGCTATCCTAGATATAAGATAAGGTCAGGGACTAATGAAAGTATTACTTTACTGAGAGGGTAGTGGATACATGGAATGGCATTCCAGCAGAAGTGGTAGGTTCATACTGATGTATGTTTTATGGTGTACACACAGCTCGCTGACTATATTTCATGTAACAGTGATAAAATGCACCTGCCTGATGCAGATGTTGTGCTGTGAATGTATCTGTTGTATACCAAGGATCCTGGTAATGTTGGTGGGAACTTGGTGATATAATATACATTGTGTCAAGCTTTATTTTTACTGCTGCTATACCCGGCGAGCAAAAATGCTGTCCCCCAAAGATTTTTGGGGGTTCCTACACCCATGCACACCTCAGAATGAATATTGTAGAAGCGCGGTAGAGCTGTCATTTTGCCTCTACGCCACTTCCCTTGGCGTACCTAGTTGGCTAGGGGGAAAGGGGGAGAGGCATGTGAAAAAAGAAGTTGTGCTGTATTATCTCCCTAAAAAAATTATAATGTCCGCCCCACCCTCCAGTCTAAGCATTATCATGGTACATGACTCTCTACCCTAATGAGTTGGACATCACTGCTGTAGACCACAGATGTAGTTGTGATACATCCAAACTTTTCTGTATTGGTCGAGACATAAAGGAGTTATGTTCAGTGCTAAAATATTAGTAGTAACCATTGAAACCAGGAAAGTTATGGCAGTTCCAAATTTTGCATATTTTTTCTGTTTAGTCTTGATAAATTTATATTTTGGTACATTTTATTATTTTCTTGTCCTGCTGTTATGCTGTATGGGGGTTTACGAGACGCATAATATCCCACTGTACGCATTAATAAGCCTAGGGGTCCGAATATTCCCAGTGCTCGTACAAGTCCTTGCCCTTCGTACGTCTTCCTGTCGGTTACCATAACTCAGAATGTCTGCAAAACCTGAAATGTTTCTCTTCTCCCTGGAAACTCAAATAATATGCTAATAATCTGTGGCAAATCTAGGCCACGTGCAAACAGCATGCACACGTTAATCCACGGCAACTGAAGGTTAATCCTCCTCCGTGGTCACAGTGTTTATTTAAAAGCAGTACCAGATCTGACATGCATTTATAATGATATTAATTCATCACTGGAGGCAGACTGCAGCAGCTCCGAGTATACTCTGCAAGCAAGTGTTTCTGTTTAGCTTTAACTTGCAACAATATATTATCTGGTAATATGTTTTTCAGAGGTCAGTGAAGGTCCCAACTGTATTGCAGATCCGGTGGGATTGTCCACGCCCAACCCAGGTTTTTTTTCCGCCTGTTTGACTGGGACACCAGAGGACAACAAAAAGTGCCATAATTTAAAGATACAGGTGCAGATGATCTTGAGTAGTGGCGCAGCCCCCAGTATAGCATTGCCATGCCCACGGTTTGTGACCATGTGCCCAGGTTTCATGGCCATGGCCCAGACTCATCCCACATGTGTGATAACGCAAAGGGGCATGTGCTGAACATCTTGTGTAGCTGCAGGCACCTAGTTTGTGTGGCCATGCCTCCCGCTTTGCGCAGGACAGTCCCGGTTTTGGGAGGCAATTCCGCTGTCCCTCCAAGCTCTACCTCTGTCCCGATTTTCCACACAGAATAAGAGCTCAGTGGGATTTAAAGGGACTGTCTGGTGCCCTCAATGCAGGGCCTGCGCTACCGTAAGGCAGCACGGGCAGCTGCTTTAGGGCGCCCCGGGGGGGCGGGAAAATCGACAGTGCCCCCAGGTCCGGTTACTTACCTCCTTCCTTGCTGCTGTGCATGTCTGCGGCTGTGAGGGAAGCGTTGTGCGCTCCCCTTCAGCCGCGCAGCTTCAATAAAATTTGTTTAAAAAATTTTTTTAAACAAACTTTATTGAAGCCGCGCGGCTGAAGGGGAGCGCACAACGCTTCAATCACAGCCAAAGACCTGCACAACAGAACACCAGTAGACAGAGCAGGATGGAGGTAAGTATTAGCATATTGGAGGGGCAAAATCCGGCCATATTGGAGGGGCATAATCCGGGCATATTGGAGGGGCAAAATCCGGGCATATTGGAGGGGCATAATCTTGGCATATTAAATGGCATATTGGGGGGCAAAATCCTGAGATATTAAATGGCATATTGGAGGGGCAAAATCCTGGCATACTGAGGAGCAAAATCCTGGCATATTGAGTGGCAAAATCCTGGCATATTAAATGGCATATTGGAGGGGCAAGATCCTGGGATATTAAATGGCATATTGAGGTGCAAGATCCTGGGATATTAAATGGCATATTGAGGGGAAAAATGCTGGCATATTAAATGGCATATTGGAGGGGCAAAATCCTAGGATATTATTGTGTGTAAGGGCGTCACTTTCTCGTAAGGGTGTATGTGTAAGTGTGTCACTGTGTCTGTGTAAGGGTGTGTGTGTAAGTGTGTCACTGTGTCTGTGTAAGTGTGTCGCTGTGTCTGTGTAAGGGTGTGTGTAATTGTGTCACTGTGTCTGTCTAAGGGTGTGTAAGTGTGTCACGGTGTCTGTGTATGGGTGTGTGTGTAAGTGGTAAGTGTGTCTCTGTGTGTGACTGCAAGGGTGTCTTTGTGTTTAAGGGTTTTAAACAGCATGCGAGTTGGATATTTAGATGTATTTAGTTTTTACACTATACATTATACATTATACTTGTGCGAGGCGTGGCGGGTCAGAGGAGGGGGGCACCAAAATGCACCTTCGCCTGTGTAGACGAAAATCCTTGCACCGTCCCTGCCTAAATGCATCTTCCAGATGGAAATGCATATTAAAGTGCATTCAAAGTACTTTACAATGCATATTTTGCATTGCCTAAAATATTTTAAAAAACGTAGATGAAATTGTGAAATCACAGCAGTTTGCAAGAAACCAGGACTGCCCACACTAGCTGAGTAAAAGTCAGTTTCCTTTTTTTGCTGCAGGAACCAATGAGAATCATTTCATTCAAATTAATGGAGTTTCTCTAGTGATTTCCTCAGAATTGCACTGTTAAATGATCCTACTGTGTACAAAAGCAAGATTACCACATTCCACATAATGTATTCTATTCCACCAGCAGAACAGCAGAGGAAGTGACCAAATGAAACACTCAGCTCAGTGCCTACATAACCAGTGTGGCAGTACCCATAGCATGCAGGGAGGGCTTGAGTAAAATATAAAAAATGGGATTTATGCAGAATACTATTCCACTTAGTAGTGAGTTTGGGGACTGACTGCAAAAAAACAAAACAAATTCTCCTGCGTGTGGGAGACCAGAGACTGGCCGATGTCCATGTGTAGTAGCGGTGCCATCTTTAGTGACAGCACATGCGTGTTACCGCTGACAATCGACCTAGCAAGCTCTGCCCCCCAGCGTCTATAAAAAAAAGTTACATTTTGGGGGGATATCATTTGCGGCTCCTGAAGACACCCTATAGCGCCCATTTCTGATATTTGGGGATTAAATCCATTGAAGTAGTTTTTCCCCTCCTAAAAAGAATGCTTGGGACTAATAGAATAGGAATAGCATGTGCTGTTTGTCCCTGTGTGTCTGCTCAGTGCACATGTGTCGCTGTCTATTATTTAGAAGAAATTGTTATTTAGAAGAATTGGGCAGACTAGATGGACCGAATGGTTCTTGTCTGCCGACACATTCTATGTTTCTATGTCTGTTACGTTTTGTTCTCAATCCTCACACCACACTGGTCCCAGGGCCCAAACCCTGAGTAGAAATGAGCTCTGTGTCAGTGTACTTTACTCTGCAGAGGTTATCTTCCCATCACTGCAAGATGCTCATCTGCAATGCGAGGATTCACATGTTTAACATACGCCTGGCATGAGTGGTTACCATAGCAACCGCCTGCATCGTCTTGGCACTGGAGGAGGATCCCAGCAGCAGACACATATCCATCAATTTAAGAACAGCTGGCTCTGTAACACGGGCCAGAGCAGGGTCAGTTCAGGAATCCCATTAAAGGGGGATTACACCCTAAAACAAATTCCCATAATCATGATCTTGTATCCTGCCACAAAATAACTTACCTATACATCTACAGCATGTTCTGTGCGCCTTCTTCTACCACAGTGCCGACATCTTGTGTCTGTCTCACTGTCTGCCTGCTCCCTCCCACTACAGTGTTCCACTTCCTAGTTGTTTACATATAAGCAATCACATTCACTCCTGCTCCACTGTCATCCTCCCTAACTGTTCACATTAGTGTTCACGTGATCATTCACATTCCCATTCACACATACTTTCCTCACTCTCTTCTTCCATTAATAAAAATTAACATGTCATGCAGTGGTTTAAATAACCTCCTATAACTTTATAGTAACAAGCTTTCAGTCGCTTGCGTTACAGGACAACTATAGCAAACATTGAAGTTCTGTTTAATTGAAAGATTGGATCAAGTGTAGGAATGTTATATAGAAATGCTTGAGAGTGGAATGACAAATAATAGGACACGGAAAACAGGCTGGCTAAAAAGGTCTCAGGATTTTATTGACATAATACTACAACATAAAATTATTTATTTGCAAATAAATTAGCAATAACTTAGCTTAGTAGGATGGGGTCCCCCAGGATCTGAGATAGGCGCAAAGTTATATCTTGGACTACTTGTGTTCCTTTTTCAGCACAGTAGCCCGGCTTCGCTCCCTGTGCTTCTGCCCTCTCGGAATCCCGTGCAGATAGCTCACCCAGCTACAGCTAACCGGGGTGGCCATACCCCAGATGGCCAACCCCAGCACTATGGTCAGACCCCAGGGACCCCCTGCCTTTAAAATGAGGGATGGGAGGGAGGAATTCAGTTGAAAACATTTTCAAGATGAAGTGTACTGGTGGGGACTAGCACTATATAGCTGATGTCCAGCCTACTGGCATACCATGCCCACCCCCCACGAGCTTTAACTGGCCAGATTAATAACAATAAAACATAACTGACAGGATGACAAGGGTGGGGATATGTTGCCCACCCCTGTCATGCTGGCCTTTCACATATTGCATTGTTACAGGCTACTACTTTATTGAAAGCATACAAATAAATTACATTTTTAGCCCTCTTTGCTCCATATAGCTCCACCAGGAGGCAGACATTTAATTTAGAATCTTTGGGGAGATCTTTCTTCGTCTGAACCAAGGTGAGTGAAGATCTGACCCAAGATTCTAAACAACATGTCTGCCCCCTGAGAGAACAATATGGAGTAAAGATTCTAAACAACATGTCTGCCCCCTGAGAGAACAATATGGAGTAAAGATTCTAAACAACATGTCTGCCCCCTGAGAGAACAATATGGAGTAAAGATTCTAAACAACATGTCTGCCTCCTGAGAGAACTATATGGAGTAAAGATTCTAACCAACATGTCTGCCTCCTGAGAGAACAATATGGAGTAAAGATTCTAAACAACATGTCTGCCTCCTGAGAGAACTATATGGAGTAAAGATTCTAACCAACATGTCTGCGCCCCGAGAGAACCATATGGAGTAAAGATTCTAACCAACATGTCTGCCTCCTGAGAGAACTATATAGAGTAAAGATTCTAACCAACATGTCTGCCCCCTGAGAGAACTATATGGAGTAAAGATTCTAACCAACATGTCTGCCCCCTGAGAGAACGATATGGAGTAAAGATTCTAAACAACATGTCTGTCCCCTGAGAGAACTATATGGAGTAAAGATTCTAACCAACATGTCTGCCCCCTGAGAGAACTATATGGAGTAAAGATTCTAACCAACATGTCTGCCCCCTGAGAGAACAATATGGAGTAAAGATTCTAACCAACATGTCTGCCCCCTGAGAGAACTATATGGAGTAAAGATTCTAACCAACACGTCTGCCCCCTGAGAGAACTATATGGAGTAAAGATTCTAACCAACATGTCTGCCCCCTGAGAGAACAATATGGAGTAAAGTAGGCTCAATAAGACACTTTATTTGTATTCTTTCATTGAAGATTTTCTTTATAAATCATCTACATAATTGATACAATCTTTCAATTAAACAGAATTAATTTGTTTGCTACAGTTGTCCTTTAAATAGTTGAGCCTAAAGTGACAAGCACTCAGTACCCAATACAAGGATATCCTCTGCCTTCCAAGTGTGTTATGAAGCCTGATCCACCATAATAAGACCGGAGACTTGCTAGTAAGAGAGCTGACGGGCAGAGAGGCCGCCGGGTTTACCTAAGGTAACTATCCAATGCGGTCGTCAGCAGAATGGGGTGTAAATGACTCTCTAAGCTGAAGAGAACATGTTTTATGCTACAGACATTTGCAACTGTGAAAATCAGCAAGTGAGACCAGTGTATAAAAATATCCGCTATTTATCTTCACCTGAATTCCTGTCACATTATCAGGAAATCAAATCCTTTTTTCTTTTGCAGGTCGGCTGCGAAGACTTTTCGTTAAGCAGAATGTGCGGCATTGAAAAGGGAATTGCAGCCGTAAGGCCAAAGTAGCAGAGTTAGAAAAATTCTCCCAGTCGGCTGAATGGGAGTATTTTCCCAACGTGGCTACTTTGGCCTTGAGTTTGAAATTCCCTTCTCAACTTCCTGCAATTCTCTCTTTCATGAATAAAGCCTGAAGAGTTGTTTATTTTTTATATTTTTTTAAGGCTCATTTGCTGTTTTTTTCCCCCCGAATAAGTGAGTCAAATGTATTGACCATTTTAGGCAAGGTCTATTCACTAAAAGGTGAGTTGATGAGTTGCATGTGAGATGAACATTCCATCTCACCAGTTCAGCTATACATTGTGCAGGAACAAAACTGGTTATTTCCCCCACTAAGTGATCTCATCAGGTTTGTCCCTGCACAATGTATAGCTGAATTAGTGAGATGGAATGTTCATCTCTCCTCACCTCACCTGCTATTCACTTCAACTCACCTGCTATTCACTTCAACTCACCTGCTACTCACTTCAACTCACCTGCTACTCACTTCAACTCACCTGCTATTCACTTCAACTCGCCTGCTATTCACTTCAACTCGCCTGTTATTAACTTCAACTCACCTGCTATTCACTTCAACTCACCTGCTATTCACTTCAACTCACCTGTTATTTACTTCAACTCACCTGCTATTCACCTCACCTAGTATTCACTTCAACTCACCTGCTATTCACCTCAACTCACCTGCTATTTACTTCTACTCACCTGCAACTCACCTTTTAGTGAACAGACTCCATAGAATTTCAGAGACAATCAACGAAACATAAATACACAGCCCTCTCTGTAACTTTATTCAATTGCCTGGTAAAGATGGAATACATTTTGGTCAAGAAACAGGAATGAAACTCACGGTAGCATGCAGTATGTGAGTGTATCACAGATTCCACAGCAATAAAACACTCTCACACTGCACATTAATGTGAGTTTTATTGCTGTGGAGCTCTGTGATACACTCACACACTGCACATTACTATGAGTTTTATTGCTGTGGAGCTCTGTGATACACTCACACACTGCACATTACTGTGAGTTTTATTGCTGTGGAGCTCTGTGATACACTCCCACACTGCACATTACTGTGAGTTTTATTGCTGTGGAGCTCTGTGATACACTCCCACACTGCACATTACTGTGAGTTTTATTGCTGTGGAGCTCTGTGATACACTCCCACACTGCACATTACTGTGAGTTTTATTGCTGTGGAGCTCTGTGATACACTCACACACTGCACATTACTGTGAGTTTTATTGCTGTGGAGCTCTGTGATACACTCACACACTGCACATTACTTTGAGTTTTATTGCTGTGGAGCTCTGTGATACACTCACACACTGCACATTACTGTGAGTTTTATTGATCTGGAGTCTGTGAAAAAAAAAAACAGCATTTTTGGACTTCTGGGACGCAAGTACCATGAGTCATGATGGGGTTAATGGCTTTTGTATTTGAAATATGACTGGTTATGTTGGGGAGAAAGCAAGCACTAGGAGATTTGCTTCCTGGAACTTGTTCAAGGGGCTGTTGCCTGTCCAATGGGCCTCTGTAGAGAGTGGTGTATCTTAGTTTTGTGCTGCCCTAGGCAGACAAAATTCGGGCACACCCCTACCCACGCTGCACACGCACGACATGCCCCATAACCCACATCACCCCATTACAAAACCCCATCACCCCATTACATGCCCCATCACCCCCATTACATACCTCCATTGCCCCATCACATGCCCTATCACCCCCATAATATGCCTCCATTAACCCATCACCCCATTATATGCCTCCATTAACCCCATCACCCCCATTACATGCCTCCATTGCCCAATCACATGCCCTATCACCCCCATTACATGCCTCCATCACCCCCATTACATACCTCCATTGCCCCATCACATGCCCTATCACCCCCATTATATGCCTCCATTAATCCCATCACACCCATTATATGCCTCCATTAACCCTATCACCCCCATTACATGCCTGGATCACCCCCATTACAAGCCCCATCACCCCCATTACATACCTCCATTGCCCCCATCACATGCTCTGTCACCCCCATTATAAGCCTCCAATAACCCCATCACCCCCATTAAATGCCTCCATTACCCCCATTATATGCCCCCTCACCCCAGGACTTACCCTGATCCCTGGTGGCTAGTGGCAGTCAGCATGGTGTCCTACCATGCTGCCTGTTCAGCTCCCCGCAGTGAGTGTGGATAGGTCACGTGACCCAGCGCACGTCTGACTTAAGTCTTTTCTTAGGTTTTATTTTCAGTGTTGGGGGGTGCTGCCGCCCCGCAAAATAGCCGCCCTAGGCATCTGGCATCTGTAGTGTTCTTTCTAGCTGCCAGTCTGGCAGACAATCCGTTTGCTAGACCAATGGTGTGTCTATCGAACAGACCACATCCTAAAGAACACACATGATGACAAAACAGGAGAGTAAGGCAATATAAAAGGCAAGAAAGTCAGCAAAAATGTTTGCAATACTTCTGTAATGTTGTTGTTATTTTACCCACTAGATTCTCACAGATTTTGGGAGTCTGTCGCGCCAATCTGTCCTGCTTTTCGGGACACCAGAGAATGGTTACGGGGCATGCACAGATTTGTGTGCATGCGCCATGGCGCTGACAATCCACCACCCAAGCTCCGCCCCCAGCATCCCAATTCTCCATTGCGGGGTGTGCATTTGTATTTAGGGAGAGCCACAGAAAGTACAAAAGTTTTTATGATTTTGAGTTTAGTCCAGATAAACTCTATAGTTATAGTGACATATGATCCTATAAATCCTACTATAAAGCCTGCTCTAAATAATGTTTTTAGGGTGTGATGGTTTCTGATAGGGGGCTAGCCACTAAAAGATGAGTTGCAGGCGAGATGAACATTTCATTACAGTGTTGTGTTGTTGTCTATCTCCCCCCCCCAGCCTAATGTTTACCCTGGTTTAATGTACTGGAACAAACAACTTACCTGTTAGTACTGTAGAAGGTTCTGTGCTCCTTCTTAATCTACAGTGCTGACACCTTGTGTCTGTCTCACTCCCCCCTACCACATTGCCATACTTCCTAGTTGTTGAACATTCACTCCTGCTCTACTATCCTCCTCCCTAACCGTTTACATTACTTTCCTCCCTCCAATCTTACATGATTGACTCACAGACCGACCACTACGAGCGACTGATGGTCATTGTACCGTCTAAGTGAAGCAGCAGCTTCAAGAAAAGATTTCTCCCAAGTCCTTCTTATTTTGACACAGAATATGGGATATCTTTATTCAAGAATGACGCAAAACAAGGAGAAATGGTATTTCAAATATTTATAAAAAATACAGTTTGGGGTTTGTATCCTTTTTAAACATAGAAAATAACCCTGGTTTCATAGCAGAGTAATTAACAAGGCCTCTGCTGATCCGGCTGTTGTGTTTTTTTTCTTGGTAAAACGTAAATAATTGTTTTTTTTTCGCATTTTCCGTGGGAGGTTTAAGAGATCGAAAAACATAGCGAGCAGCATTAAAGACAGCTGTGCCACCCCTAGAGTCGGGAATCACTGGAACACAGCCACTCATATCGTAAGTCAACCCACCCTCACAGCCACTCGACATGCCTGAAAAGTGTCAATGTATCAACACAGCTCGCCGAGCAGACCCAAAAACAAACCTCGCAATCAAACAACAGTTGCATTAAAGCCATGTGGTGTTCTGCTCAAACAGACATTTATCGGCCAAGTCCAAAATTTCTTAAAGCATCATTAAATGTTTTCCCCAGACTCCCACTGCCTTTTGGGCCAATTGTATTCTGGTTCTGTGCCTTGGGCTCTGTAGACATAGATCTGTTTAAAGAATATCCTAATCAACGTTAACGCAGGAATAGGAAAAATTTGTCCGTGGCAACGACACCAGTGTCCGTGGCAAGGGTTGTGAATGTCCATAGAACATCATGAAATCGTCCACCACAGTCCACAGTACATGGCCACCACAAGCAATGACACTTACTCTCTGCATAAAAGCATACAGCTGTATGATCGGCCATTTTTTTTTTTTTTTCTAAAACTACGTATTGCCCAATACAACTTACATTTTTCATAATGAGGCATTTGTTGAGATGCTCATAATTCTAGAAACGAAACGGGGTAACTAACGTAACTTAACACTACTTGACTTTTGTAGAAGTAGTACTAGAGCGGAGTATCATGCTAGTTCTCAGTGATGGACGTTAGTGCGTTTTTTACATCTGTGTAACTAAGTACAAATAAAATGTTTACTGGCTCTAGTATGAGGATAAACAGGCATGTGCTTTTAATGATACATGCTAGCATAGTCTCCGACCTGCATCCCCTATGTTGATGGGTCTTTGTCTCTTGGAGAGAGTCCACCAGACGTGGGATGGGACAGTTCATTGCAGAGGTATTAACGAAGCCACTTCACCGCCCCCTCTTGCGCGATGGCCAGTTCATTCCAGTTAATTTTAGTATTGGGTTTGTGGGGTTTGGTATTAGGGATTGGGGGGTAGCATTAGTATTACAGTTAATTTTTAGTATTAGGATTTGAGGGGGTTAATTTTAGTATTAGGGTTCGGAGGGTTAGGTATTAGAGTTTGGGGGGTAGCATTAGTATTGGGGTTAATTTTCGTATTAGGGTTCGAGGGGGTTAATTTTAGTATTAGGGTTCGAGGCGGTTAATTTTAATATTAGGGTTTGGGGGGTCACTTTTGGGGGGGTTCATTTATTAGAACGGATGCTTCACCGCTGACAGTTCAGCGCTGAACTGACAGCGATTACATTGCCACGATGAAGTGGCCGCGTTCATCTTCAGCGCTGACAGTGCGGCGCTCAAACTCACGCGCTGAACTGTCAGCGGTGAAGCATCCGTGAAGAAGTGTCCTAGGCCCCACCAGACCTGACAGACCTTGATTAGCTGCAGTTGTCCAACTTCTGGGTCAGACATTTCCATACTGATTGCATTTTGTTATGTATGTAAGTTTTAAACATAGTCCACATTAGCATAGCTGATCACCACCATTTTCTGGACTATTCCACTTGTTTTAGTCTAATATTTCCCCTCCTCTGCCAGTCACATGAACTTCCGGAGGTACAAAGAATATGTGGTATGTGGATGAACAGAAACTGAAAACATCCACAGGTCCAGTTACTTTCTACTGTACACTCCCTTCGTACAGCACCTCTAGCTGTGTCACCTGCCCACCATAAAGGATTTAGTCAGCGGAGACCTCCTACCATCAGTCACCAGAGACTACTGTCCATCACTGTGCAGACAGGTAAGGGAATAACTGTGTCTGAAGGATTCCAAGTGCATGAAACGTGCGTCATCTGTCTGCTGCAAGTTCTAGGAAAGAACCATTGGGTTCTGGGTATGGAACCATTCTGGAGCAAAGTTCTAAAAACTATTAGCAGGAACATTCTGTTGGTTTCCATGGTGATTGCTCCACCTTTGGAACTTTTTACCCAGAATACCAGGTCGTGCAAAACCCCAATCTTTTTTTTTTTCCCCTAGAGAAAGTAACGAGCAGTTCTCTTATCTACAGTAGAAAATGTCAGGTGTCTTGTCATGGTCAGACAGGGTATAGTGCCAACAAATAATCAAAATGAAACATTGGCCCTTGTAAAAAAAAAAAAAATGTGATAAACTGAACAAACGTCTAATTTTGAATTTATTCCATATAAATAAGTATTTTTTTAGACGTTCAGTTTTTCACTATTTTTTACAAAGTATTTTAACAGCACTTTATATATATATATATATAATTTTTGATGTTTTAATTTTCTTATTTCTTTGCGCTCCTTTTACACTTTGCTTTTTTTTCTAACTAATTGGGGAAAAGAGGTACTTTCCCATGAGCTCTTTTTCCTTCGAGGCTCTGTTCTGATTTCCGGGACTGAGGTAGAGTTCGGAGGGACATTGAAATTCTGCAGTCTCGATACTCTGGTGGTTTGGACACCAGAGAATGCGTGGTACGCGTGTGCAGCATTGTGTGCATGCGCAGTAGCACTGTTTGTTTGAGTGACTCAAAATCTCTGCCCCGTGGCAACTTGATACACCAGGGGCAGGAGTTAAGAGTTATGCATTGTATAGAAACAAACCTATGTATCCTACCTAAAAGAAAATCCCTCCCCCTCCAAGATGTCCGCTGCTTCTGTCAAGATGGACAGTGACATTGCCAGTGCATTCTGGGATGGCGATGTCAGAGCTTGGATGCTGGTGTATCTGTGTAGCTTTTTAGAGGTTCTAGGATGAATCACAGCAGGAAAGCTAAATTTTAATGCCTTGAAAGAAAGATTTCTATACATGTGTTATCTAACTGGCTACTACAATCTATAGGCGTCTTTTTAAGCCCTGCAAAGTCATACAGTGGGAGCTATGTTTAAATAGTGGCTAGTCGTGATTCCTTTAGTCAGGTTTTTGCTGCTCTGCCTGGATGTATAATGGGCTTTATATATTAAAAAAGGGGCAAAGCTGCAACTTTTTATTCTCAATATGTGCAATGAGGGTGCTGGGACCAGTCCTGGCTGTGCAATCTGGGTGATGGTGCATGTAGTGTGAAGGCAATGTGGGTGGTGGTTGGGGTTAGTCCTGGGTGAGCAATGTAAGTGCTGTGACATGCCCTGGGTATGCAATTCTGGTGCTGGGGCATGTCCTATGGATGCAATCTGGGTGCTGGCTGGGGTAAGGCCTGGGTGTGCAATGTGGGTGATGGGCCATGTCCTGGGTGTGCAGTCTGGGTGCAGGGGCAGATCCAGAGTCTGATCTCGGGAGGGGCACATGTCAGCCTGTCTTTTCCTCTCTCCCATGTCCGTCTGTCTTTTCCACTCTCTCATGTCCTTCTCTCACGCTCCCCTACTTCCCATGTCTGTCGCACTCCTCTCACTCTCTATTTCCCTCTGTCTCTCTTCCTTCCATGTCCGTTTCTCTCATCTTCCTTCCTATGTCCGTCTTTGTATCCTCTTCTTTCCCATGTCCGTCTCTCTCTCTCCTCTCATTTCCCAGCTCTCTGTCTCTCCTCTCCCATCCCATGTCTGTCTGTCTCTCCTCTCCCATGTCTGTCTCTCCTCTGCCATCCCATGTCTGTCTGTCTCCCCCACAGTGCTGTATTTACCGCGAGGCATCCTAGGCGGATGCCTATGGCGGCAAATTTTGGGGGGCGGCAGCGCCCCCCAGCACTGGAGAAAAAAAATTTAAAAAAATAAAAAAAATCCGGCCCTTTAAAAAAAAAAAAAAAAAAAACCCACGCGCTTGCAGGCAGAGACGGAGGTGAGAGGGGATCGGAAGATCCCCCCTCACCATCGCTCTGCCTGCCAGGCTGCACGGGGAGCCGAACAGGCAGCACAGAGAAACCTCCGTGCTGCCTGTTCGGCTCCCCGTGCAGTGTGCCGACACGGAAGTGCCGACAGTCACGTGACGGGCGCGCTGACGTCATACGCGCGCCTGGTCACGTGACCTGTCGGCACAATCGCCGGGAAGCCGAACAGGCAGCATGGAGGGACCATGCTGCCTGCCTGCCAGGGAAAGGTAAGTGCTTATGGGAGACTGTGTGTGTGTGTGTGTGTGTGAGTGACTGAGTGTGATGGGAGTCAGAGTGTGTGTGATGGGAGACAGTGTGTGTGACTGAGTGTGATGGGAGTCAGAGTGTGTGTGATGGGAGACAGTGTGTGTGTGTGTGTGTGACTGAGTGTGATGGGAATCAGAGTGTGTGTGATGGGAGACAGTGTGTGACTGAGTGTGATGGGAGTCAGAGTGTGTGTGATGGGAGACTGTGTGTGACTGAGTGTGATGGGAGTCAGAGTGTGTGTGATGGGAGACAGTGTGTGTGTGTGTGTGTGTGTGTGTGATGGGAGACAGTGTGTGTGACTGAGTGTGATGGGAGTCAGAGTGTGTGTGATGGGAGACAGTGTGTGTGTGTGTGTGTGTGTGTGTGTGTGACTGAGTGTGATGGGAATCAGAGTGTGTGTGATGGGAGACAGTGTGTGACTGAGTGTGATGGGAGTCAGAGTGTGTGTGATGGGAGACTGTGTGTGACTGAGTGTGATGGGAATCAGAGTGTGTGTGATGGGAGACTGTGTGTGACTGAGTGTGATGGGAGTCAGAGTGTGTGTGATGGGAGACTGTGTGTGACTGAGTGTGATGGGAGTCAGAGTGAGTGTGATGGGAGTCAGAGTGTGTGTGATGGGAGACAGTGTGTGTGACTGAGTGTGATGGGAGTCAGAGTGTGTGTGATAGGAGACAGTGTGTGTGACTGAGTGTGATGGGAGTCAGAGTGTGTGTGATGGGAGTAGGAGTGTGTGACTGAGTGTGATGGGAGTAGGAGTGTGTGACTGAGTGTGATGGGAGTGTGAGCTTGATGTGAGTCTGAATGATGGGGCATGTCTTATGTGTGTAACATGGGTGTGCAGCTTGGGTAGGGGGGTGCCCAGATTTTGTCTGCCTAGGGCAGCACAAAATCAAGATACACCACTGCTCCCCCATCATTGTTCTCTCCTCTCTCCCCTTCCATCAGTGTTCTCTCCCCCCCATCAGTTTTCTCTCCTCTCTCCCCCATGTTCTCTCCTCTCTCTCCCCCCAGTGGTGTATCTTGGTTTTTCGCTGCCCTAGGCAGACAAAATTTGGGCACCCCCCACCCACGATGCACACCCACGACATGACCCATAACCCACGTTGCACACCAAGGACATGCCCCATCACCCCATTTACATGCCTCCATCACCTTATTACATACACATTGCCAATATTATTTGCCATTAATATGCCCCAGCCAATTTGTCCAATAATATGCCAGTATTATTCGCCATTTAATAAGTCACAGCCAAATTGCCCAATAATATGCCAGTATTTGCCATTTAATCTGACCCTGCTAATTTTCCCAATAATATTCCAGTGTTATTTGCCATTTTAAATGCCCCAGCCAATTTGCCCAATAATATGCCAGTATTATTTGCCATTAATATGCCCCTGCCAATTTGCCCAATAATATGCCAGTATTATTTGCCATTAATAAGCTACAGCCAATTTGCACAATAATATGCCACTATTATTTGCCATTTAATATCCCCCTGCTAATTTGCCCAATAATATGCCAGTGTTATTTGCCATTTAATATGCCCAGCCAATTTGCCCAATAATATGCCTGTGTTATTTGCCATTTAATATGCCCCAGCCAATTTTCCCAATAATATGCCAGTGTTAGTTGCCATTAATAAGCCCCAGCCAATTTGCCCAATAAAATGGCAGTGTTATTTGCCATTTAATATGCCCCTGCTAATTTGCCCAATAATATGCCACTATTATTTGCCATTTAATATTCCCCTGCTAATTTGCCCAATAGTATGTCGGTGTTATTTGCCATTTAATATGCCCCAGCCAATTTGCCCAATAATATGCCAGTATTTGCCATTTAATCTGACCCTGCTAATTTTCCCAATAATATGCCAGTGTTATTTGCCATTTTAAATGCCCCAGCCAATTTGCCCAATAATATGCCAGTATTATTTGCCATTATTATGCCCCTGCCAATTTGCCCAATAATATGCCAGTATTATTTGCCATTATTATGCCCCTGCCAATTTGCCCAATAATATGCCAGTATTATTTGCCATTATTATGCCCCTGCCAATTTGCCCAATAATATGCCAGTATTATTTGCCATTAATAAGCTACAGCCAATTTGCCCACTAGTATGCCACTATTATTTGCCAATTTTCCCAATACATCCCCCCATCTCCCCAGCACTTACCTTTTTCCCTGGTGGCCAGTGGCAGGCAGCATGGTGTCCTCCATGCTGCCTGTTCGGCTTCCCGGCGGTTGTGCCGACAGGTCACGTGACCCGGCGCGCATATGACGTCAGCGCACCGGTCACGTGACCTATCGGCACTTCCCTGTCACACTGCACGGGAAGCCGAACAGGCAGGTTCTCTGTGCTGCCTGCTCGTCTCCCCGTGCAGCCTGGCAGGCAGAGCGATGGTGAGGGGCGATCTTCTGAGCAGCGTTTTTTTGTCCCCCCTCTTCTCGGGGGGGGGGGGTGGGGGCGCATGGGGAATAGTTCCACGATTTCAGTCCCTGTGGTCGGTCTATTTTCCTGTTGTATTAGCGGTCAAATGCACGAACGGAACTGTTCGTGAATCCCCTCATTGGATGTAGATTGTTCGTATGAAGGAAACCACACGAATAGTCTCTGTTCTCAGTTCTTATGCAGCAAATATATAGCTTAACAAGGAGTTTTGTTACATGCATGTAGAAGGTGTAGCCAATAACATTATCTGGGTTGTAAGTGGATCCAGTTAAAAACAAAAACAAAAAGGCCAAATTATTATTATTATTATTTTTTTTTTATCTTTATACACATTTTCCCTCTATCTTTACACATGCATATCTTGATTTTTTGTTATTTCACTATTTTTTCACAATATTCAATTTTTATTTTTTTTTATTAAACATTTTTTTTTTATATTCATTTTTATTTTATTTTATTCACATTATTTGTATTACCTATCATCATTTCCTCACAACATTCTTAGTCTTTATACTTTCTTAAACACTCTCAACATATTTTCAATACATTCTTCACCCTTTTTTACATTCAAAACACCCCTTACACACCTTGTTTTTCACATAGTCACCATGTGCTATAATTACAACTAATCACTTTGACCTTTGTTGCAATTGGTGAACATTTTGTATTTAAATGTAGTTTGTCCATTTGGTGTGAAGCCTATGAATAAGCGTGTTATCACGCGAAACGCGTCAGGCGGATCGCTCTCACCGGGTCCTCTGTTTTAAGTGTCTACGTGTATGTTATATTTAATACATTTTTCTATTTTTCCCCATATCTACTTGGAGTGCATGCGTTTTTTTTCTTTGTTTTCTGCTTACATTTTTATCAGTAGCTCAATTTTTCTTCATAACCTCTTCTGTCCAAGGATAGGCAAATTAACTGTTCAAGAACACTGGTGTCTGTGGCAACATTTGTGAAGGTTTTGGGATATCTTATCTTTTGAACGAGATAAGACCAAGTAGTCTGAGTCTGACCATGACCAATTAGAAAGGCCTGAATGCACCTCTAATCTACTTTCCAGCTGCATTCCGTTAATTCTTGTGATAAAAAAGTTGATTTCTAAAAATGTTGATGCTAAATACCCCACAAAATAAAATTAAAAAAAACTACTCCACCATGCACAGTAGGAGTCTAAAAAAATGAATATTTTCTCATTTACATATACTTTAAATTTTGAAGAACCACTTACTTTTGCTTAGCTGTGTTTTTAAAAAAAACTTTTTGTATTTTAATTGATTTTTAGTGCAGCGTCTTTGTTATGGGATTAAAGCTCCCTTTAAAAAGTGGCGGGAGAGAAAAATAATGGAAGCAAGTATCTGCACACCACACTGAATTTTTCTCTCAGAAGAGCCTGATAAAAAAAAATTCTCGAAAGATTGGGTTCTAATGAAAGGAAGATCAGTACATTTTAAGTTCAGAAAGAATTTCTCCACCACGGAAGGGAGTGGCGAAAATTCTGAACATTGTGAACATTAAGCATAACCTTTCCTTCAACTCGCTTTCATCTACTGCAATTTCTACAGACACTTAACTTGGGAAATCTCTTGCCTGAGAAATTGCTTCTGACAGCAAAGAGACTGGTACATGCTAAAGGAGAGATACAGGGGGGAGGGAAGCCAAAAGTTCACAGCTATGGAAAAAAAAAACCTGACAGCACGGAAACTTAAAAAAGTTCTCAACCCCCCCCCAAAAAAAAGAGCTGGAACCTGTACCACATTATCAAGCTGATGGATCAAGTTGGAACTAGACATGAGTGTCTTTTGTCATCTTATTTATTTGTAATATATGTATGACCAGCAGTGGACATGATGGGGTTTGTGTATAAAAAGCAATTTTCTAAAAGTGAAGCAATCATTACTAAAAAAAAAGTACGGATACTGACTTATTCTGGAATAAATACCATGTTAAAAATTACCAAATACAATAAATAGAAACTAAGATTTATGTGAAGTCCAATAACTATTGGAAGCCTTCATTGTACATATGATAGGACCGTCCAGATCAAGTTAATTGGATGCCTTTCTTGTCCAACTAATAGGACCATCCAGGCCAAGTGCCTTTTATGCAAAGACCCTCCTGTAAAATTATAAAAAAAACACTACAACTTCTCTAACTTGAAGTCATTTCTGTGCGGGATGTTTTCAGGGACCCACAGGGTCTGTAGAGACCCCGATCGAGTTTCTACATATATGTTCCAGGCCGGGAACACAAAGACGCTGGTTTGGTGCTTTCGTCGTTAAGGACAAAGCACCATCTGGCGCAAATGGGTTAGTGTTAATTGCAGTCACTATTTGTATGTATACCTATGCTTTTATATGAAAATTCTTATCTATCGGATTAAAAATAAAACAAAGAATGAGCTTCAAAGGAACCCAGTTATCGAAACATTGTTCAAACTATGAATGTACAGAATAAAGAATGATCTATAGATGGTCTTTGTAGAGTTATGTGTCTGTGGTGTCTACTGTTTATGACATTACCTGTGGCTCTATATGCTTTTTAATGGGAAATGTCCATTTCCATCATTCATAGTTGACAGAATCTCTTTAAGTTCCTATATACAGGTTAGAAGAACAGATTTTTTTTTTATATTATATTGTAAAGATTGATGTTCTAAGACTGCATTTAAGGGTCATAACACTCTTTTTATTTTACCAACCTACTTAACCAGTGTACTGTAGGATTTTTTTTTTTTTTTTTTATTCATTTTGTCCAGTGAACTTGACTGAATTATAAAACAGCGAGTAACGCTGAGCGTAATTATGTTTAAAAGGAATATTTCATTGGGTCTACCGGGGAGAATAAAATTCGATTCGGAAATATATACTCAGCGTCTCAGTGTGGATTCGTTGGAATTGGCGGGATGCAAACAGCCTTAAAAACAAGCTAATTGGAAAAGTCGCACACTGGAGGCATTGGATAATGTAAGGATAATATGCAAATTAACCAACTTGAATACCCAGCACCATTTTCATCTTTATCCTTGTAGAGCTAGAAAACTGTGCAAATTGGTTCAACTTTATCCTCAACTACATGTATTTCTCAAGCAAAAATGCACAAATATGAGTTTTAATTCTTAATGTTAATGTTTAACCCATCTAAGACATACTTTACGGCAATAAATGGCCTGTTTATTTTTATGATTCCTCTAAATTCAGTGATATCAGTGAGAGAGAGTACATAGGCTGCAGCAGTTTTCATTCTTCACTCAAATGAAAGTGCTATTATTTGCCATTACTGTGGAATCAGCCTCTCTCTGTTGAGCCCAGCTAGTTAAAGTGCATGGAAAGCAGGAGGTGTGGTTTATGTGCTGGAAGAGGCAGGCTGGAGAGTTTCTATAGCAATAGCTATAACTCCTTTACACGTTATATGGCATTTAGAGGAAGAGAGGAGAAAAAAAATACTACTTATCTGGAGAGTGTTTTTTTTACATTATACGGCACATATCTAAAAATGTTTTTTCCAGACACATTAAAATAAAACTGTGGGATTGAACTTTATGTAAGGTGAATATAAATGATATATTCACAGGACTTGCCCCAGCACACGGATTGCTCCCAGAACTTACCCCAGCACCAAGCATAACCCTACTTAACACTTTGAGTATTAGAAAGGGACTAATTCCCCCTACCTAAAAAAAAATGTGTGTGTGTATATATATATATTTATAAATCTGAAAGACTATTGCTTCCTGTTTTATATCATTTTTGATATCCCATAGTGTTTGTCAAAAAAAAAAGAAAGACTTGAGAGAAATCATTTTGAGAAGTTGCTGGGAATGCACATGAAAATGTGACCAGTTAGGAAAGGTAACAGTGGAGCAGGAGAGAATGTGAATGATCATTTAAACAACTAGTAAGAATGATTCTGTAATATGAGGGAGCAGTCAGACAGTGGGACAGACACAAGATGTGTGTACTGTAGTAGAGAAGGAGCACAGAACATGGTGTAGATTTATAGGTAAGATGTTTGTTGCAACAGGATAAAAGTTAAGCATTAGGCTGCTACAAGGGATTCCTATATATTTGAAACTTGTTTTCTGGCCATTTGTGACATCCTTTCTGTATCAAAATTTTCAAAATAGTTGATCTTTTCATCTCCCAAGCCTAGTGCCTCTGCCGACAAGCTTTTTTAAAAAATTTTTAAGGGACCCCTAGCAAGACCGCCGGGGCCCGTGACAGGTGTATCGCCTGTCACAACAACCCCCCGATGGCAGCTCTGGTCTCACCCTATTGACCAGCTTCCATTAGATCCTACCTGTTTATTTTAACCCTTTCAGTGCCTTAGAACTATTCCACTATTAGAAAGAAATACAGTGTGGAGTGTTGGTAGTGACTGATTAATGTGAGAGACGGTGTAGTGTGTGCGGCCCTGTCTGAGGGGGTGTGAGGACACAGTGGAGTGAGCATGTATTTAGTGCACACGCTAGGCAGGGAGAGTTTTCTTTTTCATACTTTACGGGTTCGGGAAGGTGGGGGGGGGGGCTGCAGGTGGTAGAGTTTCATGCCGACACCCTTAACTGTATCTTCCACCATACTCAATCCGTGTATGGCTGAGCATGATGGAAGTTACAATCTGCAGCAGTACCAGAGGCTTCCTGTCATTGCCATAGTGTGTGGACTGCAACTCCCATTCAGCTGAGTCAAACACTCTTTATTCCAGCTCACGACAGCTCAAACACATTAAATCCAAGAGGAGTCATCTGCTATAATAAAGAGTTGGGATTTGTTTAGTTCTAATGGAGGGAATTGGGAAAGTTCCCCCTATACAATCAGTAGTGTATCTTCCACAAGGCAAGCAAGGCACTAGCCTAGGGCGGCACTTTACCAGAGGTGCAGCACTTTGCCGGAGGGTGTTAAAGCACACTTCTGGTGCTTCAAACATTTTCTATCCCTTCCCCACCGTTCAGCAAGTTTTAGCTCCTTCCAATTAATCGGGGTGATGGGGGCATGTAATGGACGTGGTGGGGGTATGTAATGTGGGTGATGGTGACATGTAATGTGGGTGATGGGGCATGTCGTGGGTGTGCAACGTGGGTGGGGGGTGCCCAAATTTTGTCTGCCTAGGGCATCACAAAACCAAGATACACCACTGTATACACTGCTGAATGATATGGGTGGGAGAATGGGTGTTGAAACCTTGTTCTTAGGGGGTTAATAACTTTGAACACCAGCAGCAGATAAGTTGAGCTCATACTTTCTAACATGGGACATTAGTATTTCCTCCTGTCTTTATTTTCACATAAAAGAACTGCGTTAATCTGTGAATCATTACAGATCAGAGGTTAATGATTTGCAGACGTTGTCCAACTTCGATTCCCCACCAAAGTTAATGATTTGTAAACACCCCTCGTTTACATCCACGACTTGCCAGGAACGGCATGTGTCCTTAAAGGGTTAAAACAAGGTGATTTGCATGAAATATTTCCCCAAATCGAAATGTTTTTTCTTCTCTTTTATTTGCAGTGCCTTTAAATCCTGTCGAGTCTCTTCACCATCACGACCATGGCAAAGCTAGAGACAAGGTCCATCCTCGGTGACCCAACTTTCCAGAGCCAGGAGTCATTCCACTCTTTTGCTAACAGGTCTCCTGATTCTCCTTCCCAGTGCACTATGGGAAGTGTCGGCAGTGGGGTAGCCAATGACCAAGAGTTTGCCATGAAGAGCGTAGGGACCAGGACTCAAAACAGCCTGAAGCAAAATGACAGCTCCAGGAACAGCTACTCGAACCGCTACTCCGGGGAGGAGAAGGCCTACAAGTCGGAAAAAAACTCAAGCGCCATTTACATCAGTGGGGAGCAGCGCAAGAGCGAGAGGATGAAAGCTGACATGTGTGGGAATGTGAGTGCAAACAATGAAAAAAACGTGCCCCCAACCGCTCAGTACAGAGACCCCAACCCCTCAAAGATATTGCCAGTCTCTGGAAAGCTGGAGCAGGTAAATCTGACAATCAGAATGCAACAGCTAGATGGGAGTCTGCAGTCTATGTACACATTCTGAAATAAGGGTTCCCACACTAATTGGGACCAGGAGGAGGCAGGGCTGATAAGAAAAGCTAAATTAGTGGTGGGAAGCATGCAGCCCTACAGCTGTTGTTGAACTACAACTCTCAGGGTCGTTAGCTGACCATTGTGGAACTTGTCTTCATCCTCAGCCATGGGCATGTATTCTATGGTCAGTAAGTACCAAGGCACAACATTATGCAGTTGCCCTGTAAATTGCCTTGCAGATGATGCTAAACCCACAGCTCAAGCAATGCAATATCCAAGTTCCTTTTTCCAGAGTGCTTTCCTGCTGAGCAAATAGTACTGAGCATAAAGTTACCGATATAGTGATTGCTTTTTTCCATTTACCCTGTCAACGGGGAAAGTTATAATAAAAATAGACAGTAAAGGGGCACTCCGGGCAGCAAACTAACTTTTGGTTGTACAGGGTTTTTTTTTTTTTGTATATAAATGCATGCAGGTAACCCTTAGGAATCTCTTGCAAAGTTTCCTTCCCTCCCTCTGTTTTTGCTTACTTGCAAGAGTATCAGTGGAGATGTGCTGGGTCATTCAGTTTTGTTTTTGTACATGTGCAGTGAGCATCCTCAAGCATCTGAATGGCAAACCACTGATTGGCTCCCAGGAGATGCTTGAGCTATTGATGTCATGCTGGACTGGTCCATTTCACAGGAGAATGCCTGCAAAGGAATGCTTTAAAGTTGCAAAAGCTGAAGAACAGAACTGGAACAAATATATGACTATTTATTTTTAAAGCATCTGCTTTATTATGCATTTATTTGTCTATGTTTTTTTACAGACTGGAGTGACCTTTTATTAGCTGAGTTGGAGCAATTCGCCACCTTGTCGCTCCAACTCCTCTATTAATGACTGATTATTGAGGAAACAGGCCAAATTGCATGCACATTTCTCTCTAATGAAGTAGTATGCAGATGGCGCTAGAATCAACGTCCAATTAGACAATGGGGGTCATGTATAAACTTTACACACACACAGATTGCGCCAAATACTGGCGCAATCGGTATGTGTGCCAATATATAAAGCAGACTCCTGTCAAATTTCGGGAGTCTGCACTGCCTCCACCGAACACATAGATTTTGGTTGTGTCGGCGCTTATGGCGCCTGAAGGAGACCTCCACCAGACGCTGCTTGCAAATTGTCGGGAGTTCTAAAATAAAGTGCAATCGCCTTTATCCATTAAAAACTACCGTCACTTTCTTTTGCAGACGTTTTTATACATAACCCCCATTGTGTTGTATGTGCTAGCTAGTTTATGTGTTGAATTGAGCAAAACAATATTTATTGAGTTTCATATAAATGAAGAACATGAGATTGCAGACAGAAAAAAAAAAAGGCTTTTCTTGCATTAAAGCTCACCAACGAAGAGGGGCTCATGGCAGAATTAGGCTAAATCTTAGGCAGGATCTTAGGAAGTTTTCTGTGGCCCAGTAGACTTTGAAGGCAAGAGACTTTTTTAAACTTCAAAACTACGTAGAATTTCAAGACGTAACTGGAAGGTACATCTATGCACAAACTACTGCCCAGAGAATAAATATATATTAAATTATATTTCAATAGTATATATATATATATATATATATATATATATATATATATATATATATCAAACCATTCTTTACCTGCTTCTACCCATTTCCTTAAATCCGATGATTGGCACAAAAGGTTAAAAAAATCACCAATCTTTTTCCTGTTTTAATAAAAATAAAAAGATCCCAGCGTATTTAAATAGTGCCTATTAACTGGGATGTGTTCCAGTTACGTAATTTGCCATCAGGAGTCTATGTTCTAACCTGTTCCGATCAACTTGTGTTAGTAATTTTATATTGCTATAAATAAGTACATGCTGCTTATCCTGCTGTTCCATTTTCAAAGTATTTGTCTTTTCTTCCTCTCACAGAGCAACGAGCCTTTGGTAAGACCTTCTGCCTTTAAGCCCGTGGTTCCAAAAAACTTTCATTCCATGCAGAACTTGTGCCCACCCCTCAATAACGGAGCCACCGACAACCGGAAAAGCTCCAACCACGGGAGCAGCCCAGCGGCCATGAAAAGTGGGCATGAGAAGAGTAGCCACAACCGGTCGTCCAATCAGGTTGGAGGTCTGTCAGATTCCGGTCGGAATTCCCTAACAAGCTTACCAACATATGGGACTGGCTACAGCCAGCACATTGGCCCAATGAGCGCCTCGACAAGCCATATAAATCGCATTGGGACTACCTACGTGGAGAAGAATATAGTAGGGTATAATGGTATATCTACCTCAGATAGTGGACGATCTTCCAGCAAAAGCGCCACTTCTTTCAGCAGACTAAATCATCTCAACGAAACATTGCCTTTTCACTCCCCTTCCAGTGATGACATAATTCAAGACCTGGAAGATCGCCTGTGGGAGAAGGAACAGGAGGTCATCCAGATGAAGAGGAACTTGGACAAAAGCGAGGCAGCCATTTTCCAAGTCTTCGAAGAGAAACAGAAGATCTGGGAGCGTGAAATGGAGGACTTGAGACAGAATTATGCCACCAAGCTCCAGCAGGTGTCGAAGAAGGCACAAAGGGCCCAGCAGGCCTTGCAGTTGCAAGTCTATAAGCTTCAACAAGAGAAGAAGAAGTTTCAAGACGACGTTGGACAACTTTTTCAACAAAGGGAGGACATGGAGAAGAAGTGCATGGCTTTCAAAAAAGAACAGGCTGAGTTTCTTCCTAAGATCGAGGAAACAAAATGGGAGGTGAGGAACACCAGAAATGGTTCTCTTATGTTCCAAAGTCAATTCTTATTCCTGCCCATGAACGTGCAGGTTGAGTATCCCTTATGCAAAATCCTTGGCACCAGAAGTATTTTGGATAACGGATAATTTTCACCAGTAATATATATTAAAGTCTCTCAGTGCTCCTGAAATATAGTAGTATTAATGCAAATACTGTAAAAAGCAAATTACTCAATTACTGTGATGTAGCTGTGATGTAGCTATGACGTGAGGATATGTTGGGAACCTGCCTTCAGCTAGGGTGACCACTTTTCATTCGTGACATTTAGGGACAATATCATTTTATTTCTGGAATTCAGGGACATCATTTATATCATATAAATTATTAGGAAGCCTTGGGTACTATGTAGATTTCAGATTGTATAATGTAATTTCCAGACAGAAACAGTTTCAGAGAAATAACCTGTCTTTTAGTGGACGGGAGCAGTTTCAGAGAATTAACCCTTTTCTTAGCAGATAGGCAGTTCCAGAAAATGAACCCCTCTATTAGCATACAGGCAGTTCAGAGCATTAACCATTCTATTATCAGATAGGCAGTTTCATAGAATTAACCCCTCTATTAGAAGACAAGCAGTTTCAAAGAATGAGCCCCTCTATTAGCAGACAGGCAGTTTCCAACAATGAACTCCTCTATTAGCAGACGGGCAGTTTCAAAGAATGAGCCCCTCTATTAGCAGACAGGCAGTTTCAAAGAATGAACTCCTCTATTAGCAGACAGGAAGTTCATTGCATTAACCCTTCTATTATCAGATAGGCAGTTTTAGAGAATTAACCCCTCTATTAACAGACAAGCAGTTTCAAAGAATGAACCTCTTGTGGCGAAACCGGCCTCGCCACGTGTCCTTGGAGGGGGCTGCTTGCCCGCCTCTTGCCTTTGGACTATGGACCAGACTTTATGTGAATGTGTTATACCCCAGATAGGAATCCCATGGAGCCCATTCGTATGAAACTGACTGTAAAGACTTTGGCTCCATGGCGATTAAACTGTATTTGTGTGGTCCGAGCGCCATTCACTTAATAATGTGCGCTCAGACCTGAGCTATCTGGGGATATGTGAAATGTCTGTGTGTTATGTGTAAAATGTGACTTTATGTATTTTAAAGTGTGTCCTCAATTACCCGTTGCAACATTGTTGCGAACGGGTAATTGAACAGTAAGTAGCCGTCCTTTGTTCTCGGGGGTGGCCGCTGTCACGAAGTGAATTCTGACAGTCTGACTGACTGGGGTTCTTGGAGGGGCCTGAGGGCCAAACACCTCCCTATAGATTATGGACCCTGTCTGTAATGTGTTTAAGCCTTCCATTGTTTAGTTATGTCAGCCACCCAGTCTGACTACCTTGCTTCTGGCTCCAGATTAAAGTGGCTAGATACTGCTTTACTGGTGATGTGTTTAAGTTTTCTATTGTTTAATCAAGTGTTATCTGATTGCAGTTTGGTGTATATAAGTCTGTGTTGTTTGTCAAATAAAGTAGTTCAATCTTGCTGTAAAAGTTCCTGCTTAACCCTCAAAGTGAAGTGTCGTCTCATTATTGGGGGAAGGATTTATTGTATGCTGTTCCAGTTTGACTGCTAGGAGAGTAAACCTATTCGTATGGTTCCTATTCAACTGTCTACAGCATTCATATGCTTGGGAGGATTCATATGCTTCTCCGGTTTGGTGGTTGTGGTGTCTGCTGCAGTGCTTGGAGTCCTCAGGAAGCGCTAGGAGCATCCTTTAACGGAGGTACCCAGTCGGGGTGCCAGGCGATCCGTTACATTGGTGGCAAGCGGTGGGATGGCGTCCTAGTGCGAGGTAAAGCAGCTCAGAGACACAGTCGTTTGGATTTACAAATTGAAGGCGACGCTAGTGTTTATACAGCGTCCCTGTCTACATAAAGATTTGGGAAAATGGGGTTCGTGGATCCTTGGGCACCTCGCACACCTGAGGAAGAGGGTGAATTGGACGTGAGAGATATTGCCCGGCAAGAACTATGGTACAATGCCCTGGAGGAAGTCCAGTATCGACGGCAGCAGCGCCTTCCTGGTGTCGCATACCGGTTGGAGGAACAAATGGCCTGGCGGATGCCGCTTCTGGGAGACCAACCCGGAGGGCAGCAGGTCAGACAACTTGAGTACCTCGTGGAAAGGGAACTGAGCCTTGACGCCTCATACCGGGCACTGTGGTGGTGCACTGTCCAGCCAGAGACATGGAGGGCAGAGGGCATCCAGCCGGAGGGGGAGAACTACACTAGCCCTGGCCTATTGTGGAAGGCGTTAGCAGAAGACGTCGACTTTGGCAGTCCAGCAGAGTCACGGTACTGGGCTATTTTTTATTACCGGGGTGAGATGGTACAGGGCCCGAGATCTATGGGACTGGGACAAGACCTCCACCGTTTGGCTGCCATGGAACGACAGCTAGAGATGGACTATGTGGAACTACTAAACTCATGTCAGCCACAGGGCATAGACACAGAACAGGAAAACTGGCTGGGAGACCCAGACCTGCCAACCTACAGCTGGGAAAACGCAGCCGAGGTACCCCCTGCTTCACTACCAGCGGCAGAAGTAGGGGACATCATAGACTGGTCTTGGGAAGACACACAGATGGCAGGTGGAGATGGGATGGCGGTCTCTCTACCGGCCCTACAGGGATGCTGGGCGGTCGGCCCAGATCTCCAGCGGCAGTGTGTACCCCAGGGAGATGAAGGGGCCGTCCTTCCTCCCCAGCGGCAGTGTGTACCCCAGGAAGCAGAGACCATCTGTCTCGCACCCCAGCCGCAGGACAAAATATTGAAAGGGGAGACAGTTGGTCCCCCTCTCCACCAGCAAAGAGAGTGTCAGGGAGAGGAGCAGGTTACCCCCTCTCCCCAGCGGCAGTCTACAGTTCAGAGAGAGGAGCTTGTTACACCCTCTCTCCAGCGGCAGCCTAACCCACCAAGGGGAGATGTTAAGCCCCACAACTATGCAGATGGGACCGTAGTCTCTGCACTTGCAGCCCCAGGGGCAGGGACGGTCGGTCCTGTCCCCCAGCCACAGAGCAGTGTATCCAGAGGGGAGACAGTCGGTCTCCCCCTCCCCCAACCAGGCTCCAACCAGGCTACTTCAGTGGTAGCGCTGGCACCCGGGCAGAGTACCGCTGGTCTCTGCCCACTCAGCAACCCACCAAGGCAGTCTACCAGCCCCCCGCACAGCTGTGGTGAGGCACCTGGACATGGACAAGTTGCTATTTCATCCAGGTGTAGTAACCAGTTATTGTGGGTGGGTTGTATTGCTGTTTGTGCTTCGTGGGTGGGTTGCTGGACTAACCAGGGCACTGACCGGCAGGAGGTCAGATACCCTGTTAGTTTGGATGGTAAAGGGGAGAAATGTGGCGAAACCGGCCTCGCCACGTGTCCTTGGAGGGGGCTGCTTGCCCGCCTCTTGCCTTTGGACTATGGACCAGACTTTATGTGAATGTGTTATACCCCAGATAGGAATCCCATGGAGCCCATTCGTATGAAACTGACTGTAAAGACTTTGGCTCCATGGCGATTAAACTGTATTTGTGTGGTCAGAGCGCCATTCACTTAATAATGTGCGCTCAGACCTGAGCTATCTGGGGATATGTGAAATGTCTGTGTGTTATGTGTAAAATGTGACTTTATGTATTTTAAAGTGTGTCCTCAATTACCCGTTGCAACATTGTTGCGAACGGGTAATTGAACAGTAAGTAGCCGTCCTTTGTTCTCGGGGGTGGCCGCTGTCACGAAGTGAATTCTGACAGTCTGACTGACTGGGGTTCTTGGAGGGGCCTGAGGGCCAAACACCTCCCTATAGATTATGGACCCTGTCTGTAATGTGTTTAAGCCTTCCATTGTTTAGTTATGTCAGCCACCCAGTCTGACTACCTTGCTTCTGGCTCCAGATTAAAGTGGCTAGATACTGCTTTACTGGTGATGTGTTTAAGTTTTCTATTGTTTAATCAAGTGTTATCTGATTGCAGTTTGGTGTATATAAGTCTGTGTTGTTTGTCAAATAAAGTAGTTCAATCTTGCTGTAAAAGTTCCTGCTTAACCCTCAAAGTGAAGTGTCGTCTCATTATTGGGGGAAGGATTTATTGTATGCTGTTCCAGTTTGACTGCTAGGAGAGTAAACCTATTCGTATGGTTCCTATTCAACTGTCTACAGCATTCATATGCTTGGGAGGATTCATATGCTTCTCCGGTTTGGTGGTTGTGGTGTCTGCTGCAGTGCTTGGAGTCCTCAGGAAGCGCTAGGAGCATCCTTTAACGGAGGTACCCAGTCGGGGTGCCAGGCGATCCGTTACACCTCTCAATTAGCAGACAGGCAGTTTTAGATATCTGAACCTTTTTTTAGCAGATAGGCTAAACTCATAAGCCATATACAGTGTAACATACAGGTAGTGGATCCCTTATCCAGAAATCCATTATCCTAAATGATCCGTTATCCAAAAAATGTTTTCGGATTTTGACTCAAGTTGCAAACTGCACACACACACCTGTTAGAATGCAAGCACACACAACAGTGTATTCAGTGTCCCTTCCCCTTAAGCTGTAATATAGCCTTTCCATGAATGCTCAGATTCCCCCAGGTGCACAAAGGGTAGTACAATGGTATGTGCGCAGGCCTGACCCCCCTCAAAGGCAGGTTCCCAACGATCACAGCTACATCACAGTAACAGTGATTTTTTTTCTGCTCTATACAGTATTTGTATTGATATTACAGTATATCTTATTGGTGTGAATATGATCCATTATCTGAAAGACTTCTGGCCATTTTAGATATGGGATACTCAACCTGTAATACAATTAGGAGCAGTACTGGGCTCCATTAAATACCTAAGTAACTGTGCCTCCGCCGGGGTGACATGAAAAATACTTGTATTACAGAAATAACGGAAAAAGCAAAATTTAGATTACCAAAAACAGTATGATATATTTAGCAAAAAAACTTCATTCAAGTAACTTCATAGAGAATGGTTTCTTCAAAATACCACTTTGCAAAACGCCTGTACTCTAGATTTAATTAAGCATGGTCTCAAAAGAATGAATTTTGAGCTTCAGATACTATACCCTGGGCCCCAGGCCTTTCATCTCTCCATCTCTTTTTAAACTGCAATTCCCTTAGTAATTTCTCCTTTTTATATTTTACCTATTGCATTGTATCAGAAACATTCTCAGAATGTTGGTATCTTTTCTTTTAGCCCCTGATGTTGTCTCACTTCTCACCAGGTATGTCAGAAAGCTGGGGAGATCTCCCTGCTGAAGCAGCAGCTGAAAGACTCCCAGGCAGATGTGTCTCAGAAACTAAATGAGATCGTTGGCTTAAGAACACAACTCAAGGAAGCCAAGTCCTTCCTGAGGGAAAAGGAGGAACAGATCGCAACCATGAAAGACTCTTATAGCTCCAAAAGCGTTAGCCTTGAGATCTGCGAAAACGAGATGCAGCGGAAGCAGAGCGAAGCCCAGCAAATGGAAGAAAAAGTGAGCCAATGCGAAGAGGAGATAGCGGGTTTGAAGGAAGCCCTCTCGAACTTTGGCCAGAACCCGTATACCATAGAGCTCAACGAGAAGCTGAGGGACACTCTGTCGTGCGAGAGCGATGAGGCCAAGATGAAACGTCAAAGCGAGGACAGTGTGAGCACCATGAAAAAGGATCTAGAAAGGCTCCAGGTGGAGCTGAGTCTAGAGAAAGAGCAACGGGACCAGCAGGTGGTGGAATTCGAGGAGGAGAGGCGGACCTGGCAGGAGGAGAAAGAGAAAGTGATCTCGTACCAGAAGCAGCTGCAACTCAACTACGTGGAGATGTATCAGAAGAACCAACAGCTGGAGCAGAAGATCAACGAAATGACCACTAAAGTCACCACGCCACCAGCTGAAGATAAAAAGCCGTGGACTCCGTCAAGGCTGGAGAGAATAGAGTCCACAGAGATATAAAAGAAAACTCCACACAGCTATTTTTTCTCACTGTGCATGTGCTACTTACTCCAGCTCATGGTCATCCTGAGAATAAGCTTCAAAAGGGGAAAGCCCTTCACCACTGAAGGGTTCGGCAACTTCAATCACTGGCAGGTTCCTTCAAATACCCAAACGGTGAATGAGCAGTAGAACCAGTGTTTGCTGTAATTTGACGGCGGATGAGAACATGTGGTATACTGTCCGTTATGCCGCTGATCATGCTATGTGTCTGTTTTACTTTGGACTGTACCTTTCTCTATCTGTCAGGTACATAGTTCATTGCTGGGTACAGTTCTTATGGTGCCAGTGCAGTACCAGCGCCCTAAGAGTACAGTAATGCCAATATCCCGTGCTGCCAGTACTGTTGATGCCCTGTATTGCTGATGCCTGGTGCTGCTAGTATTCTACAAATCTGGTGTAGCCCTCTGCTTTTGGGCATAGACAGGACTGTATGTAGCACAGTTGAGGTCTGGCACGGCTTAGTGCTGTGTTCACTACTTCCCTGTGCTTTTGCCACTTTGCGTGCCATGTGCCATGGCAGTGCTTCTGGTACTATCCTGTGTTTTTGGCACTCCTAGTGCTTTGGCACTGCCAGCATCCTGCCAATACTTGTGGTGCCCTGTCCTATTGGCAGCACCCCTGCACACCTTGACCTTGAGATTGGGTGCAATACGCAGTTGGTATTGACCTGTCAATTTGTTGTTATACTGGTATTACCAGTGCTCTGTGCAGCTCATTAGGGGGGCTACTTTGTGACTGTTACTGGCTTTTTTTTTGTTTTGTTTTGGGGGGGGGGGGCAGGGGGCAAACTTATGGGGAAAAAAAGGTCAAAAGTGACTTGGATCTTAGGTTATATTAGCCATATTGGCTAGCAGAGGAAAGCTCTGATGTGATGTGAAATCTAGCAAGGTACCTGTGATATATACCTGTGGACAGTCACTGTGTTCTGTGAATTATTGAGTACATCCCATCAAACCGACACATTCAGAGGTATCGGTATTGACGTGGTATCTCAGATCTTTTTAAAGACTATGTGAGGTCAGGTGCCGTGTAGAGCAGCAGGAAGTCCGTAGATTAATGACCAGCGCCATAGATGGATCTAGACGTGCCCAGCCAAGATTCCAAGCGTGAGACGGGAATGTGGGGGCACGCAGCCTCCCCAGCATTGCAGGGGTTCAAATTCCCTGCCAATACATTAGCTTGCCTTTTGCATCTAAATAACTAAAGCTATTGTTTGGACAATCAAAACCAGCAGGGACAAGCTCACAGACCAGCAGTGTAGGGGTTAAACGCCTCTGTACTGTTTTCCCTCCTTTAAAAAAAAGTAACTTATTTATTTATTTATTTTCTCATGCCTTTTTCACTAGCATTGCTCTGGCATATCACACATCACCATCATCACACGAGTATAAATATGTACGTGTAATAATCTATTTATATGATGTGAGGCTGATTCCACACATTCATCAGCACAAACCCTCTCATTGGCCGTTATAGTGAAAGCATGCACTAGCATGTGATGACAGGTGGGAGGAGTTGGGGGCGGTCTCCATGCAATGATGTCACAGATAGAGGAGGGGTTTGGATGACTGGCAGGTGGGAGGGGTTGGGGGGGGGGCGGTCTCCATGCAATGATGTCACAGATAGAGGAGGGGTTTGGATGACTGGCAGGTTGGGGGGGCGGTCTCCATGCAGTGATGTCACAGATAGAGGAGGGGTTTGGATGACTGGCAGGTGGGAGGGGTTGGGGGGGCGGTCTCCATGCAATGATGTCACAGATAGAGGAGGGGTTTGGATGACTGGCAGGTTGGGGGGGGCGGTCTCCATGCAGTGATGTCACAGATAGAGGAGGGGTTTGGATGACTGGCAGGTGGGAGGAGTTGGGGGCTGTCTCCATGCAGTGATGTCACAGATAGAGGAGGGGTTTGGATGACTGGCAGGTGGGAGGGGTTGGGGGCGGTCTCCATGCAGTGATGTCACAGATAGAGGAGGGGTTTGGATGACTGGCAGGTGGGAGGAGTTGGGGGCTGTCTCCATGCAGTGATGTCACAGATAGAGGAGGGGTTAGGATGACTGGCAGACACCTTTATTAGGTGGCGTGGACCCCTAGCCATACTAAGAGACAGCTCAAAGTGACATTGAAGTGGCTGTCTTTTATTGGCATGCTTCTGTCAACCCCCCCCCAGGGGTCTGCAACCTGCAGGCCCTCCAACTGCGGAGGAACTACATCTCCCATAATGCTCTTACAGCTACGAGACTGGCAGAGGAGTATGGGACATGTAGTCCTGACACATCTGGAGGGCCGCAGACCCCCGTGTTAACACAGATATTAAGCAGGGAGAACACCTCACACATTCCAATACTCAACAAAACCAAGCAAGATAAAGTGCTTTCGTCGTGGGCTGAAGGAAGCCTTCTACTAACACCGTGCCATCATCTCGTGGCCGGAGTGGCACGGCTTGTATCTGGCTGGACAATAACACCCCACCAGCAGTTAAAGGACTGCCGGGGGGGGGGGGGGGGGGAGGTAGTATAAGTAAAATGGGTGGTCTGTGTCCTTAACTCCGCAGGTGTTGAGTTCAAGTCTTATCAAACCAAAGAAACATCCTTTTTAATCCCATTTACAGAATCCAGAGTCGACCACCATTCCATATTCCATCTGTATAGAATCATACGACGTATCCGCATTGCCCCGCCCATCGCGATAATTCACAGTGCACAGTGACCTGACGTGTAGGGGCTAGATGTCACTTCGCAAACCATGCTGCAACGAATCCCGAGTGTGTTTGTTTACTAAACCAGAGTTAAGAGAGAGAGAGAGAGAGAGAGAGCCCTTGATGCTCAATGTTAGAGAAATGTAGATAATAATATGTGTATATTTTAACGTATAGTGTTTGGGCAGCGCTGAACTGCGCAGCACGTGACAAGCTGTGGGACCAGCCTTGTCATAACCATAGATTAATTAACGCTTAACGCGTCCCTGGCATCCTAAACATTGCTTATACTGTGAACGCAGGGAAAGAAAAAGGATCTATACATTGTATGAGAAAAAATAAATGTGTCTGCCGAGTCTCCTGCTTATGACATCACCCTGTGGACTGATATGCAAATGACACATTTTCCCATTGAAAAGTAGTTTATTTGTACATCAAGTTACAGGTGATGTCATAGGTATGAGACTCCACGGAAATTTCTTAAACACATTTTTCTCTTAAGTCACACATTTGCTTACAATTTCGCTAAACAATGCATAGATCATATTTCACCGATTTTTATTCTCTACATTGACAGCATAAATACTGCCCTCTTAAGACATTTTAGGTTGCATGGGCCGTGGATATTGGCTGGTGTTCTGCCAATGCCTGTTTTTTTCATGTTATGACCATTATATAATGGACGCTCAAGGCAGCTGACAAGTGTGTCTTATTGTAACGATTCGATTAAGTATATGACTTGAGTGAAATGATTTTTGAATTGGTTGCTATGATTTATGATTGCTGAGATATTCATCTTTTACAGCAATCTTTCTTCTACTTGGAGGGTTGCATTTGACAGATTGGAGAATTGTGCTCTGTAGAGAGTCTGTTATGTGCTGTCCATGTGTCTAAATTCACAACTTCAGATGACTGCCCTTTCTTACATGATACGTTGTGTTGGCCTTTTGAGATGCAAATGTGACTGTGTGAGCTTATGGTGTGCGCAGTCATTACTAAAATGGAACATCTTCCTAATATCACGTAAAGGGTTTATAGTAGGAACAACATTCAAAATACATTTTATTCATCTAAATTTGGACATTTATTTGACAAAGAAAGAAGAGCATGTTTGAGTTCATCCTCATGTTAAAGTGCCCATTTTGGCCAAACTTGAATGTCATGGGGGAGCATTTAATAAAACCATGTATTATTGTTTGATTGATAGAGACAAGATAATTATATAGAGAGGTAGAAATTGCTATGCTCCAGGGCATTTAGAAGTGAAATTTGGTCCCGGCCCATTTAGCCATGTTAGAGGGCATTTGGGGGGCAGTTGCACTTCTGCCCCCCTTGCCAGCCCTCCCCTTACCTGAGTTATCACAGATTTTGATTGAACTGTAGTCCGCAGTATTCAATAACCAGAAATACAATTCTTATGTCAATGACTAGGCCCAGTATTTGTATGTTGCCCTTGTAGCATTCATTATACATTATTATTTTTTAGGACAGGTAGCTCTGTGTGATAATATCAACCCTTATATGCAAATGAACTGCTCTATCATATCTGCATGTGAGCTTGGAATAAATGACACATGGATTGGGGATGGGCCACCAAATTCACAGAACTCTTGACTTTTACATTCACTTCGATCAAGTTCTGCTGACACAGTATTTAGAGACATTTATTAGACACAGTATAATATTCTCCCAACGGGTTTCTCTTTTGGTCACAGTTTAGACCTATAGAGGTTGCATACTTGCCAATTTTCTGGAGTTGGCTCCTGGGATGAGAGGGGGAGGGGCTAAAAGGGTGCATGGTCACAGGACTCTGCGTGACATCACGTGACGTTCCGTGACCCTGGGAGGTTAAGTTCCATCCTCTCCAGTACCGATACCTGGTGTCTGGGGCTCAATTCTCCTAGCATAGACTCTGTCTGTAAGACATACACCATTTAAACGCATCACTGGCCGTGCACAGAGCTAAGCATGGTACACAGGCCGCAATAATGCCGATAATAAGGCCACCAGTTATAAATTGGCTTGAGGCCAATCTTAACTCTGTGAAGGAAGGAGCATGGGCGGAAGATTTTTGAGGAAAAGATGGCCACCCTAAATGCCAGGGAACAGCCCTAAATTTGACCAGACAGCACCCCGACAAATGGGATTGTCTTGGCACTGTTGGCAACTATGAAGGGTGTAGGTTGAAGGGTAAGACTATGGTTCCAGCATTTCAGTAGTGTCCAGGATAAAATATAATTAACATCAATCTTTAGTTTTCTTTTAACGTATGCTCTCTTAAAGGACAACTGAACTTATGTTTAATTAAAATATTGTATCAAGTGTAGATGATGTGTAATGAAAATATTTAAGGAAAGAATACAAATAAAGTGTTTAATTGAGCCTATATTTCCTCCATATAGTTCTCTCTGGGGGCAGACATGTTGTTTAGAATCTTTACTCCATATAGTTCTCCCAAGGGGCAGAGATGTTGGTTAGAATCTTTACTCCATATTGTTCTCTCAGGGGGCAGAGATGTTGGTTAGAATCTTTACTCCATATAGTTCTCCCTGGGGGCAGACATGTTGTTTAGAATCCTGGGTCGGATCTTCACTCACCTTGGTTCAGATGAACAAAGATCTGACCAAAGATTCTAAACAACATGTCTGCCTCCTGGTAGAGCTATATGGAGTAAAGATGGCTCAATACGATACTTTATTTGGATTCTTTTATTAAAGAATTTCTATATAAAATGCCTACACTTGATGAAATCTGTCAATTAAACACAACCTAGTTTTTTTCTACAGTTGTACTTTAAATGTTATTATAATACATTCTTACAACATAATTGTATGGCATCATTATTAAGCAGCCACTAAACTACTTTAAGACAGTTTTGTCCATGTAAGATTTCCTTTCTAGAGATATTCCCAGGAGATATAAAGCGCTACATAAATGCTTGGCGATATACATTGTAATGTAACTCTAGTCTTCCAAATCCTGTATAGAGTATGTCTGCGCCTCTCTCGTGCTGCCAGCTATCCATGGATAGTGATATTTAGGCCATATCGTGTTCCCCCTTAGTGAGCCTCTATAACGCACCACCAGACCCTCGTGCACTACTGTTGCGATAGGGCTGCCATCTTTTCTTAAAAAAAGAAAAAAAAATACCGGCCTCCATAGACTTATCATTGGCATTGTTTTTTTTTTTTTTACCAGACTGCCGGTAAAATACCAGTGGGGTGGCAATCTTAGCTTTCCATGTGAGGAACAATGGAAGTATAAAAGGTTTTTTATATTTAATGTTAGTATATTTATTTAGCTACAGCATTTGAAACTGAATTCTGCCCAGGACATAAAGTGCCATTTTGCCAGACCCCTGTTCACTTTAGGCCGGTTATAAAATTGTCATAAGGCCAATGTTAAGTCTATGGAGCCTGTAGCAAGGCCAGTATTTTTCTGAATAAAAGGTGGCAACCTTATTTGCGTGTGACAATTACCGATATGGGAAAGGGGGTTTGTCCTGCTGTCCCGCCAAGCTCTACCTCGATCCCGCTATTCGGGCTTGAGGACAGCGTTAGTTCTATATCAGCAACAGCACGGCCGGTGACCGTGGCAACCATAGGCATCACATGCAAATGACTATCTGCAGTATATTTGCATATGATGGAACTGTATAAAAAGAAACAGCACAAACATGTTTCTAAAATCTTCTTTATAATTTGTTTCAGTTTCACAAGCACATTGTATCTATGGTTTTCTGCTCTTAATGCTGACTGCAAATTATAGTATCTTTAATACCTTATAAAGGAGCATCCAGTAAAGAGGGTATGGAGACATGTTATTAGTATATAGAGAGCTATTATACTTTATTGTGTTTTTATCCTACGTTATTGCACCTTTATATCTCCTGGTTCATAATCAATATTCAGATGAGAAGTGCAGGTGTTTGACACAAAGCATCATGGGAGATGTAGTTCCCAAACATCTGCAGTGCCAAGGTAAGCCATCACTCTATGGTGTTTAATTTAGTCCTGATGGCTCTCACAAACTGAGGCACATTGTACCTCTAGGCCTCTCCGGAATTTAAAATCAAGTTTAAAATGAGAGTGCCGGCCCAAACACATCCTCATATTAATTTATACAGCGCTTTCATCACCACTGGCAGGCTGAGCATCATGGGAAATGTAGTCCACAACTACTGCGGTGTTCCTGGTAACGTGGGTGCTTCGTACATGTAAATAGGGAGAGGTTTAATCATTTTATTTTCAGTGTGCCCCCCCCCCCCCCCCCGCAGCTATTGCTGAACTACATTTCCCATACTGCTAGACCTTCCTGTTGGCTCCCTCAGCATGATGGGAGGTGTAGTTGAGGAACATTTGGAGGACCGCACCCTGCCTAGTCCTGCTCTATAGGTGCAAGGTCTTCATCATGGGCCCAGTCACTCCTTGCCATAGCGAAAATGCGACGTATACAGTATACATTAGAAAAGGGAACGATCTTCACACACACATAACTGTATACATTATTTGTTCAACATCTGATACATCTATGATCACCAGAGTAATATAGTGACCCCTAGATTCCTAAGTATGTCCTTCATTCATTTGTATCCCCATAAAAATGTGTAACGGACAGGTTTGTCACTACCAGATGCATCAAACTCAGTGCACAGATGGGAAATAGCGGCTAAACTCCAGTAGAAACAACTAGAAAAAGCAAATCTTAAAAATGGAAATTTAGTAAAGAAAAAAATATGTCTCCCAATTTAACCAGGAATAGAAGGTTTTTACAGTATTCTGAATAATGCTAGGGTCTGAGCAGTTGTTTCTGTGGCAGGTCCTCGTCAGTTTCTATCAGTGTCAAGACCCGCACTGAATCCAAACACAATGCATATTGCACAGAGCATCAAGGGAGTTTGCAATAAGGTGTGAGTGTGTGTGTGCGCGCGTGTGCACGTGTGCGCATGTGTCCAGCTGCCTGTGTGTGCATGCACAGAACTAAATAAAAAAAACAACATTATTCTATAAATAGACAAATAATTGTACATATTTAATTTTATATGAAAACTGCGCAGGATGTTTAATGAGAGAGAAAAAAAATATCTGTCGGAATAAAACAAAAAATATTTTCTGTTCATTTATTTTGTAGTTGCTGATGTAAAGATAAAAAAAAAAAAAAAAAACCAGAGAAAAAAATACTTTTGTTATTGTTCGTGCATTACTGCTGAAAAGGTCTAAACCCTATCCCTATTTACTGTTGAATGTCTCACCTTTGAACACAATGATGTATGTTACTGTACATTTTATTTATAGCTGGTACTTGTTCAATGGTTACCTCTCTTCAAGCAGTGAATAATGGTGGACTGACACGCCACCTACCACACAGTATTCAATAACCAAGATGGGAATGGGAGGATTGTTTGCATCTTGGTTATTTTGGCCTAATTTGTCAATCTCAGTTCTCCTTTCACTGTTTACTGAATAAACCAAAAGTGGGGTCTGTTAATGAAACGTGAACTGCAAAAATGCAGATATTAAAGGGTCTCTGTCACCTAAATATTGCTTATTAGAGGTTATTTATAAAAGTCAATTAATATAAATATATCTATGTTAATATCGTCTTCTGTACTTAGAGAATAAAAAAAAAATATCTGAAAAGTCATCTTTAGATTATGTTAGCAGAAATATGTTTGAAGCGTTTCTCTGGTGTCTACGGTTTATGACATCATCTGCTGGTTTGATATGCAAACGATTCCATTTCCATTGAAATGTGTTAATTTGCATATCGAGCCACAAGGTGATGTCACGAACAGGAGACAGAGTTAAAAAGATATATATTTTTTTCTCAATGGATTCGTTTGTTTCCAATTTTGCATTGTACAGATCTTTCATTGCTTTTTATTATCTACATTTGAAGTATATAATATGTTTGGATGACAGAGTCCACAACTATTAAAGGGACAGTATCACCTAAACATTGTTTTTACTGTGAGTGTAGAGCATAAAAAATGAGTGAAAATGATCTATACGTTGTATTCGCAAAATTGCAAGTAAATGACTAAATTAGGAGAAAAATGTGAATGTGTCTGTGGAGACTCCTGCTTATGACATCACAAGTGGCACGGTATGCAAATGGTCTGCTTATCACTGGGAAATGTGTCATTTGCATACAGGTGATGTCATAAGCAGCAGACTCCACAGACACATTTTTCTCCTAATTTAGGCATTTACTTGCAATTCTGCCAACACAATGTATAGATCATTTTCAATCATTTTTTATGCTCTACACTCACAGTGAAAGGAATTTTCAGGTGATACTGTCCCTTTAATGCCTGCTCTTTGCAGTCCACTTATCAGTCCACCTTTAGTGAATATCGCCCAACGTAGAAACTCACAAATAATCAAGAACAACAAAGGTGTAAAATGAACGCAAATCACTGGCCGATTTACGTTTGTGAAATGATTCTGGATTTCCATAGAATTTCATTTCTATTTGATATGCTGCTACATTATACAAACAAGTGTACTTTGATATAAATAGGCACTATTTCCGTGGATATGTGTACACATTTATATGTTAGCAATACTTGGCGTGGAGTGTATGTTTGTAAAAGGAGATGAAGAAAACTGGTATTAAAATCAATTTGAAAGTGAATATTTTTTCGTGGAATCATTTTTATTTTACAAATTGAAAAGTTTGAAATTCTATCATGACTCAGACCAAACGATATCTCCAATAAATAAACATACCCGGAGTTGTCAGTTGGCCCAGAGTGTTATTTCTAGTGCTCTGGGGCAGGGAGGTGGTGGTCCCATGTGGAGAGAGGCAGTGGTGTATCTTGGGTGTGTGCTGCCCTAGGCAGACAAAATTCGGGCACCCCTCCACCCACATTGCACACCTACAACATGCTCAATCACCCCATGACATGCCCCCATCACCCACATTGCATACACACTAAATGCCCCATCACCCCCATTACATGCCCCCATCACCCCCATTACATGCCACCATCACCCTCATTACATATCCCCACCACGTCCATTACCTGCCCCCATCACCCTGTTTATTGGAAAGAGCTAAAGCTTGCTGAACGGTGGGGGAGGGAGCGGAAATGTTTGAAGCACCAGAAGTGTGCTTTAACACCCTCTGGCAAATTGCCGCCCTAGGCGATTGCCTTGTGGAAGATACACTACTGGGAGCAGGAAAAGATCTAAAAACATTGATGGAGAAGGTGTCATTAAGAACAAGTATGACCCTAACTGGAAAAGAGTAGTTCGTAAGCAGTAATAGATGGGATTTAATGCCTGGAAGGATTTTTCTTTTTTTTTTTTTTTAACCAGCCCCTGACCTCCATTCCTCCTCTATAAGTTCCAAGATATGTAAATATTACATATTTAAAAGGGACACTAAGCCAACAGGTGCTAATTTAAAAATGCTGTTCTACCTTCACAACATATTAACTAAAATAAAAGGACAGGCTGAGCAATAATACTATTAGTAAAAATAATGTAAAATTCGATTTTATTAATTGTAGGGCATTTTATACGTAAGGCCAAAGGAGCCAAATGGAAAAAAAATGCAGCACTCGAAATAAAACACAAGAGAGAAAAAACACCATAGTGTAGATGGTTAAACTGAGATTTTGCTGTTTGAATGCCGCTCCCTTGGTTCTATTTTACAAAAATGTATTTTTTTTAGTTAACATGAGTGCACTCTATAATAGGAGATGTGGCCATATCCATTGGAAACATCTAAATAAAGCATGATACTTACAAAGAGCCTTGTTTTATGGACTGTATATTTTTATCATGATGTTCACAAAGAACCTTGTTTCACATATGGTATAATTATACCGCTATTGTGATATATTAACAAAGAGGGCAGTGTTTGCAAATAGTCCTGTGGATGCTAATGCAATATTAGTAGAAAACTATACAAATTATGGATTTTCAGAAGAGCTATCAATCAGCATTCAACATTACATTACATTACATTAACATTTATTTGTACAGCGCCAACAATTTTCGTAGCGCTTGGTACAGAGCATAGAAGGGAACTACATACTAAGTTAGACAAACTAGAACAGACTGGTACATGAGGTAGAGAACCCTGCTCGCAAGCTTACAATCGAGAGACAAAAGGATGGCAGGAGCAGCTACTGATCATGTCCTGCTGAAGAAGCTCAGACCCGGAGCAAACGCGTAGGGGAAGAGATCAGTGGAAGTGGGAGGAGCCTAACCCACGACGGGAAATACTACACATGCATAACACTGCTATCTCCAGGCAACCCCACATGCCGGTGACACATTGTTTTAGTTTTAAATGTAAGCAGGTATATATTGTTTACCCATTAAATTCTCACTAGACATCTAATTTGTGGTATCCTCCTTCCCCTTACTCCTGCCGTCCTGTACCTTCCTGTGACCCTATTTTTGGGAGAGTATCTCAACGCTGTTATCCCAAGAGCCAAGTAGGGTGGCTCAGAACCAAGTGAGTGGCATCCAAACGGGGAAGGGACACGCAAAATCTCAACTTAGCCATCTACACTATGGTGTTTTTTTCCTTGTGTTTAATTGCGTGTGCTGAGTTCTATGCAAGTCCAAATGTGTTAAGATAAGTACTGTTTTAAATCCTTTTTGCGCACCATCACGTTTGTTTTTCTTCAAACGATTTTAATTTCTTAGGTGGTATATTCAGGGTGTGTCCCACCCAAGTGGTAGCCGCAACCCTTTCATAGTTTTCTTGAGCGCCTTTTTTTTTTTTTACACAATTCGGAGTTAAATTGATATAATTCTCTCATTCAGCTGTAAAAAAATAAATAAATGATATAGTGAATTTCGGTGACTTTAAAAGAAATAAAGAGAAAACACAGCATAAAACCATCAGCATCATAAGATTTAAGTCCCAGGACTTTTTTTTGCAGGTGCAGGAACGATAATATATATATATATATATATATATATAATCACCCAGAGGAACAAGAAAAAAGGAATCAAGTCCCAAAAATCTTATAATTGTGAAGCAGCAAGAAAACCAGGTAAAGCTGACCCAAACAGGCCCATGCGGACCCTGCGAGGCGTCTCTCTCTATCATAACTGGAAAAAAATGTTTTGGAGACCGACCAAACTACTGCAACAATGTACCTAGGAGGCACAAAGGTAAACAGCGCCTAGTAGCGTACATACCTTCCAACTTTGCCCCCCAGGCGAATCGGCACACCGGGGGACAGAATCTGGGGAGGGGGGCGGGTCATCTGTGGCGGAGTCTGGGGAGGGGGGGTGTGTCAGTGCTGCCGCTCATGTGTGTTAACACTGTCAACGCATTTTTGATCCTGGCTTCTGAAGACAGGATCGTTACTGCGCATGCGCACAGTGCTGTGCACACGCAGTGAGCATGTCTGGGACTCCGGAGAATTTGAACAGGACCGCGGGATTGTGGCCCCTTAGTCCCGCTGTCCCATGGAGCTCTACCTCTGTCCCGAAAAAGCGGTACAGAGGTAGAGTGCGGCGGGACAGAGCGACAGAGCTTCCAAATCAGGACTGTCCCGCTGAACGTGGGACAGTTGGGAGGTATGCGTGTATTCTATATACCATGTTATCACCGTGCTCACTGGACCTGCATGTAACGCAGGCACAAAAAAGGTATTAAAACCTGCAATGCTCCCTTAACGGGGGGGGGTATGAACTGTCAGGGAAATCCCCCCCTTCTTTTAATCAATGAAGGAGTAAACCCCAGTGTTTTATATGAAAGTCAATTTCTGCCTGTTTATTATCATTTCTGAATGGTACCTCTGCAAAGCATTCATTATAGTGCACTATGTGAATGTTATCACTAGAGGGAGACAATGTACCACAGACCTCCTCATAAGTCATGGTAACAAAGGAAATGAATGGGATTGAACTACGGATCCCGTCATGCACTGCGCCATTAAACAGCTGAGAAACCCCTGGATCGTCACAAGCCTCCATCGAGCGCTAAGCACTAGAGGAAGCATATTATGTGACTGCCTATGTCCTCTGAAATATGGCCGCCGCCTGCCAAAGTCTGGACAGTGTGAGCTCTGGTGTTTCGAGTTCTGTTCACGCCTCCCTTGGCCCTCGTATGCCGAGTGCGTCGTGCGCTTGACGTCACCACGATTTATGTTGTCTGTGTGTGTGTGTGTGTTATCCTCCTTCCAGAGATCTAAACACTAGAGACAACGGCTGTTTAATTTTTCTTGTCGTTTTTAACATGTAGACTACCAATTCTGCGATTGTCTGGTTCTTTGACGCCTCTAGTAACCTGTGCGGCCGGTGAATAGTAAATACGGCTGTGAATTGGGCCTGTTTAGCTGGGCGTTTAGAGCTCAAGCGCTGAGAGCTGCGTGACGTCATACGCGCGCGCCGTCGGCTTCTGGCGGACTTCCTGTGGGAGTGACAGGCCAGGCGGGTTGGAGGAGAAGAGCCGGAGAGGAGCTGACAGGGTGTAGGTATTACAAGCAATAAGGTTTGGTGCTCGGAGGGAGGGAGTTATTACTGAATAGCCCCCACTGGTGCCGCCTGGCAGGGAGAGCCACCACTGCCCCATACAGGGTGACTGTGCGGAGACCCACCACTGCCCCATACGGGGTCACTGTGCGGAGAGCCACCACTGCCTCATACAGGGTCACTGTGCGGAGAGCCACCACTGCCTCATACAGGGTCACTGTGCGGAGAGCCACCACTGCCTCATACAGGGTCACTGTGCGGAGAGCCACCACTGCCTCATACAGGGTGACTGTGCTGAGACCCACCACTGCCCCATACAGGGTGACTGTGCGGAGACCCACCACTGCCCCATACGGGGTCACTGTGCGGAGACCCACCACTGCCCCATACGGGGTCACTGTGCGGAGAGCCACCACTGCCTCATACAGGGTGACTGTGCGGAGAGCCACCACTGCCTCATACGGGGTCACTGTGCCGAGACCCACCACTGCCTCATACAGGGTGACTGTGCGGAGAGCCACCACTGCCTCATACAGGGTGACTGTTCGGAGAGCCACCACTGCCCCATACAGGGTGACTGTGCTGAGACCCACCACTGCCCCATACAGGGTGACTGTGCGGAGAGCCACCACTGCCCCATACAGGGTGACTGTGCGGAGACCCACCACTGCCCCATACAGGGTGACTGTGCGGAGACCCACCACTGCCCCATACAGGGTCACTGTGCTGAGACCCACCACTGCCCCATACGGGGTCACTGTGCGGAGACCCACCACTGCCCCATACAGGGTCACTGTGCTGAGACCCACCACTGCCCCATACAGGGTCACTGTGCTGAGACCCACCACTGCCCCATACAGGGTCACTGTGCTGAGACCCACCACTGCCTCATACAGGGTCACTGTGCGGATACCCACCACTGCCCCATACAGGGTCACTGTGCCGAGACCCACCACTGCCCCATACAGGGTCACTGTGCGGAGACCCACCACTGCCCCATACAGGGTGACTGTGCTGAGACCCACCACTGCCCCATACAGGGTCACTGTGCCGAGACCCACCACTGCCTCATACAGGGTCACTGTGCCGAGACCCACCACTGCCTCATACAGGGTCACTGTGCCGAGACCCACCACTGCCTCATACAGGGTCACTGTGCCGAGACCCACCACTGCCTCATACAGGGTCACTGTGCGGAGAGCCACCACTGCCCCATACAGGGTCACTGTGCGGAGAGCCACCACTGCCCCATACAGGGTCACTGTGCCGAGAGCCGAGGGGTCACTGTGCCGAGACCCACCACTGCCTCATACGGGGTCACTGTGCCGAGACCCACCACTGCCTCATACAGGGTGACTGTGCTGAGACCCACCACTGCCTCATATAGGGTCACTCTGCGGAGAGCCACCACTGCCCCATACAGGGTCACTGTGCTGAGACCCACCACTGCCTCATACAGGGTCACTGTGCGGAGAGCCACCACTGCCTCATACAGGGTCACTGTGCGGAGAGCCACCACTGCCTCATACAGGGTCACTGTGCGGAGACCCACCACTGCCCCATACAGGGTCACTGTGCTGAGACCCACCACTGCCCCATACAGGGTCACTGTGCGGAGACCCACCACTGCCCCATACAGGGTGACTGTGCGGAGACCCACCACTGCCCCATACAGGGTGACTGTGCGGAGACCCACCACTGCCCCATACAGGGTGACTGTGCGGAGACCCACCACTGCCCCATACAGGGTGACTGTGCTGAGAGCCACCACTGCCCCATACAGGGTGACTGTGCTGAGAGCCACCACTGCCTCATACGGGGTCACTGTGCGGAGAGCCACCACTGCCCCATACGGGGTCACTGTGCGGAGACCCACCACTGCCCCATACGGGGTCACTGTGCTGAGACCCACCACTGCCCCATACGGGGTCACTGTGCTGAGACCCACCACTGCCCCATACGGGGTCACTGTGCTGAGACCCACCACTGCCCCATACGGGGTCACTGTGCTGAGACCCACCACTGCCCCATACGGGGGTCACTGTGCTGAGACCCACCACTGCCCCATAGAGAGTCACTGTGCTGAGACCCACCACTGCTCAAACAGCATCTCATTAAACAACAACTGTCCACAAAAAAACTAGTCCTGTTATTTGAGAGATTGCATGAAGTGTGGGCATTTTAAATAGAAATGCTTCAATGAAAGATTACAAATAAAGCACCTTTATTGAGATCGTTTTGCTTGTGTAGCTCTATCAGGGAGCTGACATGTTGTGCAGAATCTTGGATCAGGCAAAGGAATATCTGACCCAAGATGTCTGCCTCCTGATAGAGATGTACAAGCAAAGAGGTCTTCGGAAGGTGCTTCATTTCATTCTTTCATTATAGGACAATTGTCAGCGCTTATCTAGCATTGTATTAAATAAAGTAGCAAACCCTTGTACATATGACAAAAGATGGCGGCTCTGGGGCTTTTAGATGTGTATTGGAATAGTTTTGTAGGCGTGGCACATCATATGTATAAGGTCTTGCTCCTGTATTTAATACCATGTTAGTTAAGGGTTGACCGCTGTCCTTTAAAATTACTACACTTGATGCATTATTTTGGTTAAACATAACTTATTTTTTGCCAACAGTTATTTCATTTCTCCAAGGACTGTTAAAGCTGGCAAATGTGTAACTTATTAATACTGGTTATATTTAATATATTCATTTTATTAATAATGTTTTTTTTTCCCCATAAACATGCTCTGGAATATGAGCTGCAATTCCCATGTTTTTTCTTTTACAGTGTGTTTTACTAGAAATGTTGGGTCTTCTTTTCAAATATGTAGAGTACATTATCATGGTTTAAAAAGTACATAATTATTTAAAGTACATTTTTTTTTTTTTGTTTTAAGTTCAATGAGGTGGATATTATAATTGATTTAACATGTTTAAAGGTTAGTCCCAGTTTTGAAAAGACTGTTAAAAGGGGCTGTACCACCTAACCATCGTTTTCATTGTGCATGTAGAGCATTAAAAAATGATAAAAAATAATTATCTATACATTGTATTTGCAAAAATGCAAGCAAATGCCTAAATTAGGAGAAAAAAGTATTTTACATGTGTCTGTGGAGTCTCCTGCTTATGACATCATCTGTGGCTGGTGATGTCATAAGCAGGGGACTCCACAGACACATGTAAAATATTTTTTTTCTCCTAATTTAGGCATTTGCTGGCAGTTTTGCTAACACAGTGTATAGATAATTTTTAATCTTCATCATCCTCATCATTTTTTATGCTCTACACTCACAGTAAAAACTGTGTTTGGGTGATACATTCCCTTTGACACCATACTCTTTCTGTAATGCTGATAGAGAAGCATGCAAGCCCTTTAAGTGAAGGGTAAGTATGAATTCTAAACACTTGTTTTTTGTGCAAATAATAGAGGGGATCTAGTTAGTTTCCTGTATTGGTTGTAGTAAATCATTTCAAGATTGTAGTAAATTGACATGCTTGTAACATTATATATTTATCAGCATTAATAGTAGCGAAGTTAAAGTTGATCCAGTTGCCTTACAGTCAAGTAGCTGTTTTTCCCTGTGAGATGAGTCGTACTGTCTCGGTGGGCTTCTTTGCCTTATTCTACATCAGAAGACATGGTTGTGTGGAAGGGTTGAACCTGGTTGATTACATGTGTTTTTTTTTTTTCAAATAACTATGTACCTATATAATGTACAGATCTTCCCAGGTATCCAGGAGGAAGTGGTGTATACAGAGGTTGTATCAGAATGAACAAAAGACATGTCAAAAATGGAAATTGTACTACATGTACTGTGGGGTTTATTCATGAAAGAAGGAATTGCTGGGAATTGACAAGGCAACTTCAAACTTGAGGCCTAAGTAGTTGTGTTGGAAAAAAATTCTCCAATTCAGCCGAATGGGAACATTTTCCCAACTCAGTTACTTGGCCTCAAGTTAGAAATTCCCTTCTCTATTCTCTCATGAATAAAACTATTTTCCATTATGATTTGCTTAAAAAAAACAAATCTGCAACATTTGCTACTGTCCAACTGTTTATATTACCATTTTGGACAAGTGCAATATTATTGATAACTATCATCTTGTGTTACCAGTCTCCTCATAATAATACAGGCCATACAAAGGACAGGCAAAAACGAAATTAATGTAAATTGTCTAGCTGCAGGAATTTCCTAAACCAACATATTTGCCTATTAAAAGCTATGCCAGTGGAACCATAAAGTGGACTGTTTCGTAGACTAGTTTTTATTTGGAGAACTTGTGCTTGTTCCAGATAAATTTATCAGGTTTTTTTTTTTTAAATGTAATAGTTTTATTTTATTTGGCTGGGTGTGCCACCAGTGGGGGCTGTCAGCTGTTGTCTCACCAATATGCTAGCCAGCATTTAGCTCTTCTAAGTGTCATCTAGAACCCACAAGAACATGAACACTAGCTGTAATGTGTACTTATCTTCATTTATTATGTCCTTCTGAGAACATCACCCAGAGCAAAAGTATTTGCCGGCCGTACTGTGGATATCTTTACCATTAACTGGACATGAATAGAATTTCTTTCTTGGAAACATGGCTCACTGTAGGTTTTGATGGCATATTCCTCAAGTAGAGAATTTTAAGTTACTCGGTTTCTTAAGCTGGAAGACTCACCTGCGTTCTCCATCTGCCCTTCTTTCAGCGTCCAGACGATCCATGGCCACTCTGATATGCCGACGATTGCGTGAAGGGGTAAATCAAGCAACTACTTTTTCAGCTAGGCTTCGGTGGTCAAGGAAAAGAACTCCGAATAACTATGGGAAAGGTTATGCTTTTCACCCTGCAAAGGATCCACCTCCTGCGGAGGGTTCGAAAGATAAAAGATTGGGCGGGCCAGCATCCAATGTTTTTTACAATCCATCGGCGTATTTTGGCCAGAAGAGGCACAGCAAGATCATGACCGAAGAATATGAAGACTGTCCCCTAGACAATGACTGTACTAGAAGTAACGCCAGACAGGTTCAGAATTCTTATAGCATTACTTGTTCTCGAAGCTTGTCTAGTACAAAGAACAACATCCTGGATTTGGCGTTCAGTAGGTCAGATGGAGTGCAACCTAAAATGGCGGAAAAGCCAAAAGCGGATGAAGATGAGCAGCAGTTGGACCTTGTCGAAAACTTCAGCTCTAAAGACGGCCCAAGAACTTTTCAGCAGTGTAGGCCTGAATACAAGTCTCTGTGCTACAACAGTGCTGTACATCATGTTAGCACTTCCATCCAAGAAGGTCAGGATCTCCTGCAAAAAGTAATTGTACTTAATAGCAATCTAACACCTGCCACAATTTCTGCAATTTTGGAGAAACTTAGTCACTTACCTGCCGAGGAAATTGATTTCATTAAGACAAATACTAAATTTGCCATGCTTTGTCGCTACAGTGTGGAAAATATAAAGACGTTTTCCACCCAAGAACTGATGGATATGCTTGGTGCGTTTATACGGTTACGGATCCCACCAGATCACTCGATGCTGAATGCCTATCAAGTAGAGTTCAGCAGCCGTGTGTGGAAGATGACCACAGAGGAGCTGCTGTTGGTTGCGGACATGTGGCGGTACCTGGGGAGAAGCGTGCCTCAGTTTCTGGAGATCCTGTACAGCTGTATGAACCTGCGATGGAAAAATCTCACTCTACCCCAGTTGATAGAGTTGATCTACATTATGGGCGAGGGGAGACGAGCACCTCAAGAGTTGGTGCAGAAACTTGAGTCAATGGTACTGAGATACGTGGATTCCATTAACCTGGAAGAGTTCGGAGCTATCTGTCTAGGCTTCTTCAAGTCTAACAGTGGCCTGTCCGAATACCTCATGAAAAAGATTGGAGACCGGGTTTCTGCGAACATGGAAGAAATGAGCAACTCTGCTTTGGTCAGCGTTCTTAAAATGTTCCGCTACACGCACGTTGGTCATTTGCCCTTTTTAAAAAAGCTTGGAGAGGTTGCCCCCCTACGTATCCCCAGCATGGGCATACAAGCAGTCATGCATGTTTCCCTCACTTGCACCGCATTGCATTACCTGGATGAAAGTGTCATGAATGCCACTGCTGCTGTGGTTCCTGATAGGATAGCCTACTGCCGAAGCAAAGACCTTGCCAAATTTCTGTGGTCCTTTGGTGCCCTTTATTATGAGCCCCCGAATGCTGAGCACTTCTACTCCACCGTTATTGGTGCCATCCGCAAGTTGCTGCGCGAGTTTGGGAAGTTTCCTGAGCATTTTTTGACCAGTCTGCTGGGGCTGGCCTTTGTCGGGCGGTTTCCGTCGGATCTAATCGAATTTGCCCTGAGTGAGAGGTTTGTTGAACTAGCCACAAAGAATTGCTTGTTCGAGATCAAGAAGGACCTTTTCACCTTGGGCAAAACTGTAGAAATTGAGTGCCCAGATTACAAAGGCAATTACCTCCCACAAAAGCTGCAGCAGGAAGTAGCCGAGATGTTGCAGAGTCTTGCAAGTCAGGATATTTGCTTAAAGCCAGAGGTGATTGAAGCGGCGGGATTACTGGAGTCTATGTTGGGTGGCCCACAGTTCGTCAAAAACCATATGATTTTGCCTCATACTAGATCAAGTGATCTGGAAGTACATTTGGACGTCAGTGGAAAACCTATACCAATAAATATGCATATTCCCCCACCAGAAAAGTCAGAAGTGAAAGCCTTTGGCCTTCGTATTACTGATGACCTCTTAGATCAGCTTTTGGATAGTAATAAGAAAGCCAATCTAATTAAAGATTCGTCAGCGAAGGCCGTAGACGTTGATCACGATGAGATTCCAGAGGACTCCGCTGTACACGTGCCAGTGGACTCAAAATTTTCCTATGGCATACCCATTACCAAAGACCTCTTATCGGTTTTGACCACGCCAAAGGTTCTAACTGAAGAGCCGGTCATCCAACCAAAGCTTCGGCCCGACGTTACGAAACTGGCCATCCAAGTTTCCCACAGAAATCATTACTCTTACACCTCAAAGAAACACCTCTTGGGACTGCACAGCCTCAAAAGAAGGCAGTTGCGCCATCTTGGATATACGGTGGTCGAACTGCCTTGCTGGGAATGGTTCCCTTTGACGAAACGTACAAAATCTGAAAAACTTGCTTACTTACACCAAAAGGTTTTCTCTCGCATTTATAATGACTCATGATTACGGGGAATCTCCCTTGTGATGTTTTTGGAGCACGCCTCTGAAAAACTGCCAATTATGACTTTGTAACCTAAACCTTTGCATTTATACTGTGAATTTGTAAGCAATATAAAATATTGAAAAATGATCTATCTTTTGTTTGTATAATTGCAGACAACTCATAATTTAAGAGAAAATGTTTTTGAAATGTGTCTGTCTGTTGTGTATTCTGTTTATGAGCTCACCTTGGGGCTTCATATGCAATCTAAATAATTTCGTATTGAATGGTTCATTTGCATATCAAGGTGATGTCATATACTGGAGACGCCACAAACACGTTTAAAACGTTGTTTTTTTTTTAAATATTGTTTACATTTGCAGTATAGACCATGTTTAGGTGAGGGCTTAACAGACCCAGGGAGCCAGGGCTCCTAAAATCCCAATTGCTGGCTTCTAGGTTTTTTGATTGTTTTACATGGAGGTCTATGTAAGTACCCTTTCCCTGGCTCCTAACAATAACCAGGCTGGCTCCTGCAGTAGTCTGCTCTTCAACAGAAATGTGTCAAGCACTGGTTTAGATGATATGTCACTGTGAAAATTAAAGTAGTTCTTCTGCTTTATTTCTATAGACTTAAATGTCTAGAAAGGCCCTGGCTGGAGGTGAGATTTATATATATTTATATAGATAAGAGAACCTGATTTTATTTTAACATAATCCAACAGAGCCATAAATACACGTGTTTTAAAAAAAGCTAGACAGCTTTCAAAATATTGGCTGCTATTTTTAGACGTTTTGAATTGAAGTAATCACTTGTGTGTAACGTAAGAACAAATGTACTTTGGCAAAACATTTTTTTTTTTTTTTTTTTTAGTACAGTCTCAATTTAGGAGTAAGGGAATTGTACGTTCATAGATTTTTGTGTGAAACAATTAAAAAGGTAGCAGGTATTTGCCATTATTATTTTTTTTCTTGTCTAGGTGACTTATCCTTTTTTTCTTTTCTTCATTCCTCAATATACCTATAAAATATAACATTTCAGCGTACAATCGTTGCATTTGAAACTCAATCTCTCCAGGTCTATGGTTTGTAAATAAGATATTAAAAAATAAACTATTTCTATGTTTGGTATCTTTCTGTGACTTATTTATTTGTATTACCTCAATTTATTTCCTCTCTCTTTCTGTAATATCTATATTTTTATTCTCTGTCTGGTTTATATCAGGCTTAGACTGGTACACCCTTGGCGCAGAGCTTGACAGATTTGTATACTTTTCTGAGTGGTTCAGCAAAATGCTCGGATGAAAAGCAAAAAATAAAGTAACAGGTCATTCTTTACAAGGCCCAATGCTCCCTGGCTTTTGGGATTTCTACTAACTGGCGTTTTACTCTAGAAAAAAAAAATCCCGGAGTTTCTCAGAGGTTGGGATGTTTAGAGGGCTCTATCACCTAAACATTGTTAATTCTGTCAATGTAGAGAATGAAAACGAATCTATACGTTGTTTTAGCAGAATTGTAACCAATAGATTGAGAGCTGTGGTGTCCCCTGATGATGACATCACAGAGTGGTTTAATATCCAGCTATTCATTTGCCACTGAAAATCAATAGTTCATTTGCACATCATAAACATTCTTTAGGTGATAGGAAAAAAGGGGACTCTATGATCAAAAGTCCAGGGCTTTGTTCAAAAACTAGGGAAATGCAAACTTTAAGGCCCCACAGTGGGCCACTTCACCAGAAATGTTTGTGTGAGTGTGTGGGCCACAGTCATTTTTTATTAAGAGAAAAGTATATATGAATATATATTTCACATTAATGTGCATGTATCACAGACTCTACACACATACACACACACACCTACACAAATACATGCAGACACCCTTACACACAGACACATTTCCTTTTCTTTTTTGTGGCATTTGTCCCCTTCCCTGGTTATTTACCTTTTTATATGCAAAGAGGGGGATGGTTCAGGCACAGCATCTTCTGAGCTCTGGGATGTCACCTGAAATCCGGAGCTCTGACGGCATCAGAGCGCGAGGGGCTGGAGCATGCACCCCTCGCGCTGCTCTCAGCACAATGCGCCCAATGTAGGCGCGCCACAAAAATGTCTCCTAATTTAGGCATTTGCTTGCAATTTTGCTAACACAATGTATAGATCATTTCAATGCTTTGTTTATATTTTGCATGTAGAGAATAAAAAATTGTTTGTGATACAGTCCCTGTAAGGGCAAAGTAGCAGAGTTGAAATTCCCTACTTAAAAAAAAAATGAAGTTCTGATTAATTGAAAGATGGCACATTATCTGTATACTATGCTCTCGATTTTATGCCACTTTGAATTTTCTATATATGTGTCTCACTCTAAATGGTATACTTACTATCTGTGGTCACTCTCCCGATGATTTCCATCTCCTCCCACATCCTTCATGTGTTTCACAGTCCTTAATTCTTTCTTTTCTCCTCTGTCACTCAGACCTCACTTTGACCCACACACATTTACAGAATCCATTTGTAACAAGACCAGACTGTTTCATGCCCTCCATTCCCCACACCCCCCAGCCTAATTTCTTTTATAGGTCTGGTTATGATATGACTTGACCTCTAATCAACCACCTTCCATTATCACATTATCTGCCTCTCACTCTCCTTGTGTCTCGTGTACCCCAGCCCCTCTAGAATGGAAGCGTGCTAGCAGGGCCCTCTACCTCATGTATCTGTCTCAAAATGTTTTGTCTAAAAAAAAATGTAACTCCCTTCTTATGCTACGTAGTTACAAATTTGTTGGCGCTGTATAAATAAATGGTAATGTAATCAAGTGTAGGAATTTTATATAGAAATGCTTTAATGAAAGAATACAAATAAAGTACCTTATTGAGCCATCTTTACTCCATACAGCTCTACCAGGAGGCAGCCATTTTGTTTAGAATCTTTGGTCAGATCTTTCTTTATCTGAACCAAGGTGAGTGAAGATCTGACCCAAGATTCTAAACAACATGTCTGCCCCCTGAGAGAACTATATGGAGTAAAGAAAGCTCAGTAAGGCACTTAATCTGTATTTCATTAAATAATTACTTTATAAATCATATGCACTTCATACAATCTTTTAATAAAAATGTAAGGTCATTTTTTTGCCCCATTTCTCCTTTAATTCCCTGTAATTCCATCTTTCATTAAACAAGACCCAAGAGAAACCAGTTAACAAGTGTTCATTTCTATGCCTTGCCACCAGGTGGCGCTAAAAGACTTCATACAAATTGAGTATCCCTGATCCAAAAGATTTGGGACCAGAAGTAATTTGGATAACGGATAATTTTAGATAATGGATCATTTTCACAAATGAGCTATATTAAAGCTTCTCTGCACTCATGGAATACAGTAATATCAATGCAAATACTGTATAGGGGAAATAAATCCCTGTTACTGTGATGTGAGGCATCGTCTGGAACCTGCCGTTAGCATGTCAGGCCTGCGCACTTGTCATTGTATTACCCTATGTGGGCGTGGGGGAATCCGAGCATGCATGGAAAGGCTATATCACAGCTTAAGGGGACTGGGCACTGAATACACTGTTGTGTGTAGGTGTGTGTGGAATTTGCAACTTGTGGCAAAATCCTAAAAAAAATATTTCTGGATAAGGGAAACACAACCTGTACCAACACTACCTCACGTTTCATTCTGCTTGTGTGTTTCAGACTATTAAATTAAGAACACAGTGCCAGGCTTACTCCATGATAATCTTCATCTTATTACAGTCCTGCATTTGGGGAAATAGAGGTCCCAGAACTGTACCTGCTCTCTAGAAAAACTAGTATTTTTCTGTACTCTGTGGGTTTTCACAAGACTTCAACACTTTCATATAAGGTTGTTAAGCACAGATTTAATTTTAACAAAACACATTAGAGCTTTGCACTCGTCCATCACTGATTTTCTAGTTGCATTTTCTACAAACATTTGAACTCTCTGTAGAAGGGTTCCTGGCCTTGTAGTGAACATTAAAAAACAAGTCCTAGGAAATCGCATTCATAAGAATTTTAAAACTTAAAATGTTACTCAACCCTGTGGTGTTCATTCATGCTCCTCCCCTTCCTGTATGTTGAAAATATCTAGCATACAGCTGTACACTCCAAATTGTGCATTCCCAGTGATTCTCTGTTGAAAATACTTGGTAATGTGTGATATTTTACAGTTTCTCCTGAGCAGGCTCTCCCCTAGGTGTATCGTCCTGAATGGGCACGTTGCTGAGACCGGGGTCAAGTCAGAGACTATATCTCCCCAAGGATGCTGGTCTCAGTAGAGGGACTTTGCAAAGTGAGGCTGAATGGGCGGTAGCTGGTAGACTATGATCAAAGCCAGGGCAGTCCTCTACCCACTGGAGAGGGAGGCAGGTATCAACCCCTCTGCCTCTAAGTAATAAGCTCAATGCTGACAGATCTGAAGACTCAGCTATAGGAATGAACACACACCAGTGTAGGAGTAGGAAAATTAACATTTATTTGAAAACAGCACAGTTATTTATACATAAACAAATATGACATCAAGTAAGCGGTTAGGCTAATTAAAACATGGTAAGCCTCAAACACTAGAGAGACTCATTTAAAACAGGTCATTTGATCAGACAGTAGAATATAACATAATCACATACACTACATACACTTAATACAGACACTTAAGGAACACAGCATAACAGTAGGACATACAATGGGGAAATCCTTCCTCACTCCTTTCAGGATACAAAACTGAAGTTCAGATACATATAGAGTACACTTAATTAAAGTACTGTGTTAATTGAAGGACATCACTGTACAACAGGACACTGATTGACTTGCATAAAGACAACGGGTATGGTGACGGGTTTGCAAGATAGGATACAATCTTAACCTGGGGAAACTCAATGAATTTGACAAAGGCTTGGATGTTAGGGTGCACATCCTGGCTCACATCACAATGAGCCTGTGTTTGAAAACAGGGTTCTGCTGGTGCCTTCAAAGTTTGTACCCCCAAACCTAGTATGTCCACAGAGAGGGCCACAAGTCTGTTGAGAGGAAGCGGGTCATTAGTTCTCTCCACAAACGTCGGTGACGGAGGGTTCTGTCACAGGCACATCTTCTCAAATACGTTGGTTATCAAAATATGCCGTCTCACTTTGTGTGTGTGTGTGTGTTTTTTTTTTTTTCTTCCCCCTCAGGTGTTTGTTTTTGAAGAATCTTCTCGACTTACCAGTAACGATGGTTATAAACGTCTGTCTTCCTCAGTTCCGGCCAAGAATAGTCTGTAACAAGGTAAATAAACTGTATTTATTTACAAGCTTTATCTGCGTCTTGGTTGACCTCCGGAGCATGTGCTCCGTCGGAGACAGCTCCTTGTGATCTTTTGCATCGGTCATTCTGGATATATGCCTTGATCATTTAAACGAGCTCCTAACTTTTCATTTTCTAGGGGAAACAAAAATATTGGTGCTTTAAGCTTGTCACAAGTTCAAATATTCTAACTGTAGAACGTGCTACAAATACGCTGGCTATACAGTGTATACTAAATACAAAAACTGTCTGAGACCCATCAGGGCCCCCATAGTGACCTGGTATTCTATGTGGTGTTTGGGAGTTTTCAGTGTAGACCAGGAGAAAAGAAAAATATGTTGAAGGAAGACCCATTAGAACTACGGTGCTCATCCATTGACGGCCTGCTTCTAAAAAAAAAAACGTGGAAAACAAAATGGAAATCCTTGTGTCTTCAGCCTCCCTGAGAACTGTACAAGATCTCTAACATTGCAATTGCTTGATTATTTGCACCCGGTCCATTAAATAGAAGATTTGGTCACTATTAAATATTTACATGTATGATTTATAATATGTTGCAAGTGCTGTCATTGTTCAAACCTCAGTCACTGATCTTAATCCGACCAGGGTCAGGTCAGCCCTGCATCTTTCTGAGGTCATTGAACGGAAGTACCATTAAGTTGAGTGATGATTATGGACTGTTCTCTGCTTTTTAAGAGGTTTTTTTTTTTGTACTGAAACTGATTTCCCCTCTGGGAGTAGGGGGGGGGGCTATATAAAAGCTAGGCGTTTTATTATTAATTTCAAGAAACTAACCTATTGTATGTTTTACCAATAAATAGAATTTGTTGTAAGTTTGTGGGATCTCCACTGAAATTGACTGGTTGTAACTCCATTTATTCCATATGTGAACAATATACTTTTTTTTTTTTTTCTTTCCCACCCCACCTATAGATAAGTGCTGATGGCTATGAAGTGGAGAACCTTGTCTCAGAGGATCTTGCCAAAAGGAATCGAGGCTTCCGCTGTGAATATTTTATTAAGCCGCCTGTCCATATCACAATCACATTTCCCTTTAACGTAGACATATGTAAGATTAATATAGACACCTCCTCTGGGGGTTACCATCACTTCTCCGGCATGGACCTCTATACCTCGGCCTCTGCCAACAGAATGCCTTGGAGCAGTCAGGATGCAGACCAGTCGGCTCTCGTTGGCCAAAATCTAGAGAGGGAGGATTTTGTATTGGTGGGAAAGGTGTTGCTTAAAAATCAAAGCAAAGCAACGTTCAATAATAGAGGTTTCAAGCCAAGACGCCCATTCCATCAGACAGATTACGTGATGTCTTACCATGGATCCGCGTGCCAAGATCTCTGGAATAAAGGGCCGTACTCTCTTAGCAACGTTACCCACCTTAAGATCTGCATCACGCATGTAGCTGGTGGGATCCCGTGTTCTATTAAGAGGGTGGAAGTATGGGGCCAGCCTGCCAAGTCTTGTCCCAAGGAAGTGGTGGAAAGTGTATATCAAGTTGCCTGCTTGAGCCTCCCCCACGGTTTCGGGCAGCAACATCCTTCCTCGCCAACAGAAAGTAACCACATGTCTTACAGTAACTCGGAAAACGCACAGCACAGCCTGAGTGACCTTGCCAAGATACTCCACGATTTCCCTGAAGAGTTTCTGGACCCCATCACGCTGGAAATTATGACTCTCCCAATGCTGCTCCCGTCCGGCAAAGTCATTGACCAAAGCACAATAGATAAATGTAACCAAAGCGAAGCGTCGTGGGGCAGGATGCCGAGCGACCCTTTCACCGGCGTCCCATACAGCCAACAATCCCAGCCTCTACACCACCCTACCCTAAAAGCAAGGATAGACTATTTTCTCTTGCAGCACAGTATCCCCGGCTCCAACCTACTGGGCAGAAAGCAGGCTGGGTTGGTGGTAACGCCTTCCGCCGTAGCATTGTCTTCCATGAAAAGGAAAGTGGAGTGGATGGACGATTCGGCCAGCCACGAGGACAATGTAGAGACCTATTTTTCCGCTGTGAGTGGACTCCACGCTTCTACCTCAGATCTTGGCATGAAGAAGATGAAAACGGATAATGAATGTCACGCTTCGCAGATGGATTGCTCTACTAGTAATTCAGGTACGCTCTTGTTCTAACCTTTTTTTTTTATTTTATTCTAAAGGACCTAATATCAAGTGTGTCATTTTTTTTTTTTTTTTTTTTTTACAACTGTATTGGGCCTTTTGTGTCTTCTCAATTTATTAGTCTGCAGGTTAAAATAATGCCTCTCACAAGGGATTACGGTAAGGAAAATTGAATAAGACTATGAAGATAACTGGTCCTATTTCCCCAAACTTTGTAACATCTTCTGGTATTACAGGTTGAGTATCCCTTATTCGAAATGCTTGGAACCGCCAGTATTTCTGATAACGGATACTTACGGATAATCATTTCGGCAGCACCAGCCTGAACAATGATCTCCCTTATCTAAATTCAATATGAGCAACTTGCTGTCATTGAATTTAGGTAATATAGACAATTTTCAGCAGTGGAGGTGGTGAACTTTGCTGCTCCACAGTGCTGCCAGGATGATCTGATGACTGAAGTATTACGCAATGTTCTCCCTCGGTATTGGACGTCTGATACCATTCCATCTATGACTGAAGTATTACGCAATGTTCTTGAAGCTAAGAGGTGTGAGTTGGCCCTTAGGACACCACCTGCTTCTATAGGCTTACTTAAAACAGGAATGGAGACTCAGAGAAGAGGGCGTTAGGGGCCATTATGGCTTTTACTTTTTTCATTAAATCTGCACCAGACTGGATGGTAAAATATCATTATTATGATTTTATGCTTTCATAAATATACCAACCTTTTAAGACACATATGCCATTTTAATTTTACCACTGTTCTATATAGCTATCATAGTACTGCTCCAATATACACTTTTATATAATTTTATTGGATGATATTCATTCTATTCCCCCGTTGTTGTTTTTTTGTTTAAATTTATAATGTATAATTATTTTCACTTCTGTATTAATCACTCGCACAGAGTGAGCACAGTGATAGACTTGTTTATTTGAATGTATAAAAATATTAATGGAACCCTAACTAGCAATTTAAGTTTAAAAGCAAGTATCTTTTTTGCACCAACATAGAAAGACAGCTGTCGCTACAGACCCCGAGGCAAACGTGATTGGCCATGATTAGCCCAGCATTACCCCATTCAAGTGGGACTGGGTTTTTATCTTTTGCTTGTGTTAATTCCTTGAGCACACAGGACGTACATGTGTGTCCTGTGTTTAAATGAGCTGTGAAAGTGGTCAATTATCACTTCTGTTATGTGTATTACTGAAATGCCTCGAGGTGTTCAGCAACCCTGAAATCAGACTCCGGGGTGCTGTGTGATCAGTCTCTGGAGCAAGCACTATATTGAAAGGCTGCCTTTCAAAAGATACTGCTGCCCTGCCGTGGGCAAGAACTTCGGAAGCTATCCGTGATCTCTAACGTCGCTCTGGGGGTGATCCTAGACCAGTCAACAACACCCAAGTTAAAATATAAAATATATTATATAATATATAAAGGTAATTCTGGGGAGAAAATAATTAGGAAGCAGTAGTGTGCTACATGTAGTTATTGCCCTATAACAGCAGAAAAACATAAACATGGGGTATTTTTTAAACTCGGGACAAATATTGGACTCTGTTTAGTGTGTTTTTAATAGTTTGCTGATGTGTAAATGATTTTGAAAAAAAGTGTTTTTTTGTTGTAATTTTTCATCATATTTAATATATATATATATTTTTTAGAGTAAGTTAAATGACATGATCAAAATAATGGTATCTTATACCAAAAAATATATGATTTGTATGGTGCAGGTGCAGAGGGGATCTAGTTAAGGATCCTTCTGTTGATACCCTTTTGAAAATGAATGAGTTTTTCACTGTACTAGCGGTGAGGGACAGTCAGTGACCCTGATCCTTCCAAGAGAAGCATAAACTGTCACGTAACTTTTAAAAAATGTCCTGCCTGTCCTTCCTTTTACTAGGGCCACTCAGTTGTTCACAGAAGCACAAGCCTGGGAAAAAAATTTTAGTGGCTCTTTTAAGTAACAAAAATGTAAAAACATATTTTTAGTTTCAAAATGTATTAATTGCATGCTGTTTAATGCGACTAAGAACATTCTAGTGCTTGCCTGGTCTTTGACAGTAACCTGAATGATGCACATTATGTATCAATGAACAGATCCACTATCACACGAGCAGAAGCTGGCTCAAAGCTTGGATCTCGCCCTGTCATCAACCCTGGGTACCATGCCCTCGTACACAGCAAGGTTTATGAAGGAGCACCAACAAGGAGTTCCAGTGGAGGGCGCCAGCTGCCTGCCGTGGAATCCATCCTCTATAATGCCTGGTATTCTTTAACTGGAGTGTACTGGGGTGTGGCTTGGTTGTACGGCTAGTGATCGGATAGACCTCTAGATGCTCTACACTAGTGGGTGGCCAGCATAGAGATACAGCGTTGAGAGTTTTGTGCTTTCCTTTACTAGATAGCCATTGAACCAAACCCTAAAAATTAGTTATGTCTCATTATAACTACCATTGGCATAGTGCACCAATTTTGGGCATCAGTCAGATGTTGTCCACCTCTAGTCTTTGCAAAGAGTCTTTACAAAAAAGTAGGCTTCCTTTGGATTACAAGTTAATCTTTCTTCGGATTAAAAGATACTGATGAGGGATTAATTCCTGTTCGATAATATACATTATTCTTCCTTATATATGTAATTTATTATAATTTTATAATATAATATAATTGTATACATGTATGTATATGTAAAGTTGTTCTGTTTTCTCATTGTCTAAAGGTATTATCTTTTGTTATTTCGTTAGCACATTATCAGCATGTTTAATGAATCCAACACAAAAATAACGAGCCTCGATAGAAATTGACTCTCTGTCTCTCGTGCTAATTAGTTATGTTAATAATATATGAAAGTTACTTTATTCATGTCCTTTTTTTTTTCCCATTAAAATTTGAAGTGCTTTTGAGACCAAGTATAATTTTACCTTTGATTCGAGCCATTTCTTTGCACATAAAAAGTTCTCGTCTCTCTGTACAAACCCAAACTACTAAGAATTTAGACGTCTTTCTCACACCGTTCTTGGTTGTACTATACAATAGTAGTAAAGAATCTTGCATGTAAAATATTGGTTGTTTTTTTTAAATTTGTTTTTGTAACATTGAGCACCGTGATTTTACAATTGGCCAATGTTTTTTGTTTTTATCATCCTTATTGAAATGTAATCTTTTATCCTCATTTCTTTCTTCTTCTTTTTTTTTTGCAGAGCACAACCAAACCGGCTTGGCATGCGCTTCCTGCTCACGGACATTTTCCATTTACTGCAAAACCGAGCCAATCTATCAGCTTTCGTGCGGCCACCTCATGTGCCGCCTGTGCCTGGCCGAAAAGCAAAAGTCCCTCTGCATCGTGTGCATGAATTGTAACCGGTCAGTGGCCACTCGAGACGTGTTACGAGTCCACTTGTAGGTGCAGACCATCGGCGGACGCACCAGATCCACCCACCCCGTGCATAGCATAACTTCAACAGTACGATGCTTCTACCCAATGACCCTTTGCTGCTAATATCCTAGAAACTCCTGCATATTTACTTGTTGGATCAGCCTGGGGATGAACGAATTAACTTAAAGCGCAGATCCCCGACTTGATCCGTTTTGTGTTTACAATGAGTTTCTTTGTGCTAGCTTGAAACAAAACTGAGTATATGGAAAGTTCTCTAGTCGAGGCCTCTATTGAGCCTTGTCCCTTTAATGTTTCCCTCCCCTACAGACCAGTATGCTTCTGTATGGTTCTAGTGGTCGGTATATACCTGTTTAATAACCTACAGGCTTTGTTACATAGCAGACTGCCTTTCTTCTCAATTTAGCCTTCTCGTAGTGTTCTAACTGCGGTAACTGGGCAGCCGTCTCATGCCTATGTCTTCCTGTACTAGACACTTGGTTGCCTTCCAGATCGTTACTTTCTCGGTTACAGAATTTGATGTGAAAGCCGAGCGCTCGCGGTCCTTGAGTAATATGGGTGGTGGAGTCTTCTGTGCTTCCTGTCGTCATGTGATCTTTTTTTTGTTCTCCCATGTAACCGTGCTTTTTTTTTTTTTCTAGATTCTATACCCAGAATCCTTTGCACCTACACACAAATACGAAGGCGTTCATTTTTTTTTTTTTTTTTTTCCATTGAGCAGAGTTACCCTTTTTTTTTTTTCTTTCAGAGGTAGAAGAGTTTATAAGTATGGATGGTATCCCTTATAGCTCCATTGGCGGATAACACACCTCAGGTTTTCAAATTTAGAGAAAAAAAAAAGTTCCAGCCTACCCGTCTTACCCATAATAATCTCGGTCAGCCACAGATTATTGTAATAACCGAATGAGCCATTTTGTGTCCCAGACTGAAATAGGTGGTTGGAAACTTGAAATCTAAGCACTTTGCGTACCGTGGAAGTTTAGAAATGGATGCACCTGACATTATTATTATTTTATTATTTTGTGTATTTTTTTTTTTCTTTCTTTCTTTAAACATATGAACTATAAAGATGAATCTTGTTGACATCACCCAGAAAACAAACTAGCTTCCGGTGTATTGCTTCATTCCCTGGTTCAATAAATATTGTTTATTAGCATTTTCTGTGTAAGCTTTTTTTACAAGGTCTTATTTTTTTTGCAGATTAGGAAAGGGAAGTTATGTAAACTATCTCTGTCATCGATCATTGCAGAAATCCAGAAGGATGCTTAAATATGTCCCAATTTGAGGAGTTTGATTTTAGATCTGTGCAACAATGCTCGTTTGAGGACCACTTTAAAAGTGTTAAATGAACACCATGATGGTCAAATTATTTTTGGATACATGTCGGAATTTTAGAACTTTTCTCCTCTTGCAAAACAAAAAAAAAATGCTTCAATGAAAGAAAACAAAAAATGCCATATAGCTCTCCCAAGGAGCTGACCTGTTTAGAATTTGGGGGCAAATCTTTCATGCAAAGTTAGAAAGTTTTAGAGCTTTTATACACCTCTAAAACAGGAGAGACTTCAAACTGGGGGTAACCCAAAACAGAGATCAAGGATGATGGGAGAGATGATGAAATCTCTAAGAAAACGTGTGTGTGTATGCATATATAATCTTTTAATAATTTTGATTAAAATTAATACAACGAAAAGATGAGTGTTATATTGCTACATTCCGACACAAATATTAATAAGAATATAACTTGTATATACATTTTGACTATTCGTATATATCAATTTATGTTAGCAGTTATGTGCTAACAAGACTCAGAATCAAAAGCTTAAATATAACATTCTTATCTTGGAGGCCATGGATTGTAATCGACAGGCACTTGTTAATTTTACCATGTAATGGGGAATTATTTATTCTCTGCTCATAGGGAATAACACGGCTTTACTGTTAATTGCTGCTGGCAAGTAAGTATCAGTTGGTATGATGGCTGACGGCTTATAAAATGGTTAAATTGTATCACGTTAGGAAAGCTTTTATCTACTGGAAGTTTAAAGAAGCTGATTAAGGCTAGAAAAGACAGCCTGATTATTGGGGAAGCTTAGATATAAAAAAAAAACAAAACCAAATAAAAATGATGGTTGTTAAGTAGGTATTTAAGGGACTGCAATCTGTAGTGATATCCCTGCTGTGAAGGTCACGGAAAATGTTTTTGCCTCCAGCAAAGTGTCTTACTAGCAAAAGTGCGTCTGGCAAATTCGCAGTCACTGAGATTTAAAGGACAACTGTAGCAAAAACATAACTAATGTTACATCAAAAGATTGTATCGAGGTTAGAAATGTATATACTGGGGCTAAGTGTGTGTGTGTGTCAATGGGGCTGGTCAAATGTATCGCTACTTATTATTAGTTATCAAATACTCCATAGGTGCAGTCTCCTTCCATTTTCATTTTATACAGGAGGCAAAACAGTTTGGCTTTTTTCCCCGTTATCTACTTGCATGTTACACCAAAACTTATGCTATTCATATTGGGACGGAGTGTGGGATTATAGGACTGGTATTAGTTGCTACACATTACAAGTATTTTCCTGTTAACTTTAAAGTACCTTATAGGTGGCGTTTCCTCTCTTTTTATGCATACACTGTGTCCTTCCTGCATGTCACACACGGGATATCACTACAGATTGTAGTCCACTTAACACCTACTTAACAGCCATTTTTGGATTGATTTATTTTTTTGGACATATAACCTGCCCCAACTATCAGGCAGTCACTTCTAGGCAGACTTTTAATTTATTTAAAAGAAGAAAAACTACCACAACAAGAGGACATAATCTTAAAATAGGGACAATTATTTAAAAGTAATATCAGGAAATATTACTTTACTGAGAGGGTAGTGAATGTATGGAATAGCCTGCCAGCGGAAGTGGTAGAGGTAAATATAGTGAATGAGTTTAAGCATGCGTGGGATAGGTATAAGGCTATCCTAGATATAAGATAAGGCCAGGGACTAATGAAAGTATTACTTTACTGAGAGGGTAGTGGATGTATGGAATAGTCTTTCAACAGAAGTAGTAGAGGTAAACACAGTGAAGGAGTTTAAGCATGCATGGGATAGGCACAAGGATAGCCTAGATATAAGATAAGGCCAGGAACTAAGAAAAATATTTTAGAAAATTGGGCAGACTAGATGGACCGACTGGTTCTTCTCTGCCGACACATTCTATGTAGATGTCCTTTTCTATGAGCAGAGAATAGATAAATCCCCATTACATGGTAACAAGTCTAAGTGTCTGTCGATTACAAACCACAGCCTTGTAGATAAGAATATGTTGTATTTAATCTTTGAGGCTTGTTGGCACATAATTGCTCCCTATGCAAATACATTGATATCTACTAATAGTCAAAATAAGTACTGTTTTATAGAAAAATTGCATCAAGTGTAGACATTTTAAATAGAAATGTTTTTTAATATTTGTCTCACGGTTTCTTGCACTGAATGTAGCACTATCACACTGATTTGTTGTATGTGAAGTTTTAAAAAAAAAAAGTTAAGTCTTGAGAGAGATATATGTGTATATATATATATATATATATATATATATATAATCATTTTTTTTTTATTCATTTCGATTCTCGGACACTTCATAGCCTCTCCAATGGTCCTTCAAATCTTACTTCATCTGACGCAGGCTCTTATTTTCGTTCTTTCATTAAAACATTTTTTATTTAAAATGTCTACACTTGATGCAATTTTTCTATAAAACAGAACTTATTTTTTGCTGCTAAGAATTAGTCTTAATGGGTAAGAAGTTTAAAAATCACATTTGACAGCATTACTTTACAGAGAGGATGGCGGATGCATACGATGTAGAGACGAATGCAGTAAAGCACTTTAAACATGTGGCTTACATAAACACAAATAACAAACCACTATGGATAAGACTTTGCCCCTGAAAAACTAAGCATTGTATTTGGATTATTATAATGCATCTATTCTTGCTAGAACCTGACGCAAACATGCAACAGTCTTCAAAAAAATAAAAAGACAGGACCACAAAAGTGTTTAATCCTGTTTATACATTTCTGGAACTTTCATAGTTAACACAAGACATGTGTAATATACATAGTGAAACTAAACAACAAAACTCTGCAATTACCAGTAATGATTAATGCAGTGATTACACCATAATAACTAATTGCTATTGTCAGATCTGAACATACAGACTGTACATATCTTCTGAGGTGGTAATGATTTGCATTTAATGTACTGTGCTTGGGATATAGTCGGTCTCATCACACAAGCATCTCCCGATGGCCTATCCGCTGGCCCTAGCCGTTTTCCAAAGGCTGCCTTCTCCCCGGCATCTGAATTATAATGTTGGATAATTATATTCTAAATAAAAGCCACATCACTTGAATGCTTGGTTCTGTTTCATAAGATGAGCTGCCTTTGAAGCCTGCCATCCTGCAGGATAATTAATATTAATACCTGTACTTGATTTGTCTCCTGCCCTTTTTTTTTGTGTGTGTCCACCACGAGGCTGCTTTGAAGTGGGTGAAGCGGAAAGCTTGTGATAATGGCCGTGTAAAGATAATGTGTTATTATTCTGTTTACATGTTCATTCAAATTCGTGGAAGGAGGCCCTCGCTGATTTTTACCAGCCTGCCTAGGATCAGGAGACTCCATGGACTCTGGACAGATCAGTGAGATCATTAGAGAGCTGTAGGGTTCCTGGTTGCCTCTTTTTGGTGAATAAGCCATACACACACACCTCTCCAAATTGCTCAGGGCAATCGCAGGATGCTTGGTAATCTGGGGTTGAATGCCGAGCATTATTGGAGCATATTACATCCCTTTTAATGATCACTGCTGTGACATACCTGCCCCGTGTTGCCATTTAGGAGGGATAGTCTCTATCTTGAACCCAAAACCATCAGTCCCTCTTTCCTCCTCTGTTGTAGGACTTCAGAATCTTTGGTGTGTATCACAGAGCTCCCCATCAAGGCCACTATAAGGTACTAATGGGGGCCCCATCATATCAATCAAATTTAGATAAATAGTGCAATATAAAATGTACCTATTACATGAAGAAACACATGCTAATACTAGTCCTTATATTCTCCCATCACCCCTACTCCATCTAAAATTGAACCCTGTAAAGGTGCCCTCTTCAGTCTGCCTGTTTCCAATTATAGCCAGTGGTGGATAAAGGGGGTCTTGCTTCCCCTACCTTTTTTGTCCATTTAGTTTCTCTAATTGGGGGGAAAACTAAATCTGGCTGTGGGACCCCTGCCAGACTGTGGATAAAGTGACCCTGGTCCAAAGCTATACAAATCTCTATAATGTATGTTAAAACAGCAGTGATTGTTTATGTATTATATGTTATAAGTAACACATTCCTTTTATTGTAAAATGCTTCACAAATTACATTAGCCACCCCCCCCCCCCCCCCCCCGAAGGAAAAAAGTGTCCTTTGGCGATTTCCAATGTTGGGTATGTTTGGGATATCCAGTTTTCTACCTTTCTGGACACAGGCTGTTTTAACCCTTCTGTGGTGTTTGTGTGTAGCTGTAATTTTCCTCTGTCTCAATTACAGTCCCCACACACACAATATATAGTTTTTTTCAGGTATGGTTTTTTTGTTGAAACCATCATTTGGATTTATCATATAATTTGCTATAAAAAAAAAAGTATTAACTTATGGCGAAACAATGAAAAAAAAAACATATTTTACTCATTTTCAAAAGTTAATTTAAAAAAAACCCTGCCAAAAAAATAAATTGAAATTTCTGTACTGGGTTTGGGAGCATTGCTGTTTCCAAATAATTTCTTATCAAATTGAGTGATATGGTAACATTGGCATCTGTCATAAATCCCAGACTTACCCCTCCCACATGACAACCAAGGGTATGTAACCTCAGGAATATTGACACTGTTAATGCAGACATTTGACCGCCAATCTTTGCCAAACTTGATGTAGTCATTTCTTATGTGTTTTCCCCCCACACATTGTACTTCAGGTATACATTTACAGGGGGTGTTACTGCCAAGCAACACCCCAAACTATTAGATGTTTAGATTAAAAGAGTCCTTGTTCTCTATTGTGCAATGTAAATTGTAATTTGATAATAGAATTTTAACTTTGGATTATTTGCTGCAATGTATTTGAACGTTACCTCAAAGCTAACAGTCATTCATCTTTATTTTCTTGGTGCGACTTTACACCAAGTCTTGCTTTATTATTGAGTTTTGTTTGTTTATTTATTTTTTTTATTATAATGTTTTTAACATTATCAGCGCCCCCCCACCCTCCCCAACTACCGTGAGCGAGTTTGCAATTTGTTATTCATTTGAATGAATCGATGGGAAAATGTCATTGTGTAATTAGAACGTTTTAATAATATTATGAGTCTGAAGTCGTTACCCATTCATTAGGCTAATTATCTGTGACTGCGGGGCCCCCGTGTGCATTGTAATAACTCATTTCAGGCACCAAATTGCGCAGGCCATTGCTTCTGCCTTCTGCATCTTCCCTCTTCATTGCCGGTGACCTTTGAACCCTAAAGGCGGCTTATATTAAAATCCAAATAATTGTTAATGGCAGTGACAGCTTCGGTAAGGGATGTCAATAAGGACAGGAACTGAACAACAGTATAAAAAAACCCCACCAAACACCAGGCGTATTAAAGTAATAATGTCATGCACAGATTATATTATGGCTTTAATCAGACTAATTAAATGTTGCAGATGGCTTAATTTCAATTTCCTATATTTTAGCTAATTACGCAGACTATTTTGTTGCTTTTAAACAGGACCTTTATTAAGGTAATACAGAGCGCAGTATATGTGTAAAACATTCCATGACAAATTCTAGAATGTTTAAGTTGACGTGCCGGACGGCTGTAGGAAGGAGTTGCGTTTAATTTGCCCTAAAGCTGGCTCATATTTGTAGCGCCGCCATCAGAAATTGTGGGGCCCCTTACGATGTTCTGGGCCCCTCTTATAAATATAACCCCCCACGTCTCACACGTATAGGACGACCTCTCTTCCAGATAATTCACTGTGCGGAACGTTATGAGCACGCCTGCTGGCCCGTTCCTCTCTTTTAACAGCACGCTGAACAGGACAACTGTCTTTGCAACTGAAGCTGTCTCCCACACCCCACCAACAAAGAGACATTGCTGTGCCCAGCCCCAGCTATAGCCAGGCGCCGCCCCCCCTGAAGGAATAGTGTTGCCGGAAAAAAAAAAACAGGATATTTGCTCAAAAATACAGTGACCCCGATTATAAGGCCACCGCCCCCCAATCTCTTAATTTATGGAGGGGAAAGAAAAGGCCTGAATGTAAGGTGGACAAACAAAAAGACAAAAGTGTGCTTCAGTTGTAGTGAAGGTATAAAATATTCAACACCTTATTTGGTGAAATAGTGTAGTGATTTATAGAGAACAGGAGAAATATTGTCCCCCCCTTGAGGGAACGCACTCACCACCTGGTAGAATAATTGTTGCACTTCAGATAAAATATTGTTGAAAGTTGGAAGAATTCTAATGATTTCAATCTTCTTGATATATTAGCTCAAAGAAATGAGAGAGATAACCGCAACTTAGATCCAATTAGTGTACGAACAAAAGCATGTTTAATAAATAAAGTATCTGCTTACACAGGGGTTTTCTCGAAAATGAACGACGAAGTGGGCAACACATCTGATTATCATATATAATCAAATCCATATGGGGAACTTTTCCTTGATAAATATTATGTATGATGATCAGATGCCTTCCTCTATACATATATTCATTTTTACATAATAACCTTTGTTTCCGTATTTCTAGAAGAAGTCTGTTTAAACTACCATACAAAAATAACACGAGAATAGGTAAAAAAAAAAAAAAACACACACACAATCTTCATTTATGTGCTGAATGCTTTTTTAGCAAATGTTTCCATAGTATATTTTTTATGATAATTATACTTTGTTTGTATATGTTGATGAACTATAATCTCATGCATAATAGTAGAGGTCAAGGATGTACAGTTGCGCTCAAAAGTTTCAATACATTGGCAGAAATTGTGAAATTTTGGCATTGATTTTGAAAATATGACTGATCATGCCAAAAATGTCTGTTATTGAAGGATAGAGAACATATAAAGCCATTTATTATCACGTAGTTTGGCTCCTTTTTAAATCATAATGATAACAGAAATCACCCAAATGGCCCTGATGAAAAGTTTACATAACCTTGAATGTTTGGCCTTGTTACAGACACCCAAGGTGACACACACACACACAGGTTAAAATGGCAATTAAAGGTTAATTTCCCACACCTGTGGCTTTTTAAATTGCAATTAGTGTCCGTGTATAAATAGTCAATGAGTTTGTTAGCTCTCACGTGAATGCACTGAGCAGGCTAGTTGCCAGAAAGAAGCCTTTACTGCACCAGTGTCACAAAAAAGCCTGGTTACAATATGCCTGACAACCCCTTGACATGCCTCACAGCTTCTGGCACACTGTAATTTGGAGTGATGAGAGCAAAATAGAGCTTTTGTGGGTGAGGGTGCATGTCCTGGGGGAGGGGTAATTCCTGGATGTACAGTGTGGTTGAGGGGCATGGATAATTCCTGGATGTACAGTGTGGTTGAGGGGCATGGATAATTCCTGGATGTACAGTGTGGGTGAGGGTGCATGTCCTGGGGAGGGGTAATTCCTGGATGTGCAGTGTGGGTGAGGGGGCATGGATAATTCCTTGATGTGCTGTGTGGGTGAGGGGGCATGGATAATTCTTGGATGTGCAGTGTGGGTGATGGGGCATGGATAATTCCTGGATGTGCAGTGTGGGTGAGGGGGCATGTCCTGGGGTTATAGAGCTAGGTCCAGGATGTGCAATTCTGGCAATGGAGCAAATATTTCTGTATGGGGCCCCAAAATGTCTGATGGCGGCCCTGCTGGTCATTGCTGTGACTAGGGCCAGAGATAGGAAAAGTGTTTGTACAAGAACACTAGTGTTTACTAATATATAATCAGCACAGCAAGGGAACACACAAGGTTAGATAAACGCTAATGATGTTTAATCATAGGTAAGTGCCAAATCTGAAACACATCTAATATAGTGCATCTACCTGGTTACAATTAATCCAAATACACCTGAAAATGTACAGAGTGAGGGCAGAGCTCTGAAACTGAAAATGTCTGGTAATAGAGGGGTTAATTATCTGAAAATACTCATGTCTGGTAATGACTGTATGTGTATATATATATATATATATATATATATATATATATATATATATATTATTATTATTATTATTAAATATGAAATATACATGACTCCCAAAGGTTTCTAACAACTGACATTGTGTATGTGAATCAGTGTGTCTGTGATTATATATATATATAAAGTGTGTGATATATACACCGATCAGCCAAAACATTATGAGCACTGGCAAGCTGGTGGTGACAATGTTGTGCCTGGAAATCTTGTGTCCTGCCATTCATGTGGATGTTACTTTGACATGTACCTCCTACCTAAGCATTGTTATAGACCATGTACACCCATAGGCGTGCGCAGCCTATTGCATTAGGGTGTGCACCCTAAAGCACAAACACACACGCCGCACACGGCGTCCCCCCCCCCCCCCCCCATTATCATATTATTTTCCCATATCATGACATCACATGTTCCACCCCTTTCTCAGCATTTAAATTAAAAGAGAGTTAACAGAGTTACATGTTGCAATAAAGCCCCCTATTAAGAATGGTGGAGAATAAGTAACATAACTTAAGTCTCAATATGCCAGGATTATTCCCCTCAATACCCCAGGATTATGCTCCGCAATATGCCAGGATTTAGCCACCCAATATGCCAGGATTATTCCCCTCAATACCCCAGGATTATGCTCCGCAATATGCCAGGATTTAGCCACCCAATATGCCAGGATTATTCCCCTCAATACCCCAGGATTATGCTCCGCAATATGCCAGGATTATTCCCCTCAATACCCCAGGATTATGCTCCGCAATATGCCAGGATTTAGCCACCCAATATGCCAGGATTATTCCCCTCAATATCCCAGGATTATGCCCACAATATACCAGGATTATTCCCCTCAATATCCCAGGATTATTCCCCTCAATATGCCAGGATTATTCCCCTCAATATCCCAGGATTATGCACCACAATATGCCAGGATTATTCCCCTCAATATCCCAGGATTATGCCGCTCAATATGCCAGGATTATGCCCCTCAATACCCCAGGATTATGCCCCTCAATATGCCAGGATTATTCCCTTCAATATCCCAGGATTATGCCCCTCAATGTCCCATTATTATGCCCCTCTTTATCCCAGGATTATGCCCCTCAATATGCCAGGATTAAGCCCCTCAATACCCCAGGATTATGCCCCTCAATATGCCAGGATTATTCCCTTCAATATCCCAGGATTATGCCCCTCAATGTCCCATTATTATGCCCCTCTTTATCCCAGGATTATGCCACCCAATATGACAGGATTATGCCCCTCAATATGCCAGGACTTTCCCCCAAAATATGCCAGGACTTAAACACCCAATATGCCAGGACTTTCCCCAGCAATATGCCAGGACTTTCCCCCAAAATATGCCTGGACTTAGCTACCCAATATGCCAGGACTTAAACACCCAATATGCCAGGACTGTCCCCAGCAATATGCCAGGACTTTCCCCAGCAATATGCCAGGACTTTCCCCAGCAATATGCCTGGACTTAGCCACCCAATATGCCAGCCAGGCCTTCTTTCCTTTACTTACCTCGTCGCTGCTGCTGCTGCTGCTCTGTCTCCGGTGCTGGGCCGCCTGTGACTGAGAGGGAAGCGTTGTGCGCTCCCCTCCAGCCAATGCGCTTTCAATAAAGTTTAAAAAAAAAAAACTTTACTGAATGCGCATTGGCTGGAGGGGAGCGCACAACGCTTCCCTCTCAGCCACAGGCGCCCCAGCACCGGAGACGCAGCGACGCCGACGAGGTAAGTAAGGAGGAGGATTTTTTTTTTTTTTTTTGGAAGCAGGGTTCCGGCGCCCCCAGCCAAGATGCGCCCTAGGCAGCTGCCTAGGTCGCCTTACTGGTGGCGCCGGCCCTGGATTAGGGTGTGCCCAGGCACACCCGGCACACCCCGTGCGCACGCCTATGTGTACACCCTTTTATGGAAACGGTATTCCCTGATGGCATTGGCCTCTTTCAGCAGGATGATGCGCCCTGCCACAAAGCAAAAATGGTTCAGGAATGGTTTGAGGAACACAACAACTAGTTCAAGGTGTTGACTTGGCCTCCAAATTCCCCAGATCTCAATCCAATCGATCATCTGTGGGATGTGCTGGACAAACAAGTCCGATCCATGGAGGCCCCACCTCGCAACTTACAGGACTTAAAGGATCCGCTGCTAACGCCTTGGTGCCAGATACCACAGCACACCTTCAGAGGTCTACTGGAGTCCATGCCTCGACGGTTTTGTGGCGTCAAAAGGGAACCTACACAATATTAGGCAGGTGGTTATAATGTTATGGCTGATTGGTGTATACATATCACCCCTTTGTGTATAATCACTGCACACTGAGATACCACTTTCCTTTATCTCTTTGTATTTTGTTGTGTGTATCCTTTAGAGGGAAGGTTGGTATACTTGGTTACAGATTGTGTGCTCTCTCCCATATATACATTGTAGTTATTGCTTGTGCACAATCTATTAAAGTCATATATGGCATTAAACATGTCGGTGATTCGGAAGCAGCACGTGAGCAATGTAAAGCATTGTGTACCTCTGGCTCTTGTGTTCCAGTACAATGCACAGTGAAGGTCTTTTGTGATGAACTATTGTGCCAGTATGAATATGGATCCGTCTGTCCTTCAATCCTACTCGACCTCGGCAAACACCTACATTTTGTTTCTAAAGGTTCCGAAAATCAACTCAAATAAAACCTACTTCACAGTTCGCCTTTGTCACCTTCCTTTTATATTTGTATTCTGCATTAGAATATGATTTGATCTTTGTGTTCCAACCTTCATATTAGCAATCGTTCTTCACTCATGTTACATGGCATAGACCATCCCCTCTTGCGTACATCCAGGGCCAAGTTAAATTATCATTGCTGACGCTTGCTAAGATCCTGCCCATGGACAGGACCTCAAAGTAGCTCTAAAACAAAATGCCAAGTTTGGCCAAATTTCTACAGATTTCAGCTTATTGTAGCTTTATTATGCAAGTTTGTAGCTCATGGGGTCATGAATAGACCCCACGCACAATACAGCATACTTTTAATCAATCTGCTATTAAATAGAACTGGTTTTTGAGACCACCTTCTCAAGGCCCTTACATCGAATGACAGTTCAGGGTGACTGGTTCGTCAAGGCGCAGGTTAGTTTTAGGGTGAGTATTTTCATCAAGGCATATGGTTAGTTTTAGGGCTCGTTTAGGGTGAGTATTTTCGTCAAGGCGCAGGTTAGTTTTAGGGTGAGTATTTTCACCAAGGCGTAGGTTAGTTTTAGGGTGAGTATGTTCGTCAAGGCGTAGGTTAGTTTTAGGGTGAGTATGTTCGTCAAGGCGCAGGTTAGTTTTAGGGTGAGTATTTTCATCAAGGCATATGGTTAGTTTTAGGGCTCGTTTAGGGTGAGTATTTTCGTCAAGGCGCAGGTTAGTTTTAGGGTGAGTATGTTCGTCAAGGCGTAGGTTAGTTTTAGGGTGAGTATGTTCGTCAAGGCGCATGTTAGTTTTAGGGTATTATGAGTGTTATGAGTAATAAAATGTAGCCGATATTTTCAACAAGCAGGCTTACACTTTCAGACGGTGCGACCTGCTCCGTGTGTAAGCCTGCTTGTTGAAAATATCGGCTACATTTTATTACTCATAACTGCTTTTATTCGCTACAATAATTTTTGCCCTCTATACCTGCATTTGTTGTAACGCGAAGTATCAAATTTTGCTTCTTTTTATTGTTCAATACAGCTGTAAATCAGTACTATCTTTTAACCCATACGCGGGTTAAGAGTATTTTTAATCAAAGTGTTTAAATAAATTGATATATTTTTTACAATTTATTCTTATTTCGGGTAGCATTTATTTTTTAGTTATTTATCTGTATTTTAATGTTATTGCACATATAGATTATAAGCCTTTTTTGCTGAAATACACCTCTATTTAGATAATACAAAGCGCTGTACTCTCTGTATCTCTTGCATGTTCCTCTGTTTTTAATTGGATCCTGTCCTCGTTCAAGAGAAACTTCGACTATCACGATTTAAATCAACTTATAAGTATATATTATCCTTTTTTTTTTATTAATATCACTTATTTGTCCGTTTTAATATTATTATTTTTATTGTGTAGTGCTCCAGTTATTTGTTGTTTTTTGCACTATTTTAAGAATTGTGGATGAGGTTGCACTTTTCTATACTGTGAGCTGCTGATTTATTAGGATTATATGTTTCTGTAGCGCCACGTTAGTTTCACAATTTGTATAAAAATATTACAGCTAATTCCACTAAAATCCTAGAGGAAAATGTCCTTCTGTTGATGAACTATACAAAGTTTCTTTTACTGAAATCTTGAGTGCACAGACATACGAATTGATTCCCCAATAACTAAAAAAAATCAGGGAAGTAACTTCTCAGTACATTTTGAATGCTACGCACAAATACAGTGCGAGTTCCCCGGGAAACAGGCACAGCCTAGGTGGAAGGGGCCATGTATATGTGAGGGGTGTGAATGGAGTTGAGTGATGGGTATGGGGGAGTGGCTGTGAGGAGGGATGTCATATAGGCTGCTCTCTGCGTCTATCCTGCAGCCATTTTAGATATGGACACAGCAGAGAAATTTTAGTTTCTCTGCTCGTGTCTGAAGAAAAAAACGGCCAGCCAGGATGGAAGTGGAGAGTGTCCTGGCAGCGCTGAGGGCTGAAGCCCACCTGGCTAGGTTGCATGTGGCTCCGTCGGGAGCCACCCTGGAGAATGCAGTTCGCGTGTTGGGCAGGCGTGTTTCGGTCCCCCCCGCCTGCCTCAGTCCAGACGGAAGGCTGCAGACGGGATACCGGAGCCGGAGCCCAGGAGGACAGTCAAGACGGCGGCGCTTGCCTCCCACGAGGCCAGTGAGTACTGCCTCTGGGCCCAGGTTGGCTGCTCCACGCAGTGCACGCTCGCAGGCCGCGAGGCCTGCCAGTTCCCCTGCGCCCGCTCTGCATCCTCCGTTGCAACCTGTAGGGTGTACGGATGGATGAACTGGTGGCGGTATGATGAACAATTCCGCCAGCGTTGAGCAGTTCGCCCGACCCTAACGTGGGACCAGATGGATATAGGGCTCTGGTTGTCAATAATGACACGCCCAGCCTCGACCCAAGGGGGTATGTCCTCCTTTCTTGGGGGGGCGCGGCGGAGTAGGATCCCCTCGGCGTTCCGTATCATGTTGGCAATATAACGACAACCAATGTAAATGGGGGTCAAACTGTCGCTTTAGACATGAGTGCTCAGGATGTGGGGGTCACCCCGCCACCCGTTGCTTCAAGCGAGGGATGATGGGATAAATCGTACGTGGGTGGAAAGTGGGAAGACACTGGTGGTCGTCGTCATGATGCGCCCATGGCTAAACAAATATAGGAACCGGAAGGCGGCTGAAGAGGGATTTTGGATCCCTTTTCTTGAAAGGCCCCCGGTATTGTCTTTTCGGAACCTTCGGTCTGTGGCTTCTCACCCTGGGGTGGTGCAAGGTAAACTGGACAAGGAGATTGCTCTGGGTAGGATGGCGGGCCCCTACTGGGACCCTCCTCTTCCGAATCTGTGGGTTTCCCCCCTGGGGGTGGTGCCCAAGAAAGAGCCAGGGAAGTTCTGTTTAATTCATCATTTATCTCACCCCCATGGGGGTTCGGTAAATGATGATATTGACGCAGAATTATGCCGCGTGTCTTATGTATCGTTTGATGCGGCAGTTCAAATGGTCAGGGCTGCGGGCCCGTGGGCCCTTATGGCAAATACCGATGTAGAAGCCGCTTTCCGGTTATAGCCGGTGCACCCAGAGTGTCATCATCTCTTGATGTGCTTTTTCGAGGGGGAGGATTATGTGGATCGGAGCCTTCTGATGGGATGCTCGATTTCATGTTTCTACTTCGAATGTTTTAGTACCTTTCTAGAGTGGGTGGTGCGGATGGAGTCAGGTTGCGACTCTATAGTGTTGCACTATCTTGATGATTTCTTGTGTGTGGGTCCATCTCGGTCTAGCGTCTGTTCGCACTTGCTGTGGACGGTGCAGCATGTGGCTCTGTTAGCATCAGGTTTGAAAGAAAGTAGTAATAAATTATGGACGAGGGGGAGGTTGACCCTCGTGGGCCTTAGTTTTAAAAGGTCTTTAGATTTGTGATGTATTGGGGTGATTGGCAAGGACTATTTTTGTAACTGTATTTGCACTTAATGTTTTTCAAATGTTATATTTATATTGATACATCATTTTATATATTTAAGTTATGAGAAAGTTTAAGAATAAACGGAGATAGTTTTGGTCTTACAGTTACTTGGTTATTTGTCAATGAAGAAAGCTGTGGCCTGTTTTACTCCATACAAGTCTGGTGTCTTTCATTGGGGAGGTATGGGGTCATTGTTGTAATAGAAAAGAAGGAACATTCCCCTTTACGACATACATGCGCGAGACATCACGAGTGGAATTCAAGGCAAGGGGCACCTTTTTCATATAAAGCAAAAATTTGTATTAACTGCGTATTAATCAAAGGACTTCTGTGATTAAAGAGAAGTAGCGACACAGACTAATGTGTGGAACAATCAGCCCTGCGTCAAAGTTCTAACCACGATCTAAACGGCAGGGACATTCCGTAGGTTTCCATGGTGATTGCTGCACAAGGCACCAAGATTGCTGTGGCGGACAATTTAATGATGATCAGTAGACCTTCACAGACCTTCCCGCTGACACTGGTATCCTGGTATCAACACTTTGCCAGCCACTGGGGATTTCTTCACTTTCACTGTATGGACCAGAATTGACTTTTATTATCTTTGGTCTGGCTGTCCCATGACCGTGCACCTGGGGTCATGTCATGGCCTTGCACCTGGGGTCATGTCATGACCTTGCACCTGGGGTCATGTCATGGCCTTGCACCTGGAGTCATGTCATAACCTTGCACTGGGGGTCATGTCATGGCCTTGCACCTGGAGTCATGTCATAACCTTGCACTTGGGGTCATGTCATGACCTTGCACCTGGGGTCATGTCATGACCTTGCACCTGGGGTCATGTCATGGCCTTGCACCTGGAGTCATGTCATAACCTTGCACCTGGAGTCATGTCATGACCTTGCACCTGGGGTCATGTCATGGCCTTGCACCTGGGGTCATGTCATGACCGTGCACCTGGGGTCATGTCATGGCCTTGCACCTGGGGTCATGTCATGGCCTTGCACCTGGAGTCATGTCATAACCTTGCACCTGGAGTCATGTCATGACCTTGCACCTGGGGTCATGTCATGGCCTTGCACCTGGAGTCATGTCATAACCTTGCACATGGAGTCATGTCATGACCTTGCACCTGGGGTCATGTCATGACCTTGCACCTGGGGTCATGTCATGACCTTGCACCTGGAGTCATGTCATAACCTTGCACTTGGGGTCATGTCATGACCTTGCACCTGGGGTCATGTCATGGCCTTGCACCTCGGGTCATGTCATGGCCTTGCACCTGGGGTCATGTCATGACCTTGCACCTGGGGTCATGTCATGACCTTGCACCTGGGGTCATGTCATGGCCTTGCACCTCGGGTCATGTCATGGCCTTGCACCTGGGGTCATGTCATGGCCTTGCACCTGGGGTCATGTCATGGCCTTGCACCTGGGGTCATGTCATGACCTTGCACCTGGGGTCATGTCATGACCTTGCACCTGGGGTCATGTCATGACCTTGTACCCGGGGTCATAGTAGCTAACCGCAATTTCACTAATAATTTTAGTTGGGAAGTTCCTAGTTTCATACCTCCCACCTTCTTCCCCTGGTGAATCAGAACACCGGATGGCAGAGGATGGGAGGTCAAGTGGGTGTGCCACCATGCATCACCGCTCACTGTCACTCAAACTGATAGCGCCACTGTGCATGCACACAATTCCGCGCATGTGCAGTATGCATGCGATCAGGACTGCAGCGGGAAAGAGGTAAAGCTCAGTGGGACAGAACCTCAAATCAGGCACTGTCCCGCGCAAAGCCAGACTGATAGAAAGCATTCGTCGTTTTATGGCTATCCTTACAACCGGATCACTTGAGGATCAGCCATGATGGGGTTTGTTCTTTGTCCGTGCAAACAGATCCCAAATATTTGCCTTGTTTTCTATTTACTGCAGGCAGAGTGGTAAATACTCACAAAGAAATACCAATTTTCGTGGATTTCCCTTTGAAAAATACATGAAATTATTACTGAAAAAGCACAACTGCTGTTACACGCAACTGTTAACCACCGCAATGGAATAATGCAGATCTTACCCAAAGAGCTTACAGTCTAATTTGTAAAGCCTGGGGCAATAAGGGATAACATGAAAATGGAAATGAACAACGAGTGACAAATCATTCTTCTGCCAACCTGCCTCGTTCTACTACTCTCTGGCTGTGGTTATTGTAATTTCCAGTTTGTATATAATTATGCCAACCCCCTGCCAATGGGGTCGATCTTCTTGGCAGGTTAGGGTGGGCAGTGTATAAATTTGGGAACATACGTTAATCCTTCCTCGATATACTTAGAATGTCATCAGCTGCTCCTGTTCTGCCGCTCAGTTTGTTCTCTGCAGTTGTTCATCCTGCGTTTTTTCTTTCAGTCAGTCTGACATTTCCACTTAATACTTTTTAAACCAGACAAGCTTTAAGATTTATTCCCTAAACCCGTCTGTGTCTCTCAGTCCTTGTGATAGTTTTCCTCTTTGACAGTGTGTAGCGAGTTGCCTCATTTACTTGCCGTGTCTTCCTAGATAGCTGCTCCAATTATTTAGGATACAAATTTAATTTTCTGCATGTTCTGGGCTCTTTAGTACAGGAACTGTGATTGTACTTTCCCTGAGAGTTTTTGTTTTTTCTTTTTTGAGAATACAATTACCCTGTCTTAACCCCTTAAGGACCAGGGATTTTCTGGGCCATTGACCAGAGCGATTTTTTGGGTTTGTTTTTTGGTTGTTGAAATTTGATTTTCCTCTCCCTCATTTAACGCACCCATACAAGTTATAGTTTTTTTTTTTTTTAAAGGACAGTTAGAGCTTTCTTTTGATAACCTATACATAAAAGTAATGACCAAAAAAAAAACTGAAAAAAAAACTCTGACCAGTGAGTGGCATGCAGGGGTTAACCGTAATTAATACATGACAGTAAAATTATTTCTTTATTAAAAAAAACTTCAAAAGTGCAAAAATAAAAAAAGTTTAAAAAAAAAAATGAGGGCCATAAAGTAGGAAGGAAACTGATCATAGTAACAAACTGTGGTCAGCAAGGAAGGGGAAAAATTGCTTAGTAGTAAGCGTAGTAAAATTGCTTAGTAGTAAGCGTAGTAATTGCCAGCAAGTGAAGCAGGCTTACATCTCATGGACTGACCTTTTTGTATGTATGATAAGTGGTCTGATGAGCACTTATCATACAGTCAAAGGCAATATTGACTAATATTGCCTTTGACAAGTGTTGATCTGCCTCCCTCGCCTCATTATACTTTTAGTGATGGAGAGAGACAGACAGAGCCGCCATCAGGGGGTAACGGACGGTACACCTGTCACGGTCCCCGGCAAATGGGGCATCTGCCCAGGGCCCACTCATTCCTGGGGGCCCAAGGCAGCTGCACCGTGGGCCCCCGCTGCGTGTGTGATTGTCTCACATGGAGACAGTCACGATCGGGTAGAAGCTGGCCAGGGACAAGGAGCTCTCCACCTGATCCCTCCTCCTAGAGGTGCGGCTAGACAACGCCAGAAATGTCCTCCTCCCTGCAAATTAAATTAACTAAGCAGGGAGGAGGACCAGTAGTAAAACGTTATTTTTTAATTAAAGTGTGTGTAAGTGTGCGTGTCAATGAGCGTGGGCGTGTCAATGTGTGTGTATATTTCTCTGTCTGTGTAATTGTGTGTGAGTCTATGTGTGTGTTACTGTCTGTAAGTGTGACTGTCTCAATGTAAGGGTGTCTGTAAGTGTGTATATTTCTGTGTGTATTTCTGTGTGTGTATAATGTTGTCTCTGTAAGTGTATGGATGTGTGTGTTTGTGTGTATGTGTGTATAATGATGACTAAGTGTGTGTCTGTGTGTGTGTGTGTGTGACAGTGTGTATAAGGGTGTCTCTGTAAGTGTATGTATGTGTGTGTGTGTGTGTGTGTGTAATGATGACTAAGTGTGTGTCTATGTAAATGTGTGTGTGTGACAGTGTGTATAAGGGTGTCTCTGTAAGTGTATGTATGTGTGTGTGTGTGTAATGATGACTAAGTGTGTGTCTGTGTAAGTGTGTGTGTGTGACAGTGTGTATAAGGGTGTCTCTGTAAGTGTATGTATGTGTGTGTGTGTAATGATGTAAGTGTGTAAGTGTGGCTGTGGATGTGTGTAGGCAGGGCCACTTTAACTAATGTGCAAAGTGGGCACTTCCCAGGGACAAAAATGTTGCCCCCCCCCCCTCCCGATCAATTAGTATGTGACATCCAATGTATGCGGTCCCCGGCTTTTAGTCACATATTAATTGATAAACTATCGGGGGGGGGGGGGGGATTTTTTTCAGCAAGGGGCCCTAAAATTTCTGATGGCGGCTCTGGAGACAGATCCGATAGTGTCATTTTTCAAATGTAATAAATTAAATAATATTTAATAAAATGTAATAACCAAGGGCTTTTATAAAAATCATTTCCAGTGTTTAACCCCTTCCTTGTCATTGAGCGCTGTGTACACAGTGATCTTACACAGCAGAACAATTTTTTGCTGTGCATTTTTTTATTGGCTAATTTTTTTAACTGTCATTTATTACAGTATTACAAAGGCTCTTTTAAGAGCTATTAAACCCTTGCGTGCTGTAGATCACTGCCTAATGCAATGGTCTTGCTGCAGAAGCATTTTTTTCATTTTTTAAAATGTTCTGTTACACCCGCTAGGTGTTAATTATACCCGCTAGGGGATTACGTTTACTTTTTTTTAGCTGTCTGTGCCCATATATAGCCATCAGTAACAGATGATCAGTGGCAAAGGCGGTTTAGTGATTGCTCAGATGAGCATCACCATTCGCCTGGTCAGATCAATACTGGTAAATATTGTTCTGACCCATATGGATCTGCCTCCCTCAGACACTTGAGTTTTAGTGAGGGAGAGAGACAGATCTGTATAATGTAAGTTTTAATTATAATATATTTATTACAATTGAGAACCAAGACTTTTAGAAAAGCCATTTCCAGTGTTTAACCCCTTCCCTGCCATTGATCGCTGTGTACACAGTGATCTTACACAGCAGCACATTTTTTGCTGTTTGTGCATTTTTTTAGGAGTAAATTTCTTTTCCTGTAATTTATTGCAGTAAATCAAAGGCTCTTTTAAGAGCTATTAACCCCTTGCTTGCCGTAAATCACTACCTAAGCAGCGATCTGGCGCATATGTAGCGATCTGGCCGCAGAAGGATATTTTTTTTTTGCTATCTGCATTGTTTTTTTGTTACACTCGCTAGGACTTAATTATACCCACTAGGGGATAGCGTGTATTTTTTTGGAAGCTGTCTGAGTGCATTTATAGCGGTCAGTAACAGCCGATCAGTGGCAAAGGCAGTTTGGTGATTGCTCAGATGAGCATCACCATTCACCTGTTCAGATCAATACTAATAAATATTGTTCTGACCCATATGGATCTGCCTCCCTCTCCTCACTTGAGTTTTAGTAAGGGAGAGAGGCAGATCTGTATAATGTAAGTTTCTATTTGTAATAAATTAAATAAAATTTATAAAAGCCATACCCTTTGTATAGTGTACAATGTGTATTAACCCCTGCCTTGACACTGATCACTGCACAGCAGCACATTTTTTCTTGTCATGACGCAGAGGGGGCGGAGCCTAAAGACTTGTCACCGTGCATGGAGGATGGACACTGAGTATAACACAGTGACACATACCAAATTCTGTGAATTCATGTCTGAAGTACAATGTTTGTGAGAAAAAAACACAAAAAAATTACTACCACAAACTTTGACAAAGGCTGGTGGTAGAATTAGTGCATGGAAAGTGTTAAAATACCACCATTTGAAATACCCTAGGGCAGGTTTTTTCATTCACTTTTGTAGATGAGGAGAAGATGTTTCAAATAAAAGTCAGGAAATTTGTGTTTTGTTTTTTACGCCCATATTTTATTATTTTTTTTATATTGTATTATAGGATGTGATCAAAATGATGACTTCCTAAGAAAGCCCTTCTTGTCCCGATAAAAACAATATATAATTTGTGTGGGTACAGAAAACTACAAAGAAGAAAATTACAACTAAACACAAACAGCACAGAAATGTTAAATTAGCCTTTGTCCAGAATGGCCAAAAATGTTTCAAAGAGTCTGTCCTTAAGGGGTTAAAAAAAAAAAAAAGTTTGCCGGTAGAGGCACTGGCTGGGGAGATCAGAAGTTCCCCTCATCAGTCCTCTGCATGGCCAGAGTTGAGGATTCATGGCCGGGGCGGATCCAGAGTCTGATCGCGGGAGGGGCACACATCCGTCTGTCTTTTCCTCTTTCCCATGTCCGTCTGTCTTTTCCTCTCTCCCATGTCCGTCTGTCTTTTCCTCTCTCTCATGTCCTTCTGTCACACTCCTCTCCCTTCCCATGTCTGTAGCACTCCTCTCACTCCCCGTGTCCCTCTGTCTCTCTTCCTTCCATGTCCATTTCTCTCCTCTTCTTTCCCATGTCTGTCTGTCTCTCCTCTTATTTCACAGCTCTCTGTTTCTCCTCTCCCATCCCATGTCTGTCTGTCTCTCCTCTCTCATGTCTGTCTGTCTCTCCTCTCCCATGTCTGTCTGTCTCTCCTCTCCCATGTCTGTCTGTCTCTCCCCTGCCATCCCATGTATTTCTGTCTCTCCTCTGCCATCCCATGTCTGTTTGTCTCTCCTTTACCATCCCATTTATGTCTCTCTCTTCTCCCTTCCCATTTATGTCTCTCTCCTCTCCCTTCCCATATCTGCCTGTCTCCTCTCCCTTCCCATGTCTCTCTCTATTCTCTACCTCCTATGACTGTCTCTTTGTCCCTCTAAACAAGTATCTGTCTCTCCTCTTCCCAATAGCTGTCTCTTTTCCTCCTCTCCCCATCTGTGTTCTCTCCTTTATCTCCCCCATCCGTCAGTGTTCTCTCTTCTCCTCCCTTCAGTGTTGTCTCTTCTCCCCCATACGTGTTCTCTCCTATCTCGCCCCATCAGTGTTCTCTCCTCTCTCCCCTCCCATCAGTGTTCTCTCCTCTCTCTCCCCCCCCCATCAGTGTTCTCTCCTCTCTCCCCCGTGTTCTCTTCTCTCTCTCCCCCCCAGTGGTGTATCTTAGCCCTAGGCAGACAAAATTTGGGCACCCCTCCCCTACCCACGATGCACACCCACGACATGCCCCATCACCCCATTTTACATGCCTCCATCACCCCATTACATACCCATTAATATTCCCCAGAAAATTTGCCCAATAGTATGCCAGTATCATTTGCAATTACTATACCCCAGCCAATTTGTCCAATAACATGCCAGTATTCTTTTCCATTAATAAGTCACAACCAATTTGCCCAATAAAATGCCAGTATTTCCCATTTAATCTTTCCCTGCCAATTTGCCAATATTATGCCAGTATTATTTGCCATTAATATTCCCCAGCCAATTTGCCCAATCATATGCCAGTATTATTTTCCATTAATATGCCCCAGCCAATTTGCCCACCAATATGCAAGTGTTATTTGCCATTTAATATGCCCCAGCCAATTTGCCCAATAATATGCCAGTGTTAGTTGCCATTAATAAGCCCCAGCCAATTTGCCCAATAATATGCCAGTGTTAGTTGCCATTAATAAGCCCCAGCCAATTTGCCCAATAATATGCCAGTGTTATTTGCCATTTAATATGCCCCAGCCAATTTGCCCAATAATATGCCAGTATTATTTGCCATTAATATTCCCCAGCCAATTTGCCCAAAAATATGCCAGTATTATTTGCCATTTAATATGCCCCTGCTAATTTGCCCAATAATATGCCAGTGTTATTTGCCATTTAATATGCCCCAGCCAATTTGCCCAATAATATGCCAGTGTTTTTTGCCATTTAATATGGCCCTGCCAATTTTACCAATAATATGCCAGTGTTAGTTGCCATTAATAAGACCCAGCCAATTTGCCTAATAATATGCCAGTGTTATTTGCCATTTAATATGCCCCAGCCAATTTGGCCAATAATATGCCAGTGTTATTTGCCATTTAATATGCCCCAGCCAATTTTCCCAATAATATGCCAGTGTTAGTTGCCATTAATAATCCCCAGCCAATTTGCCCATTAATATGCCAGTGTTATTTGCTATTTAATATGCCCCTGCTAATTTCCCCAATAGTATGCCATTGTTATTTCACATATAATATTGTCCAGCCAATTTGTCCAATAATATATCAGTGTTATTTGTCATTTAATATGCCCCTGCTACTTTGCCCAGTAATATGCCACTATTATTTGCCATTTAATATGCCCCAGCCAATTTGCGCAATAATATGCCAGTATTATTTACCATTTAATATGCCCCTGCTAATTTGCCCAATAATATGCCAGTGTTATTTGCCATTTAATATGCCCCTGCTAATTTGACCAGTAATATGCCACTATTATTTGCCATTTAATATGCCCAGCCAATATGCCCAATAATATGCCAGTATTATTTGCCATTAATATTCCCCAGACAATTTGCCCCAAAAATATGCCAGTATTATTTGCCATTTAATATGCCTCTACTAATTTGCCCAATAATATGCCAGTGTTATTTGCCATTTAATATGCCCCTGCTAATTTGCCCAATAATATGCCAGTGTAATTTTCCATTTAATATGCCCCAGCCAATTTGCCCAATAATATGAAAGTGTTATTTGCCATTTAATATGCCCCAGCCAATTTTCCCAATTATATGCCAGTGTTATTTGCCATTTAATAAGCCCCTGCCAATTTGGCCAAATCCCCCCATCTCCCCAGCACTTACCTTTTCCCTGGTGGCTAGTGGCAGGCAGCATTTTCTCCTCCATGCTGCCTGTTCGGCTCCCAGGCTGTTGTGCCAATAGGTCATGGGACACGGTGTGCGTATGACGTCAGCGCGCCGGTCACGTGACCTATCGGCACTTCCCTGTCACACTGCACGGGAAGCCGAACAGGCAGCACAGAGAAACCTCTGTGCTGCCTGTTCAGCTCCCCGTGCAGCCTACTGGCAGGCAGAGCGAAGGTGAGAGGGGATCTTCTGATCTCCTCTCACCTCCATCTCTGCCTGCAAGTGTGTTTTTTTCTTTTTTAAAGCGGTGTTTTTTCCCCCCTCTCTTCTCGGAGGGGGGGGGGGGGGCAATTTCCCTGGTGAGAGGTGAAGGTCTGCCCCCACCATGTGAAGCAGAGCCGCGTCTGCTTCACGGGTGAGCCACAGGCAGAATAAGCTCCCTGTGTTAAACACACACAGAGCTCAGTAAGTGATGCTCGTGCTCCCTGCACTTAGTGATGATGCAGGGCCTCGGATTTTCATTACCCTGCAGTATCACTACACACGTGGAGCCTGAGCAGCACTGACTGAGCTCTGTGTGGGTTTATTACACGGAGATGGTGCTGCCCATGGCTCCTCTGTGCTTCAAGTAAGAATGGGATGGGGAGAAAACAGAGGAGGGAGGGGAGAGAACAGAGATGGGAGAGAGAACAGGTATGTGGTTGTAGGGGGAAAGAGAACAGATATGGGGTTGTAGAGGGAAAAATAACAGATATGGGGTGGAGGGGGAGAGAGAGAATATATGGGGAGGGAAGGAGAGGGAAAGAGATATGGGGAGGAGAGATATGGGGAGGGGGAGGAAAGATAACAGATATAGGGGGGATGAGAGAAAGACAGACATAGGGGTGGGGTGAAACATACATGGGAAGGTAGAGAAATATAAAATGGGGGGGTTAGAGAGAGAGAGAGACAGACATGGCAGAGAAGAGGAAAGGGACTAACATGGGAAGGGAGAGAGACATTCACGGAGGGAGAGTAAAGAGACAGGCAGGGTCGTTGATAGGTCTCCATATGATCCGGGGCTAGAGCCCAGATGAGCTGTCACACACACACACACATACATACACACACACACACTGCATCTCTCTCACACACACACACTCCATCTCTCTCACACCCACACTGCGTCTCTCTCACACACTCCATCTCTCTCACACCCACACTGCGTCTCTCTCACACACTCCATCTCTCTCACACCCACACTGCGTCTCTCTCACACACTCCATCTCTCTCACACCCACACTGCGTCTCTCTCACACACACACACTCTGTCTCTCTCACACCCACACTCAGTCTCTCTCACACACATTCCGTCTCACACACACACACACACACACATTCCGTCTCTCTCGCACACACTCTGCTTCTCTCACACACGCCGCCCCTCTCACACATACACACTCTGTCTCTCTCACACACACACTCTCCATCTCACTCACTCACTCTCACACACACACACACACAAATAGTATCTCTCTCACACACACACACACACTGTCTCTCTCACCCCCTATCTCTCTCTTTCTCTCCCACCCCTATCTCTCTCTCTTTCTCACATGCTCCCCATCACTCTCTCTCTCTCTCTCTCTCTCTTTCTCACACACTCCATATCTCTCTCTCTCTCACACACACTCCATATCTCTCTCTTTCTCACACACACTCCATCTCTTTCTTTCTCACACACATTCCATCTCTCTCACTCTTTTTCTCACACACACCTCTCTCTCATATACACACCCATCTCTCTCTTTCTCACACACACACCTCTCTCTTTCTCACACAAACCCATCTCTCTCCTTCTCACACACACACCTCTCTCTTTCTCACACAAACCCATCTATCTCTTTCTCACACACACCCCATCTCTCTCTCTTTCTCAAACACCACATCTCTCTCTATCTCTTTCTCACACACCCCATATCTCTCTATCTCTCTCTCACACACACACACACACACACATTTCTCTCTCTCTGACACACACACACCATCTCTCTTTCTCACACACACACCATCTCTCTCTCTTTCTCACACACACACACACACACACACAATCTCTCTCGCTCTTTTTCTTACACACCCCATCTCTCTCTGTGTCTCACACACACAATCTATCTCTCTTTCTTACACACACAGACACACACACCTTTGCACACCAGGGCATGTACACTCTGATAATGTACTGACCTCAAAGCAACACATGACTTCTAGTGCTTGCTGGTCTGACCCACTGATGTGGCTGTATTGGAGTAAATGGAGTAGACCAGTTGCAGCCAGTATGGGGTGGACTACATGCAGGAAGACTGGGGAATAAAGAAGATGCTGATACTGGGAGTTCTAACTGCATTGTATGCATGTGGTGAGTATTTTAAGTTTTGGATACGTAACCTGGGACAGTGACATCCCCAGGTTTGAGTAGCAGCAGACACAAGAGCAAGACACGCATTGCAGAACCCCCTCCATCCAGTATCTTCTGCCGGATGACATCCGGCGAGCAGCCAATCTCACAGCACGACGGGGGCGGAGCGTGACAATGATAGCACTGGAGTCTTGGGGCTAAAGTATACTTTAGCCCCAGAGTCTCCATTCAGTTCTATATACTGGGGATTCAGGGCTATAACCCCAGTAGCCCACCCCTAGCAACACCACTGGAGGCAGGCATGAGGAGGGAGAGAGACATGAGGGTAGAGAGGAGGGCGGCGCCATGGGGCTGGTCTGCAGATGGCGCTGGAACACTTAAGGCTGGCCCTGGGAGCCAGTAAGAGAGTAGGGGAATATCTTATTACATCATCATGCAGGCCACAGTTGTAAAGTGAGACTGGCTGGAAATTTTTGGACATTGTTGCATTATGGGAATTATTCTCAAAATGGTACCACCACAATGAGATAAACACCTCATTTTATTTTTCCCTTTCTATGCAATTCATTTAATCATATAGAAAACAACCAGTGGCATACAATTTATACATGTGCTTGTTTTAAATGATCATGTTATCTAGTTACATCTTATGTAAGTGGTAGTGTGCCTTTAGGTTCTTTTAGAATTGCTATCACCCACCCTGGTTATTAAACACATGAATATTTACCAAGCAAGCGGTGTGCTGATTTTGTCTTTTTGGATAACAAGCCTTGTACAAGTCTGGTGTTTGGCACAGTACCAGTGAAATCACAGCACATGCACAAATCAAACCAATAGAGGAGGTGTCCTGGTGAGCCCCTACAATTTATAATTGTTCCCCAACATAAGATCTGGAGCCCGGTGAAACATATATTTGCAACTTCATGAATTTAACTTTCTCCACTCCAAGGGATTCGGATGAGTTCCTATCAAGTTCAACTGCATACTCTACTCCCCTTCCATTCCAAGGGCGACTTAACTCGATAGTACTAAGGCGGTCTCTACATCACGTATCAGCCTGTCTCTGTTCGTCTTGCTTCGTTTATGGTTTCTTTCTGTGCCAAATGTTGCTTAAATTGTTGGCGCTACATAAATAAACCATAATGCATTCACATTTATGTGTAGTTTTTTGAAGAAAAAAAAAGCAGAGGAGTTGGGTGCTTTAGACAATTTCTGTTGCACATCCTTTAAAAAAAAAAAAAAAAAAAACTATATGTCCAGGATCTGAACCCTAGATTGTCCAAGCAGGAGAAGACCTTATGGGTCAACACGTGACATTCTATTCTGTATCTTCTACCACTTTCCCCACCATTCTAACTCGCGCTTCCCATAAATCTCATGTCACATTCGTTCTTCAGTGGCTGATTCGATTAAGTGATTCAAGGCGGTGTGCCTCCGCAGCTCAAAAAAATTCATATTATTAACCTTCTTTGACTTTAAAAAGTGTAATTACATTTTAATGTTATATTTAGCAGTTAGCATTCCAGACACAAAGTAAATTGAAATGCAGATTATTCTGGTTTAATGCACTGTTAATGCTGACATAGAGCATTAAACAGGCAAGGCATGCTCGCCAAGCTTTCGGCTCCAATTTGCGCCTGACATTTTGCATTTTTAGAAAAGTTGGATTTTTTTTTTTTCCTTTGGGTTTCAGACGAGGCTCAGGTCTGTCATTACATACGAAGAGGAGAAGTTTCTTTGAGGTTATTTCTTATTCCTGTGCAATAGGATTTTTGATTTCAGTTGTGTTGGACACAGGATCCAGTAAACAGGTTATTACAATTCTTGGATGCATGGTTGGGATTTTGACCGCAGTACAAATAGAAGCTCCTCCATTGCATTGTAGTTAGTGGTTTTATTGCTACTGGCAATTTAATTTCGGCCACTTCATGGAGTCGTGGCCCGAGTTGACGCAACCTCGCAGCCGTGGGCTTTATCCTCAGATCTTGTGCCTTTAGTACGAGCAGGTCACTCTTCTCCACAAGTGAACAAGTATCATCAAGGCCCGTAATAAAATATCAGGGTTCATATCTGCCTACATCTTAGGGTACGCGGAAAGGGTAGAGCCAAAAGGGGTCAAATTTCAGCGATCAAGTCATCAAGAAACGTTGCACGTTACACAAATGAGAACCAGCCTACCCCGAGCCAGTCATGCCAGGACACACCCAAATAACCTGGACTGTCCCGGCAAATCCACGACTAATTGCCAGAGAGATGTATATGGCTGTCCAGGAGGGAAATTCCTCTAAACGGGAGTTTGTTACGGGAAGGAGTAGGTTAGAGCCCCAGTTGAAAGCTGTGAATGACGCAGACTCTGGAGGAGCCAGATGCTCAATTACACTGCATTGATAGGCTGAGTGAGCACTCTGTTGGCCTATCAATGCAGAGCTTCCACACAGCACTACAGTATTTGAGCTGCTGTGATTGGCTGCTGCATGTGGGAGGCACACCGATTGGGTTGTCACCCAGCTGGTAGTTTATGGCAGGCCGGTAATATGTTGGCTAGAGGCCAATGCTGAGTCTATTGAGGCAGTAGCATGGCCAGCATATTTTTGGAATAAAAAGTGGCAACACACACACAAAGCACGGAGGAGAGAGGGACGAGGGAAGAAGTTTCTGTGCTGGTGACCTGCTGCCTGCAACACGAGAGAACAGAACACAAATCTCATTTATCTGCGGGGGGGGGGGGGGGGGGATGATCTTCTATATAAGACAATACAGCAAGGCGGAGGCAGTGTGATGCTTTGGGCAATGTTCTGCTGGGAAACCTTGTGTCCTGCCATTCATGTGGATGTTACTTTGACACGTACCACCTACCTAAGCATTGTTACAGGCCATGTACACCCTTTCATGGTAACGGTATTCCCTGATTGGCCTCTTTCAGCAGGATAATGCTCCCTGCCACAAAGCAAAAAGGGTTCAGGAATGGTTTGAGGAACACAACAATGAGTTCAAGGTGTTGACTTGGCCTCCAAATTAACCAGATCTCAATCCAATCGAGCATCTATGGGATGTGCTGGACAAACAAGTCCAATCCATAGAGGCCCCACCTTGCAGACAAGAATCTGCTTGGTGCCTCCCATTTCCCAAACCCTTCTCCTCTGGAGACCTGGACAGTGCTATGTAATATGTCAGGACTTGAATATATCCTTAATTTAGTTTTTAAAGAACTCACGTGGTATATCCGTAAACAAAGCACACTTATAGAGCTACTCACTAAAAGGTGATCTGCAATCCTGGTTAGTTCCCCCGCTAAGTGATCTCATCAGGTTTGTTCCTGCACAATGTATAGCTGAACTGGTGAGATGGAATGTTCATCTCACCTCAACTCACCTGCTATTCACTTCAACTCACCTGCTATTCACCTCAACTCACCTTTTAGTGAATATGCCCCTCAGTGTACTGTATCCATATGTAATACAAACAAGTCAGCTCTAGGCCGTGTAACCCTAGGAATCTATCCATCTGGCCACCCGACACCCAATGCCAACCAAAAGGAGGATCGGCGTGGAAAAGGGGATGGAGCTTTGCCAAGCCTCCTTTCACATTAAGAGTGTTACTGTAGGAGTGCTCTGAATGTGGTAGGAGGATCTACTCTACGTCTCCTCCTCGGTGTTTCATGCAGGCGACCTTACAGACAGGGCTACCATCAGGGGAGGTACAGCCAGTACCATGCCTCCCAACCGTCCCGCTTTGTCACAATTTTGAGGCTTTGCCCCACTGTCCAACCGAGCTCCACTTTCGAGGGCAGAGGCAAAGCCTGGCAGGACAGCGGGGGGGTTGGGACCACAATCCTGCAGTCCCAATCTAATTCTCTGCTATCTGGCTCACTGGAGAATGCGTATTGTGCATGCCCAGCAGTATACACATGCACAGTAGTGCTGACACTCGACCTCCCGAGCTCCACCCCAAGCATCTCAATTTGGGACATCTGTGGGGAAGTATGCAGTACCCCAGTGTGAAGTCACCCTTATATTTAGGTCTTTTCATTTTTCATAAATCAAGAGTTTGGTTGGGGGGGTGGGGGTGGTGACCTTTTAATCAGGGTTGCCTTATTTTCAAACAAATATGACATTTTTTAAATTTTTTAATTTTTTTTTATCTATGTGGTGCAGATCCAGCAACTGTTCCCACTATTCCATCAGTAGTACCATTGTATCATCTTATCCATACACCTGATCTGTGGTGGAATTTGTTAAGCAGGAATTAGTGGAGAGTCTGTTCATGAAAACAAGAATTGCATAGAATTGAGATGGTATTTCCCGAGGGTGGCAACTCTAGGGCTGACATGTTGTTTAGAATCTTAGGTCAGATCTTCCTTTTTCCCAAGATTCTAAACAATATGTCCGCCCCTACAGAGCTATGTGAGAGCTTAATAAGCTACTTTTAATTACCGTATTTGCTCAAATATAAGAGGTTTTTTTCAGAGCTGCAGGGGACCTGGATCCCCCTCGCAAGCAGCCGGTGGATGTCTATAGTATTATGGCCAAATAAATATCTTTATTTAAAATAAGAGTTTGTGTTGATCCTTTACATCAAAATAAAGTTTGTGCTCTCCTTCCCCTCTCCCCAATAATGAAATGGGCATGACTGGAACAGCTATGTCTAAAGGGGAGGAGTTCATAACATAACCACGCCCACCTTTGGGCACCAAAAGAAAACCTGCACCCAGGCCCCCATGACCCTAGGATCGGCCCTGAGGAGAGTCAGCACTGGGCAAGTCTGGGGGAGGGAGGGGGAGAGGAAGCATTGGGCAAGTCTGGGGGAGGGAGGGGAGAGAGTCAGCATTGGGCAAGTCTGGGGGAGGGAGCGGAGAGAGTCAGCATTGGGCAAGTCTGGGGGAGGGGGAGAGGAAGCATTGGGCAAGTCTGGGGGAGGGAGGGGAGAGAGTCAGCATTGGGCAAGTCTGGGGGAGGGAGGGGAGAGAGTCAGCATTGGGCAAGTCTGGGGGAGGGGGAGAGGAAGCATTGGGCAAGTCTGGGGGAGGGAGGGGAGAGAGTCAGCATTGGGCAAGTCTGGGGGAGGGAGGGGAGAGAGTCAGCATTGGGCAAGTCTGGGGGAGGGAGGGGAGAGAGTCAAAATTGGGCAAGTCTGGGGGAGGGAGGGGAGAGAGTCAGCATTGGGCAAGTCTGGGGGAGGGAGGGGAGAGAGTCAGCATTGGGCAAGTCTGGGGGAGGGAAGTGGGAGAGGCAGCATTGGGCAAGTCTGGGGGAGTTAGCAGTGGGTAAGTCTGGGGGAGGGAGGGGGAGGCAGCACTGGTTAAGTCTGGGGAGTTGAGGCAGCATTGGGTAAGTCTGCTGGGCAGATGGCTGTGGGGGTAATGCATTGGCTAAGTCTGGGGGCATACGGGCAAATAAAAGGAAATAAAAGCAAGAAATGCATTTTTTTTCTATCATCATTTCTATTAAATATGAAAAATCAATTTACAAGTGAATATACAAGTTAAACTTTTTTCCTATAGGGTAGTCTTATATTCAGGCTTTTTGTTTTTTTCCTAAAGGAATATCCAAAGTTTGGGGGATCGTCTTATAATCAGGGTCGTCTTTTATTCAAACAAATATGGTATATTTTTTCATTAAAGCATTTCTTTATGATCAAAATCATGCAGACAATCATTTTTCTTATAAAGATTTTAACAGAATAAACCTATAAGGCTACAAATCATTAAAAAACATAGAAAGAGTTCATTTTAAAAACCATTTAAGTATTTTTCTTACTGTAAGTGTTTAGCTTCTAGTTAGCGATACAGTTTACTGTGCATTTCTAGTTAATGTATTGCACTTTCTGAGATATCCTCAGTGTTTGCTCTCATATGAATTCTTTGATAGGTGCACTAATTCCTTGAATGTATTGTTAGGCTCGTTCCTGCATGTATATCCAGATATTTGTTGCGTCTGGCAATGTCTTTTTAATTCGTTTTTGTATGAATAAATTCTGCTTCTCATCTTCTCTGATTACAGGAGTTATATAGGGGAGTTGAAAGCTTCTCGAAACACATAGAGTCGTTAATTGTTTGGCAATGGACCCACAGTTGATTTAATTATGTAATGAAGCTTGAATTCTGTAAGAGGGGTAGTGCTTAACCAAATATAAAACCAAAGTTTGTCTACTTTAACATTTAATAATAGATAAAAACACAGTAACCTACAATAATGAATGACGGCCCAACAAATGATATAACACAAATAAGCAAGACTGACCTAAATCCTAGTTTTCAACTAAAAGGCCCAGCTTAACCTAGCACAACACAGATTGTTACCTCAATGCAGGTTGGAGGACGGGGGGGAAACCCAAACAGATTTTAATCTGAACAGGTATATCAAACTGCTTGTGAGGTCACTGAAGGTGTGACCATATTAGGAGAAACCATATTGTACAGCAAGAGTATTGACAACATTGTGAATGCTTGTTATATCCAGGGATAGGAAATGTGTTCGTAAATGGGCACCAGTCCCGTTCCAAGTGGTGTCCAAGGTCGGTGAAGGTCCATAGAGCATCATTTAATAGTCCATCACAGTCCTCTGGTTATGTCACCACAAGAGGTTCCACAGATGTCGTTGATCCGCAACACGATATTTTTTTAACAATCCCTCCATGGGACCTGGGCCTTGAACCTGTACCCCTTCTGCTCTCCTGATTTTGGACATAGCATGAAAGTTTGATGTAAGTTGAATGAAAGATGGACGTATGTTTTTGGGTGAATGAAGGTTGTGAGGACTCACATCCAAACAATTGATAAATATATATATATATATATAAACTATTTTTTTGCACAATATTTAAATGTAATCGTTCATCAATGTCACACAACATTTTTCTGTTTACAGTGTTTGCAAAAAGAATTTCCCTCAAACGGTTATCTGGAAAAAAATATTATTCAAAGCATGGTTGAACCACATGATTGATGTGATTGCTCAAAAGGTGCCGTGAAGATTCAATTATTAATAAGAAAACAAATAAATAAATAAAATTTGTTTTTTGAAGCCCACAAATTCAGTCGGGGGGGGGGGGGGGGGGGGGAGTCCGCTTCCAGAATTGCAAGATGTAACAGGAAACCTCTTGGACTGACTATTGATGACCAATGATCACTGACCATTCAAGAAGGATCTCTTCCGATATAAATTTAGAAAGAAAAGTTGTTGTTGTTGTGTGATGCCTGTAAACAAAAAAATACATTAAAAAGGTGTTTCTACCTAGCTGGGTGATAGGAATTGTAGTAAGGCCTTACTGCTTACAAGGGGCAGGCGGAGATAGTGCCTAATATGGTTCTACCCCTGTGTGCGCCTTTGAATAAAGAAGTCGTTCAACAAATATTTTTATCAACCTCAACATCTCGATCCACCACAGCAACTCACCTCTCACTGCATCAACTCTTTCCTCTGATAATCTGGTATCTGGCTTCCGCCTAACACTAACTCTCTGTACATGGCTACGATATTCAACTCATTCTAGCCACTATCCACTCTGATCTACAGAAATGGACTCTTCCCTACACTGCTGTTTGTTCTGCTCTCAGCTTTCTGGGTTTTATGGATTACAAACAAATTTACTGGTTTTTTAAATCTCTCATGCAGTCCTCTCAATTCATGGTATCACCAGCATCGTCCTTACCCTTGAATGTATCCCTTCCCTACATAACCTTGTCACAATGAATATACTGCCCCGTGTTCTATACCTCTCATCCCTCTCCCACACAACTTCTTCACACAACCGCTCATTCCACTCCCTAATGGGGAACCCTTCGAGGTCCGAGGCTGGTATCCTGTTGCCACACCCTTCTATACCTCCTATCCTTAAAATTTGGAATCAAACTCGGCCGTCATTCCTCTCCCCTAATACCGCTGAATGATAACCCCTCCTTACTGACAGGCCACGACATTTGCAGACTTCCAGCCCTGCCTGAAACCCAAATCTCAAGACTTTAGGGACCCACTCATCGCTCTGTACATTGCGCAATGCCAACCTCTTTAATAGAGCGCTTTCGCTACCATAAACTCCATAATTCCATGAGAGCCATAAGACACTGAGAGCTCTTTAGACCACTCACTCTCTTCCAGACCAAGTGTGTGGCCTCCAACCCAACATCACATCTCACTTATACACAGTTCTGCTATTTGCCCCTTTGCCACACTCCCAAAACATCCCTCGTCAACCTATACGGTCCTGATCTAGGACAGTCCTAACTTCAACTTCTAGTCTTCTGATTCACTGAAGAATACATAGATATGCAAGCCAATCAGGAAAAACTTCAGGTACCTCCAGGTTGAAACCAGACTGTGTGATAGAGGCTGTGTATGGGAGAGACTGTGTGTTTGTCTGTGTGACTGTAAGTGTATGTGACTTTATGTGTGTGCCATCTCTGTCCCCAATAAGCATATAATTTCCATTTATATGTCCCCAAATAGCTTGTTAGTTCCATATCTGTCCCCAAACAGCTTCTCATTGCTTTATCTGTCTCCAAAAAGCTTGTCATTGCCATCTCTATCTCCAAACAGACTGTCAGCACCATATTTGTCCTCAAACAGCTTGACTGCACCGCCTCTGTCCACAAACTGCTCGTCAGTGACATCTGTCCTCAAACAGATTGACAGCACCATCCGTCCCCAAACAGCTTATCAGGGGCATGTGTCCCAAAACAGCTTGTCATTGCGATCTATATGCCCAGTTTGTTAGAATCATCTCTGCCCCTTAACAGCTTGTCAGCACCATGTCCGTCCACAAACATCTTGTCAGCATCCTCTCTGTTCCCAAATAGCCTATCAGTGTGTCTGTACCCTCAAATCCATTGCAAAAAATGTGGTCAGTGCCATCTGTCTCCAAACAGCTTGTCAGCACCATATTTCCCATACACAGCTTGTCAGTGATATATGTGTCTTTCATATATATTACATATATGTGTCTTTTTTTTTTTTACGTTCCACAGGCAAACATTAAAGCTGCAAGAATGAAAAAGTGAAAACAAATATTTTGCACTTGAAGTGAACTTTTATTACATCTGGGAAGCAGCTCCCACCATCAGTTGCAGGCTCCTTCCACGGCATGATGTGTAAATGAGATTTTAATCACAGGATGCGGGCTGCACGATTTACTCCACGTCTGTCCCTGGAAAAGGTTATAATGACATGCAGTCAGCTCTCACTATGTGACATTCTTGGCATGCTTAAGTTTCTCTTTCCAGGCGCAGAATTGTACAGTTTGGGGATACAGGGCCAATGCTGTCACCATGTCAGGATGAGCAGAGTGACAAGACGTGCACAAAGACAATGTTAATCACGCACTCTATTCATATGTCATTGGCTTCCTGCAGCACCTTATACTTAAGACGAAAAAAAAACAAGGAAAAAAGAAATATGCAAAATAAAAAACATACAGGCATTTGTTTAAGGAAAAAAACAATACTAGTGTATAATAAACCACCGAAAATTATTCCCATCGTGCACACCCACCATAAAACAGAAATAAAATAAATAGAAGTGGGACAGCGACAAAAAACGTTAATGTAGCTCCCCATAGCTCCCCTTAAATATACAACACTGATGATAGAGTAATGTCCTTCTGTATTGTTATCGAGTCTCAGACTGGTAGGAAACACATTTTACAAGGTGAATGGACACTCACATGTGCTGGAGCCAGTGGTGTATCTTGGTTTTGTGCTGCCATATGCAGACAAATTTTGGGCACCCCCCCCTACCCACGATGCACACCCACGACATGACCCATAACCCACGTTGCACACCAAGGACATGCCCATCACCCCATTTACATGCCTCTATAACCCCATTACATACACATTGCCAATATTATTTGCCCAAATATTCCCCAGCTAATTTGCTTAATAATATGCCAATATTTGCCATTTAATCAGCCCCTGCCAATTTGCCCAATATTATGCCAGTATAATTTTCAATGAATATTCCCCAGCCAATTTGCCCAATAATATGATAGTGTTATTCTTCCATTTACCTGTAATATGCCTCAGCCAATTTGCCCAATATTAAGCCAGTATTATTTGCCATTTAATATGCCCCTGCCAATTTGCCCAATAATATGTTAGTGTTATTTGCCATTAATAAGCCCCAGCCAATTTGCCCAATAATATGCCAGTGTTATTTGCCATTTAATATGCCCCTGACAATTTGCCCAACAATATGCCAGTGTTATTTGCATTTAATATGCCCCTGCCAATTTGCCCAATAATATGCCAGTGTTGCTTGCCATTTAATATGCCCCTGCTCATTTGCCCAAAAATATGCCAGTGTTATTTGCCATTTAATATGCCCCTGCTCATTTGCCCAACAATATGCCAGTGTTATTTGCCATTTAATATGCCCCAGCCAATTTGCCCAACAATATGCCAGTGTTATTTGCCATTTAATATGCCCCTGCCAATTTGCCCAACAATATGCCAGTGTTATTTGCCATTTAATATGCCCCTGCTAATTTGCCCAACAATATGCCAGTGTTATTTGCCATTTAATATGCCCCTGCTAATTTGCCCAATAATATGCCAGTGTTATTTGCCATTTAATATGCCCCAGCCAATTTCCCCAAATCCCCCCATTTCCCCAGCACTTACCTTTCCCTGGTGGCTAGTGGCAAGCAGCATGGTCTCCTCCATGCTGCCTGTTCGGCTCCCAGGTGGTTGTGCCGACAGGTCACGTGACCTGGCGAGCGTATGAAGTCAGCGCGGCGGTCACGTGACTGTCGGCACTTCCGTGTCACACTGCACGGGAAGCCGAACAGGCAGCACGGAGGTTTCTCTGTGCTGCCTGTTCGGCTCCCTGTGCAGCCTGCCGGCAGGCAGAGGTGGTAAGGGGAAATCTTCCGATCCCCTCTCACCTCCATCTCTGGCTGCAAGTGCGGCCTTTTTTTTAATTTTTTGATTTTTTTTTCAGTGCTGGGGGGCGCTGCCGCCCCCCAGAATTTGCCGCCCTAGTCATCCGAGCACTGGCTGGAGCAAAGGGACTGCTCAATTCACACACATAGGGCTATTCCCTAAAATTCCAAGGATAGCTTGAGGAGGCCGACTTTTATATCAAGACTCATGGGGCTAGTCACGAAAAAAAAGTGAGTTGAGGGGAGTAGCAGGTGAGATGAAGTGAATAGCAGGTGAGGTGAAGTGAATAGCAGGTGAGATAAAGTGAGTAGCAGGTGAGTTGAAGTGAATAGCAGGTGTGTTGAAGTGAGTAGCAAGTGAGTTGAAGTGAATAGCAGGTGAGTTGAAGTGAATAGCAGGTGAGTTGAAGTGAATAGCAGGTGAGTTGAGGTGAGATGAACATTAATTTTTAATGTAACAGGGAACAGTCTATACCCTATTATTCCAGAACATGTGATTCAACATAGACACTGAATTACTATGCATTAAAGCACTAGTACAGTCCTAATGTAATAAAGACATTTTGAAGAATTTGATGTCAAACCCACATTTCAAAACCCAGCCAATGGGAGAGCAGGGGAGGGGGGCAGCGGAGCAGCCCTTTGACCAGCCTTCAGCCCCAATCATGACTCGGGGGTCTTTTGTGGGAAAAAATTTTTTATGTGATACAGTACTTATCTAAAAATATTATTTGAGACACTGTAGGTAGAACTGTCCCTCCAAAGGTGTATATTTATTTGTCCAGGCAAACACAAATGTTCAATCCAATGCTGATTAAATGGGGAGTGGGGTTTTGGGGCGTCTACCAACCAGTGAATGACTGAGGTTAGTTGAGGTAAGTTTATAGCCACGATCATTCAAAAAATTACTTCATACAAGCCAAGTAAAATCCGACCCCTCCACCCCTCTCCCAGCGCCCTGGTCTCACCAACCTTGAAGCTATTGTATGCATAGTTATGTGAAAAAACTAATGCACATAATAGAAAACACAAAAACCATTTAGCACGACCTTGAAATATATACAATATAAAACAGAACCGGGCAACATTGAAGTCAATAGCCACAACATTGGCTCCGTTGTTGTACGTCATCTAATCTCAAGGGTTACAGCGTTAAAGATTATGAACACGGTGAGGGCACATGAATTGTAAGCCTTGTATTGACCTACGAGAGCATGGCAACTGCACAGCAAGGTTAAAAAAATTGAAGATGGGAGTTGAGAGCACTTACCCAAGAACCATTCTACAGCAGAATACTCTTTAAGTGCCTTAGTTCTTAGTTTCCTTTTTGTACTCCCCTTGGCATTACTGACTACTGAATATTGACTCGTTTTTTTTTTTCATTTGGATGCTTAATTAAACTGAGTCACTTATATATGTTTTGGGTGATTTCCCATATGTCTTTTATAGTTTGTGTGTGTTTGTGTAGTTGCATCTTTTTTTTTATTATTTCTGCTAAGGTTAACTTTAAAAAGATTCTATTGCTATCAATTTTTGAAATCCTAGGAAGTCATTGGATGTCACATGTATATTGACTTTTATAATTTAAACAATATTCTAGGTCCTTGTGATCGTTAAAAAAGAGTTAAAAATAAATTATTGTATATCTTTGCGGGGTGAAAGATGATAAAAGAAATTCTTAAACATAGTGCTACATAGTGCAGAAAAAAAAAGTATTTTTCTTCTTCTGGATGTAAATATATGGTGCACGTTTTTTTACAGAAATATCAAATTGATAATTGAACATTGGGGCATACAAATTTGAACCATCTGTGAATGTAGGGAATAAAAAAAATGGATCAAAAATGGTCTGTAGATTGTGTTAGCAGAATCGTGAAAGAATATTTTAATCCTCTACCTTGTCTTTGCTTTTAATAAGTGAAGAACACAGGGGGTATGTATAAAATTGAAAAGAAAAGGTGCTCTTGGGACATAGACGGCTCACCTGTTAGAAGAAACCACTGTGAACCGCTGTGAAGTAGACACCGCCACTTGGAAAGTCCAATCAAACGATGGACAACCTGGCTGGACTAGGGATGCGGAGAGAGAATTCAGATAAAGCGCGTTTAATACAGAAGGTACTTTAATGATCAATAAGAAGCCGGGTACAAACACCGACCAAACGAAAGAGACGCCTGACGCATTTCGTGCACTTGATCATAGACCATCAGGAACGAAATGCGTTGGGACTTGAAAGTAGTGCCAAATAACTGCATTATCACTGTGAGTGCCAATTTATAACTCTAGCTCCCAACATGAGGCGGGATCTTGCATTACAAATGCAAAATGAAGTTCTGGGTTGTGCTGATGCCCCTAATACCATGCATAAAAAAAAAACAAGTGCTGAAATTCACTTAAAAAGTGGTAGATAGCCTCTCCTGAATCCATTTTGTTGCAGCCGCTAATTCTGCTTCTCACAAAGTGTCAGGCATTATTTGAAAAAAAGGAGCAATGGCTTTCCAACACTTGTTTCATACATGACGCCCATCGTTCGGTAATTGAGGTGAAATGGAAAATACAAAATCCTAACAAA